>JBAMAV010000934.1:0-1212842 GCA_037043315.1 Amiota communis
TAGGAAGTTTTAATACAGACACACATACATATTGACAAAATCGGTCCTTTTCAGGACCCAAAATTTATGATATTTAAGATTTAAAAGAGATTTTTTAATTTTAAAATATTGTATAGAGAATAGTTGGTATGTATTGATGACGCATTCACTCATCCTAGGTACAGTCATAATAGGTCTGACGCATGATAGAAGGGTCTGTCGACTGTACTTTAACCTAAAAACTTGTACTTATGGGAGGGTGTGGCGTTTTCTTATGGCTACAGAAACAATATATCATTGAGTGGTGGGTCGGACTTAAAATATTTGCCATGCAGCATATTGACACGTGATTTTTTTTTCTTCAAAATTTCCAAAAATGTCCATGATATATTCATCTGGAAACTTGATAGTTTTGATTGAAATAATGGATGCCAAAGTTGGAATAAATATAAGAAAAAGCAATCACAAAGGCATTATTGCGCTAAAATTAGTCACTTCCGCTTTTGCGCTGCCAACCTGCTTCGTTTTTATTTGTGAGTCAGTGCCAACTTTAGTTGAATGCTTTCATCTCCCACCGGAAGTCGGTTGAAGCATTTAACTCCCGTGTTGGAAAATATCTAAAATTAAAAATTACATTCACTAGAGTGCGCGCCTAACAATACAATACTTTTCCTTTTTCAGTGGCCCGCCGTTCGTCGTTTAAATACATAATAAACGTCGAATGAATTGAAACTTTTGATTTGTGTAAGTTGATGGAAATTAAACAAAATAAAAATTAATTAATTATAATTTAAGGTAAATTCTATTTTCGTATAATTTAGAAATGTGTATAAAATATAAATTTTAGTTTTTAAGTAAATTTGTGCACGTGATAAAATAAAAATATTATTTATTATTTCTTATTAACTTTAATCATTTGATACTGACTTATTCGCTTATCGGTTTCTTTTATTACATATTTGTTTTTGTTGTTGCTGTTGTTTGTGTTATTGTAGAATTATTGTGCTTCATTAAATTAATTTATTACTTGATTATAGTTCTTCTTTTATGATGCTATTTGTATAATTACCAAGCTAAGTACAAAAGATTATAAAGATTTGTTATAACAAACAACAATAACAATAAAACGGCAGCTTCGTCGACTTGACTTCATTACGCAGGAAAGCAAGCAAAGCATATGAAAATGCAATTAAATTTAATTACAATGTTTCCTTGCCATCGAAGCATCCAATCGATTACATCCAATAAAGTGATGGGTCTTTCAATGATTTTATTTTATGTTTTGGGTAAATAAGAAAAAAAATTATACTAAACACATCATTATATATATATAAATATTTTTCATTGTTTAATACAGTCGAACATCTCTATAACGAACTTCTATACAGTACAAATCTCCATATTACGTGTACATAGATTGTTACAGAAAATACCTAGACTGAGACGTGTTTTGTAACCAATGGAAGTGCATAAAGTATTGTACATAAATCGATTCTTTTTGGAAGATTTGTTTTAAGCAAGTTTGGATGAGTTAATAACTCATCCGGGATGCGAAATGGGAGGTCTAGGGATGTTGTCTTTTCAGACGTAGCGTTGTCTAGCAGGTTGATTGTCAGGTGGTTGACATGGGCATCCAGTCTATTCAGCTGTCTGATACTGTGTCTTACAATCTCTTCATTTATTGTTGGGATCTTCTGGAAAAATCACAGTGCACCTACAATCCTCTGCAGTAGCTAAGACTGAAACTTCTGTTGGATTTCTTGGTTTGAGTTGGCTGCAGTGCCCCAATATGGCATTGTACGGTAATAGCTTATTACACAGGTTGAGCTTCGTATTTGCACTGAGCAGCCAACTCATTCTTCGAAGTTTCAGGTTCAATCGTTTATTTTTGGTTATAATGTGAGGTTTCCAGGTGAGGCGCCTGTCCAGTGTCAGTCCTAGGTACTTGACAGTGCCACTATTTAAAATGACATCCCCGTTGATGAAGACGTCATGGCATGTCGAGTGGTTCAGGTGAAAGTAGCATGCATAAATTTCCCAGCATTGACGCAGATGTTGCACATCTTTAGACACGGCTCCATGACGGCAAACTGGTCTTACAGTAGAGAAGAGGCTACTGCTTTGAATTTGAAGGCCTTAATATTAGATGTTGAGTGACATCTATTTAAGAAAATAACACAGACTACATAATTATAGATTACATATACATATATACGAGTACCAATTTTAAATAAAAGTTACAGACAGCCATCGTCCACCACATTTTAGATATCTGTCCAGAAGTTTTATCATCAACAGAACTTTTAAAAGAATATTCTACCTATAGTATTGACTTAGTTTATAATTTCCTTCTTCATTGTAATTTAATCCACCTATTCTAAATGCAACTTATCATAGATTCATAGACCAATATATAAAAATTTAAATTAGAGTACTTTCAAAACAATTGGATCCATCTTACGCTTGTTCATGAATTCCATTCAACTTTTTAAAACAAATATGTTCAAAATACCATGACTCAGAGGCAATCGTAAGCTTGTTCAAGAACTGTAAAAGTTTTATAAATCAATTCGTACCATTTCTTTTTCTACGAACAACTTCTTGAGACTCTTCTTCACATATTGGTCGGATAACCTCTCTTGCAGCTACCACTATGGTATTGGAACCATCTCCCTTCATCTTATAACGATGATTCGTCAAGACACCGACCACTTCATACGGTCCACGATAGTAAGCTTGCAATTTTGATTTTCGGATATTCTTTAAATCAAAGCGCACTTTCATTAACAATCTACCGTATAGCTTCCATGTCATCATACTACGGTGCGATTTCAAGTTCAAATAGAAGAGCTCCTATCTCTGGTGTACGCACAGTGCTACCGATCCAGTTATCTTATTGACTGTTGTACTAAGAGACAATTGTACACGACCAACGTAGTTTGACTATTCAAAGTTTGTCCACAGGAACAGGTAAGTACGTAAAAAGTAAGCTACAGTATCAACACATTGTTCCAGCTGCCCAAGTGATGTTCTATTCCGAATGATTTACACAAATCTTGACATTTTGCATTGGTAAAATTCGTTCCTCGCTCACTTACGGGCTTATGAGGTGCACCAAAAAGCATTATATAATTATAATACAAGCTTCTGCTGCTTTAAGAGTTTTGCAAGGGAATAAAAACCATTAACTTTGTAAAAGTATTAATATAGCGATAATCTTTTCAAACGGAATCAGTCGTTTCTCGGTTGGATGTAATTCACACCAACCAACCAACCCAAAAAAACTGTCGCACCTGCTTAACACTAACTGGTGATAGAGATTTTACTTGTGCATCATTTTTGGTTTTACAAATATTGGATGGTTGTTTGAAGGAACTTACATTTTTCCCCAGTTAAAATAGAAACCACTATCCACAGTGTCTTCAAAACAGTAACAAGTCTCTCAATTTCTTCCGTTAATTGCTTGGTTCTGTGTACATAACACAGCAGCATTTCGTTGCAGTGTGGAACCACCAATCGTCAAGGTTGGATCTTTTAGAACGTCTCTGCCCAAAATAATTTCATATTTCAAACACATCAAACACATGAAGCTTAACTTCCACGGTTATTTCTTCGAAAATAATTGCCACTTCAATCATATCCGTTAGTAATATTGACTCTATGCCAATTCCTTTCTGCGAAAGAAAGTAAAGATCTCTTTTTAGTGTTACTTTTTCTGCTATGTCACATCTAACCGAACAATCTGAGCCGGTATCAATGATACAATTTTGTTTCATAGTTCCGCTGTTTGTTTAGTCCAACAAGTAACTTCATCATGACCCGATTTGCCACAAAAAATACAATTAGAAATCTTGTGGATACCATTTGTTCTGTCATAGACTATAAAAAGAATATAGACTGGACAAATGCAGCGCGCCATCTTTCTATTTTTGTAATTTTGCCAATTTCGAGGAACATTTCGAGGAAACATGCACACAATTTGTTGTTGGGTAAAAAAATATAAAGAGGGCGCGCTGCACATGTCCAGTCTATATTCTTTTTATAGTCTTTGGTTCTGTGCACTTAGCCTTAAGCTGAGCGTTTTTTTTCCACATCTCAAGCACTGTAAGTACTCTAATTTAAATTTATATTTCAATCTTGTATAAAAAACGGTACTAAATTCGTTAAAGAGAAGTTCAATTGTATAAATATAATTTTTCCATTATTTAATATTTCATTTATCATATGTTTTTAGCTTACATACAAGTGTACTTACATATACTTACATATTTTGCAATTTTGCAACCACCAACAAAAATTGATTGTTCAACATTTTCATTTCATTTTCAACCCTCAGTTAAATAACGGCAATGTCAGCTGATTAACAGGTGTGAATAATGTTCCAAATGACAGTCATGTGCATATATTTAGATTCATTTATATAGCAAAAGCATTCATTGGCATTAAAACTAATTGAAGCGGCATCACTGTACACACATTTAAGAACATTAAAAACATACACTTCAATTTAATGGAAATCATATCGAAATACTTACATTTGTGCAAAATATTAAAATGAATGAATAAAAAACAAAAAAAAAATGAAAAGAAACTAAATGTGAAACAAAAGGTAAGCACGTTTTATCTAATGACTGAAGTCACATTCATTTGTTGTGTTTTGTTGTTCGTTTATTTTTACTTTTTTTTTTTTATCAAATATACTATGTACTAAAATAATAATAATAATGTTGTTTATAAATCTTCAATTCATTTGTGATTGGTTTGTTGCGTTCACTGGTAGGCGTCAGTGGCAATGTGTTGAACGATCAACGAAATCTTATCTATCAACAATATCAATATAAAATTGAAACAAACGGTGGCGGCGGGGACTTTGCACCGGCAACGGCGGAACAGGATTATTTTTCTATAGAATTACAAGATCAACTTATTAGAATTATGGCTCCACGTTTGGGTACAAATCTAACAGCAATCACGTGGGCACATGCTGTCAATAATCAAGACCTATTGAATGAGGCCTTAAGAGGTAAGTTAGTACATACATACACATTTTATGATACGCAATACTACAATGGTAAATTAGAACCGATAAAGTGTATTTTTACATGAATGGGCAGTTGATTTGTCCCTGGCTGTATGTCTGTCTGTCTAAGTGTTTGTCCTTCAGTTTTTTGTTTAGATGTCGTGGTTTAATTTGCTACGAACACACTTGTTGTCATGCACAATTAATTACTGGAAGATTTTGTCTCAATAAGAAATGAATTGAATATGGTTATGCCACAGACACAGTGTCCTATACAATACATTCAATCGTCAAGTCTCATTCATGTATAAACCGAGCATTCTTTTGTTAGCTTAGGGAGATTGGTTTGTCTTCGTCTCCTCCTCTTCATTATCTTCACAGCTTCTGCAGAAGGTTTTTGCATATCTGCTACCACTGATGAAACATTCATAAGAGAGGACACATTCATTCCGTACTGTTAACTTATTTATCAGCAGTTTACACGTGGAGAGCGTTGTCCCCAATGATCTAAATTTTTCATTAATCTGTTGCCTAGCAAGTTTATATGCTTTGCAGATGCAGATGTTTATCCTCATAACATTTTTTCAATTCTGATAATTCAACCATCAGTAGAAGAAACTGATTATAGTTTTCTTTCTTGCTTTTTAATATTTGTATAGATAACATCGATATGATTGAAGCTGATATTGTGCTGGGCAAATTATTAAATGACTCTACATTGAATGGCAATGACATACCCATAATGGCGCATCCTCCGGCGAACACTTCTGATCTATCACTTGCCAGTTTTTTGCAACAAATCAAAGTCTATAATGATGAACATGTGGAGCATACAAAAGGTGTCAAACTGGATTTCAAGACAATTGAAGTATTTGAGGGTTCACTAGAGATACTTGATGAAACAATACCAAAGGTATACAATACTTTCTTTATTTTGTTATTAAAAACAAGATTTAATTTTATATTGGTAATAATCATGATGATGGTGATGATGATGTAGATGAATTATCCAATTTGGTTGAATGCAGATATCATTAGTGGACCAGTTAATGCAACCACAACCATACCAGTTGATCCGGCACGTTTCTTTGTCGGTTGTATGCGTTACAAGCAAGCAGTTTTATCAATTGGTTGGACAACACATTGGAATAATGATACATCAAAGGATGCCGGCTATACCCATGAACAACTTGTTGAAATGTTTGAATCACTTAAATCGAATAACATTTTGGCAACTGGTCAAGCCATAACCTTTCCAGTGCGAGCTGGTATTGCAGCCAATAGTGCTGCCGAACTACATGATCTTGTACGTCAGGTAAATGCTACCAATGAGTGTACAATAACGATTTGGTCATCACCAAATGATTATGTTGATGCTAAGAAATTACGTGAATTGATTTTATCATTTGGTATTGAACGTGTCTATTTGGATGTTCCCAATGATTTGGCTGAGCAATTGGACTTGGGTCGTAATGGTTGTACGGCCCGCATGACTTCATTGACCAACTTTGCAATGATCAGTATAAGTTTGTATGCTTTAAGTATGTGGCTAAAGAAACCAATTCAATTGTAATTCAATTCAATTATTCAACTTATTTGTTTATTATTTCATTAATAAATTATGTTTATATCACTTCATTTTTTTTTTTTGATCCTTACTGGAGTAGTATTTATACTATAATATGACGGCATTAGAAAATTATATTTAGGTATATAAAAAAAAAAAAAAAATACTTTTCTTTTTCTTAAATTCGCCTTTGGCTAAGCGATAACTAAACTTACTTATAATGTTACTTACTTAAAGAGCAGAGGGTGTGTGTGTAGTATTAATAAATATTTTCAATGACTTTTTCTTTAATTTGTTTAAAAGAATTCCTTTCTTTCTTTGTTTGTTTTTTTGGCTCTAGTTGCATGTTTTGTTGTTCGGAGAAGAATTTCTATAAGATTTGACACGCAAGTAGCGTGTTCATATAAAATTCTTCTTTAAATTTTACTTAGAATTCTAAATTAAATTGACTTATGAGTATGGATTTTTGTTATTATTTTTGGAATACTTCTTTCATTCTCCTTCTCCTCCTCCTCCATCTAGCTACAAAGATATATATATATATATGTATGTATATAAGGCAACTTCTTAAGCACAGCTTAAAATGCAATTATTAACATCATGACCATCAATAAGAATGGCCAATTATCATAACATATTTATTATCTAATTATCACATTAGATGGTGAAAGCAAATTATTTCCCAATAAACTATCAGTTACGGTACTTGGTGTTGTTGTAGCATTGTCATTATCACCATTTTCCAAGCCATCACAAAAACTTGGTTGATAATTAAGCAAAAGTACATCATCATTGGATGAAGGTTCTCTTCTTGATGATTTTGTTATTATTGTTGATGCTGATGGTGGTGATGGTGATGGTGCTGGTGGTTGGGGATTATTTGTATTACTGGAAGTGGTTAGTGGTTTGAGTAGTGTTGCCCGAGATTTGGCATCACCATTAAAGATGCGCGTTGCCAAACGCATTGGATACCATGCAATGCATATTATGCCACTGGCCAAAAGAACACCAGTAACAATTTGCCCCAACAAAACAATTAATGGCACCAAAGCAATATCCGAAGCTATTTCTGGTGTAACTCGTACACGCTCCTCACACCACATAATCGGTATAAAAGTACGTGGAATGTTTTCAAAGGGTCTGCAAAAAAAAAAAAAAATTATTATTATACAACAAAATGATGATTATGTTGATGATTATAACTTACGGCATATCCGAGACCGGTTCCATAAGATAATTTGCCTGAAAACCACCGCCCACATCCATGGGCAAGCCAGCATTTGGTTCGAGTGTCATAAAGAATTCATGTTTCTCCTTCTCAGGTGAAAGACCCTCAATGGCATCCAAATAACTTGGATCCGCTTTGTAGAAATGCGGATATGACATATAAATTGATGAATTATATTTGCATGGTGCAATATTTATGACACCAGACGCTTCACATTTGTCATTTACACAAAAACATTTCGTTTCGGGATACAGTGTACCGTTATCGACAGCGCGTTCACCGCCACTAAATTTATATGCTGTAACACCATGTATTTGCACTGTTTCCGTATAGTCCAATGGTACAGCACGACACAAGTTGGGCAGGAACATTGAAACGCTGGAATTCGTATTTAAATTGGGTGGAAAAAATTCACCCATTGAACCATGTACTTGACCACAAATACCAGGAAAGGCACCAGTATGATTTTTACCATTCCATAGATTAATTTGGCCCATTTTATAAATATCATCGGCACCGGTAAAAATATTAAAATGTCCTTCAAATGTGGAACTGCCATTGCGCTATAATATAGAAATATATGGTATACAATTATTGATTAATTATAATGATAATAATGATGTATGAACTATATAATGAAGACTGGTTTTAAATTGAGGAATAAGAACAACTTTATCATACTACCCTCTAACATAATGAAGACTACTCCTAATTTTCTCACACTCTATTCTTTGGCCATTTGTTCCAGTGATGCCATTTTAGCCTTTCTTTATGGACAGATCTGTCCTTTGATCCAAAAGACAACTATAAGGCTACTGCAAATTTTGTAAGTACCTCAAATGAAGAGGATTATGACCTGATAGATGAGGCAATAAAACTCATCTAATTTATTAAATAAAAATTACAAAATAATTTGTCCTGTTTTTGTGATAGGTAGCTAGGCATCACTAATTTGTGGGGTCTGAGACCTATTCGGGAGGAAGCACTTCTCTGTGGAGTTCTTGGGGTCGTTGTACCCGTGGACCACACTGATGTTGGCTACTTAAACAACATGAATCAGTTGCAATTATGTACTAATTAAACAACATAATCCCAAAATTATCTTCCTGCCCGAAACCCATTTACGAAACAATTAACCTGTTTCCATCAACTATGGTATACCATGCACCACCATAACTCTTCAACCAATCCATTTGTATTCAACAACATTTTCATTATACTCGTATTCCCCAACCTTATCACTATAACTTAATTCTTTCAAAACTTCAATTGAATACGATCGTAAGTCATAGGCCTTAGTAGATAGTACTCTATTAGCATTAGGTACTTTATTCGATAATATGCCTTATTTAATAAATAAAAATAAATTATATCCCTAAATCCATCCAACTCTTAAGTGTTGGACAATATTATTCAAATCGGCTGTGATAAAAACCAGTATTCGAAACTCTAATTCATCTAGAATATAAGATGGTTTTAGGCTTCTCTACCAAAAGTCACACTTCTGAATGCAATGTTATCCTAACTATATCCCATATCATTCTTTAATGCCTTGAATTTGATCTTCTGCCTGACCAGAGGTATTTTCTGGTACCACGGGCATTGGATCAGTAGCGGTTTCAGCCTACTATATTTGAATAGACCTCGCTCTGAACAATGAGAAAGCTAAATCCATTAATATAGTTTGTATCTGTGCGTTATGCCTGCATTCTATTCCAGACCAACCAACCCAAGAATTATTTGGGGTTCAAATTGGTAGTAGCTCAGGTACAAAGTCTGACCAGAGGCTCTTTTCTGGTACCACGGGTGGTCAGAAGCCCACGGAACTGGTTTCCGTCCTGGCCCTTTGTGGGAGCATATTTGTGGCTGTGGTTGTTACCCAGATACGGATAGAGTGAGAGCTCGACGTTGATTGACATTCATCAATCCTTGTTCACGTAAAACAAATCGACTTGCATGACCTTCTGCATGTCAAAAAATGTATAACGAATAATTACTCTATTTATAACAGGGCTGTCCAAATGAAGTCTGAATGCATTCCAACACACTGCGGATTCTTCCAAATCCGCCCACTTTAGGCATACTATACTTAATTTTTAAATTTTGCTGTTACTTTGATATACATATAGTACTCTTGTAATCTTACCGTATATAACCAACCCACACGATCGAAGGGCACATCATCTGGAGAGAAAATGCGTCCCATTGTAACCAATGGATGCAAATAACCATTAAAAATCCATTCATTTGCAGTCTTAGTCTCTGTAATCTTTTGATTATAAAAATTTAATCCCGCTTTAATGGGAAATTTAGCAAAAAATCCTAAATCACGAGAACGCAATGCAGCAGCCTATAATAAAATAATATAATGGTATTATACTATATTATGGTATTACATAATACTTTATACTTACATGTGCCACTGTATTCACTGTTGTTATACTATCCTGTAATGTTCCATTACTACCGTCGGCATCGAAATAGAAATATGCTTTCTTGTGAAATGATAACGTATAATTGTCATTATGCCATTCTATATCAACTTTATCGGGTTTCTCACGAAATCTATAAGGACCCAATTGTTCAAAACGTGGCTTTTTATTTGATCCAACATAAAAATCTTCTGGATTTGTCCAATTAAACAAATAGACATCGAAATTAAGTGGCAAAGGTGATACTTTCCAATCGGCATAAGCAGGCGATGTCGGACTAAGTGCCATTTCCTGTACGCAAAAGAACAATGGGGAAAAATATCATTAGACTTATTATATGTACTATTGTATATTTATACAATATATTTGCGAGACTTAGATTAATTTTGCAACAAAGTTGGTGCTTATCAATACAATTAACTCAAAACACGTACAAATTTCATATTGTATAAACTCGTATATATGTAATTTCCAAATGGATCAAATTTTTATTGTTTATTTTCATCGATTGCAATTTTTTCATGATGATCATTAAACATTGTCTGTCATGTGAGCGATTTCTATATTTAATGATAATTATAGAATTAAATATTTACTCTGGTTACACACACACACACACACACACACACACACAACACAGTAAACCGTTTTTACGAGGGTCAATTAACAAGTTCTTAAACAGATCAAAAACCTAACATTATTGACTATTATACATATATGTACGTGCCATATAACCTGTTCTAAAATGTATAGCTTTTGTTTAGAAAACTTTTTTTTATTTATCATAGGATTGGATAGGATATGTAGACCAAGTCCCACATTAGCATATATGCCAGAATGTACAGGTGTTGGAAAAGGCTTTCCGAGAAAACGGTTCGTTCTTTCAAGATAATTCAGTAAAGGCACATCATATAATTGGAATGTTCATGCGATTGTAGTATTATTTTGATAATTTTGTTATTGTTTTTGTAACAGCAAGGGGCTGAATGTAGAGTTACGTATACAATAAATAAGGATTAGGAAAGGTGAGGGGATATGTAGATTTGTGTGCAGCCGGAGGCATGAAAACGAAACCATAAGTCAATGGAAGTCAATTGGGTCGGCTTATTGGAACAGTTAAAAAGGAGAACAGTGTTGTGAGGACAGCGATTAATGTCGGAGAGACTTATACACTTGGACGATAAGAGACTTTAACTGAGATAAGGATATCCCGAGTACTACGAGGAAGTCTCATTTCGCTATTATCAACAAGTTGAGGACGGCTCCGATGTAATTCATCACGACCCTGACTTATAGCGAATACTGTCAAGAGTGCTGCCTAACACAAATGCAATGTCATGCTTGTATGTTCTAATGTCTGTACGGATATATCTAGAGGAAACAACACCCGTAATAGTGGGCCAGCAAATACTGCTTATAAAGCAGTCTGTTTGGTTTTAGCGGTATAATGAAACAATTCATGCTTTATTGCTTTGTATTATTTATTTGTTTATTGATTTATAAAAAAAAAAAAAAAAAAAAATTATATTGGAGCAAACTACTGCTAGGGTTTAGCTCACAATTAGGATAGAGCAAATGACCAGAAGGTTCAGCTCACAACTTAGAAATAACTTAAGCTAAGTCTAGCCTGCCTTGTTTATACTAATTTCTATCTAGGAGCCCGTTATTCAAAATATGATATGATGTTAGTGACTATCTTCTTATTGGTTGGTATTTGTTATACGGACATCGGATATAGAAGAATACGATGGTGATAAATACTTATTAATCCTAATCTTACATGCTACAGCGGATTTGTTTCATAATTGAATGGTGGTTGTATGGTAGAGTGCCGGTCTCGCGGCCCGCACAACCCTGCTTCGAACGCAGAGTTGGATATACTGTGTAAACTCTATATAGTGATTCTGAAGGGACTGGGCATTTTACGGCGTTATAGAGAGTTGTCGTTATATAAAGAGAAGAAAAACATTGTACGAATAACAAGGTAAACCAACGGAAGTCAAGTAATTTCTACGTTTTAGGGAGTTTTTCATTAAATCGAGTACGTGTTTACACTGTAGTTTAAGAAAAAGCTATTGGACTCAACATTTGGACTCGTTCAGAGTCCAATGGTGGTTGTGTGGTAGAGTACCGATCTCGCGGCCCGCTGGTTCGAGCCCCGAGTTGAATATAGTTCAAGAAAAAGCTATTGCAATCAACACAGCCCATTATTATTATTATTGATGATTTTGTGATGGGTACTAGTGGTTGGGTATTCGTCTACGAGAAAGGGTCCCCAAGAAAATCAGTATTTTTTACATTGATTTCTGATTCATCTTTATATCCAGAGATTACAAACAAAATCTTGATGGGGGAACATTCATAATTTGTTCCATTAGCCCAATAGAGCAGAGCACCCGTTAGGACTCCCAACATCATTCGAAACCTATTCTTATTAAAGTGTAGAAACTCGGATGTCAGTTTCGGATTTATTTGAGTTATGTTGTTGGTTCTAAACTTTACATAAACTTATTACATGCGCGTTTATATAATAAATTATTTCGGATCCACATAACTGGATTGAATTATATTTAAGGTGAGAACTTTTGAGTTCACCCATCGTTATAAGTTTCGATTCTATACTTATATGTTTTGTAAAACATACGTATGTATATAAAAATGATTGATTTGTAAAATACTTTATGTAAAAATATATGTATGTTTTTTTATTTTTTTTTGAGGATTATTAACGATATGATAAGACCTTTCTCTACTATTTTACTCATGTTGTTCGCAAATAGAGTATCGATTAATCTTTATGGCCATGAAATATTTGCTCAGGAAATGCCGTTTGATAATCATAAAAATATTGATAATAATTGGTATCAGAACCAAGTTCTCTTTCGTTCAGTTTAATTTGAATGAATCAAATGCCATTTTTAGACCCAACAGGTGTCCACTTGTAAATGACACCTGTTAGAGCTTTTTATCGATCGTACATTGGTTACATTTACAAAGAAATGAAGCATAACCAATAAAATGAAATACAATAAAATTCTTAAATATTGTATCTAAGCCTTATAAAGAATATTTCATATAATTTTTGGGAAGAGTAAATAGTATTTTGGCCCAATAACACAAAGAACATATTGTAGTAGTTTGCTGTTCAACTGGAGTTTTTAACTATTGTATTAGACACTATTATTCAGTAGAATTAGAAATTATCACAAAAAAAAATATTTACTGCAGCTTGAACAACTTACGATAAGATAACATAAAGTTGGTTTGGGTAAAAGTTGGTAACAATATATTTATTTGTCTAATAATCGAGTGATTTGTTAGATTGTTTCACAATTGATTGTGATGGAAAATTTGACTCATTTTTTTTCTTCTAAGTATTTTTTTATATGAAAAATTCCGGAAATGCTAAAAATTTCAAGGTATTCAAAATGTAAATATTTATAAAAAGTATTGTACAGAAACATGTGTGTTTACTCAATGAAATTATGGAAAATATGAATTTGTAAAATGCTAACAAATGTAGAAAAAGTTTAAGGAAGGAAAATTTAGTAAAAACTAGACTAATTGGTAGTCATTATTGTACCCTCAAAGAAAAAATATTGTTTTTTTTAGTGGCATCTTGTCGGGTAAGGGGTCTTAGTTGGTGTAAGGAGACGTTTAGCGATGATGGTTTCTGGGTGAAATATTCTATTTAATGCAAATATTCCAAACATGTGATTATATAGTTTATGTGTAATGCTCATATCTTTAAAGCAGAACATTTCCCTCATAAACTGCTATTTCTGCGTTATTATCTGATGAAAAAACAAGTGAAAATAACATAAAACCAAAAAGAAGGTTATCATTGGCTATTCCTCACGATTCTCGGCGTTGCATCCGACCGAATGGCGACAAATGCCAGATATCAGATATGCTTCCTTTCTTAGCATCACTATATTCTCTCTGTTACACTTTGAGTATCAACAAAGAACACAGTTTGAGTATCAAATGTAAGCACAGTGACACTATAGAGTTTTGCACGTACTTCTTTAATTTGGTATCCCTAGATTCATGAAATTTATATGCTTGATGAATATGGATCGGAAACTTATAGTGTCAAAATTTTAGTTCGATACGTCAAAAAACTGAAAACTTTTTCTAATAGTAAAAACATTAATTTTAGCTTGGGTTTGTATAGAAGATAGCCATCCTAGTGGTCCAATTCGGCTGATTTCGACAAATGTGCAGCGTATGGCAAAAAGAAACTAGTGCTATAAGTTTCTCATGAAGTTATATACAGTATATATATTTTTGATCAGCTCTCTAGCTCAAAAACTGAGGGACTAGTTTACATACATACATACGGACATGGCTAAAACAACTCGTCACATCGAGCTGATTATGGGGTCTGCAATGTCTCCTTCTTTGTGTTACAAATTTCATGACAAACTTATAATATTATTCACTCCCGTGGAGAGTATACAAATACATTGAATCATGAATCAATATCATGTATCAAAAAAAAAAAAAAAAACCTAATGAATCACATTTTCGATATTATCATCTTAATCTTCTGAATCAACTGGGATCTCGATAATGACAATTTTCAAGGTTTTTTTAAATTTTTTGTTTAAGTGATTTCGCGAAGTGATGCTAGTTTTCTTGGTAAACATAGAACGTATTCAACACGCTATAAGGAACAGAGTTCAAACCAAAGCAGAAAAGAAAAATACTTATTTTTTGTCTGAGTCCTTTTATGCCTGATTCTTGACAAATACACATCTTAGCATACGGCCAACACACACCAACGCAAGCAACGTCGTTGTCGATACTGGCTTAGTTCCTTCTGCCGCAACCCACACTGCTTATTTCAAAACAAAAAGGCAAGACAAACGTGAGTTGTTGCCGATAGCTGGCCTTTCGTCTTTTGAAGTCAAAATTTCGACACACACCAAACTAAACAAGAAAACGGAACGTTGTCTTCCGATCCATTCAGTTCCGCTTGGTGTGTGTTGGAATAGAACATGTTTTCAGACCTTATTAGTCAAAGATGTTTTGTTTGATCCGGTGTGGAAACATTGAAAATTGACAAAAATCTTTTGCATCATTATTACATATTATTTCTAACATTTTATGTATTACACATATAAAAATGCAGTGTGAACGCATTACAAATGCAATATTTTGGTAAAAACACAGTATGCAGGTTTTAGATCTGAAACGCATTACGGATACGAGCATTTTGTACGTGTCTAATCCAATAGATAGAAAAATATGTATGTATAAATATTCATCTAAAATGCGAGAACTTACGAATTTAAGTAAAATACTAGATATATCTAACGAAATTCAAAACACGTAATATCTATGTTTGCATAGATAACTGACAATTTGAAGCAAAAGACGTTGATGGGTTTACAAAAGTTAAGTGACACATGGCGAGAGGCGGTTATGGCCAGAAATCTGATGTTACCATATGGGGGAATATTTAAAAATTATCAAATGTCAAGATTGGACTGGAATGTCATGTTATCAGAATGTTAATATGATGAGTTTTATGAAAGACAAAGGCTTTGTATTTTTTGATTGTTTCACACCTAGATTTCTGTCGTAGCTGTGGAGCAATCATTACCTTCTATGTGACTGCCAAGCACTTCTTGGAATGAATCGAATGAAAGACAAAATTTTGTACTGTCGAGCTTGGTTCCTTCTGTCAATTCTACAAGTTGGTTTCAAAGATGTAGGTCAACCTCTGAGACCAACTCAGGATAACCAACTGCCAATGACCTGCATATTCTATTAATATTCTATTCTAGAGCTTCTTACTTAACACAAGTCTTTATTAAAGGTTATTCTTGAAATGAAGAAGCAAATGTTTGTCCTAGGATTAAATGAAATGAGATGCATTAAAATGGTATGTTTGGAATCTTAAAAATTTCTTAGAAAACATATGTATATACAATAGAATAAAATTAGAAAAGAAGTATTTACTCCTACTACATAGTATAGCAAAATATTTATGATTATCCAAATATTATTTTTATAATTATACTAAAAAATGGTTTCCTTGTCTTTCGTTTACCTAAAAAATTTTGCAACATCAGATAAATATTTTGAATAAATGAAAAGAAAATATGTATTTTGTAAAAAATGAGCGGAAGAGATAAAATCTTGAAAACAAAAAGAATATGAGCACAGAAAACTTGAACAAATATTATGTATATGTATACCATATAGTATTGTGTTATGATGACTAAGTTGTTTTTTGTAAAAAAAAAAAAAAAAAAAAAAAATCACTTTTGATCCGATCACAGGGGCAAACAAAATGTAAGTATTATACTACTTATATCTACAATATATGTATGTATGTATATAAACATATGAAAATACATTTTTAACCTTCTGTTCAATTTGGGGATTTACTTTTCTTATTGTATTTCTATTCAAAGTTTAAATTAAGTTGAAAGTTCTATAGAAATGAAAACCAAAACTAATTCTTCTTTCTATAAAACGTAATACAATATATAAAATATTAGGGGGTCAAAATCATGTAAATTTTTTCTCATACTTAGTTGTAGACCTCACTCAATGACGTTCATTGCCCTCTATCAATGGAGAACAAGTTCCCATTAACATAATCAACACTTCTTGCTTTAGTTAACATATAAATGAATGAATGAATGAAGAACAAACCTAGATTATGTGAACTGAATAAACCATGTCCAATCATGTTGATGGATGATGATTCATGATGTTTCATAATGAACCATATAATAAATAAGTTCTATTTGTATGAGTATGGAAAAAATGAGTAACACACAAAAAAAAGCGAAATTATTCAATTTTTTTTTAACATTAAATCATCATATTGTACATACTTATAATGATATGTTAACTTATCTTATCAATAGATAAAAATGTGAAATACCATAAGGCCAAGGAAAGAGAGATAAATTGTGGTGATGGTGATATCTACATGTATGAATGTATGTATATAGAAAATCATAAAAACAATGACTGAACAGACAATTAAAGTAAATTGAATTAAAGTTGGTTGAGTTCTTTGATTGGCTTTTGGCTTCACTCTAAATGAATTTCAATGAGTAGTTTTACTTATGTATATGTAATATGAAATACTTGTATGCAAATAAACTTTGCAAAGAAAAAAAAAAATAGCAACAAAATTCAGCAATACTCAGAGAAACAATTCAGATGATGCTAAGAGGTCTAACATGGGGTCAAGTGAAGCTACTGAATATTCGAATTTTTAATTATTTAAATTATTCTTTATTTAAAAAAAAAAAAAAAACAAAGCCAAAGTCAACTGCTCTTAAATAATAAACAGACCACATTACAAACATAATTAGTTTGAGTTAAGATTAAGGGAAATTAATTTATAAGTAAGGGAATGGAAAATTAAAACAATCCTGGCTTAAAAGTGAATTTCGGATTGAGAATACTTCTTCCAGTAATAGGAAAAGGATTTTTAGAGTGTAAATATACCACGCTAAATACATTTGTTATTTAATAAGTGAAATTAATTTAAAAGACAAAAAAAATCAATAAAATAAAATAAAAAATTTCCAAAACAATTTGAGTTGATTTTAAAAGAATATTGTTGGGAGACTACATCTTCCAGTAATCGGACAACGCTGATTTTTGAATTTAAAGTCAGATCTCGAAGCTTTTACATACTCAATTTTTGTATTGAGTATTCAAGTAAGTTTTAAACGATTGCCAACAGAGGGCACCAGTAGTGTTTAAGCATACCAGACCATTTTATAAATCTAAGTGTCAACAACATATTTTTTTTTTTGTAGCAGAAAGTCATGGACTGCTGTTAGGGGCTTACGGAGAGCATGCTCCATTAATTTCAACCTGCGAGTACTGATTCTGACGTTTCAAAAGTAGTAATTTTGACAAAACTGACAAGGAGCGCGAAGGAAGGCCACCAACGTTTGTAGACGCCGAATTGGAGGAAATTTTGGACGAAGACGCGTCCCAAAATCAAAAAGAATTTGCGGCAACGTTAGTCGTGACTCAACAAACCGTTTCATTGCGGTTGACAGCCATTGGAATGGTCCAGAAGGTCGAAAACTGGGTACTTCACGAACTCAAATTAAGAGATATATGAACGGCGTGTCACTGTTTCTGATACGCTCCTTCAACGGTACAAAGGTTTATGCATCGTATCGTCACCGGCGATGAAAAATGGATTAATTACAATCCAAAACGCATGAAGCCGTATGTTAAGTGCGGCGAACCCGGACCATTGACGCCAAAGCCAAACATCCATGGCTTCAAGGGGACCAAATTTGGTGGGACTAGAAAGGAATCGTGTACTACGAGCTTCTGAAAAGTGGTCAGACGATCGATGGGGCTTTCTACAAACAACTGATGCAATTGAAGCGTGTGATTACGGAAAAACGGCCGGAATGGTCAAAACATATCTCGAAGGTACCTGATGGGAAATCCTAAGCCGCCCGCCTTATAGTCCAGACGTTGCACTATAAAACTACTATTTGTTCCACTCGAAGCAGAACGTCCTTACGCTTCACTTCAGTTGAAAGGATCAAAAATTGGCTTGATAAGCATCTTGGCCTCCAAAAACGAATAGTTTTTTTTTCCGCGGAATCCATGCAATGCCAGAAAAGTAAGGAAAAGTCATAGCTAGCGATAGGCTATACTTTCAATAAAATACCGTGTACCAATTTTGCGAAATGAAGCTTTACAATCGATAAAAACACCTTAAAAACTTACTTGTATACTCAATACAAAATCAGTTAATTATAATTATGACAAATGATTTTCAATTTCAACTTTAGAAGGGTTTGAAAAAATACATAACAATCCCATCACAAAAGTAATCTGTATGTAATCGGAAGATTTGTTATATTACCTGTATATAAACGTCTCTATATCAAAATTTAAACTCATTATCTCATAATCTAATGCAAAAGAATGAAATTACGTACAAAGCTTAAATCCTACTTAATCATTTCCAATTGCCATCCTACTAGACTTTATGGATATTCCATCCGAAGTACAGTTCTATCTATCGTTACAAAATATCAAAGCAAAGTGTACACTCTAGTGAAAGGTTTCAAATTGATTTTAAGAAGAGACAGTGACAGACAATAAAGGCAGGTGTACCAAAATGTTGTTGGGCAGGTGTTCACAAACTAAGCAACCAATCAACAACTGACTCAACTGACTTACTCACAAATACTACACTAGGGGGAGTGTTGTATTGTATTGTTCTAATTATAATATTGTAAAATAATTGTGACTTACCTTGCCACGCATGCGTGTGAACATTTCAATCCAATTACGAAACAAATAATAGCCTGCAGCAAGGAATATGCAACCCAATAACATGATAGCATAACGTTTTACAACACTATAAGATTGTGTAGTCATGGCTAAAAAATGTGTTGTTTATATTTGTTTTCAAATGCAGCAGGAACCGGAATGAAGAGACTTAAAATAATGACAACTGGCCGCCTATAGATGCCTTTAAATAGCGATGATGATAATAATGCCCCTACGGTAATTTTCAAATAAAATTTATATGAAAAAAAAACCTGTAAAAAAAGAGAAATAAAAATTAAAAACATATTATAATTAAATCAAGTTTAAAAGAGAATAATAAAATCAATGAGAATGAATAAAGTATTTGAAAAATGAGAAATGAGAACACGTCGTAAGCTTATCTTTTTGTTGTTTAGATTGTTTGCTAAAGCGAAACAAAGATAAGGCGACTGACTACTACTTTCGTCGTCTGCGTGGTACGACAACAACAACAATATGTACATATGTATGTATGTATATCTCCCCAATTAGGGTGTTTTGTTGTAGATTTTTTAACATACCTATTTTGTATTTAAAATTCAACTTATTTAGTTAAAAATGTAAGTTAAACGATTTAGAAAAAGAGATACTACAACATGTATAAGTTTCATATGCATACTACACACGAGTATACAGAAGACGTCGCAACGTGACTTTATGTTGAATGATGCTATAGAACTTTAAGTGTTGCTAAACGTGGTTGTTGTTTTTTATTTAAAACTACGTAGTGTAGTCCGGCGTACGTTTCTACGGCCCCGTCTTGATGTAAGTGTGTACCGTTAAATTTTAAAACATACAATAATTGAACAAACAGAAGTAGAGTTCTATAGCAATGAGCTTTTTGTATAGTAGCATAATGAACTTACAGTAGTCATAATAAATGCATTTCTTTTTAAAAAAGATATGAAAATATATAAAAACTTGTGAGTTGCAACAAACTGGATAGCATATAAACATTCTTCATAAAGAAATACATATACATGCCAACTTTCATGCTGATCAGTCAAACGGTGTTGGAGTTCATAGCCGTTAAACTTATTTTCACGGCCTATTTTATATATATAGATTAGCTGACACGGCAAGTGATAATTATTTTATGGATTTAGATTAGTTACACTCACCATACCCATACCATAATTGTATTGTGATTTGCTATTTCATAATTACTATTTAATAATATTTAGTTTTACAATTTACACTTATGGAAATTAGAAAATTCTATAAGATATAATTACTTCTACCCACTATAAATCAAATAATTTTATGTGATTGTTTTACGATGTGGGCAAAATCTTATACAACAGTTAAACAGACGACGCATCACTCATATGATATTTATAAACAAAGTATTGCCTGGTATATAAGTAAGTTTGTAGTATATGAATATCTTATATCGTATGGGATTTGTGTGTATTTGTATGGGATCTGTGTATCATGGAGATTTTATAATTTGAGCACGGCGTCACAAAATATTGTTAAGTTGTAAATGCATTCAATATTCTTATCGCTCCATCGGTATTTTTGTACCATTTTCAGATATCATTATGTTCGCAGATAAGATAAACCCTTAGTACTTTGTGTTAAGATAATGTGATATCAACTATTTTAAGAAATACTATAATGGGGCATTGAATATTAAAAAATATAGAATTCTTAAATAGAAAACTGCACCACATAGTAACCCTTACAAGATTGTCACCTTGTCGTGGTAAGGAAGCTAAGTATAGGTTACTTGGGTCGAAGACGAACACTGAAGCAAAGTCAGGGCTCCAAAAAGAGTATAAAGATGATTCCAAGCCGTCTAACACTGAAAATAAAAATGAAAACTTTCAGAACAAAGAAAAACTGTTCGATAGGTCTTCTTTTCCTCTCACTAAGGCGGAAGTTGTTGTTCACAATCATTGCCTAAAAGAAATCGCAAGAAGCGGCATTATTTTCGCATCAATGCCGCTAGCAAAATGACCGGATCCGCATCCAATTATATGACTGAGAAGGAACCAAACCTCAGTATCAGTATTAATCATAACTAAGTACGAAACAGATATCTCTTTACAGTATCAAGCAAAACTCAGTGAACCAAAAGTGTTTTTATTGTTGGTTGATGCACGCAGTAATTGGAATAAATCCAGAGAAATCTTCACTTGTCCAGTTGTCTACTATGACTCCAGAATCATTCCGCAGGTGGACCAATTTCGTTACCTCGGACTGATTCTGGACAAGCGGCTTACATGGCGAGCACACATTAGAACCACTACCGCATGCTGTTATGCAAAACTGCGCAGGCTTGACTGTTTGCTGCGTCCATCCAGCAAGTTGTCGCTCAACAACAAAAGGACAATATACAGACAAGTAGTGGCTCATGTTTGGCGCTACGCGTTACAAATCTGGGGTACCGCTGCTGCCAGCAGCATCCAAAGAGACCAAGCCTGTCAAAACAAGGCACTGCGTTGCATAGCTGAGGCTCCATGGTTTGTGCGCAACACCATTCTGCAGAGATCTCAATATGCCCACTGTGAGAGATGAAATCATGCAATGCTGTAACCGTTATCAGGTTGCCACATAGATAAATGTACACTCCGATATAATAACCACAGCAATTTTATGCTATTTTTGCGATAATATTATAATAAATAACTTCAAACCAAGCGTCACAATGGACAGTGTGGCATCTAGGTGAACTCGCCCTTGTGGCGAACAGCCTGCCTATAAAGTTTTATATGCACAAATTACAAACCTGCATGAATCCACTGATTTGCCGTTCCACAAACACATTCGTACAAGCAATATACTAGTAATTTCTTATATATTGTTTAATGTTAAAATAAAAAGCTATAAAATGCAAACAGATTAGATTTGTGAAGGGCGGTAACTCCTAACACCTCGTCTCTATGATCACAATTGGGTCTGTTTTATTGTTATTCATAAATGAACATAAATAATAATGACGCGAAGGTGCTGGTGTTGGGGCGACTAGGCCTCCCCCTGAATTCTAGCAGGCGGCAGAATGTTCACGAATGAACATAATTGCTGCCACAATGGAGCTGGCGTTGAAGTGATGGTGCCGCTCGCTGGATATTCATCAAGGTACATGGCGTGCTTGACTCTGAAAATTGTCAGATTTAATGAAGTTTTTTATTCTCTTTATTCTTGGAAAAATTCTTCAGGTTGCGGATTTTGACTGGTTCCATCATACATTGAATTATTGTAAAAAGTCAAAAATTACAGCTTCTTCGAGAGTCTGGTTTTTATAAAGAATTTTAATATATTCTCCTAAGAAATTAGACCATCAAATTGGCCTAGAAAATGCTCTGATCTTTCCTTTTCTTCATTTCATAATCATTATTCGTATGTTACAAGTAAATGCTATATAAAATGCTTCTTAATCATTGAATAATCGATGAGTTTGTTGTTTATGATATACCCCGATCCAGGTATAATAAGTTTGTTTGGGTAGTTAGCCAAGTAAGAAAGAGAAACGGTTAGTCATGCCCGAATTTCCTTTCCCAATTTTAATAAGTATGTAATCCTAAACTTGAAACTCTACTCTCTACAGAAAGATGCACAATAACTTCTACATGCCGATTATGCTGACTATACTTATTCATTCCTCATTTAAAATATTTTGAAATAATGTTGACAGGTGATTCCGATTACATGACACAATAGCACTTTTCCTTGTTTCATTCTTTTCTTGTGTTTATTTTTAAATTTTTTTGTGGTTTAAACCTGAGTAAATAATATAGTAGGTATTTGTCGTCATCAATATAATCGAATGATGCGTCAAAAAATTGATACAAAAAGCGCAAAACTTTTATATAAACGAGAATTTATTGTTATGTATGTACATACATATGTGTATCAACTCAAGTGGAAGTCGGGTTTCATTTTTTTTTGTTTTGTTTTTTATTATGAAAACGTGTACAATCAAGTAAACAATAAGTCTGTCAACTAAAAAAAAACCTCAATAAAACATCGTCTTACGATGTATTTACATAAGTAATCAATGGTGTGT
Source organism: Amiota communis (assembly GCA_037043315.1). Classification (NCBI taxonomy): domain Eukaryota; kingdom Metazoa; phylum Arthropoda; class Insecta; order Diptera; family Drosophilidae; genus Amiota; species Amiota communis. The sequence continues at coordinate 23,569 of JBAMAV010000934.1, forward strand.
ATTTCACTTTAATTCCAATTTATTGTAGTTTTTGTATTATGTAGTAGAATAAAATCAATTGCAAGCTCAGCACAAAGTTCATTTTGATAAGATGTGTTGAGGTTTCCCAGTTGAATTTATATCCAATATAAATAAACAATATATTGAATTACCTTCTATGATTATCAATATCTATCTACTGAAATCGTAAGCCTTTTCCTGCCTGTGCACGCTAATCTCAGAAACGAATTCACCTATTTAAATGCGGTTTCGACTGGTGTATTGTAGCAAGCTTCGTGTAACATTTAGCGTTTATCGAAATCGACCAACTAAATCAAAAGATATTCATATTTTTGACATATTTCGAATACCACGCGTATAGAATACAAAAATCCTTGTCACAAATAATAAAATCTATTATAAAGATCTATGTTTTATTGATTTACAAATCAAAAAAAAAAAATTTGGTAGATATACTTCTTATTGCCGTACACTGATACCTTTTATATTGAGTTCTCTGAAAACTGGAAGTGGTAATGCTCATTCAAATGAATTTCAACATAAAATTAATTCAAATTGTCTTAGTCATCAAAAGGCAATTCGAAAAAAAACTTTGTCGAACCCGGAACTGAATTAAGAGAGAAAAACAACATATAGAGTATTCTATACAGTGTGTTCCAAAAGTTTCCGGATTTTAAATAGAGAAAAACGGAAAGATCTTCCATTCTCGTTTCAATTTATTCAAAGTACATGACTTCCAAGTCGTTACAACATTTTGCACGGTCTATTAACGATTCAAATCACTGGAGGATGTCCTTGAGTTGTTTCGATAGCCTTCGTGTAATCGTAATGTGTTCCTTTCGTGACTATTTTGAGAGCTTAGGGAATAGAAAATAATGAAACAGGTTCAGATCAGGCGAATACGGGCTATGGTTGATGGTTGTGATCCTATAAAGTTGCGTATAAGAAATGATCGGAGGGACGGCGCATTGTCGTGGAAAAGTGAACTTCTTCCACTATCTGACTTCGCGATATTCCAGCTGTGTGTATGTGACTTCACTCGGCTTCAAATCATCTGTCTCTCAAATGACAAGCACAGCTGATTGCTATTTAAAACAAAAGTAAAAATGGATGATGCGGAATGAATTCTTTGTGGATCATTCCTTTGTAATCGAAGAAACGCACCAACATGACTCTCACTCTCGACTTCTAAAAGCGTCTTTTTTGTGGTCTCATCTCCTTTGACAGTTTTCATTCGGCACTTTGACTCAGAGTTTTGGAATCGTATTGAAAACTCTACGTTTCATCACCAAATTACATTAGTTTTAATGAAGTTCATTACAGTGCTTGATGCAATGGACTTGTTGTGACTCTATGAGCGCAGAGTGTATGTAATAAATTTCTATTAACAAATTGAGATCATTTCCTAATACTTAATAGAGCCTTTCTACTTCCCTCTTTCTGAGTGTTAAATACTCATTATAATCACTTATGTACATATATATGGATACAGAATATAACAGAGAGCGATTACATTTTTATCTAGTAGAAGAAGAGCGTAACAGAACCGAATAAAAATAATATTATTGCGATTTAGAAATACAAAAGTTATCAATGTTGAGAGACGATTGTAGGTCTACGATACTACAATAATAAATAATTTAAATAGAATCTGTTGAAACTGGATTAGAACAAAGAATGAAAGGGCAAATAGAATTCGAACCTTCAACTTCGGTAATAGTATCTGGGAAAATGTGATTCGCTAGCCACGTTTGGCAAAAGATAAATCACAACAACTATAAAACATAGTTCATGGTGTTCAAATGTTTAAGAATGAATATTCCCAGTGCGTTGTTGCTATACTACACTACTACTTAGTACACGTGAGAATGAAAATATATAAGTGGATTATAAAAAAAAAAAAAATGTGTATTTAGTTGACCAAAAATAAACTCGCGAGAGTGCAATAGACGCCATCATGAGTTCCGATATTCGCAATGGGCTGGTGGGAGGTTATTGTGTTGTATCTGTTTCTTATAATAGACATGAGAGGATGTAGTCTTTATTCAATATTCTTTTTAGTATGTTCGTTTTTCTTATAATTGAATTTTCTGTTTCTGTTTTTGTTTATGTTTTCATTTGTTATTGTTTAACCTATTAGGTTTTTCTTTATTGTTGTTATTTGGTCTAATGTAATGCTATTTTTTTAAGTAAATATATTCTTTTACAGAGAAAGATACATTTTAGGTAAATTTTCTGAAATAAAAACACAAATTAATGCATTATTACGAGTATACTGCAGAGAATAAAATTTTGATTTTCATGGAAGAAAGTACCCGGAAACTGGGATTAATGAAACCGGATGACGAATCATTTGATCTCTTGGCTACTCCATAAGAAGTCCATAATCGATTCGCATACTATAGTGGATGAGTACAAACACAGTCCTAGGCTATACTGGTGAACCAGTTTTGAAGAATGCAAAGACTATGAATTCAACTGGCAAGGTAAGGGCGGTGAGTATTTCTTGGTATTAGGGATGCTCGATATATCGAATCAGTTCATACCGAATACTCTTGAAAACGTACCGAATTCTCTCGAAATTTGTAAGACTCAAGATGCAAAAACGAAATTTAAAGGTAACCAGTGATAAATCAGTGAAAAAAGGAATTCTGCTTTGTGGCATTGCGACTATCGTCTACTTTACAGAGTTTTGGTAATCAAGAAGGTGCCGCAGTTGCGTGTTGGAAGCATAGCGTCGTATGGAGTTTAGCCAACACTCTTTGAATACAAATCTTATAAAATCCATCCATTGTCAATCATGCTTGGCTTGAGCCAAAAATATCAAAATAAATTTGACTTTTCTTAATCACCGCCACATACGATCATTTATGCTTGGATCTATCCAAATTTATCGATATTGTTTTTGATTAATTCAAACATGATTGACAATGGATGGGCCCTAAAAGTCTATAAAATGGGTTGGCAATGTAGTATTTGTTTTCGATGTATTTCAACATATTGAAATAAATATATGTGAATAAATATCGAGATATAGTTTTAAATGAACATCGCTACTTGTGGTATATTTAACTGCAACTGATCAATGGCGAGACCGTTTCAACAAAATTTTAAAGAAAAAACATCAATACAGTAGTTTCATTTACCCATCCAGTATATTTCGGTCTGAGACTTTTTCAAGATCTGTGGAATTGGTTGAGAGTAGTAACTGGGCTTATTTTGAAACGACTTCCAAAAAAAAAAGGAGGAAGTAACTTTTTTTTAGGTGAATCGATTTTGATGATTCTTTTTTTTATTGGAAAGCTGGTGTTTGTCATGTGGTTCCATATAAATTTGATCAAGATCTGACCAATAGTTATCATTTTTTCAGGAGAACCGATTTTGATGATTCTTTTTTTTTATTGGAAAGCTGGTGTTTATCATGTGGACCCATATAAGTTTGATTAAAATCTGACCAGTAGTTTTTGAGTTAACCTTAACAATGCCCGTGTAAAAAAAAATCTTAATTATGGTTTTTCTTGGGACTTTTAAAACTGCTCTCGTAATAACCTCCAAATACTTTATCAAGTGATTTGATATTTGTTCTAGATTGATATACATATGTATAATATATTATGTTAAACGTAAATAAGGTTTATTGTAGTCTTAACTCTTTTTTTAACTTTTATTACCCTTTATTATCACCACGAGTACAAATACATATACTCGTATATATTGAAATATTTTACGATGACAGCGATTAATAGGCAATAATTTTTAATAAGATTGGCTTGAAAGTGGTAGATGTTCAGGTTTTCTCATATATGTAAATATATGAAAACAATATCCAATATATGAACAATTTATAACAAGATATTTCCAATTAAACTGATGAATTTTATGAAAGTACTACATACAATAATTTTAGCTTCGGTCATCGCTTCTTCTTTTCTGAATATACATACATATGTATGTAAATTTACAACCTGTTTTTAATGGGCTAAATGAGGTGTTCTTGTTAATGAAAATCACCCTAATTTGACCATGTAAATGATCTATATAGTTTTTTAATGTTTGGTGCATATCAATACAAGGGTAGATCAATTTACACATGTATCAAAATAATATCTTGTTTTTCTTGAGTGTTGGGCTTAATCTCACCAATTGTATTCGGTAGAGAGAGCACCAGTAATGATTACTTTCGGTTTAAGCAACTCTACTAATACACGACAACCAGCTGATTAAACAAAATTCGATGAATACATATTCGGCTTGGCTAACGTAATTGAAGCATGGCCATGTGATCCCCATGATTTTCTCTTTTTTCAGTAATCGCGATCCATCCATTTTTCATTACCAATTCACTATACAATGCAAAAAACTCTTTCGTTCCTAACAAGCAGCATTTCACATGTGTAAATTTGTTGTTTTCAACATTTCTCGGATTCTGTTTCATTGGAATATAATTTCCTTGGTTTTGAATCATTCTCAACGACTTTAAACATTGTTAAATTGCTTACTGAGTCACTTGTAATGTAAGTGCAAGTTTTTCTTGCGTTTGGCATGTATCTTTCTCCAATAATGATTACATTTCCGCGTCTTTGTAAACTATCTGCCTTCCGCTATGTGCTTTGCCTTCGTTGTCCAACTCGAAGTTCTAAGAAATTTTGAAACCACTCACGACAACTTCACAGACTTAGAGCAGCCGCATTACAGCTTCTAGAAATCTTCGATTTTTTCAAATAAAAGAATTAAATCATAAGTTCACGCAAATGCTGCTTATATAAAGTCCAATGGTTGCACGGAGGAGCAAAGGGCCACTTCATTTTCGGTCATTCTGCCCCATCCATGTCTTCCCATTACAAACTCCATGATGTTGTTAACTGAGCCGACTTGCGCATTGAAATCTCCTAACAACAGCATAATGTCACCTTTGCTGATGATTGATGACACCCTTGACAGGGGACTGTAGAAGGCCTCCTTTTCGGGGTAGGCAGCTGCTCTATCTATGCTGTACGCGCTTGTTTAGATAGCAGGAAACCTACGCCGCTCGATCGAGGTTGTCCCGGAGTCCGGCCATATGGTTTCACTGAGTCCTAAAAATAGGAGATTGTAATTTATAAACTCTTTGCTTCCTTGAGCTAGGCGTGATGCTTCCATCCGAATATTCCATGTTCCAAATCTAGTCCTATTTTTCATGGATATGATTCTGGCGTCGGGTTGCCGACTCTAGCTTCCAGACAAGCTGCCAACTTTTGGCTTTGAATGAAGCTTATTTGGCTCAGAACATTCCATTTTTGCACGGAAAAAATTATGTGATGCTAGTAAAAAATCGCTAATTTTTCAAGATTATGGTGGTGCCAGGGGGCTAAGGGTATGTCAACAGAATTTTCTTCACAACGAAAAACGTTTATACTTTGGTATAATATAAGTCTTCATTTACATATCTTTGGAAATTGCTTTTTTCTATCAGATCATTAATGAAAAATCTATTCTGGTATTGCATGGTTGGTAAATCTTATAAGGATTCATGTATAATACAAGATGTCTAGATTACATTAATCCATGACTGCCCAGACCAGACAAGGTTTGACTTGGCATAAACTATTTCTTCAGTTGAAATTTCGGTCTTTTTGTGAACGTTTCAGCTCAGAGGTATTAACAAGCAGGAAAGTTTTCAATCTTTCAGAGAAAAAGTCCGTTCAGCTGTTGCCGAAGTTATAGGAATCTTCGAAAAAATTGCAACAATATAGCAACGTTCAGGAAGAAAAGGATCGTTTTCACTATTGAGTCTAAACGCTTTCGATTGTCTTCCACTATTCCTTTTTTTCTCTTATTAAAAAGATCGTCGATGGAATTGGAATTCTGCGATTCCATGGAGTGAAGTACTTTTTCTTCATATAAATGATGATGTCTTTCAGAGTTTTTTGTTTTTGGTCAATGGAACAGTGGCATCAGGCATCCTCGCACATCCAGCAAAGCGGCTAATCAGAATTGATTCAAATATCCAATCTTCAGCCCGCATAGGCCCCCATGGACACGCTACTGGTCCGACTGTACATTGTTTAAGTACAAAATGTAGATGTTTCCTTGAAGGATAGAGCACTATATGTAGCATATTTTATAAACACAACTTTGTTTAATGAATTGTTAAGCAAGCAGGTCACGTACTCGTACTACAATATTTAAGTGCTTTTTATATGCATTTTTCATTTGTTTTTTTTTTTTGTATATATGACTTATTTTTGTATATTTATTTATAAAACTTCGGAATTCTTGGTTGGAAATGCCTATCAAGTTCAACTGTAGGGCAACAACAATGTATACACACACACACACATACACCCATTTACAAATTCTACAGCGACAACTGGAAATAAAAAACCCATTTAAACTTAAAAACACCAAGTCAGCAGAGCACGGAACTCAAAGTTTAAATACCAACACCAACACCACTATCAACATCAGAGAGACACTACTAACGCCAATAGCAACCAGCTACAACAATTAACAATTTTTAATGACATAAAATTATAAAATTAAGCGGTTTTTCATGTGAAAAAGAAAAATGAATATATTTTTTTTTTGTATTGTATTGTAATTAAATTTCTTACTTGATTTCTTTTCCTCTTCTTCTTGTTGTTGGTGTTAGAAAAAATGTCTTATTTTCTTTTATATTTTATATTAATTTCTTTTTATTTTTATATAAGTAAGTAAATAATACCATTTATTGTTGTTATTATTGTATTTTTTTAATTATTGTTTTTTTTTTAATTATTGTTATTTTGAAAAATAAAATTAAGTATTTACAAAACTTTTCAATTGAATTTTAATTGAATTTTATTATAAGAAAAAATCTCATGAAATTTATAAAATCATTTCAATTAGAAAAAACACGAAACGAAACCAAAATCAATTAAATTAAAAATCTTTACAATTATCATATTTCGTCATCATGATGATCATGATCATCATTATTAATATTCACTAAATAAATTCAAGAGCACCAAACCAACCGAACAACCGACAGACAAACAGATCGACCGAGCGACGTTTTACTGTTGTCTCTTTTATGCGCCTTTATTAATGTTATGTATAATTTTCTTCTTCTTTTTAATTTTTGTGGTAATATTTCTAGTTGTTGTTGTTATTATTATTATTTACTCTTCGGTTTTTAATAACATAAATAACTAACTGTTAACAGTTCTGCCAAACAGGCGATCGCGCGTCTACAATGCGCGGCTGTAAAAATTTAACTGGGAAAAAAAATCGTATTGTATTTAAAAAATGTTTCTTTGGTGCCCACAATAATTATTTGTTCTTCATCAACACACACACACGCGCTTGCTTGCTTGTATCATGTATTGTTTGTTTGTTTACTCTCTCTCTCACTAAATGACTCTCACCCAAACTGATGATGGTATTTCCAAAGACTTTGTTTTCATTGGCTTGCACGCTGGTTAGCTCTCTCCCGCTCTCTGTATACTTGCTTGTGTTTTTGTATTTGGGCGCCAATTTAAAAAAATACCGAAACCTGTTTAATACATGCAAAGAAACAAATATAAATCGATATTCATGGTTTGTATAAAATATTTCAAATAAAATGGTATTGAGTATTTTTGAATTTTAATTTTTTTTTATACTCTCACTATCTCTCTCTCTTTCTCTGAATCCCTATCTTATGTATATATGTATCTCTCATTTAAAAGACAGTGTCTCTTTCTCTATATTTACAATGTTCAAATGTTCACAAAATTAATAAATTTATTTATATTTACTGATTGCTTATCAAACAATTTTTGTTCATTTCTTTTGTATGTACTATGTTGCTTATCAGGGCGTGTACTTAGTACACAAATTATGAGTTTTTCTATTTCCCTTTAATTAATATTTGTATTTACAAATCTATATTTTTGATAAACATGTTTTAAAGAAGGGACTTGCATAACATCAGTCAAACAACAGGAACAAAAACTAGAACAACAACAAACTAGTTGCATATTCTTCTTTAGTTACTTGTACCGGTAACAACATCTCTCTTCATATTCATCTCCTCTTTTCGCTTCTTTACATTTTTTACGTTATCATAATCATACTCTCTTTCGATTATCTATCCTCTCTCCCTCTATGTATTTCTATAATTTACTTTTCTAGCATCATCTGAAAAGATGTACAAAGATGAAAGAAAACCTTGAACACATGAGCAAAAATCATCTACTTCATTATGATCTTATAATGTTGTTTGGTTTAGTGATTGCTTTGCTTTTATAAGTTTGAAATTTACCCAATATTTTTTTCTTAATGCTGCTTAAAATACCGAATGAGTACAAGAGAAAATGTAAAAGAATAGTTTTCTCATTGCCCTTAATTGATGCTTAAATGATACTTTCAAAATCTGATCAAAATTAATATTTAAAGTACAGTAAAGTGTGCCTATAAGCGACAAATAAAATACATACATACTTATAAACAAAGACAACAAATATAAATATTAACAACTTTATATTTATGAACTCTATTTTAATTCAGAAAATCGAATATATGTATATTCATATAGTATACTGTCCCTACAGTGAATTCGCTCGGGACCATTCCATTTAGAGATTCAAACACATTAGTCGGTCCGTTACTTCTCATCTCCACAAAGTTTCAAAATATGTCAATTGATGAAGAAATTCGTCCAAATTTAGGTAACACCTTATTTGCATCCGCCAATTCTTCTTCATCGTTATCTGGTCTGCACATCAATATCAACATTGATAGAGCCTTCAAATGATGCATCAATGTTTGTTACTGCCCTAAATGAAGACTGAAAAGCAGACAAATCGAATAATGGAACAAGGACCTCATCATCCCAATGCGTAGTTGGAGTCTATATGTCATCTTTCGAAAATCCTGCCTTTCTAAAACAGTTTGCAATTGTTTATAGCTTTGCATTTTTTGTCCACTTGTAAAAGCCGGTTCGTAAAAATTTTACTTGTTATCCATGTTTTTTTGTTAAATTCATAATTCACATCTGGAGATTTTATTCCTTTAAAGCATCGTGGATTTTTGGCCTTTCCTATAATAAGCAATTTAAGCTTCTCCGATGTTGCATGCTACCAGGACAGTATGGCTATGGGACTTTCTTTTCTTTTTTCTGTTGTTATTTTCATCTTTTGGGGATCCCCTAATTATGTTTGACATTTTTCTCGGCACACAACAGAGATGTGCAGTGAACCCAACAATCCCACCTTTGTGAGAGGGATTGCATTTTTTTTTTGCACATCTCTGATACACAGTGTTATTAATTTGAGTAGCAGAAATTTGTTTGATAAAATTAATTATATGGAGACCAAAATGCATGAGAGTTCAATTTCCAGCTGTAAAATTTGTTCATTGTAAAGAAAAATTCACTGTATGGAAATTCATTGTAAGGAGATCGAAAAACACTAAAAGTAGAAGCAAAAAGCTGTGCATCATTGTATAGAAGTTCACTATAGTTACTCTGTATATACATATATGTATTTCTTTTTAAGTTTACTTACGTTTTTTGTTATGTCTTGAAAACTTTCATTGGTAAGTAGAATGATTTGATGATTTGCTCTTAAAAAAACAAAGGGCTCAGTTTCGGAAATAACTTCATTCCATGGTGCATCTTATTCATGTCTGCAAAAAGCCAATAGTCACTGGGGGCCAGATCTGCAGAGTACTGTGGGTGAGGAAGCAATTTAAAATGTAATTTAATCAATTTAATCATCATTTTCATCGACTTGTGATAGGGGCATTTTCTTGGTGGTGGAACAGCACTTTTATCTTTTGCATTTGAGGGCATTTTTTTTTATTTCTGCACTCATTTGATCCAATAAAGCCATGTAACATTTGGGAAACAGTAAGATCGATCAGGCTGTCAACTAATTCATGATGTCGCGAAGGATCAAGGTAGCTTGAAGGACCAAGAAATATTCGGTTGATTAAAATCACCAAGCACGACCAAAATATCGCGATTTCGATTAGGTTTAGAAATTTAAGAAAAAGCAATGATATCAGCATCAAAAGAAAAACTAACCCTATACAATTTGTTAACTGACATGCATACCTCAAAATTTGTGATCAGCTCAATTTTCGTTACATGCAAAAATAGATTTTTTTCATTAATTAAAATATCCCCTGTTAAATATACAAAACTGTGTATTTGGCATACTTATGAATTAATTAAATAAATTACCAAAAAACCAATTTAGTATTTTGTTAATAAAGAAATATTTATTAAATTTGTTTTAATTGTTAATGCATTTAGATTTTTGAAGTTTTATTTTAATAAAACAAAACAAATGGCAGCACTTTTAGTTGTCAATTGCACCACCGCTTGTTTGACTGACAATTGCCACACTTTGCAACACTAAAATTTCATGTTGGTTAATAATTTCGTAACCTGGTAACATTGTTTGCGGCCATTTTTTAAGTGCATTAATTTAGTGCTGGTGTTTATTTTTCATTAGTGTAATTATTTAATAGAAATTAGCAATAACAATGAAAAACAAATTATATTTATATGAAAATTAAATTAAAAGTATTGCTTAATTGAATAGTACATTTGTGTATTGATAATTTGATGTAGCAGGGAATGTGTTTGTTGAGGCACCAACACTGAGAACTGACAACTCTGGTCAGCGAACACGTCCGTCGTCAAAGAATTCTGGTAGTTAATTTTCACGCAACAAAAAGTGCGCTTTTTGTTCAGTTGTTTTTATTTTTCAAAACAAATAATTTGAATATTAAAGTAAACAGTGGATTTGTGAGGCGACACAGTGGCACAGTGTGGCGTCGAAGGCGTCACGTTCACAACAACAACAGTGGCTGCGGGCTGCTGATTGCATTCATTCGCATGTAGCACAAACAGAGAGTCGCGCAGCACACCGAGGCTATCAACTCATTTGCATACACCCCCTTCATCGTCACTCCATCATAATATTTAGGCAAGAGCCCGCGCAAACGCAATGACTACGAATACGGCGACTTTTATGCGCCAAAGCGCAGTTAATCCAGACCAAATGCACAGCTTTGTCAAGGACAAGCAAGCATGGGAAAATGCTATTTCCATGTATCAAGGTCCTGATCCGCTGGATCATTGGTATAATTATATATGCTGGTATGAAAATCATGGACTCGGTGATTTAGAGAATAAATATCGTGAGACTCTGGAGCGATGTTTGACCATCTACGAGCGTAGTGAATATTACAATCAGGATTTGCGTATGGTGCGACTATGGCTGAAATATATAGATATGCAACCGAATCCATTGCATTTCTATCAGGTGCTCTTTCATCGTGGCACTGGGCGACATGTTTCCGAATTCTATATCCATTGGGCGAATTGTTACGAGACAATGAGTTCGTTTAAAGAATCTGAATCTGTATATGCTATTGGATTTCAGGAGAAAGCCCAGCCATTGGCGGAATTGCATAATGCGCACAATAAGTTTATGTATAGACGCACAATTGCTACACAGCAGCAGCAGCAGCAACAACAGGAGCAACAACAGCAAGAGCAGCAACAGCAGGAGCAACAAAAACAGCAACAGGCTAAAACTGTAGTTCAACAAGAACAAATTCAGGTACATTATCAACATCATCAACAACAACAAGCACAAGCACAACCACAGCAAGTACAATCATCATCACATAACCATGAACACCATCACCATCAACAAGAACAACAAGCACATGCACATTCACAACCACAACCACGAACATTCGCACAACCAACACATAATTCAGATATTGATCGTCAACAATCCCACCAACAACAATTAACACAACAACAACAGCAACAACAACAACAACAAATCTATCAACGACAACAACATTTACAGCTAAATCAGCAACATTATCAACAATCACAACAACAGAACCCGGCCTACAATCAGCAGCATTTGCATCAACAGCAACACATTCAGCAACAGCAACCGCAACAACAGCACCATCAATATGAAGAAGCAATACACAGTAATCAGGTAAGCTGCATTTAGCATTCCATTTGAATCCTTGAACTCATTATGTATTTTTTCCAATATTCCAACAGTTAAACCAGCAACAACAACAAGCACAATCCACTAGCCAACAACAGGATCATGAATCGAATCAACAAGCTGCTGCTACTAGCCAACATAATCAAGAACACCACCAACAGGCTTCATTGCCAAATGGTGTAAGCCAAGCACAAATGAACAATCACAACAAAGTTTCGTCGAATGTTTTTCAAAATGTTGAAGCCATTCGATTGCCGCGTAACTTTGCCTCATATGCACGCAATAGCAATGAGACATGGAAACCGGCGTTAACACTTGAAGAGCCAAATGATCCATATCGTGTCTGCCATTATCCAAAGCAATCGGTCTATCCCACGGGCGCAAGCATCGAATACAGTCCAGAGGAATTGTTGGCAATCAAATATAGAAAATTGCTTGAGCAAAAGCGACTCCAGCGACAACAGCAACAACAGCAATTGATGATGGATAGTAATATTTCTTTGAAAGAAGAGCAGAGACAAAATCATTTAACAAATGCAAATGAAAAACATCTAGGATCAGAAGAACAATTACAACATCAGCGTCAACAACAGCAAGAGTCTTTATATTTAACAGCTATAAGTGATTTAGAAAGAAACAATAACGATAACACAAATCATAATAATAGTAGTAGTTATAATGATGGTGATGAGGATGAAACCGAGGACAATGAAACAAGCAATGAGCATGAAAACGATGAAGATGACGAAGATGATGACGATGAATATGAAAATGATGATGCGGAGTATCAGCGTCCATTAACAACAACCTATAGTGACGATCAAATCGAAGCCTCCACAATACGTTTCAGTATGCAAACTGCTGAGCAAGGCATACAGAATAAAACAATAAAAATTAAATTTAAAAAGGAACCACCCAGTGGTAATAATTCACTTAATGGCACTAGTGAATATAGTGCATACACAGTTGAGAGTATTTATCAACAAGAAATACAACAGGCATCACCGCCACAACAAAGGCAACATGAACGTCAACGTACCAATGGACACCATAGTTTTCATCCGTATATGTTGGGACAGACTTCAACGCCAAAATCACATCATCATCATCACCAGCAAAACATTATGGTAAATGGCATCAGCAACAGCAGTAACACCACCACCACCTTCAGCTCAAGTAAACGCAGTAGAAATAAAATGAAATGCCTACAACAACAAAGCAATAAATTCCAAAAAATTGTTGTTTGTAGCAATAGTAATTCATCATCACCTGAACAAGTAGCAGCAGCAGCAGCATTAGGTGGTGAAACAATAGCTTCAGCAATTGCTGCTACTACAGCATCAGTAACTGGAACTGGAATGGCCAATAATAATGCGCTACATAATGCGACCTTTAATGATAATGCCAACTTTTCATTTTGCAGTGCAGCGGCACATGATAATTCGAATTGTTCGATAACTACAGCGGTTGGACGTCTCAATTTTCGTGATACAAGTATACAAGCTGGCAATACCACTACCAACAACAACAACAACAATAATAATAATACTAATAATAACAATAACAATTCAACTGTGTTAGCTGATTTTTCAACATTTCAAGAGAATTCATATTTTGCAACTCAACATGATACCGAAGCAAAGGAACGTCGTTTGGCCAAAGCAATTGAAACAATTAAACGTCATATGGCCAAGGAAGCAATTGATCCATTTAATAGTGAGCTATGTCGTGCTTTTCTTACAAAATTGGACTTTCCTGGAGAAGATGATGCCCATGCCAATTATAAGATTATACAAACACCACTGCCAAAGATCGCAAATACTCGTACATTGAATTTGCCGGATATCGTACAGTTTAATATCGACAAAGAGGTTGGACGTGGCACTTATGGTTCGGTTTATAAGGCAACAGATGTGCGTACGAACAATGTGGTCGCACTGAAATTTCAAAAGCCACCAAACTCATGGGAAATCTACATATGTGATCAGGTAAGAAATGATGAATGATAACATGGACATTTTTATTGAATTTCTTTTTTTTTTTTTTTAATTAGGTGCTTAAACGCATAGAAGAGCCTAGTGTGTTGCCCGGTCTAATGGATATATCCACAGCAATAATAGCACCCAATGCTAGTCTCATTGCAACAGAATTTTCTCCCTTCGGCTCGCTTCTTGATATTAACAATAAGATTCGTCAGGCAACTAAAAAAGTAATGCACGAATCTTTAGTTATGCACTTTTCAGCACAAATCTGTAATATCATACATTACCTGCATATGAACAAAATTATACATGCCGACATCAAACCTGATAACTTTCTTTTGATGCGTTTGCCAAGCACAGATCTCGGCATACCGTCCTTGCGTCTCATTGACTTCGGTTGTGCCATCGATATGAAACTGTTTCCTGATCCGGATAACACAAAATTCCGCAAAGTCATACAAACAGATGCTTTCACATGTATAGAAATGCAAGAGGGCCGCCCTTGGTCATATGAAACAGATCTCTTTTGTATTGCCGGGACTATTCATGTAATGTTATTTGGCGAGTATATGCAATTACAGAATCGTTGTGGTGTCTGGGATATACGTCAGAAATTACCTCGTTATCTTAAAAAAATAGTTTGGAATAAATTCTTTGGCGAGGTCTTGAATATAAAAGCTGGTAAATTACCGAATCTTCATGAAATACGTGATATCTTTGAAGAGGAAGCGTATCGCATGGATTCCGAATTGCAAAAACAAATACGATGGTTATCGAATCTATTACGTTGCCGATAACCGTTAACACAACGTGCGTAAACAACAAATAACAAGTAACAAAACATATTAAAAGAAATGCATTATTCTAGTTAATTTATTTTTTAATTTTTCACATTTATGATTTGTTTTTTAATTTTACATTCTTTTTTTCCTTTAACACAACCAAACATACAAAGTGACAAAATACAACAATTGAAATTAGCTGACAGCTGTCAGATGTTAACATTGTTGATAAGCAAATTCAATTTTAATTTGACATACTAGTAGTATGTCATGATGTTTGTTAAGGTCGCTCTTTACATGAACAAAATGCAGTATCGATCGTTGGATCGAATTCTTGGTTTCTTTTCGAACTGTGCACACAATAATGCCAATAACCATGAACGAAGAATCTTCAAAACATGTTCGTTCTTTGCTAAAAGTTCACAGAAATTGCGCATATATGTTTGACATGCACTTGCATATAATATTTCTCTCTATTATACAGTGATGCCATTTTAGCCTTTTTTCCGGACAGATATTTCCTTCGATCCAAAGGGCAACAATAAGGCTACTGCAAATTTTGTAAGTACCGCAGATGACGAGGACTATGACCTGATAGATGAGGCAATAAAACTCATCTAATTTTTAAAAATAAATTTATAAGATAAAAATTACAAAATAATCTGTCCTGTTTTTGTGATAGGTAGATGGCATCACTGCTATTATACAATACATACTTTGTGAAGGTGTACATGAGATAGCTTGCAGTACGCAGCAGCGTACATGGTCATAGAATAATTGACAAAAATCTCATACTTCCTTCAAGCATTGTACATACATATATGAGACGCACACATAAATACAATATTTTGCACACATTATGATAATGATTGATAATGCATTTTGACCATGTAAAGGGACCTTAAAGCATAGAACATTGCAGTTTTATATGGAATTATAAAAAGTGACAAAGAGAATCAATCCATGGCCATATTGTCCGTCTGTTTTATATCTATGGAGACCCTATAAAATTAAAGAATAATTACAATTAAAACCATCTTCTATCTATCCATCTTCTTCTTCTATATAATTAAACGGCAAACACTTTTTTGTGAACCCTTTCCTGTTTAAATCACTGAAACGTTTGTGATAATAAAAATACTAATTGAAAGGTATTTTTCGCTTAATATGGTACAATCAAATCTGAAGTGTGAAAGGTTTTTAAATATCATCGGTAATGAATTATCCTTAGATTCATTCTTGCTCTCAAGTTTATAGTTTCCATATAAACAACCATTGGTTTAAGATAGAAAAGAAATCAAATTGTTATCAAATAAAATTTATTATGAATTTTTATTTCTTATTTTATTCTCAAATTAGTTTTTATTATGATACCAAAAAAAAAAAAAAAAAAAATTAAACAAAAAACAATTGTATATTAATTTTATTATGTAAATAATTTTAAAAAACACAAGACACACAATAATTAAAAGGATTTTTACTAAATGATTTGATTGTTAGTGGATTAACAAACATCATGTTGAACAAATTATAAATCCCATTTTAATTTGGTTTTCCCTACAATTTTTATTAGTTTTTGCAATAAAAATAAAACTCAAAAAAATCAAAGTCAAAAGATTGTAATATTTTGTAAATATACTTACTACTTACTATATAAAATGAATGAGTATAATAAAAGAGAGAGAGAGAGAGTGAAGAAAATTAATAATAGAATATAAAATTGTAAAAAATTCCTTTAATTGTAAAGTTTCAATAAAAATAAAAATTATAATTGAAAGAAAAACCTAAGTAATTATATACATACATATATACGATAAAAGAAAAATATATGATTATACTATATGGTACATACAACTAACAATCTCTTTATCGTTAATTAAGAAATGTTAAATAAAATTTAATTCACAAAAAAAGAAAAACTCAACAAATTAATAAAAAAAATCGATTCAAAACAATTGGAGTTTTTATTGTTAATTTTTGTAT
Source organism: Amiota communis (assembly GCA_037043315.1). NCBI lineage: Eukaryota > Metazoa > Arthropoda > Insecta > Diptera > Drosophilidae > Amiota > Amiota communis. Next base: position 40,306 of record JBAMAV010000934.1, read on the forward strand.
TTGTAGATAAATCAATAATTTTATTTTATTGAACCCATGAAGCCATATTTTATAGTTTGCTTACAGTTTTACAATTTTATTTTTATAATTATAATATAATTTACAATGATTTTACAAAATTGTTTTACAATTATAAGGAATATGGCTGCAGGAATATCTTCACCATATACTTCACCGCAGTTAAGTTTCAAAGCTCACTTAGAAAATAGGAATTGTCTGGCTAAAAATAGCATCAATGCAACTTGCAGAACATTTCTGTCCAAAAGCAGTCACTAGGACCGTACAAAGAAGTTATGCTGCTCAAGTATGGGGATTTACTTTGTTCGAGGAAGTCCAACTTCATTTTTTCAAGAGACTTTTGCATCTACCCAATAACATATCGTCGTACTGCGTATACTTGGAAATTGATATTCCAAATGGAATTGTTCTGGATATACATATACAAAACTCTATTTGAATATACTGACAGATAGGCTACCGTACACATTATCCAGGAAATTAATAGAACAGCAGGTTTTCTGGTTTGATAAAGTACAAGACCTTTTAAGCGATTTAAATGCTAGCAAACGAAAACAATGACAACTAATAGAGACACAGAGCAAGTCAATGTGAATGTATTTATAAAAATCTAAATTTAAATAAAAAATTAAATACACACACTATTATGTGGATTTTTAAAGCTAGAAGTGACATTATATTCCTTAGTGGATACATAAATTTGAATGGCACTCTCTGTAATCTTAATGAAGCTGAAAATATCGTCCACTTCATGGGAAAATGCCCAGTAATGAAAAGAAATCGTTACAGATATTTTGAAAAATTTAACATAAACCGTTGTTATATTAAACAGATGCGGTCATGGTGGATGGACAAATTTGAGTGCTTTAGGGTATAGGAAATTGATTTTAAATGAATTTCATTAATCTTAAATTAATTTGTTTGATAGCTTATGTAATTTGTATAATTTATATATTTTTGAGAGTTGTGTCATTTTTAATTTTGTTATTATGTATTCCTCAAGAGACGACCATGGAGTCAAAGAGTCGTAGCTGATATTTATTTTTATATCTTCACATTAAACACTTTTGAAAATGGGCCAGAAGTTGGAACATAAAGCTCAACGGGGACAAATGTACCAACGTATGATTTATCTTAGCGGCAAAGCGATGTTTCAATGTACCAAGTCGGGCTTCTTGGACTTCTTGTCACAAGGGCCCACATTCGGGGAGTAATATCACTGTAGTGGTTGGAACCTGTCGAGTTAAACTAAGAAAGCTCTATTGGTTTATCAACAGCAGAAGCAAACTAACGCTGTGCAATAAGCAAACAGTATACATACCAGCATATCGTTTCACCCTCCTGGTTACACGTTATACAAGTCTGGAGTATAGCTGTAAAGTCAAAACACAAACGAGTCCAGACCCAGGAAAACAAAGCTTCCTCACTTGTTGCAAATGTTTTGTTCGCAATTCGACTCTATATCCTGATCTCTATCTGGCTGCTGTTGAAGAACAAATCGATTCTTTTTTTGATGGCACACAAAAGTAGATTAGACAGACCTCTGGCCAATGCCAATGTCCCTATAAGAAAGATGAAGCGTCGACACTTCCGACTCCTTAATAACTTATTTAATAAATAAAACATACACATTACCATACATACAATGGTGTCATAAGATCGTGATGTCTAATAAATTAATAATAAAATGATTAAAAAGAAATGTACATATATTGAGGAGAAACCTTACATATTATAACTTTTCTAAAAGAACTTAACCACTAAAACTAAGGATCGGTACTTAAAAGGAATCTAATTTATGAAACAATGAGAAGATGAGATTACATTATTATTATCTTAATTAGCAGTTAATTATTGTTTTCAGTCGGTGTATTCGGGTGGAGTGAACAAGTTTCCTAGCCAGTCTGTTAATGTGGTTCCTCAGTCTATCATTGTACTGCCCACGTAGACTACATCTAGGTCATGATGAATACTGCTGTTACGAAAATACTATGGACAGCCAGTGATTGTGAGCAATGCGTAGTTCTGTAATCCTTGCACTTTCAGTCGATGGGACTCGTTTCCCATATCTGAGTCCCGTACCTCCAGATCTGAGCGACAACTTGGCAATAGACTTGTCCTCTTATTCTGTCAATTGAGGCGACGCAGTCTGCTCCTACAGGTCGCTGTGTCCTTGTTTTAAAACAGCATATTGCTCAGCAGCTCGTGTCGTTAATTCTTCTTTGGTAACACTATTCTTTGATTACACTCAGCATTAGAAAGCTAGCAACTATTTTCACATTCCTCTTTATTTATGTTTCTTTGTGAAGGTATGCGTTCTGTCGCAGAGCAAATTTCTTCACATTCCGCGCTATATTTTTCATTTCGCATGCATTTGCATTTATCCAAAAAATTATGAATTAACACGAAAGATGCGAAAGAAGACAAAGAAAAACGTCGGCTGAACGACGAACTGCTGCTGGTGAAAACGTGAAAACAAGGTCTGTTGAGACTTGGATGTGTCTTCAAAATGTGAGACGCCTATCCAATAATCGTTCCAGGTATTTGTCCTCAGATTTTTTTCTTCAGGTTCACTCCATTGAGGGCGACTGGTGGTTGGGAGTCGTCCTGCAGGACCAGGCGTGGTGCTGCATGTGTTACTCATCGTCTGCATACATCGCCATGAGTAGGGACTTAGATGAGATTCCAGGAAAATGGGATGATAAGAAATTTATTAACTACAGTGAATAGAATAAGTGCCAAAGGTAAGCAAAATGTTTCATTAAACCAAGCAGAGGGTATCTCTTCGAATTTATTTTTATTTACACAGGGAGGATCTACGAATACTCATAACATTACCTTATGACTTTTGGTATCATTAAAAAAAAAAAAAGATTTGTCACAAACTGAGTACTGTCAATTTTGTGAACTGGATGTTGGAAAAGACTTCATTCTGGGAGCAAATTAAAAGACTTCCATCAGAGACTTATACAGTGAAGAAAATAATTAAAACTCTCAATGTCTAAGGTTACAATGGCCTCTGCAATTGTGGTGCAATTATTGCTATTGAAAATAACAACAGGATGGCTGCCAAGGGCTTCGGGGGATAAAAGTAAAAATATATTTGATTTTGTTTCAAATGATTGAAATTTCATATTAAGTATTTCCAAGTGTTTATATTTCCATTCTATCTCCTTCTTCTTAGTTTAAAGAACAAGAGAGGGTTCGTAAATCTTTCTAATTCTCTAATTTAACCATTATGATTTGACTGCACTGCAAATTTATCCATAACATTAAAGATACGCTTTCTATTTGCATTGAACAGATATGTACATGCTATGAACGGGTATTTACATATGTAAATATATGTATCTCACCCAATACCAATGACCCATTTACAAATGTCAAAATCAAACTAAAAATGACCCAATTGGCAGTAAGAGACAAATGCAATAGGCGCCCCTGACTTGTTGTGGTGGTGGTAGAAACAATTGATTAACTGCAAAAAAAAAAAGGCCAGCAATTTCAATTTAAACAAATGACAAACTTCATTCACATTGTTATAATCTATGGTAACATTACAACAACAACAATAACAAAAGCAACAATTATTTAAGATTATGTTGGAAAAAGTTGCAACAATGAAAAATCAAAGTGAAAAACACAAACAAAAAAAAATAAAATAAAGTAAATGCCAACAACAAGCATAAAGAAAAAAGAAAATCGTTAGAAATTGTCAATTAAATGCAGAAATGCTTATAATAACAACAGCAACAATACTCTTATATATATATATGTGTGTGTGTGTGTGTGTGTGTGTGTGTGTGTGTAATGCAATGCAACAAGTAATAGCAACAGCAACAAATAAACAATGCTGCGCTTGACCTACTTTCCTTCTTGAAAAGAAATATTAAAAAAAAAAACGAGGAAAACACAAACGACACAAATAGAAGAAGAGTGAAATGGGGTAAAGAGAATAAAAGAAAAATGGCGAAAATTGCAGCAACAACAAACAACATATGCAATACCAATGCATGTATTTAGTTACCAACAAACCAACAGGCAACAACACCAACAATGATGATGATGATGATGACGATGTTAAAGAAAGCATTAGCAGCAACAACAATAGAAATTACAATAATAAAATGAAAAACAGAAAAAGAAAAGATACATACTACTTAAACATAAAAATTGCAACACAAATGCAATTGCATTGCAATGTTGTTGTTGTTGTTACTGCAGTTATTGTTGTTACTGCAGTTGCTGCTGATGTTGTTGCTGTTGTTGTTAATGCAGTTGCTGTTGCAGCGTTGTAGCGAAGCGAAGCGCGTCGAGTCGAGTGAAAGTAAAGTGGGACAAATGCAATTATTATTGCATTGCATTGCATTGCATCTGGTAACCGAGAAAAATAGAAACGTCTAACAACAAACAAATAATGGTGTAGTTGAAGCTCAAAGTTGGAAAGCTGGAAAGTTGCAGCAACACAATTGTTGTTCTTGTTGTTGCTGGCTGCCATCAATGATTGCAACTTTTACACAATATTTTATTTAATAAAATGGTAAAGAGAAAATTGTGAATTTGCAATTGGGAAAAACTTTCTATTTTTTTGCATGCATCTAAAATCTAAAGTCGGCCGCGGAGGACAGAGTGGGACAGACACAAGTAGACAGACAAGTTTAGTTTAGTTTGACATGCTGTTGCACTTTTATTGTTGTTGCTGTTGTTGTTGGCATCACATCTAACATATTCACCTACATTCAACAATTCGATTCAATTATATGATAAACGAAACGGATGAAAAGAAAGATTAGATTTATTGAATTGGCAAGTTTTCACAAAAATATTGTACCATAGATAAATGAATTATCCATAAATGGATTGACAGATATAGATAGATAGGTAAATGAATAGATAGAATGATAGATAGATATATAGATAGATAGGTAAATGAAAGATTGATAGATAGGCAGATGGATAGATAGATACTTAAGATGTTTAGAGAGATACAAATAGAAAAGTAAAAGAATAAATAAATGGATAGATAGATATATAGATGGATACTTAGGTAAGGCCGCTCGCGATTGTCCATGAGTTGACACAGAAGCCTTAAGACTCATTGTGATGAAAGATAAAACGTGGAAGGGTATGATGATTGTGAGGGGTAATCTACTATTGTCCAAGGTTGGCCCCAGAGATTACCCTCTTTCTTTTAAACAAACCTGAGGAGTCCACGAACAGAGCCAGGTCCCCAAAGGACATTTTGCTAAACTATCCAACTCCTTGAAGAACGTTTTCTTGGGAAATCGGGTTCGTCTACTAAGAAGAGCAGGGCAGATGTTGGATGCTCCCCTCGTCATCTTCACAGCTACGACAGAAGTCATGATGTGGAACCTGCATCCTCTGTGCCATCAGCCCGATGATTCAGTGCCCGGTCATAACTCCCGTTAACGTCCGAATCCTTTTCTTGTTGAAGTGTAGGAGCTCGGAGGTTCTTTTTGTTTGATAGCAAGGCCAGAATGTTCTAGCGTCAGTACAGCCATACTCATTTGCCAACTTCCTGCCTGCTAGATCTCTAGTTTTCACTTCCAGGCATGATAGGATATCCTGTAATGGTCTATAAATATCGGATTGATACTTAAGATTGAAAATATTAAAAAAAGGGTAATATACACTACGGTCCAGAAGAATCTCCGGTTTACTTCTTAGGACTCCACTTTCCATACCTATGGGTACTTAGTTTCTATAACTGACTTACTGAATAACTTGTGATGCTCCGGTTTAGTATCTAAGATTTCTCATAATGACTGATTGGCATGATGTGTTCACTATAAAATGAGTAGGAAAGATTGATGAAAACTATAGTTGTTATTATTCTTCCATGTAAACGTTTAATGATGAAGAACATTAAATCCTTCAGAAAGCAACTAGAAACTACTGAAGTATATTTCCAGAATATCATATAGCAATGACAGAACAACCACAATAACGGCCCTCAGTCTCCAGCAATATTATACATACTAGAGGAGCCCCCGGCCGATACAATCGATCGCATCTAGAAAAACCATTTATTTTTTAAAGTGCTAATACAAGAACTTCCCTGTAAACAGTTTGCGAAAACCCTACAGCATGGCTTCAAACAACCAATGAGCATACAGCAATAGAACAGAAAAGAGAGGCACACAAACCTCTCTATTCTCTCATTCTCTGTGTGGCTGTGTGTTGTTATAAAGCGGGTATCTTTAACACTTTTTACGCATAAACCTCTGGACCTATTTATGCATCTAGCGAAAAATACCTTTCAATTGGTGTTTTTTTGACAAAATAGGTTCAGTGGTTTAAGCAGGAAAGGACTCACAAATTCAATGTTTGCCGTTTAATTATATAGAAGATGTGTATGATCACCAATTTTCGCAATTGAATAGGCAAATAAGAATAATATACCGTTGGGCAAAATTAAATTAGGATTAATGTTATGAGTTTATAATGCAATTCGTGATTTTGAATAGATACATGAACCTCTATATATCTCGATAAGCTAATTTGGATGGTAAAGGTGGACAAAATTAAACAAGGTCCAGTATGCTCAGAAATTCGAGAACTTTTTCTTTTTGTTATATACTGAAAGGAAGACGGAACGACCTTCTTCCGATCTTCGAGTCCAGTGTATATGAATGACTGTCTCTGATTGATCATACTCTAATCCATCATCTATTGATAAGTGCATTTTTTACATTTCCCTGTTACTATATTTTATTGAATTTTTGAAATTATTAGATCTGAGTACCCGAGTACATTTGATCATTAAAAACAACAAACATTTCACAATAATAGCAATTGCATATGCCTCAAACCGTTGCTTCCCACCAGCTTTTCTTTGATATTTTGATCCCGCTTTCGCTTGTTTAGCCTTTCTGCTTGCCACAGCCACATTCACAAGCGTGATGCATGACTGCTCTTTACCGCTGACTCCATCATTGATCATGATCAATCCTCCCTACCATCTCCTCCCTTTCCCAACAAACTTGTTGACGGCATCAAAACATTTGATTGTCATGACCAACTTTTCACTGCCGACAAAATGCAATAAAATGCAAAAGGAAAAGATGCTTATGGAAAAGAAATAAAGCCAAGAGAAGGTGTGAGACGAGATGAGACGAGATGTGTTGCAAACAAAATGAAAATGTATGGAAAATGGTTAAGTAATTTGAAGCGTCGAAGAGTAAGTAAGAAAAGACGAGAAAATTCACGCTGCAAGCAAATGTTGCAAGCACGAGTAAGAGAAGTACGAGTGATGTTTGTTCGTTTAGAGAAATTTCATTTTGGCACAAAAACTGCGAAGTATTATGCCTGCCTTATGTCTTCTTGTATGTGTTGCTGATAGACCGATGCCAAAGCCAATATTATGGCCAACTTGAATGCGCCACATCCGTTTGGCGTACTTTTTCTTTGGCTTTGGCATTGCATGGTAAAATATCGCGAAACTTTATTCATTGTCATTGCAGCACTTGCGTCTCATAGTCACTGATTGTGTGATTTGCAGCTGCAACATAGATACAAACATATGTATGTATGTACATGCAACATACAATAGTACTATTGCATGCATTTGGACTAGTTTGTTGCGGCATTAGAAAGTCGTTGCAGCAGCAGCAGCAGCAGCAGCAGTTGTTGCAATTGCGCTAATCGGCATTGCGTGTTGTTTTGTGGCATACAAGTTGAGATCATCATCATCATCATAACACAATACGAAATAAAGAAAATGTGCCACAATGACAACGATTTCTCCAGTAACGTCATCATTATCCATACCATTACCATCATCACCATTACACTAGTATGTATCATGATCGTAACCATTTTAAAGCCATAATCATTAACACCACGATGAACGTCATCGTCATAGAGTCATCTATTGTATATTGTGTTGCAAGATGATGATTATATGAAGAAAAGTGTCGCTATTATGAAATTTCGTTATCCTAATTATTATTGAGTGAGTGAGTGTTCATTCATGGCATTCATTGATTAAGTTTTAATAATAAAATTGTTCAAATCAACAAGCAACATACTTACGTGTATGTGTGTTGGTCTATGCGAAAAATGAGAAAGTAGGATTAGCTCGATTTTCGGTAAAGTGTAGATTATTTTATGAGTTTCTTCTTTATTATCTTTTTATAGTGAAATGTATGTAGTTATGGTATATGTATGGCTGAATAGATGATGAATAGTAGTTAATAGGTTAGAAGTAAGATGAGAAAATTAATAGATATATAGAGAAATGAATGGGATGAATGTCATGAGAGCAGAGGCTGACAAGGCAAGTGCCTAGGAGGGCGATATAATAAAATAGAGTCGCGGATGATTTTAAACTAAAAAAAATTAAGTAAGTACCTATGTATTTACAAAAAATCATACTTACTACCGACATACATATATAGCTTTCAAAACGCGCCACGTCTACTTGATTCCTCTTACATTACCTGCTTCCATAAAATAAATTGGTAAAATAAATAGCGAGAGGTTTCTTTTCGTCACAAGTGTGCGGGTACGGAGGTGCAGCGTTGATCGGTAGCTGTGCAAAGCAAGCGGGTGGCGTGATTTTAATTTTTTGAAGGGTACACGTGTCTTAGTCTACCTTTTTATTTTGCAAAATATATGGTCACCAGAGGCGCTCTCGACATTTAATCCGCTTCTGCATGATAGCTTAATGTACTGATTACTAAATGAATGGATTAATGCATAAATATTCTTATGTCTGAATAGTTAAATGGATAGTGACAGCGATTTCATAGCCTCTTTTGTCTTAATATAATCCTCTCTGATACGTCATCATTCTCTCCTTTTCATACTATCCAACATATCCTTTCCACTCCCACTTCACATACTTCTCTTCTTCTCCGTGGCATCATAGCACACCTTTATTGGGCTAAGTTAGCTGGTCTTGGTACTCGCTACCATTCTAAATTAACCTAAATTATTTTTTTAATAAAACTCTCAAACAGTTAAATTCTTTTTATCCCTGGTTAATTAAAATTATTGGTAGGAATTTGAGTTTTAAATGTGACAAGAAGGAACATTGTTCGACTCTCTATAATCTACAGCATGGCTGTCCAACCAGAGGCCCCAGCGAAGTCTGAATACGGCCCAAAGCGGCCAATGCGGTCGAAGTATTAACCAGAAATTTCTTTGGCCCGCTGCTCAGGATTTGTTTTTTCCGGTCAAGTACCTGTTTATTTGCTCGTCAACTTGAGGGATAGAAAATAAATTTATATTGCTAAAGGCCAATTAGGCGCCCGTGCCCTAGTGCGGCTATTCGTGATACAAACCACAATATATATGTTTATAAATGGTTACGCATTGAAGACCTTCAAGAGGTTTACCCAAACGTGTATATTGCTCTTCGTATGTATTTCCGCCAGTAACAGTTCTGGAGAACGTTCGTTTTCTTGTTTTCTTGATGGGTGCTGGGGCCTAGGGCGGACAAGACTGCAAATCTGTCACTGCTCCTGCGGCCCAGGGAACAAAAAAGCTTGGTCAGCACTGATATGCAGTGTGAATAGATTATCACCTTGTCGAAGTATTTGTTATACATGGTATACTAAGCATCACGAGAAGAAACGATTTGTCCTTGTTGTCGGTTTTGCCTTTTTGGATGGGACTCAACCAGGTTAAGGACTCAGAGAGTGATTCCGTTGGTAAACCAGGCTATCTATAGAGTCTTCCACACCGGTAAGGTTGCAGATAAACAAACCAATGACTTCCACTAAAAGCAGCATTACAATGGGCAGTGCGTGTTCTGGCTGAACTCGACCCTGTTTCAAGTCTATACTAGTTTTCTGTTTCTATGCACAGACTATATCTCAGTGGACAATCAACAGACGGATCTTGTTGTTGTATACAGCAGTTTTGATTTAAATGAAGTCCCCAATTAATGATTTTCATAGAACCTAAGTAGGCTATGTAAAAATTAGAAAAACTTAAATTTGAAACTTGGTAATCTGAAGTTTTAATTTCTCATTCAAAATAATCTATCTAGTTAGTTTCAACTTGTTAAAAATTTGTCTACATATTTTCATTTCAATTTCGAAAGGCACGCAGTCAAGTGTTCCTCACATATTTTCAAAAAATTAAAATTTATCTAAAGTTTATCTGAAATTCATATATATAAAAATACCTTTGAACATAAATTCACTAGAAAACATTTCGTCTAAGGAATTACAATAGAAATTTTACGTTCTATCTTTTGTATTCTTCGTTTTGCAATACAATTTTCATTTATTTTTTAATATGTTGTGTTGTCGTAAAATGAATCTTTTGCGAAACGTAATTGGGCGGCGATCACTTTTGGTCTTGTGTCGTCCAAAATGGAAGCCTTTGGATTTGACGGCAATGGTCCCATGCAAAATCATAGGACAACGATATGCGACCACGACAACGACGCCAACAATTGATGGGGTTGGTGAACCGAACAAGGAACATGCGCTACTTCCGCCTCCGCTGTTGGATGAGTCTGTAACATTCGGGCAACCAACACCAATTACCCATCCGCATTTACTAAAACCAAAGGAATTGGTGCCTGGACAGCCATTGGATGAATTCAGGAAGCGTCGCCTACGCATCATTGCAACGTTACAAATGTTCGCACAATCAGGTACGCCAAGCGAGAATGCGAAGAACGCACATAGGTCTCACTTCCTGGTGGTGCCAGCAGCTACCAAAAAGTTTATGAGCGGTAAAACGGCGTACAGTTTCCGGCAAAATTCTAATTTCTATTATTTAACTGGGTGCCTAGAACCCGATGCCGTACTCTTGTTAACAATTGATCAACTGACCAATTTAAAGGCAACACTATTCTTGAGACAAAAGTACGAAATACTCGAGAAGATTGATGGAGCACGCACTAGTCCCGAAGCGGCAATCACCATGTTTGGAGTTAACGAGGCATACGAAGTAAGTCAGTTTGAGAGTATGCTAAGGACGCGCATGCATGATGAGAAGCCCGTGCTTTGGTATGACCGTTCGAATTTGGAGCACGAGAAAATATCGAAGCGTGTCGTTGCCATTGCCCAAGAGTCGAAGAGCAATATTCGTTCACCGGCCTTCTATTTGCAAGTTATGCGTGCTAAGAAATCCCTAGTAGAGCAAGAACTGATACGAAAGAGCTGTCAAATCACTTCGACTGCCTTTAACACAGTTATGAAAAAGTCATGTGTCGGCATGACAGAGAATAGGTTGGCTGCCATGGTAGAGTACGAGTGTCGTAAATTCAATACCCAATACTTGGCCTTTCCCCCTGTGGTTGCTGCCGGCGACAATGCAACAACAATACACTACACTTTTAACAATCAGGTAACCCGTGCCGGAGATCTTGTGCTTATGGACGCTGGTTGTGATTACTTTGGCTATTCGAGTGATGTCACACGCACTTGGCCTATTTCGGGTCAATACAGTGAACCGCAAAAGCTTATTTATGAAGTCGTTTTGCAATTGCAAAAAGACCTCATCGGCGCAATATTACGCTTCGGCGGTGAATCTTTAAATGCCTTGCAGGACACCATGTACCAGAAAATGGGTAAATATTTACGAGAGTTGAAAATTGTGCCGGATAGTATCACAGATGAGGATCAATTGACGCAGGCTGTGAAACAATTTTGCCCACACCCTATATCACATTATCTCGGCTTGGATTTACATGACACGGAACTAATATCGCGTAATTTGCGTCTGCAACCAGGTAACGTGTTCACCGTTGAGCCAGGAATTTACATTGACGTCGAATGTAAAGATGTCCCAAAGGAATTCCGTGGAATTGGTGTACGTATTGAGGATGATATCCTGATAGATCCTGAAAATAAGGTTGAAGTGCTCACCGCATCGTGTGCCAAGGAACGCAAGGAGATTGAAGAGTTAATGCAAAACCGAGACAAGAAATATAATAATTAAATTTTTGAAAGATTTTTCCAAATTATATACCTTTAAATGTGTGTGTGAGTAATGTTTTGAAAACAGTTGAGTTGGTTGTATTAAAATATTGATTGATTATGCAAACAAATGTGGTAATTTTTTTAATTCTTATAAAATAGGGAAAAGGTGGCTCCTGCTTTAATTCTTAAAGTTCTGAAATAGATTCATTTCGAAACACAATTGGATGAATTGTTTCAATAATTCACATATGTTTGTTGAGAGATTGGGGCTTGAAGATCAATATGTATTCGGCATTCCAGTCCTATATTAGGGAAGAGTTGCAGTGAGCTCTCAATTGAGTCTATTGAGACAAACAACACAAATTGTTACAGTTTCTCCGAGAGTCTCATAGGTACTCATTAAGAATTCCATGATTATCTTTTTCTTCGGATCTGCATTTTCTGTTAAAAGGTCTTAGATTTAATGAACACCTTTCTTTTCTACCCGTACATGATTCCAACCGATATTTGTGCGATTTTCTTGCGAGCCATGTCGTAAAAGATTATTGAGCCGGATATAAGCGGTTGTAAATACCTAAGGTTGTGAATAAATGAATAAATGAATCTGTGGGTTTTTAATTGATGTCATCTGGGTTTGATTGATCAGATAATCGATTTTTCCGCTTACTTTGTGTTGCAATCCAGGCGCGACCGAAGTGACAAACATTTCTTTGGTCCGTTGCTGCCTGTACAACACTTAATTAAACCCATTGGACCAATAAATTCGACGACACTGTTCTACTGATTAGTGATGATGACCCGACGGCAGCCTCAGCTCTCCTTCAGAACCAAAAAATTCTCATTGAGTATTGATGAAAAGATGGTGGTGAATCATATTCGCGTTAAACCATTTGGCATGTCCTTCAGTAGTCATAAACGGGAATGTCATTTCAAGGCACCGTGAAATATCTGGGCCCAACCGTTGACAGGGGTCTCACATGTGATTTGAAGCTTCTAACAATAAGATGGCTTTGCAGCCCGAATTCAAAGACCTTAACCATCTGTTACTGTATAAGACCATACTGAAGTCGGTATTCAGCTTTGGAGATCTGCTTCCAGTTCTAATTTGGAAATCCTTCAGAGGTTTCAATTCAAATTGCTGCGAAAGTTTGTCAGTACGCCGCGGTACGTCAGAAACTCGGTCATTCAACGACACTTAAAAATTCCAACTAATAGAGATCGTCAAGCAAGGCAACAGACATATCTCGCGGTGTGAGGGCCTTAATAATCAATTGACAATCTACCTGCTGGAACAGACACACGCGTCGCATGAAAAGGCATCATCCTCTGGTTCTCCCATTCCGCTTCCTGTACGCGTAATACAGCAAGGGTACCTGCATTTCTTCAGCCGGGCTGTGAAATTTGGTAAGCTTCTTTCTTTTAAATATCCAAACGATTTTGAGGACTTCAAAGAAAATATACAATATGGTATAAAAAAACTATACCTGTTTATTTTTCATTAAAATATTGTAGAACCATATAAATCAACTATTTATGAATTTATTTTTAAATGGAAAATTATATTTCTTGTAAAAATATCAAAGTTTCACAAGAAATGATTTTATTTACATTTTCAATGTCGCACACACGCCTCAACAATTATGAACACACAAACAGACTCCTCATACATGTACAACAGACAACAAGGACGAGAATAAGAACAAGTACAATGACGCCGTTGTCGCTGCCAATGTCCTGGCAATTAGTGCATTCACCTAAACAAACAAACAAACCAATAAGCGTACGACCGAACGAAATGCTGAGTGCTGAGAGTAAGAGACACATGCAAAAGTTACAGGACACATGAGTGAAGGGCCAAACGAACGAATGAATGAACTCTTGAAAAATACAATAATTTTGCCGACGCTCGCGTAATTGTGGCCATGGTCAATAGAAAGGGCAGACATAAGGACACAAAAAGCTAGCTAAAACAACCGACAACAACACCGAAAGTGGCGATGACATTTGTTTCTAGGTTTAGGCAAGCGTAATAAGCATCAAAAATGGCCATTGCACCTTGTGAAAAAGACGATATGTAATATACATATACTCGTATACTAGATACATTTATGGGTACGACGAATGATTCTTGTCTGTTGAACTCCCCCAGAACCGTTGGTAGTACCAACGCCAACGACTTCCTTTCGGGTAACAAAACGAATTTCGGCACACAAGTAAAAACCATTGGAGTCGATAACTTTCGTTGAACCTGAATATCCTAAATATGTATAATAAAAAGGTTAAACTAACAGGCGAATTGTAAAGAAAGGAAAAGCCATAGAAAGAATGGGAAAATGGAGAGTGTAAGAGTAAAAGAACCGAAGAAGAACAGTACAAAAAAAGAAACCAAAACAAAACGACAATGCAAAAACGCAAAAGAACAGTTCGAAGAAATATTATTGCGTGTCTGTGCTCGTCCTCTTCGTCTGCTTGATTGTCGCTCTCTTCTGTCTGTCTACTCATGTATGTATGTACAAGTGTATTAGTGTTTGATGTCTGCTTATAGTCTGTTAACCTTTCCCTTTCACTGAAGCTTCTATGTATGTAATATACACAAACACCAAAACAAGGCAGCCAGCCAGCCAGCCAGACACATACGTAGACACATTTAAAGAAACACTAAAAAAAAGTTCTAAACAAAATAACAAGAAGAAGAACGCAAAGGACGTCGACGTCGCGTTGGCTTCCCGTTGGTAGCATTGCTTCTTCTTTTATTTTTTTATTTTTTTTTCATTCTCATCATTTTCTTTTATCACATTTTATTTTATAGCTTTCAGTTTCTGCTTCTTTGTTGATCCCTTATGTAAGCTTGTGCGACGGCGACGGATGTTAATGAAATTTGTGTCTGCGACGCAACAACGCCTCGCCTTGTTTTGCTTCAGTCTCCTCCTCCTTGGCATCATGCTCCAATCGACTCTTTATTTCATCATCCCACGCGAGCGCAACGAGTCATTGCTGCTGTTGTTGTTGCCGGTTCTGGTTCTTGTTGTGGTTCTATGTTCGAATCAAAGGAAGCATGCGTAATGCGCAACTTTATTTATGCACGCTACCAGACGGCTACATAAGTTTCAGATATCGTAGAACAGCGGTTCTTAGACTTATGAAGTCCCTGAACCCCATTTTTTAACAATTTTGTTTTTTGAGGACTTACTCTTAAATGCTAGATATTTTACGACCTTTTGTTAAGCCCCCTTAAGAGTCATCTTGTTAGGTTACGAGGCTCAATAGGTATAAGGACCCTGATAGTGACCGTAGCCGGTGGTAGCCTAGAGCCGGTAAAATCGAAGGCGAACACTGAAGCTAAAAGAAGTCCAAACCAGGCATAACAATAAGCCGTCAGGCTTCTAGGCGAACTAGTTTCTGCATCGAGAAACCTGTCCATCCCTAGCCTCTCTCATAGAGAGGGCAATTAAAAGGGCTTGGGATGGAAGTTAAACAAAAATTGTTTCAGTCTAATTTTTATCTTAAAATTTATATTTCTCATGAATTTTTTCAATATCTGTCAGAATTTTAGGCTGGCAGGTTGATTCCTCTTCAACTGGCTCAAAGAATGCACAATTCCCTTTTTGAATCTTCATATTATTAACTATTATTAGGCCGCCTGATTCACTGACCCTCCATAAACGAAGACCTCCAGTTTAGGAACCTCTGTTGTAGAAAGAGCTATGATTGTTTGACTGCTTAATTGTCATATGGCCAATTCTAGTTAAAGAAGCGCACATACATACTGCATGAATGCAGAAGATAAAATAGGAGATATTAATAAAAAGAAGAGAAGGATAGGAAGAAGGAACGAAGAAGTTGTTGAAGCAGTGTGCAATAGTAGCACACGACGTAGTCATCGTTGGCGTTAAATGAATGATGAGTGGAGAAAGGAAGAGAAAAAGATCAGAAAGGAAGGGAGAAACAGAGAATCGAAGGAGATAGGAAGGTAGAAAGAGGGGACCAACGACCAATGATTGCCGAAGTGAACGAACTGTTGTAGTATGAACAAAATGTCATTGGACGAAGCCTAGCCAGGCGAAGACTTAACCTTGAAAAAGTTTAGAATGCCAAAAGAGGTTCGCTCTTCTTTTTTCCATATTCTTTCATCGTTGTTGGTGTTATTGTGTATGCAAAAGGACACCGACATTGGGTGAATTTTATGCTCTTCCTTTCATCTTTCCTTTTTTCGTTTGTTCGTTGTTTGATTCCTTCTACTTATTATTCTGTTTTTTTTTTTTTGTTTTTTTGAAAAATACTAAAACGTAATAATACAATAAAACTAAGTATACACAGATACTTGAACTGGCAAAACCCATACCAATGGTTATACATATTTGTAAGTATATGGATAGTTTGTTCTAGAAATTGTCTTTTACTCGTAATATTTTTATATTTTCTTTGGTTGATTTTGAACGCGAGAAATATGCAGACAAATATAAAAATATCTTATATTTCTTGCACTGTGAATCATTCGAATTGAGTCAGAGTCCTTTGTATTCATATACTATACTAAGTATATGAGTGTATATGCGTATTGGTATCGCTTGAAATCATTTTAAAATCTTGACATGTAATTTATACTTTAATTTATTGTAAGATTTTCAAATGGGCGTGGTTGATATGGCTTCCGATTCTTGATATGACTTTGACAACAGGAAATTAGTTTACATACACAAAAGTACATACTTAGTACATGTAGTAAGGAGTCCATAATTGTCTTTATTTACTTCCAAAGTTGAAATTGTCTTATAAATATTACAATATTCCTATTAATAAGATGAAAGAGTAGTTTATTTTTCATATTTTTATCTCCTATAGCTTCAAAAGATTTCATTGCTATAGATTGATCAATCATCTGTAGATGAGAGCTTAAGAGTGATCCAAGGCGAGCATGGATAATTCTTCGTACTGTTTCGAATCGATGACGCTCATGGATTAGGTGTTTCGAATATTCTACAGCATCGAAACAGTAACAACATTATGGGCTCACAGCGTGCTAAATCTATGCATGTACTCTCTGATACATTTGTCGTAACAAAGCCAACAAGGCTTGAGCTTGAGCATGCAAACATTTGTGATGGTAATACTCAATTATTGCCCTTCAGTACAGCTCTGAATATTGTAGTTGACCCTCAACTAGAAGCAAGCCTTAAGTGTCTATCCATTATTCTAATGAGTAAAGCTGTAGAGGTCGGAATTTCCCGAAGAAGTTTCGAATCTTGATACAGCCAACAGCCTCATCAAGCAAGCTTCTAAAAAGATTACAGTTCTTCCGTTGGGTGAAGCTTCAGATGAACCCCTGCGATTTCACCATGGAAAATATATTCTTTAGAAATCTTTCTGTCAGTATAAATACCACATCATCTGCAAATGTTTGATAAGCCCTGCAGACCCTCTGATGGTCAAGTCTGTGTGCACTTTCTATTCCCCGCTGGTACACTTCGTTTATAGAGTAGCCCAGTGGACCAAAACATCCATCAATTGTATAGTTTATGAGAGCTACGCGAGTCTTTAGCGGGTATCCAAAAATGATCCGAGTATGAATAATATGTCGCTCAGTTTCAAGCAGCAAAACTATCATTAGCGGGTGAAACGGATGTTGTTGCGGAGCTGGTTTTTTGTTGTTGCCTATTTTTTCTTATAGATCTGTTTTGTACGGACAAAACGCTCATTTCTGAGCCCGATTCACATAGTTTCGGCGGAGGTCTGCTCAACATACGATGCTTGGCACACTGGGAGTTGATAAATTGTAATTGTATTAATATCCTAATTTGTTTCAATCAGCACCAGATTATTCAGAGCGACATGTGTTTATTGGCCTATTAAATCCCCTTGAGAGGCTGCTGAGTGAAAAAGTTTTTAAAGAGTGCATTATTTCATTTGCCATGCTAAAGTGACAACTCTAGTAGTACAATAAAGTTGCAGTTTAATTCAGTTAAAGTGAATCATTTAGATGAGAGGAGATCCAGAAAATCGAGTTACTACAATCCCTCTAAGTGGATTGCTACCATATTGTGGTATGAAGATTCAGCAGGTATAGGAACCTTTAGAACAAGGCTATCTAACAAGCATGGGCCCAGACGCGGCCGAGGAAACAAAAAAGGTTGGACAGCCCTGCCTTGGAACATAGATAAAAGCCGTTGACTGAAAGTTAAAGCAGTCAAAAGCAGGCAACACAACAGACCGCAAGGCTCTTTGTGAAATCCACCAAGTTTCCTGTCTATCCTACACTATTCTATTCTATCCTAGGCTGTACAAAAAGATCCACTTAAACAATTTAACAAACACAGTACTGGAACAAAACAGATTAGTAATCTTTCTAAATTTAACCCACTTTCAATTAAAAAAAAAAAGAAGAAATCACCCAATTTGATAGAATTGCCCATTGCATATGAACAACTTCATTATTAGAACACAAAAAAAAAAACGCTTTCTCTTGCATATCTTCATCATCATCACTTAAAGACCAGAATCTGAAATGAGTTAATATTATTGGAAATAAACTTGTGATAAATTATGTACAAGTATGTAGATATTTTCAAATGTTGCACCAAATATATTAATGAATGAATGAATGTAGGTGTTGTTGTTGCTGTTGTTGCTGTTGTTATTGGATGTGGGCAACTTAAGACCAGTTTATAAGAATCGAGAACTCAAAAACTTGTGAACTGGTGTTACCATCGAACGCAGTTACAATTGCCAAATTAAAAAAAAAAAAGAGAAAGCGGCTGTGACTACTAAAAGTGACGATCATAATCTGACATGGATCGTGCATAAGAACCAACAAAACCAGCAAAAAACAACTACAACAAACAAGAACAACTCCATAAAACTGTAAAACATAACCAAACAAAACAAACAAGCAAACAAATAACAGCAACAACAACAACAAATAAAAAAAGAGATCAAGAAAATTACACATTTTGTTGTTGTTCTGGTATGAAATAAAAGTCTAAAACTGGGTCGTTTCCAGTATGTGTTACAGGTCTAAAATTTCAATGAAAGAAAGTATCAAAAGAAGAAGTGAAGTGGGGGACAGATGGGCACATGGGTGCAGTGTTAAAGAGTAGAAAAAATGAAGTTGAACGTTTTCTCTATGAGGTTAGAATTTTAATTGTAAGCTGCTGTGCAGCATTTGAAGTTGTTTTGCCAACATATCATTAGACCCAGTTATTGAGTATGTGTTGTATGACGAGGTTTTATTTTTCTATTTATTATTGTCTTTAGAAAAAGGGATTTACGGTGTTTGGGGGTATTTGTGTTCTACGTGCAACAAACAACAAACTTGTTTGCTATTGCAACCTGCATTATTACAATATACAAAAACCTTCCAACATGTTTGATTACAACTTGCAACAGTTGGTCGCACTTGTTTGAAGCTAAAAACTATCATTGTGTGTGGGGTATTGTATATTGGTTTGCTCTTGCTCTTGGGAGAGGGTCAAGTTTCTCATATACTACTATTAGCAATGAACTTGCAACGTGATGCTGAGATGTAAAATATTTAATTAAATTTTATTTTTCTGGGTAATTTTAAAAGTTATATGAAGCATATTTGAAGACGTGGCATACGTATACGTGTTACGTATGCGCAATGTGATTTAATGTTAAGATATATTATTAGGTCGTGTGATTAAATTAATTTATTTTTATTTTTCCAGCTCAGAAGATTCGTTAATGTTTTAAATCGCATATTTAAACATTTTCTTACACATGAATTTTGTTTTCTATGTTCAAATTCAAAGGAAGAATTGTGTCCAAATTTATGAAGAATTGGACGTCTATTGGTTTGGGGTTTGATGAGCATGGTGGGTGATGAAGAGTTTCAATCTCCTGTAGATTTACCACAGTGAATTAAGTGGTATATAGCCAAGAATCAGCATCATTCGATTGATCTGTTTTCTTTATTTCAACACAATATGTCGTCGCATCGTTTTATCCAATTTGTCATCTACTCTTATCATTTCACCAAACATATTTATGAAATTGTAATAGATAACTTCAATGAACAAATACAATTTCAATTTTCCGGTTTGCACATATTTTTAAGTTTTCTAAAATTGCTATTAATTTTAGTCATGCATGTATGTATGTATGAAGTGATATCAAGTGCTCTGTCAACTTTTGTCTAATGCACCGGAAACATACATATGTTTCTACCTGTAATATTTTCATTTGAAGTGCATCTTGAGAAATTAAATGATAATTTAAATAGTCCTTAAGTGTATTTACTCTATTCATTGATACTTAGTTAGTTAGCTAGACAATTCAACCCTGAATTAGGTAATAAATGAGTACTTGTAGTATTTCCTTATATCCTATATATTTGAACATATAGGAAGCAATTAGGTCAAGTCAAGTAGAAGAAACTTAAACTAAATTAATGATAACATACAGTAATTAAATAAAATGAAGTCATTTCATTCTTTATTCTTATAAATCAAACAAGAACAACAACAATAACAATATCTAAGGCGACAATGACAAGTAGAACAGCACATTGGCCTACTAACTTAAAAAAGAAAAAAAAAAGTTTGCCATAGAACTTGTTATTTAAACGATCGATCAATCGTTAGATATTTAATAGCAGAGATAGAAAAAAAAGAAGAAAAACAACAACCACAAAAACTATGTTGCAGTTACAAACTTAAACTCACACAGACACATAATCAATGTTTATATGAGGCAGGCTTACAGTGGTGGACAAAAGTGTTCATAAATATTTATTAATTTAATTTTTGTTTATTATTTAAAAGAAATGAGTTGAACTGATTGCTAATTAAGTTATCTATAAGAAATTATTAATTTGCAATTTATGATTTGGCCTCTCATAGACAAAACCCTGATTACGTCAATGATTCCAAGCCTAATAAAATAATTAAAATTAAAATATACAAACAGAAAAGTAGATTAATAACTAGTGCCTTCCAAATATCATAATGAACTTGTTTTTTACGAAACAAATCTAAGAAATCAAGAGAATATTTTTATTAACCATTGTAACATATGCATTTATGTTGAATGTCTCTTTATCACGCGGTTGAGCAACGTGATGTTGCTACATTGTTGTTGTTGGTGTTGATGTTGTTCTCATTGCACTCACTCAATATCATTATTTGCTTAGTATGAGTATATGTATGTATGCATGTATTCTTTTTTATAAGAAGCTTTGATGTTTGTTGCATGCTCGTAATGTAACTGTGTGTGTGTAATTGAGTAAGAACATACTAGTTTGTGGGCTGTGAGAGAGAATACCAAAGCATACATATGAGTGCTTGCCTACATTCACTCGCTCACTTACACACTCTCTTACATATATTACTTGCTTACTTACTCATTTGGCTGACGTTGGCTGGTTGTTGTTCTTGTTTTAATCGTGACAATGTAGAATGCATTTTGACATTCACACTCACACTACACCCAAAGTTTCTCACTCTCAACTCACTCACTCACTCGGACGATTCTATATAGAACAGAACACAAATAGTAGAACTGGCAACAGAACAGCCAGAAAAAATGTTTCAGTTTTAATTCGAATTTAAGACTCAGACGTCACAGCAACTAAGCAACCGCAACAATCACAACAAAAACATTAAAA
The DNA here is from genome assembly GCA_037043315.1 of Amiota communis. NCBI lineage: Eukaryota > Metazoa > Arthropoda > Insecta > Diptera > Drosophilidae > Amiota > Amiota communis. The sequence continues at coordinate 61,852 of JBAMAV010000934.1, forward strand.
GAGGAAACAAATCGAAATATTGTATAATAAATGTAATAATTCTAAGAAATATAAAATCTTAATATGAATTTATTTGCATTAGAAATTATCGAACATTAATATACGTACATATGTGTGTAGTATGTACTTGTGTTTATATACATAAGTATTTGAGAGAATTTTCGCGAATTAAAAAAAGAGACGCAAATTAAGAAAACAGCAACAACAACATTAACAAAACAAAAAAAAAAAAGAAATAAAAATTTTGAATAATAATAAAAACAATAATAAATAGCGATCAAAACAAAAACACAAAAACATTTTAAACGGCTACGACGCAAACGCAGTCAACTTGCTTTATTTGTTGAGAAATTATTTGTTTTCGTTTTTGCAAAGCATAAAAACAAAGCTTCTCTGCTTCTATTGTTGCTGCTGCTGCCGCTGCTTTACCGGCAAATACCAACCAAAAAAACAATTAAACGAGCAATAAACAACGCACGACGACGACGCAACACGACGCAAACTAAAGACGACGACGTTGACGAAGCTACTATCTAGTGAGGCGCACCATAGTGCGTTTCAAAGTGGGAGTGCAGAAAGCGTACGCACAAAGTGAGTGATCAACATTTGAAAGTTTGATAAGTGTGAAAAATTATGTGTGGTTAATGAGTGAAGAAGCTACTGGGGAGAGTGAGAAACAGTAGGCCCACTGTGTGGTGCGTAAAAAACGTGGTTAATTCATTAATAAAATATATATTTAAGAAAAGAAAACTACAAATTTTGAATAAAAGAAAAAACAACAAAACAAATGCGCAAAAAATCATAGCATAGATACAATATACTTATTAAGCTGCTTTAATAATAAATAAATTAATTAATTGATCAGGTTTTTTTATTTAACATTCACATGCAAGTGCATATGCGGAAGTGAACAATAGCAAAGGAAACTAGTACAAAGCAAGGAAAAGAAGTAAAGAGAGTGCAACGAGTGGACAAGCGGTTGTCATCAGTTAACGGCATTTATAAAATAAACAAAAAAAAAAAACGCGTTGGCGTACCAGGGTTGACATTGCACAATACAACAATAAGAAAAAAAAAACTTGTTCCTTTGTTCCATACATGCGTATGTGTATTGCAAAAACAAATAACGAATTCACAGGCACCGTATCAACTCACTCACTCTTTCTCTCTGAGAATATATCATATGCAATGCAATTGCCTGAATGAACGACAACGGCGAAAAATAATCATTGCAATTAAGTATATGATTCGTAATAATTTTAACGGGTAAGTAAAACAAAAGCAAGCAAGCAGCATAGACTTAAGTATGTATGTATTAGTATGATAAACAATAACAACAAGAACTATCAACTACAACAACTATCAGAATAATAACAACAAACGACAAAAGCTACGACAATGGTGGAGTAACAAAGAGATAACATGAACAGAAAAAAGTAAAAATGATGCAATACGCATATCATTGCAATGCAATTCTTTTCTCTCTTCTCCTCCGCACACTTCATGCTGCTTCTCTTTGCTTACTGCCTTTCCTTTCCTTTGATTTCTTTTCAATGCCTTCCTCTACCTACCACACACACACACACACCACATCACGTCACATTTACCACATTGACTTTGTTTGCCCCTCTCATTGACTTCGTTGTCGCTTCTGTTGATGATGTTGATGTTCTTGTTGTTCTTCTTGTTGTTGTTGGTTGTTCTTGTTGATTTTGAGCTTTTTATAAAATAACAAAGTGCGTGTGTTGGTGTATTTGTGCGATTATTTTTCCCTTTCTTTACTTGTTTTAGTTATGATTTTTTTTTTGTTCTTGATCTTTTCTTATGTTTTTTTTTCTTCACATTTGCAGTTTTTATTTTTAACTTAAGAACTTGAATTAGTTGGGGTAGGTTTCAGAAGAAACCGTGTCTGACGTTTTGATGCTTTGTAGAATACTTGATTTTGTTGTCGTCATTAAGTGTTTTTTTTTTTTTGCTTTATTGTATTAAGATCTTGAATTTTGTGGTTTACCATACATATAAGTATCCTTTGATGTGTATTTCAAGAATTTCATAACAAATTGTATTTCAAATGTAATTTCCTAATTTAATGAAATAGTTATAGTCGAAAGATTTGGTTTAATATTATTATTTAATTGAGAGACATCTAGAAAAATGGATTACCAAGTGAGCTTTGCCATATGTACATATGTGAATGTTCTGGAATTTCCTTGATTGATTTGATAGAAACTGCTGATAAGAAGGTGGTTTATAAATCGATTATATAAAAATTGAATTTATACGGGACAATAAATGTAAGTAGTACTTACTAAGTGGAATATGTGTACATACACTATGCTATTGGCTCTACGGAAAGACGGGTCGGGTCGTAATTAATAATTGTAATAAAATGTAATGTAATGGGCAAAATATTGATCTCACTACTAACAATTGCTGTTCATTTTTTTTTTATGAATAATTTCTAATTTGTATGTTAAATAATAAATTGAAAGCTTCTACAATTAGATATATTATATGAGGGGAGGATCTTTATCTAATTTCAGTGTTTCTTTCAAATACAAAGACATTCATTGTTATGATTTTTTTGCTCATACCAAACTATCTTATATAAAGAGAGTAGAACATTATGAATCAACTAAAACTACTGATTTGTATATAAGTAATTACAAAAACAAAGTAGTAGTAGTACTTAGTACATATGTACATTCATTAGACTTTTGATTAATGATATTCATTCCCTTTAATGAAATATTGTTGTAGATTGTAATAAAAAAAATAAGTAAAAAGAAAGTAATCAATTCTAGAACAAAGGCGATGGACTGATAAGTTTCTAATCTAAAAATGCATTTTTATATAATATTTCGAAATAAATATTCATTGTATTTCTATGTTGATATACAAAATTCCATACAAAGGCAAAACTAGACGAAAATAATACAATATTTACAAGTTAATCTTTCCCCTTTGAAAAAGCGGAAATAAATATAAGTATATCTCCATATCGGCTAATTGCACGTACACATTGATGCAAGGCGTTAGTTCAGTTATATCGTACAACTCTAAAATTATTTCTTACATGAATCATGACGGACTATGAGGTCTGATGCTGGACAATTGCGCCCATGGCATAGCATGTTGCTATCAATAGATAAGGAAATTGGACTGGCTACTGCGTGAGGATATGAAAATCAATTGGTTTTACGTGGACACCTGTCGTAGAGACTTAATATCAAGGTGCCAAGCACAGGGATCGATCAACGTCAATATATGTATGTAATATATATCCGCAGGTACCCATCTCAAGCCATACTTATTTTGATCGTATGACTCATGCCTTGGTCGGGAACAAGACCTATCTCAACCTCTGCTGCTCTGTGGGTCACAGCACCCGGTTGTATAACGCAACACCACGTCGAACTCACACTCTAACCGCATTTGGGTACAACCACAGTCACCACGATACTCTCATCAATAAGTTCCGTGGGCACTTGACCATCCGTGGTACCAGAAAAAAACCTCTGGTCAGACATTATACCCGAGGTACTACCAATTTGAACCCCAAATAGTTCGTGGGTTGGTAGCCCAAAAATCAAACATATGTAGGTCTCTGGAATAGAATGCAGGCATAACCCACAAATGACACGGTATACACTATATTCATGGATATAGCTTTCTCACTATTCGGAGCTACCTCTTCTGCCAAAAGAAAACTGCCACTCAACAACAAATTAATATAAACAAAAGTAGTGGCCCCAGTTTGTCGTGTTTGAATTCAAATATGAAGAGCCACTGCTTCTTATAACATTAAAAAGATCCAAGCAACACAAAATGAGGCCCTATGTTGCATGACTAGTGCACCGTGGCTTGTTAGGAATACCATATTACATTGTGACCGTATGATGCCAATGGTTTTAAAAGAAATTAATATCTTCAGCAGCCGTAATTCTGAAAGATTGCTGAAGGACCTCAATCAGCTGGCAATATCTCTAACTCATAAAAGACTTCATCACAACGTTCTCCTTGCTAGGAGATCCGAAAATTCCTCAGATGACATGATTATCTAAACCAATGTATATAATATTTACATGATGATGATATAAAATTCATCCTATTGTTTTAACTTTACAAAATAAAAATAATAAAAATAAATAAAACATGTTATTATTCAGCCATCATAATCATATAAGCACATATGTAACTCATTATCCATAGCAAAGTTTTATAAGAGCATTTCCAGTGTCCTTTTGCATTCGCTGTTGACAATGATCGTGGAAGCTTTTATGATTCTTAGAACTGATGAATGTTCTTTATCCTCAATTTTCAGACCCAAATGAAAATGAATCGAAATCGTTCTGACAAAAGATCTCGCTGGCATTTTGATTATGGCCTCCTAAACACATTTTTGATAAAGGGGTATAGAACTTTAAATTGCAATAAAATACAGATTAATGGTTGCAATGAATTTGGCTTTATTCAAAAGATAATTCCATGTCATTTTTATTTGAATATGTTTTCCGTAATATGTCCACTTCGGCTGGCTCGGAGGAAGTCCAATCGGGAATTCCAATTTTCGACTCCTCTTTGCAGCAATGGAGTCCATATATTAGTGACTAATTGACCCGGCAAACTTTGTTTTGCATACAAAAAAACTTTTTAAGATATTTGTAAGTAACGTTGTCCCGCCCGAATGTAAAACAATATAAACGCATTTTAGATTTTTTGAATTATACATTAATTCATATTTTTTGGGTCAATTTATATGAAATAAAGTCTATGTTGTGCTCCAAAAAAAGATTCTTGTGTTTCAGTACTTTGTTTTTGAATGGAATGAGTGCATTTTAATTGATACTTGTTCAAACAAAAAACAAACTGACAAAGTCAACGATTTTATTATCTGTATAGATAAAGTGGCAAAAGTTGTCTTCCAAGGCGTTAATCTGTGGCTTATCGACGTAGACCAAAGAGTTCTCATAGCCCCACAAAAAATAGTCCAGCATTGTTAAATCGAATGATCTTGCATGCCAATTTACACGTTCATTACGCAAAATTATTCGTTCACAAAACGTTTCTTTCAATAAATCAATTGTGGCACACGCTGTATGCCATGTTTTATTGTCTTATTGAAACCACAGCTCCTTCACATTAAGGGCATTCAATTGTAGTACAAAAAAGTTTGTGATCATAACCCTGTAGCGGTTACCATTAACTTACAGTTACAGTTCTGGCCGGAATAGTTTTTGAAGAAATATGATTCCACCGGCCCATAAAGCACACCAAACAGTGACCAAAGTTGTACTATTCCTCTAAAAAGAAACACCCTTTATGTCTAGGTACATTAGTGTGAAATATATTAGAAGACTTGAATTTTCACCAGTCACATCCGATTTCTTTTAAATCACATTCTTCACTCTGCATGATATTATTGTACTTTGGAAAAGACATGATTTTACTATTTCGTATTAAGTCATTCTATCATAATCTGTGTGGATCACCCCCCTTACGTTTTGGGACACCCAAATGTTTCAATAGAAATTACTGATAAATATGAGAGGTAAATACATGAAATTATTATATAAAATAGCGATAAGGAAGAAAATATGTACATACACGTATGTAAAAGCAAAATGAAGAATAATAAAATTTCGAAATTATTGCGATAAAGTATAAGTACGTACAAAGTGAGGATGAGGGTTCGTGGAGTGGCGTGTGTATGTGTGTGGTATGGTGTGTTGACTTGGTTGTTTACCTTTGTTGCCATTATAAATAAGCTATTTTTTCTTCTACTATTAATTAGTAATTTCTATTAAAGTGAAATTTATTTAGAATTTTTTTGCATCAAGGTCACTCAATGAACGGTTATTGTGTGGGGTCAGGCAATTTATTGTTTGTACGAGTATATCGTGAATATGAATTGTTAAAAACCCAATAAGAATATAGTACAAAGGAATAAATATACGTACAATATTTACATACATTGTTCTTCTTATTGTAAATGTTATTGTTATTATGTTCTCTTTAAAGTTGAACCAGTCGAAGTACGAAGTGATGAAGTCTGTTTTCAGTTTTTTTTTTGTCTGCGCATTAATGATCATCTTGAGTTAACTTATTTTTTTTTTCTTTATTTATTCTTTTTTATTGTTTAAATATGCATAATTCTATAAACACATACACATACATATGCATAATATGCCTTTACGCATTTAAGGCGCACAGATCTTAAAATATAAGAATCAACAACCACATTAAATAAAAAATTTAACCATAATAAAAACAACGTCAATTGTGCAAAGAAGAGAGTGCTCACTTCATTCACTCTCTTTATGTTTCTTGCTCTTGTTGCAGGCATATCGTATACTCGTCGTCGTCGTCGTCGTCGTCGTCATCCGTTGTATTGAGTCGCAGAGTTTGAGTAGGTTCAAGGCCATCAATGCAAAAGGTTCATTGAGTAAGTGAGTGTGGAGCGACGACGGCGTCTGTGCCGCCTGTGTAAATTTTTTTTTGTTTGTGCTTCTTTTTATTAAGTGTGTGTGTGCCTGTGTGCGTGAAGTATTTAAGCAGGAGCAACAACACACCATCATTTGAGGAGGAGGCACGGCGCAGAACATTTTATTTTTATATAAGTACAATATTTTACGCTTGCATATAAGATTGTTAAGCTCAACACAGTCATGTATAAAAAAATATTTAAACGTTTGAGTGTGTATGTGTGTATGCTTATGCAATATGGTTCCTGGAGTAGGACGAGAGAGGAAGCTCAAGAATGTTTTATATAAAATAGAATCCAAAGAAGTATCATAACTCGCTGCACTATAATGCAGGAAAAAGAAGTTCAACTTATGGAGAGAGACTAGTAAGAGACGTGTTATATAATTTTTAATTATAACTAGACAATTTGGTGGAAGATACACGTATCACACATATTTCTACAATATTTTACTCCACATCCAGTTCTTCTCTAGTTACATTATGGTAAAATATACAATCATTTGCAATTCTAGTATTCCATTCTTCTTTGTTTAATGCTTTATAATCATAGTCAGTTGTATGGAATCCGAAAGTCTGTCATCTGATGTCATTACCTTACCTTCCATGATTTCATTGAATGAAATCGGATTTAATAGTTCTGAATGAGTTCGTCATCTGAAAGAAAGTCTTTTGTGCAAAATGTGCATTGTCTAGCACATCAATATAAGTGTAGGAAACCACAATAGTTTCATTTGATGTTGACATAAGTACATTTATTAGGATTGAATTTTATCCATTAAGTTGGGATTAGCAAAGATCGTTAACTTAGTGAACAATTCACTCACGAAACATCGCGTTCTAAACTTTCTCTTTTGGGATCATGAGTCAGTGAGTCTGGAACAATTTTATATGGCTTCCAACAACAAAATCCAACAAAATAGTTGATATTAGTCAAGAAATTGATCGTCATCTTTACAGTCCTATGAAGAATTTTAAACAAATCTGGATACACATGTATTTTGAATGAATTTCTTATTGGTACATGATTTGTGTTGGACTCCAGATGCTTTTATGCTTCTTTTAAGAAGAAAACAAAAAAAAGTACGTTAATAATGTTAGATTTCATGGAAAAGATTGGACTTTAAAATGACCATTTTTAAAGAAACGCAATTGTCATTCGATTTGGTTTCAGATATAGACAATTTGAGTCATTGAAATGGAAGTTGGACAGTAATATATAGAAAAAGTTCATGACATGCATATAACAACTCAAATTACATAAAAATTGTCAGTTATAAAATTAAAATTACATAGTTAGTACATACATACATATATTGAAAATGAAATAGCAAGAAGCAAGTAACAAGAATAAAATGTAATATTTTGTAATAACTTACTTTTGATCTCCCACAAAGCAATCCAAAGAATTTATTGTATACTATGCGTGCATTCATCAAAATGAGTAAATTTAAACAGTGTGAGTGAGCGCATTGCGCCGCAAAGCTTTTTGTTGTTTGTTATACATTTGCACATGTGCCGGCATGTTTTTTGTTTTTTTTTGTTTTAAATATGAGAGACCAAGAGCAACACAAAGAGAGTGATAAGTTTTGATGTGTCGGAGAGAGAGAGAGAGAGAGAGATTAAGTTCATTGTTCTCTTTGTGTGGTGTGTGTAATGGCTGTATGAGTATGTGTTAGTGAGTAAGCGCCGCCATTGAGCTTGAATACACATGCTTGCTACTTACTACAGACACACAAATATATAAACAAGACAACAACAAATGAGCGAGTGAATAAGTGAGTGACTGAGTGCAATTTCAAGTTAATGCACTCCGAACAGAAGTTCAAGGCTGAACAAATCTTGTTGTTTGTGCAAGCGTTCATGTGTGTGTGTGTACAAGTATGTGATATTTCTTTTTGTATTTTGGGTTTTTATTTTCATTTTTGCATGTTTTTGTTCTTGTTTTATACATATGTATGTACTTATTTATCAATGTGATCAAGAGGCGCAAAAATAAGAAAGACAAGCAACAATAATAATAATAATAATGAGGCAAAATACTATGTTAGCATATTCGTAATAAAAAACTTCTTGTTATTTGTAACTCTCTTTAAATATATATACTTAAGTACATGTGTGTGGGTGATAAACAAGGGTGAGGCCGCTTTGCGAATGAGAGCGAAAGTCCAATAAGGAACACGCAATACATAATTGTAACAAAAGAGGAAAATAATTTAGCAAAATTATTAAACCAACAACTGATCAAAGATATATACGAGTATAAGTTAAGAGTAGAGTCATTTCTCAATAATACTACATGCTATCTTATTTTAAAGAAGGAGTCTTCCTAGCACATGCAGCGAATGATAAATAAATAGAGAAAAAAAGTCTTAAAGACACAAGAAACAAAATAAAATATCGCAATTCATATGGGAAAGAGGAACGTCGTAATATTCACCATCTCCGTATACTTAATTGCGCATTCCCCGTTTTTATTTTATTTTTATATAATTTTAAGCAAAAAAAATATACACATTATAAACTGTTTTTGTTGTTGTTTAATATTTGTACAAAATAACAAAATTATCATACGTAAATAATAATTCCTTTTTTTTTTTGCATAAACATCAACACAAGTTTTTTTTTTTTTTCATTTTTCATTTTATTATATTTTTTGGGGGTCAGTAACATTTGAATTTCAATTCAATTCTATAAAAAAATTTAATGAATTCTCACTGAAAACAAGGTGGATTGGAGATGCAGGGTTGTGGGTGGGATTGGGTGTGATGTGTTGATCGTGTCATCTCTCATTCGTTTTCAGTTTAAATATCATTAATAAATTAATCAGTATACATGTACTTATATATTTTTTTTTGGGGTGGTGCTGCGCATTTGGCTTGCATTTAAATCAATTTGGGTCAGTGTACATTTTTGATTTTTATTGTATTTACAAATTTTTAGTATTTCTTATCCAATTATCCAAGATTTTGATACTCAGATAATGAAAAAAAAAAAGTGCATTTCATTTGATTTTTGTATGGAAATGACGTAAGAACTTAAACATGTGAAATTGTAGATTGCAGTACATAATTTAGTAAGTCCCCGAGGTTAGTAAACCGTAAAGTGAACAAGAATTAACGTAATCATTTTTGATTTAATCATGAAAAGGCTGTCATATCAAGATCCCGTCAGAGTTCCATGAAATGCTTTTGGTGTCGCCAAAAATTTTAGTGCCTCTCTTGACTCAGCATCAAGTAGTGTATATATAATATTCTGAGTATAGAAGTGGGCGCGTTGCCTGTTAGTGTGCCAATGAAAGCTTGAATCATTAAGGAGGAAAGGGTGGCCGAATATGATGCAAATGCTGTTCGTTATTAAGCGCATCACTTGAGAACGGCTTGACCGATTTTAATGATTTTGTTTGAAAGTCCGAATCAGAAGAATAGAAACATGGCGCCATTTATTGGTTGCTTGCCCAACCTTAAACTATCTTGTAGCGCCATCTATTAAAAATTTATGGAACTTCCAAAAAAACATTTATTTTGAATTAAAAAAATATTGAGCTGATTAATCGAGACAAAAACTATCCTATCTTTCAAGTTGGATCGAATTACAGACATATACAACAAGACAAACTCTGTGACACGAGATTTATATACATATATATAGAAAGAAGATATTATAATAGCTTTTTGTTCAAGGAAAAGTTTGTAACTTAAAGCAGTTTGTTGTCCGTTGCCTGTTAGCGCACTGATACCATTGTGCGCTTACTTCAGGGAGTGAGGGAGGTGATCGAAAAAGAACATCGAAATTTACTTTGCGCAATGAAAGTCATAATTCTGCTATGGAATGGGTTACACGAGTTATTTACATATATAAAATTCGAGGGTACGGTTTTGATTGACTTCTTCTCCTAAACGTCTGGAGCGATCTTAGCTATAGCTGGACTTAGTGCTGTTGTCGAGAACCGATTTTGATGAGACTTTTTTTTATTGGAAGTTGGTGCTTGTCATGTAGTCGAATATAAATTTGATCAAGATCTGACCAGTAGTTATTTGTTTGTTACCTCAGAAAATTTTTCAAGGTGAACTAATTTTGATGATTCATTTATTTTTTGAAAGCTGGTGCTTGTCATGTGGTCCCATATAAATAAATTTTGAAAGTCGGTTTTCTATTTTGTTCTAATATGTTCTTGTCGTTGTTAATGCTATCTAATATCCTTAATATGAGAGATAATTTCACTTGAGGGGCTCACGATTTAGTGTCTGCTCTCTAAGTTTTCTAGAATAATTGACGAAATCATGCGGTCACAGGGGGTTCAGCGTCATCGGTGTTTGTATGGCCATGATAAAATCAGTATACCAACTGTTTCCATCCCTAAAGCAGAGAGAGTCTTCGTAAGACTTCACAAGCCATTGTCATGTTTTAATGTTACTTTTTTCCCCATTAAAAAGAGTATTTAATCAAGGCAAGATATTTCTTTTTTTTTACAAATTTAATAATTTGAAAGGTAACTTTACTAAAACGTCAGTAACTTGTAAACTAATACTGGGATTGTTATGAAATTTTATCAAATATCATTTAAAGATATGTATGTGCTTATAGATGCCATCTATTGTATTATCTTTCCTGACTATGTGTCATAGTACTTGCTTGATGTGTTGTTATCTATAAATGTATCTATTTATATATGTATATACGTACATTCATATATTTGTATATAACTAAGTGAAGGCATCTATAAAATTATCTCACACACACATAATGAATGCATTAATAATAACACACAACAAAATAAAATAAAACAAATGAAAGAATTTTATTTTATTTTGAAAGTAAAAATGATAATAAAACATAATAAATATAAAAAAAAATAATGCTTAATGCATAAAATGCTTTGTTCTCTCAACTTACACAACAACACATACGCGCACGCATGCACTCAATCCTGTTGCGCGTTTACAAACACACACAAACAAAGTAATAACTCACTCGATAAGGGGGAGTGTATCGGCCTCATTCATTGTCAATGAGTGTAAATGGTGGTGGGCAAAGAGGAGGGAGAGTTCATTGTTGCAGGCAACAAGGCGTCGTAGTCATAAACACGAACATCAACACCATCATCAACAACAACAACAACGAAGTTCATGTTTAACGAGTAGAACTTTAGGAACGAACACTCAATCGACCTCGACGAAATGAAACAACAACGAAGCTGCGCATTAAGCTTCGGTATTTCTTTGCTTTTTGTGTAGTTTTGCGCCTACTTAACTATTGTAAGATGACGACTCTGCTGCTAGTGTGTTGCTTGCTTTGGCTGCACTGCGCAAATTACTCAATTTATAACAATTTTTCTCTATTTTGTGTTGTTGTTGTTGTTCTTTTGCACTTGTCCTTCTTTATCTCTTTTGCTCTTGTGTTATTGTAATTCCTTTCATTTGACCAATCAACCTACTTGAGTAAAATAGCAAAACATCCAAAACGATGAAGTATGTACTATGTAAATGAAAAAGGAGTAGAGAGGCAGGCAGTAACAGTCATTATATAAAAGCTTTTATTCACTCACTCACATATTCTATATCTCATTATTTTTCTTATTGCACTGTTGTGTCTCGCTTGCTTAATGTTCTAAATTTAGCAATTTCAAAGAATTCTTTCGTTTCTCATATACCCTTCTATCCATCCCACTGTCTTCTGCTTGTGCTTCTTCTGTCCGATACACTCGACTTGTTTTCATTCTGTAAAAGGGATAATATACTATGTAGTACTCGAAGTCCAAGTCCAATTCTGTTGTATTCTGTTCTGTTCTGTGTCGATTGTGTGCCATTTATGTGCATATTTCATTCTTCTTCGTTTCTGGCGCCCTCCTTCCTTCCCGCTTATTCTTTTATGTATGTATGTAGTATTTAGTATATGTTTCGTAATAATCGGAACATCCGTTGATATTCTTGGTGTTGTTGTTGCTGTTGTTGTTGCCATTGCCTTCATCTTATTTCATTAAATTTTGCGCCATCATTGTCATTTTGTTGCGAAATTCTTATTTCTCTTATAGACAGATTTTCTTGTGATCTTATATATATTAATCTTTTATTTTGTTGTGTTGTAATTTTGTGCCTTTGCCGCCTTGCCTTTTGTTTGTATGATTATTTTTCACTCACTCATTTATTTACTGAGACTTCCTTCCTTTTTTGGTTTCGTTTTTTTAGCATTTACAATTTGATCAGTACTCTTTTACTTATCATTCTTCTTCTGCCCTTCCTTTGTCTCATTTCAGTTTCTTATTATATAATTTAAATTAAGAAAATAATCAACAAATTTATATAATTCTGCTTCAGCTGAACAACATTTGATCGTGTGACATTTTTCATGATTTACATATCAAAATGTATTTCAGTTCAAATTCAATTTCAATTCGGCGCATTTTGAGAAGATCACAACAACAAAAAAAAAACAAGTCTTTCATTCTACAATAAAATAAAAATTACACAATTTTATGAAGAAATTTCATCATTTTTATACACTTCATAATAATAACGGAGATGTATGTGTTCTATTAACACTTAATTTGTTGTCTCTAAAATATAGAACTCTTTTTTATAGTCAGTAGAGGACAAAAGCGTTTACAAGATTTGAAAGATTTATTTTAACGATTTTGTCGAAGAAAAGTAAAATTATATGGAAGATTTTCTTTTAGGTTATTAATTCGACCTCAGAACTTTTTTCTATTGCAAAGCTGGTACTTGTAATGTGGTCACATATAAATTTGATCGAGATCTGACTAGTAGTTATCTGTTTGTTACCTCAGAACTTTTTTCCAAGTGACCCAATTTTGATGATCTTTTTTTATTGAAAAGTTGGTACTTGTCATGTAATCCCATATAAATTTGATCAAGATCTGACCAGTAGTTATCTGTTTGTTACCTCAGAACTCTTTTCCAAGTGACACAATTTTGATGATCATTTTTCTTTATTGCAAAGCTGGTACTTGTAATGTGGTCCCGAATAAATTTGATCAAGATCTGACTAGTACCTCTGAACTTTTTTCCAAGTGACCCAATTTAGATGATCCTTTTTTTTATTGAAAAGTTAGTACTTGTCATGTAATCCCATATAAATTTGATTAAGATCTGATCATTAGTTTTTGAGTTATCCTTAATAATGCAGATAATTTGTAGTAACTACATATATTGATGTCCGACTATTGGAAGACACTATGAAAACCGAAAGTTTCAAAACAATTATATTAAACAAAATTATGTTTATTATTTAATTGTTTTTTTTTTATGTTCTCCTTTAACTAAAATGAAATGTATAAAAATTTATTAATTTTGCGTTTTTTGTTTGTCTTAAATTTAATACATATTTCTTTATATTTTCTTTCTAGTTACGATATAGTCTTTTGAAAGGATCTTAACGTTATATGCATGAACTTAAAATATTTACATATTTGTATGCTGAACATATAAACATCATATGGAGTCAAATGGTATGTTGAATTTGCTTATTTTCCAATTAAATATGATGGGAATTGTATTTTATTGTATTATTTTTTATATAAGTATTTTAATTATAAGCAATAGATGAATATTCAATTACATTTAAAAATATCATATTGTAGGATAGGAGGATAGGATATGCAGGACCATAGTGATTTCTGAAGTTGAGGAAATAAAGGATTAGAGGGGCTGGCTGTCGGGTATCTTTAGTTGGTCTCAAAGTTCATCCATCATACACTTCCGGAACCAACCGACAAAATAAGCAAAAAGAGCCAAGTGGCCATTGCCCAGATCATCGATGAAACGCTTCCCGAGAAAACGGCGCCCTCTTGGAAATAATATCAGATAATTTTTTTGCCCATCGATACCAAATGATCGCCTTTCTTTCATTCAAGAGAAAAAACCTACATATATACTATGTTGGCGGCAACCAATTATGACCAGAACAATGACTACAAATATCACACATTAACATTACGCAGGGATGCGTAAAAGCAAAGCACGTCGGGAACGGTAGTAAGTTATAAATTGCTTATACAAAATATTATCTACAATACAATTCACTTTATCTGAATCTGGCAGGGCTGAAGGACGAATGCTCTTCAGTCAAATGACTGATTCTTAGTATTCAAGGAGGCATCTATCGATTTTTATATGCTGATTTTGTTATTTTCTTCGACGTAATAAGTTTATTTCTAACCACTGCGTATACGCAATTTGATATACCACATACATACATGTACTTTGCTACGCTCCCGACGTGATGTTAGTGCGTGATGCTGTTCTCTGTCGTCATAAAAATCGATCGAGCCGTTTCGTAGGAGTTCATACACTAACACCGTGACACGAGATTTTTACCCAAAGAAAGGCAACTGAGACTAAAACCTAAAACAAATCACCACAGAGAATAGCAATAACAACAACAACGACAAAAACAGTAACAATTGCAAGAACGACAACAACATTTCATGGCTTCTCTTGTCGTCATTGATGTTGTTTTTGTAATTGAAAATAGCATTTCAAAAGATAAGAAAAGTATGAAAATATCTTATTTTAGATGTCTGCAAAGTCACGTGCATAGCACACACTAACACACGCATTTCTATTGTATCTAGGAATAACAATGATGACAACAACAACAAAAAACGATTTTTAGAAATTAGAGCGAAATTTCTAAAATAAAATATGTGTAATAAAGAGTGTGTATTAATTTCGGTGACAGCGAACCTTTAATACTTTTTCCATTCCAGTTGTGAATAATATTTTGTAAAAGTCCATGGTGAATCATACTATTTTTAAGAAATACATTGTGTTTTTACATTAAAACCATTGGCTATATGACAGATTTGTGGATATACCAGATTATTGGATTAATAATTCTGCTTTCATTAAATTTATGGAGCATCTATTTCTGGCATTTGACCATTTTAAATTCATTTCGAGAAAGCAGTTTGAAGTTGGGACACTTTAATATGAAAGTTACCAGTTTAAACATGTATATTATTGGTATCATTTTTTGGAAACTGTTGGAAGATGTGGTGACTATTTTTGTGCAGTGGTATCTTTACAATTTCCCACTACTACGTTCAAGAATGATTCAATCATGATTGTCCGTTTGTGGCGGTGACTTGAATCTTGGGTTGAGTAAATATCAAAAATATAGTTGAAGTCTGTAAATAGGACATGACAGTAATTTCAAATATTTCGATTTCTCTTAGTGTGCCGAATAATAATCACTGAAAAGCGGGACAAAGTCTGTCCCGCGCGGGACATTTAATTTTAGGCTAAGAATCGGGACCTCTGGTCTGATGTCTGATTCTTCCAGTAATGAAGGAACTTTGATTAAAATATGTACATATATTATTACAAAAGAGTAATTTAAAATTTTCATGTCATTAGTTCAAAAACATACTGACTAGTTTGATGTAGAATTGAGACCATTCAAATCTTCCTGATATGCTGAAAAAATTTTTACATCAATATGTGTGTATACTTTATGGGGTCCCTGCAGTATGCTTGGTGGCAAAAGTCCCCGTTTCGATAGTAATTCACTACCTTATTTTCTTATTACCTGGTGGGTATTGCATTCGCCAGTCAAAGGTAATGCAGAAGCGAACCAGCATGTGAGGTATTGCATTCAGCAGTCAAATGTTGTGAGAAAAATTGAGAGGTATTTGTTTACTCTAATAATGTAGGCGGTGGCAATAACTGATGACATGATTGGTGAACGGTAATGCAGGAGGTGGCAATGACTACTGCCAATGCTATCGCCATGTTAAATTCGCAAGTTTTCTGCGTGTTATAGTGATAGAATTGGAACTACTGCTGATTCCAAAAGGACAAGCAACGAAACAGTTTTGGACCAGTGATTCATACTGCAGGGGTCTTTATTAAAAAGTTCTATGCGCTACAAACATCACGGCGAAATAAAGTGTACAAAATGACAAAATTATCCAAAAATTACTTTCGATAATTTGACTTTAACTTGCAATCAACGTAACAATGAAAAAAAAAAAAATATAAAAATAATGAAGAAAAATCAACAAAAGCAAAATCTTATGCGCAAATTTATCTAAATGAAGATCTTTCAAATACAAAAATTTGTGACAGTAAATTCAATTTATTTCACCGAAGAAAACAATAAAAGACAAAAACATTAAATATACTTATTTCTCTTCTATGAAAGTTTCACAAAATCCAAATGCATAATTCAGTAAAGGTAACTAACTCACTCACTCAATCACTCACTCACTCACTTACTTAGTACTAAATAAAATGAAATGACATAAAAATAAATTAAAAAAAAAAAATATTAAAAGAAAAGTATAACAAACAAATAAACAAGTTGAACAAATGTAAGTATTTCTTAATTGTATTTTGTTCAAAAAAAAAAAAAAAAATAAATAAATAAAGTAAAGAAGAATGTGTCGCCATAGAAAAAAAAAACAATTTTTTTTTTTAAATAAAGAAAAGAAAAGAAAACCAAAGCAACACTATCACTAACAACGGCAACATACATATGTATGTGTTTCAAATGACAAGAATTGAATTTGGAACTTTTACTCAATACGAGTATTGCCATTGCATTCTTTCTTAACAACTTCACGCCACCGCTGCCCCTGCCCACATCCCGACTTTGCCTACTTTGCTGTTGACAAAACTATTGACAGCTTTTCATTTATTTTTTGGTCATTGACATTTACTGTGTGCTGCGGTTGCTTTCTTAACTTGAATTTTTATACCTTACACACATTTTGAGTAATAGTGCATTCATTTTTTAATGTTATAAGTTGTTTGTAACAAATAGTATTTTTGAGCATAAAAAATCGGGTTTCAGATTTTGTATTTTTCCTTTTTTGAAATACCAAACTGATATTTTAAGTGGAGTCAATAGAATGGAAATAGTTCACATGGTATTTCATTTGATCTGGCAAAGATTCTGAGACAAAAACTTAATAGAAATGCAATAGATCAAAATAAAAATAAAAAGAATCTTGCCATTTAATATACATAATAATTGATTAGAATTAGCATAGACTATACTATAAAATACTGATAATAATGGGGGAAAACTAGTGAAACCCCCGACTGACACAATCGACCGCATTCTAGAAAAAGCTTTTTTTTTAAAGTGCTAATACAATAACTTCTCTAAAAACAGTGTACTTTGAGAAAACTCTATAACACTGCTTCACACAACCAATGAGCGTACAGCAATAGAATACAAGAAAGAGGTACACGAACATCTTATTCTCCCATTCTACTGCATTCACAACATCAACGGCTGTGTGTTGTTGTTGGAAAGTTGTTATCTTAAACACCTATTCTTACCTAAACCACTAACCCAGATTGTACACATCTTGTTAAGAATACCTTTCAATTGGTATTTTTTTGTTAAAATCGGTTCAGTGGTGTACGCAGGAAAGGCTTCACAAAGTCAATGTTTGCCGTTTAATTATATAGAAGAATAGAATAATCATTTGATTAACACATTTTGAGTAGTAAGTAATATTATTAGAAATTGTGTAATATTTGAAATACTTTAAGAGGATTTTGATTCTAAAAAGTGTTGTAGATTTATTTATAATCAAAGAGAATCTCTAGTTTTGGAGATACAGAAGTGTCATTGATGTGATAACGGGTTGTAACCCCTTGAGCAATGTGTTTTAATTATGTCAGATTGGTGATATTTGAAGATTAGGAGAAGAGGTGCGCTCACCTTGAGAGCAATGTCCTACAATGCCCATTTGGAAGGTTTAACAAGTTTTTTTTTTGTTTATATCAATCAGTTAAAATATAACCATACGTAAATGAACACACATAATAGGAAATAACATCGCAGTGAAAGATGGCAGATTACCTATTCTTCTGGAAACCTGAAAGATAGGTCCTCTTGCGGAGGTTGTTACCAATGACAAGTAGGCCTGAGGCGACATCACACTTTCTGATGAAACTTCCAATTTCCTCTTTGATTTATGGGACATGAAGATCTCTGTGAATTGTGGTATTTCTGACATACCAAGGTGCATTCAATATTCTGTGGGGAAACTTTGATTGGAATTTTTGGAATAGCTCTATAAAAGAATGCGAAGCAGAGCCCTAGAGATGAATTCCATATGTCCATACTTGTTTCAAAATTGTCTTGTGTAGCAGAAGTTTGATGCGCAAAGACAACTATTGAAATGTGATTAAGAATCCAGGACATTATTCTCATTTTAAAATCCAGCTGTTGGCGCTTGCGTTTAATGTGAGTCCTTCAATTTAACCATCTATTTCCAGGGTAAGCCCCGTTTGTCGAGGTAAGTAGTAGTAGTAGAAATTACGAGTTAGCAGGAAAGTCAAGAAAATAAAACAGTTAGAACATAAGGTGGAGTTTTATTTCATGACATAGGTTGTCCACCTTGCCTTGCTACCGATCTCATGGGGGCATTCATTTTGCAAGTTTCAGCTGGAATCTACATAGGCAAAAATTCATTTCTAATTGAATAGGAATATTTATCATTATATTCACTAGATCTTATATCATTTGTAAGGTTTCCATAGATCAAATTATAGTTTTTATATGATGATGACTTGATTTCAGAACTATGTATTCATTATCGAAACTTGTTAATACAATGTACATACCATACTATTGTATATTAAGAATCGAATAAAGGGTATTAAATTGTCAATAAAACCAAAACTGAAAATTTATTTTCTTTCTTAGTTTCAGATATTGATGATGATTTTTGTTATTACTAGTATTGTACAAACAATACTTGGTTGTTGGTCGACGGCGGTCATACACTTTATGTGTCTATTAGTAAAGTAAAGCTTCTTATACGACAAACGCGACTTCTAAAAAATGAATTAAACAATCAACTGGCGTAACACTTTCTCTTCTTTATGCGTTCCAAAAATAAAAAAAAACACTGTTGTTTTTTCTCCTTCTTCTTCTTTATCATCTTCTCTTTCACTACTACTACTACTACTTACTTCTTTTTCAAAGTTTCCATTGCTTTATGAGACGATTGGCCTCTGTGTCTGTCTTTTTAGTAAGTTCTTTGACATTTCATTTTACAAACCACCGAGAAAGGTCTGCGGAAACGCAAATGCAAATTACATTAAATATTCGCATTTTTGAACTTCATCAATTCAAAATTCAAATTTACATATTCATATAGAATCGATATTATTGGATCTATGACAAAATATTTTCAATTGGTATGGTCATGTCTTGTGGGTTTTTTGATTGATCTAATTATTATAGAATAGGAAATGGAAAGAATGCTTGATAGAGGGGGACGACGGATGATAAAAAGGAAACCAGTTGAATGGACTATTAATATATATAAGGTTGTACTTAGAACAATATACAATATTCAGTTTAGTGACCTTTCTTTCTTTTTTGTAAAGGCTGGCAATGGACAATGGTCTAAAATAACATCCATAATTGAATAAATTTGGAATTTATATACTGAATAGTTAAACACATGGATTGACCCTGGATACAAGAGTCAGCAGCAATTTCCTATGTATTAAAAGAAGGAAAATTTCTTGGTTCTTGAAACTTCTGCTTTATAAAACAATACTGATACAGCTAGAGAACTCTGCTTTGCTCTCTAATATTGAGATCAAGGCTTAATTTTAATGATTGCCTCAAACAACTGCTATAGATACTAGTGGTGGGTACATGATATGGCGTCTCAAGTGAAGTTACCCCTTAGATTTGCCATTCAGATTCACTGAATGTCTTATATATTGTGGTATCCATACTATTTGCATACTATTTTTAAAAATACCTTAGAATAAATTAATTAAATGCTTAAATTAAAAATTAAATGAACTTCATAATATGTTTGTATATAAGTATATGTAACGGGTGAAATTTTCTGTTTGGCTTTGGAATTGTTGAACTTATTTCATCATTATTAATATTTATAACCAAAAGAAAAGAAAGAAAACTACATTTTCGAGATCATTCTATGGGCGATTTATATTTTTTAAACGAATTAACTTTACATTTTCCAATATCAACATACATATACATACATAGATACACATACAATAAATACCAATGCATCATCAATAAAGTTGCATGCAATATTTCTTTTATTGAAACACGACCAAACAAGTTCGAAGCAATGTGTTGCATCAAACAAATTTTATAATAAGAAAAGAACAGAATAAAAGTTTCAACTTAACATAAGTGTATTTGTGAGCATAAGTGTAAACTGGGTGATCGCACACATAGATACACATACAGACATACTAAAAAACCGGTCTTATTTGCTCCCAATTTGAAAATTCGGTTTGTGTGCTGAGCAAGCGATAAGAAACGAAAAAAAAAAAACCAAAATCAAGAGGAGGAATATGGCAATGCTGTGGGGTATAAGAGAAAAGGGTCTAAGTTCTTTATGTTCATTGTTGTTACTAGTGGTATTACGTTCTTATTGCTGCCTTAGTAACTTACTCCAATTGGAAGTTAGTTGTCTTCGAATTCTTTCATGTTTTTCTTTTTCTTATTTGATCTTGCAACCAATTGACTGACTCTCGAGTGTAGTGAATGTGTAAGTCAGTGATGTATTTAGGTGAGAGTAGGAAGGGGGTATGGACAGGTACACAGCACGGTATTACTACTAAGTGTGGCATAAGCAGCAACCAAAGAAACAAACAAACAAACAAATCCGTTATTTGACCCAATTCTAAACATGAAGAAGAACAACAACAACAACAAGAGTACAAGTAAGTGAATGAGGTGAGTGGGGAAAAATGATAATGATGATGATGATGATGAAAAGAAAGCCCAAATTGAAATGAAGAAATGTTTGTTGTTCTTCCACAATAGTATTTGTTTGTAACACATATGGTCGACTTAAGTAGAGTTAGTTGTCTATCTTAAATATTATTGCAGTACGAGGTATGAACATAAAATCACGGAAGAATTATTCCGGAATTATTCCTCAGTTATATCATCCTTGTAGACTGTAGGAATTGATAAAGACAAAACTATCATTATGATATGATATGATAGGATAGCATAACCATTAGTCTTTTACAGCCATCCTACAAGGAATTTCTAGACAAATATATTAGCCTAATGTTGGACCAGATCTACAAGCCTTACGACTCATTGTAATGCCTGACATGTACTGATTTAGGCTACAGTGCTTGCTTTTGAAATTACCGCCATGAGAAACCCTACCAATCAGGGGTCTTACACTTACTGAACCCGCTTACCGTAACCAGATGTCAATTCAACAAGATAGACTCTCTAGTCTTGTTATTTTATAACCACATCTCGTGTCTGTTTGTACAATAGATAGAAGTAGAATAATAAGAAAAGCAAGTAAAAAAATGAAGTAAGTAAAAGAAGAAAAAAAAACTTCTATGTAATGCGTGAAAGTTTCATAATTATAACACCAACACATACATACACACTGTAAACTTGTATTCCAAACATGCATGGTAAGGTATTTATGAATGTACTTATGTGAGATCGTGGTGAGTGTGAGTGAGTGTGTATGAGGCACACTTTAGCGGCGAAAGTAAGAACATCACATTAAATTTCTTTTATTTCTTTTCCACTTCTTCCTACTATCTTCATTCTGTCTTTTCATTCATTTGCTTATGTTAGCTTTATTCTTACGGTTGTTTCTGTTTAAACTTTTGTAATGGATTACATAAGTTTTGTTGATTGGTCTTTCGGTTGGTGGCCTCTATGTAACCTTTTCTTGAACTTAACGTATTCTGTTCTGCTTTCTTGCTTTCTTTATTTCCTTTTGTCTTTTCTGTTTCTTCTTGTTGTTGTCTTATTTTTGTTTTATACATTCGAAGGGGTTAACTGTATTATGGCCTAATAATTTGAATAACGAAATAAAAATACTATTATTTGTTAACAAATTTTGTTGTTTTTTTATGAAATTCTTAATATTTTTGTATTCTGAAATTTTACTTTGGCTCTTTATTCTTCTATTCTTTCTCCTTTTTTTGGTAAAGTTGCTTAAACATTACATAAGCAAAGTATAACGCCATAGTTCTTACTTCGGTTTTTTGAGTTTCTACTAGTGACCCACATATTCTTTGTTGTTTTTTTCACTTCTTCTTTGCTTGGTAACTTTCTTATTGGATTTACAATTCTCATCAACTTAATCATTCTTGTAGCAACATATTGTTACTGGGAATGCTTCTTTTTTCTGATAGTTTTAGTACTATGAAATCAGTAAACTTTCTAACTTGGTCAAATTTTCTTTTAATATTGTTTTCGTTATAGTATGTAAGTTACATCTAAATCCTTTGGCTTTGCAGTTGTGAGATATAGACACGATCAGAACTGAAAAAAAATAAAGTTCTTTGCAAACTAATATGAGATCCATTCTTATTGAATCTTTCTGTAAAGGAAGCTTGTGTTTACAAGAGGTGTTTTTAATTATAAAGGATGATTCATTTTGAAGTTTTTTCTTAAATTGTAAATAAAACACACATAGAGAAATTGGAAGGTCTTGATTAAGTCCTGAAAGAACATTCTCTGACATTTACTTTTTGAAAATAATTTCATTCAAATGTCGTAGGTGGTCCATTCGGGAGGTCAAATTTCGGATCACTCTTTCCAGCATTGCAACCGGTATCTGCCCAATTACGCGAGTGATGTTGACTTCCAAGACCTCGATCGTAGTGGCTTATCGGCAAAGACTTTTTTACTTCACATAACCCCAGAGAAGACAGTCCAAAGGTGTGATATCACATGATTTAGGCGGCCAATTGACAGGTTCGAAACGCGAAATTAATTGCCCATAAACCACACCAAACAGTAGTTCGAGAGTCTCTTCTGGTTGCTCCTCAGCCCAAATGCGGCAATTCTGTTTATTGACGTAGCCATTGCCTC
This sequence comes from Amiota communis, assembly GCA_037043315.1. Taxonomy (NCBI): domain Eukaryota; kingdom Metazoa; phylum Arthropoda; class Insecta; order Diptera; family Drosophilidae; genus Amiota; species Amiota communis. Next base: position 85,180 of record JBAMAV010000934.1, read on the forward strand.
ATCACTGAACAAAATTCGACGCGAAAACAGCGGATCTTCGTTGAGCTGTTCCAGAGCCTATTGACTGGAATTTAAGCGTAAATTCAAGTCTGGCGGCTTTAGTTCTTGGACTAGTTGGATTTTTGTAAGCCTCACACCAAGATCCCGACGTTAAATTCGCCAAGTTGTTGCATACGATAAGCCTAAATGTTGAGATCGGCGTCGTATGGACTGCTCATGGTTTTCAGCCACACTCTCGGCTACAGCCGCAATATTCTCCTCATTACGGGCTGGATGTAGTCTGTTCGGTCGCGTATCATTCAAAAGCATACACTGCGACTCAAATTTACTCATGCTTTTGGCATATATTATTGAATAAAAATAACATGACAGCATGACACTGGTGATCCGTAAAACCTCTTAATAAATCACCCGTTACTAAGGATGTGTCAATTCAACATTTTGCCCATACGATCCCGATTCCGAATGATGTAAATAATCAGCGATGCCGATACACAATACCAGTACTTCTTGCTCAGGATGAGTAATTCACTTAACTGTTAAACAGACTCCTTTTCTTTTGCTTTTTTAATCAATTTGTCACAAACACTCTAGATACATTTGAAAAACTTTTCTGTAGCTCTTTGTGACTTTACCAGAACATAATCCCTGTTATCCCTTTTATTTAACGAAATTATTATCGGTGTCTTTGCTAAAATAATGAAATATCGTTTCCGTGTCACAAAAATTTGTTAATTCTTGATCTAACCTCGAAAACTGTTAAAAGAATAGCGTCGGATATCGGTCTATAAATACACAGCGATGGCTTGCCATCCCTATTTCATGCGTTTCTTTGTCATAAAACTTCTATAATAAGTCAATCGAGAATCAAGTAATATCGCATAAGCTTCGATTGGAATCTATTCAGTATCTAAATGTCAGAGTGGTTGCTTCTGTCATACCATATATCCACGTAGATTTCAGTATTATCTTGTAAGACTCTTCGAAGACAACTCAAGAAGCTAGATATTTATTTAGATATTATAAGTATTTACAAGTGAACTTCGAAGACATAAACTTACTAATCAGAGAGACTGAGGGAAATCTCACATTGTTGAGTACCACAATGTTCCAAAGCTTCAGTCCATGGTACAGGTGTATCAAGGCAATCATCAGCTGTGACCACGAAGGCAAAGTTATTTGTACTGTGTAGAAAGTTTGCAGGACTCTAGCTTTTGTATTATCATTTAAATTAATATAAATCTGCTTCTTTTATACATAATTAGTATGTCATATGGAGAAATTAAATCAGAACATCTTAATTTATATGTAATACTATTGTCTAAATCACAGGTTCCCAAAATGGACTTTAACACACCCTTGTGGACGCTATTGGCACATGTGGGTAGTAGACCTAGATAAAATTTTGGGGTATTAAGCCATTCTATAGGAGTAACGGCAGACAAATACTCTTCTCGAAGGATGCGGTGCTCGAAATAACTTTGGGCAAATTCTATCTAAAACCCAGAAAAAAGGTTATCTTTGGCTATGTTGGAATATCTTCCTGCTCTGCTAAGAAAAATTAGAGTATTAGAATCAGTATTCATACTGCATTTCAATACACCAAAAGTCATATCTAGATGGCACTTAATATGTGGGAACACGTCATATAAGCGCATGATCATGCATTCCCCCTCCTGTGATTGAGCATACATTAATGATTTGACTTATATTCAGAGTAGAGTCAGTATTTATACTGCATTTCAATACTGAGACCGAGATCTATACTATGCATTAATCTAGGATCTTGGATGACGAATATGGGTCAGACACTAATTTGGTACCCCTCCTGGTAGTCCGATTTGGCTGATTCCGACAAATATGCAACGACTGGTAAAATTTTGAACAAAATTTCAGCTCTCTAGCTCAAAAACTGAGGGACTAGTTTGCATACATACAAACGGACTTGGCTAAATCAAGTCGTCGAGCTGATCAAGAATATATATTTATGGTCTCCTATGTCTCCTTTCGTGCATTACAAATTTCTCGACAAACTTATAATACTATTCAATGCGTGAAGAGTATGAAAAACAAAAGAGCTGCTTACAAACTTGGGGAGAACTTGGTTTTTTTTTAATAGCTTAGTTTGGTAGAAATACTTAAGTTTGGGAACCTATGGTCTAAATTATACAATACGATTGAAACTTTAAGAAACTGTTAAGAATTTACTTCGCATTTCTGAATCGATCAATCATTTTGGCTGTGGTGTGGGGATAGAATAAAAATCATTAAAATATTAGAAATTACGTCGATGGAACAAAGAATTTCCCAACCATTTTATAGTAATGACATTATTATCTTGCCACCACACGACATAAAACCATATAACGGATTGTATGTAATCGGCTTTCGCTATCGGTTAAACACCTCTCGAATACACAAAATTCAAAATAAGAATTTTATTATTTTCTCTTAATATTCCTTTCACTCTTTTTTCTTTTCCACGTATTCCCCTCTTCTAATCTACTTACATACAATACGTCCAAATTTTCATTTAATACTACTATGAGTATAAGAAATGCGTATAAAAACCAGTGATGACTACTCATTATTCTTGTTTATGATTTTCGAGTTTTCTTTTTTTTTTTTGTTTTGTTATCATTTTTCTTCTCTACTTTTCTTTCTTCTTCCAGTCTAAGTTAAATTGGTTTATATGGTTGTTATTGTTTTGTTAAAAGTCAACAACATTTTATCTCAAAGAAATGAATGATTTCAAGAACAGAAAGCATTTCACTATTACCGTATGCCACTCACTCCATTCGCCCTTACCGCCCTTCTCACCCTATCAAGTTCATTAAAATGATTAACAATAATAAAACCAAAATTAAAAATAAAACAAAACAAAGCTTTCAGAGTGAACACAAAAATAAAATAAAAGAGTATATGGTAAAGATAACATAATCATTGAATAAGAAGAGAGCTTAATAGAGAGAAAGAGTGTTTCTCAGTGTGTGTGTGTGTGTGTGTATTTGTATCTGTGTGGAAGAAAGATACTCGGAACAAAAACAAAATTTGGGTCTTGCTCTAGTTTTGGTGGCAGAGTTCAATGATCGATTGCCAAGCAAATGAAATTTTGGTTAATTTTTCACTTTGTTGTTGTTGTTGTTGTTGTTGTTATTTCAATAGTTTATGTTACTTTCGTATTGAGTTGTTATTCTTGTTATTTTTGTTGTTGTTGTTGGCGTTGATTGTTGTTCATTTATGAAAGCGTTTTTGAATTTGTACTTACAAAAAAAGAGTCTTACTTTTATATCTATCTTCTTCTTTCCCATTTTATCTTTCTTGCTCTCTCTCTCTTTCATTTATATTTCGATCTTTCTATAATTTACATTTCTCTTTCTTTCTTTCTTTTATTACATTATATATTGTTATTTGGTTGATTCCATGAAGAATCATCGCGTCATATGAAGAAATATCTACTTACAAACAACCAGCTTTCTGCTGCTTTCTTTTTATCGTTTAAATATTTAAAGTTATTGTTGTTGTTGTTATTATTATTTAAAACCAAAGAAAGAAAGAAAGAAAGATAGAAATTTTATCGAAAACTCCATAATATTTAATAATTTTATAATATGTTTATTCAACTTTTATTCTTTTATTTTTTCATGGTTGCATTCATTTCTTCTTCATTTTTATTTGTTTATATTGACTTTTTGTGTTTTTTTTTTTTGTGATAATTATTTAAATTAACAACCAAAAAGAAAAATTAGAATAATGAAAGCAAAAATCCTAAAGAACAAAAGTCAATAGGTAAACAACTGTTATTTCTTTCTATTTTATATATGCACATTTATTATTCCTTTCTTTCATTTATATCTATTTCTATCAAGTTTCTGGAAGTGAAATTTCTCTCAATAAAATAATAAACAAAAACAAAATTCAAAAAAAAAAATAAAGACCCATTCTAAGTATGTATAGTAACTTTCTTTTGAAACAAGTTTTTACAAGTTCATCATATTCATTGAAAACTTCTTAGAAATTAACAAATATAACATACATAATTTATGTAAACATTTATGGATTTTATGTAGCCTTATAAGGAAGATCTTTCAGAAATTATGTAAGTTGATTGATTACATATAGAATTTGTACAAGTAAGACGGAGAGAGTAGTGTAGTAGTTGTGATTGATACCTTTCACTTACATTAAAATTCTATAAAAATTGGAGAGAAGAACATTCACTTTGGTTCATAGAAGCTTTAACACACGAAGCTGAAAGTTTTTTCTTATAAAAAATTATATTTTTTTAGGCATCTAATCCAGTAAGTATGAGTTTTAACTACACCATTGAATTTATCCGGCCACGGGAGATATCCGTCCACCGGAATGTATTTTATTCTTAAAACATTATTTGGGACCAAGAAATTTGTCCGTCCGTGAGGTGATGTCCGAGACTAGAGATTATACTGTAATAAGCAACGCTCAATTACAGGTTATAGGCAATACCATAAATAATACGGCATCTTCACCTAGCGCTGTCAATACTTTGCAAGCAAGCCATTTGCGCCAGGAGCATATATCACCTTAAATGAAAATGGCTTATGTGTGGAACAGTCCAGTGATGACGAATGGTCATATGATCCAAATGAACCACATTATTACACTTGCAATCAAGATCCATATAGCGATTTGGTTACCTGCGATAATGACACATGTGCTTATGAATGGTTTCTTTATGCATGTGTTGACAATAACACAGGCACCTAAGGGCAAAGACAGCTACAGGGATGTTGGTGCCCGTTGCAATAAAAAAAAAAACCAACAAAGTTGCATTATTAAGATATTGTAGAAACTATTTTTTTGTAATTTTTTAAAAATACTACTTACTTTTCTGACGAGTGATGAGCAATGAGGCTTACAAGCTGTAAGTGAAAGACACTTTACGTATGGTTTTGGAGGCAAAATCATGAATGCTTTCTACGAAGTCCATGTCGAAGGCCGTCAATGAGTGGGGGCCCCACCGTAAATCCTAAAAATAGTACTACATCTTACAGTAAACGAGGAACTTTTATTTCGTCATATTAATTGACATTCTAAACTGTTGTCATATTTCGAAACTCTAACCTAATTATATTGAAATCAAAGTGCAAGAAAGCAGTTTGAGACCCGCAATTGTTTTATTTTTTGAAAGGCGATTACTTCTTCCAGTAATCGGGGATGTTTGGAATAAAACGTGTCTGTTTGCATTGAAACACATGGAGTGATGAAGATTAATGCCCTTACGCTTATTGATAATATACTTAATAGGTTCTTCGACTAACATTTTTAACACATCACCATGAAATGATTATACCTACTTACAAAAGTTATATACAGCCAGAAAGAAGGCTATCATTGGCTATGCCAAAGATGTACTACTCTTCACGCTTCTCCGGGCTGCATCCAAACTTTCTGTCTTAGCGTCACATCAGTTTGAGTGGCTCTTTTACTGTACGTTTATTATTTATAAGTTTGTCATTTAATTTGGGTTTGTATGGTACATATAGGCGGACAGACGGACAGAGGGACATGGCTAAATCAACTCATCTCATCGAGCTGATCACAAATATATACATATACTTTATGTGGTCTGCGATGTCTTCTTATGTGTGTTACAAACTTCATGACAAACTTATAATACTATTCACTCCCGTGAAGAGTATAAAAATATATAACAGAATATGTAATCTTTATGCTGCTATAGCAGTTGAATAAGATTATTCAAATAAATCTCATTAAATCGATGTCAAAAGGCAGATGAGCATGACATCGAAAATATCTTTCATTCTACTTATACTATTATATTAGTTAAACACGGTGGGTATCCTATTTTAAAATGCATTTCAAATTCCTTAAATACCGGTATATACTACTCTCCTATACACATACATGATAGTGAAATTATAGTTCCTCGTGGCACTCGGACCACTTTTTATACTCCAGTGCTATAGGGAACGTATAGGTCTCTCAGACTAAGATTGCAGTCCACAGTGTGGTGGTTCTCCTCACAACATTGTTCACATTTTTAACTGTCCTAAAAAAACTGCCCAACTGACCTGACTCCAATTGACTTATAGAAGTGAAAGTGAGAAAAGAATATTATAAGATGTGAATTGGTAAAGCCATAATTTATATGCTACGAGTATTAATTAAACAGATAAAATATACAATTATTGTCAAAAAATGCCAAAAAAATTATCTTAAATTTGATAAGGAAATCAAGCAACTTAAGATTTAATCTCAATATAAAAAGCACAATACAATAGATTAGTGACTCATTTCCAAAGTAGTTTAAGGTGTAAATTATCTAAATCAATGAATTTCCATTTATTACGAGTATCTTAGTGGAATATTACAAATATTTCCTTTGCCTTGGAAACTTCAAGCATGTTTTCAATAAAATTTTCCCAAATATTATCTTGAAACCTAATTTTATTACATCTATTTTTTTTTTAGGTTAATTGTGACCTTTCAATTAGAATAGAATAGTATGGTAATTGTCATTACGGTTAGAATAGAAATAAGTTCTTCATAAATTATGAAAAGACATAAAATTAACCAATTTATAACTTGTTTAACTGATTTTTAATGTTCATCTACCGTTGACTTTTGCTTCTGTTTCGACAATAATTTTGTTGTTGTTGTTGTTGTACATACTTTTGTTGTCATTGTCATTGTTGTTGTTGTTCTTGTTGTTGCACATAAGCTGACAAAGCGTGAAAGTTATTACCCAAGAAAAATTATTTGGGTCTCATTTTAAGTTGTTGGTTGTTCGGTTTGTTTGTAGCTGTTGCTGCTTTTGCCTATCAAACTTAAAGTGTACGCATGCGTATACGTGATATATGTACGAGTATATATTGTATTTTGTATCTGTTTATAAGTGAGTGTGAATGAATGACTAAGTGACGAAGAAATGAGTGAATGAGTGAGTGTGTCAGTGTGTTTTTTGTCTGATCGCCATCGTTGATGACCAAACAACACTCACTACTCATTCGTCGGTCGCTCTTTTTTTTGTCGTTTGTTTCGTTGTTGTTCCGAGTTCATTCACTTTTGCACTCATTACTTGTGCGCAACGTTGTTGTTTTCTTTCATTTTGTTTGTTGCTTTTTTTCGGTTGTGTATGAGATTCTTTTCGTATTCCGATAACGTCACACACAGCAGCCGCCATCACAAGTGACAGCGACCGGCGGCGCTCTTAAGAAGAAAAGAGCAGTGAAAAAAAGCACCACTGAATTTAAGAGTGTGTGGAATGACTGTGAAACAGTTTTTATGTTGTGCATTTATTAATTGGTTAATTAGCACAGTGGCGAACTAAGTCCTGGGGTGGTCCCAGTCGAAACAGAAGTGTGAGATTGTTACTTTGACCTGATTGGGAACTGAAGTCGCAACAAAATGTTTTGGGAGATTTCGACATTTGAAGGCACCCTCGACTGGATCCCCCCAACCTTAGTTCACTAGAGATCTTGCGTTCTATTTCCTCGCATTACCTTTTATAGGATATATTGAGAAGTATATAGCTCGCGTTGCCTTTGCACTTGTTTCAAAGTCATCAAGAATCAATTAATTACCCTGTTTGAAGTACTTTGGATGCTCCTCTTTAGCATGATAGAACAGATTTTCCTTTAAAATAAACAAATTTTTTAATAACACTACTTACTTGACTTTGGTTTAACTTTGTAATCATTCAATTAAGGTTTAAGAAAAATAAAACTAATACTAATTAGAAAAATATACATACTATTCTGGTGTTTTGTGTACTTTACACATTTCTTAACAAACTACTTACAAAACCAATAGCAGCGGCAGCAAACAATAAGTTAATATAAGTAATAAAAAAAATCATACATTATAATAGAGACGTCAACGTTGTTATCATCATAAGGTGGGGGAAAGGTGTCTGTTAAGAAACTCACATTGATTACCTTTTACCCAACATGTCTCGCAGCCTGCCTAACTCCCACAAAACACACATGTTGAACTCTTGTTCACCCGTTCATCCCTCCTGTGTGCCTGTCCGCCTGTCCGCCTTCACAGTCGGCGTCTTTGTCACGTTTGTTCATTGCGCTACGAACTACGAACTCACGTGTTCTACAATAAATTTTCTGCTGAGTTGTGTTGTAACAAAGCAAAACGCACGTTTGCCAATTACATACATACCGATTATTTCGAACTTGGTTGCGTTGAGTTCGGTTGAGTTGATTTTTCTTTAGAACTTGTTCGATGATATGGCATTCATTACATTACATATTGTAGTTTGTAGGTTGTTTGGTTGATTGGTTGATTGGTTTGCTTACGTTTGATAACAATTTTTCGTTAGATTCAAATTGATTGCGTGTCAGCCAGGCTCAGTAAACTTCCTCCTACTACCTACTATGCTTAAAGAACTAGTATGTGCAATAATAATAGCTCAAATCACGTTGTGTGGCAAATTTTCTATGTATTTATGATGACTTAATTAATTGTAAAATATGTCTTTAAGCCGTATATGCAAAATTTTATTCACAAATTTCTCGACAATAGCAGATACGGTCAGTACCAAAATTTACAGGAACACTTTCCAGTCTTTGCAAGAGTTTTCCTGAAAATTTTATCAATATCGGTTCTGCATGTTCTGGAATCTATAGGGAACATATCCATAAACATACACTTGGTACTAATTAATTTAATTTAACATAACTTTTAAATGGTATGTGCTAGAAGACATTATTACCGATTACATTTTCGTGTTCATCAGGTCCTTTATATTATAGACATTTTTTTTTTTTTTTTGAGCACAGAGTCATTGAATTGAGTATGATAACATTATAAAAAGTTTAAGATCTCATCTTAATAACTAGCAACCTCACATCAAAATGAGAAAGCAATTGGATCTGAAACTTCTAAGAATGAGATGGCTCCTTAGCCCGAAATAAAAGCTGGATCGGTATGGACCTACAGTATTCAGCTTTGGGGACCTGCTTCCAATTCTAATCTGGATATTCTTCAGAGAAGTTTCCAATCCCAACTGTTGTAACAGTTCACCAATATTTGAGAATTACAACCATCAGAAAGGAGAACGTCAAACACAGCAACAGACACATCTCTCGGTTGAAGGACCATGATATTTAATTGGCAATCAACCCGCTGGACAAAAGCACATACACTTGTCCCCTGTAAAGGCAAAATCCTCTGGATCTCCCGTTCCGATTCCCGGACGAGTGATTGGCCGATACCTCCAAATTCGCCTCTTTTCAATCTTTTGACAGACAGATTGAAGAAGTCCTACTACCTTTTTTTTTGTTTTTTATAATTTATTAATTACTAGCTGTGCCCCCGACTTCGTACGTGTGGTATTCGAAATATGTTTGTAATAGCGTGTATTTTGTTATCTTTTTCCCTAATTATCAGATCTTTAATGTAACCCCGCAGCTAAAGAGGAAAATATTCGAAAATCAGCCTAAAAGTAGGCAACAGAATTAAAAATATGAATATCTTTTGATTTAGTTGGTCGATTTCCAAAAAATAAACGCTTAATGTCCACGAAGCTTGCTACAATACACCAGTCAAAACCGCATTCAAATAGGTTAAGACGTTTCTGAGATTAGTGCGCACAGACACGAAAAGGCTTACGATTTTATATATATATAAATTTAGAATCTATCTATTTATTTATTTTATGTAGACAGTAGCTAAATTACATGAGGTATTCAGTATCTTGAGGTTAGATTAGGAAGGATAGGGATTAGGTCACTGATTGAAGCGGAAGGGAAGATCCAAGGGATGATAGCGCTTAAGTCTGCGGAGTTGCTGGCTGTTGTCCAGAAGTTGCACTGCGTTTACAAGGACGTTTACATGGTTCTCAAGTCGATGTTCGTAGCGGCGGCTAAACGCAGTGATGGTCTCTGCAACCGTATCAATCTTGAGGTCGCAGTGAATGACATCGTTGCGAACATAGAAAAGGGCACCTACTATAGTGTGAAGAACTTTGGACTGGAACCTTTGTATTATGTTAACATTTGAGACCGCAGTGGAGCCCCATAACTAAATGCCATAGGTGCAGATTGGTCTTAGAATCGCCTTGTAGAGTAGTAACTTATTGCGTAGTGAGAGCTTCGAACTAGGCCTGAGTAACCAGTACAGGCGCTTGAGGGTATTGTTGAGTTGGGTCCGCTTGTTGAACAGGTGTTTTCTCCAGTTGAGTGCTCTATCCAGATAAGCCCTAGTTATTTAACGCTAGAGGCCGTGGGGAGCAAGTGTCCATTAAAACTTACACTAGGGCAGTTTCGGGTTCTAAGTTTATGTGTGAATATTCTTACTAACTGACAAAAAATGCCTAGTGTCATTATTTTTTGTTAATCTTGTGTTTGTGATGATGATTATTATCATACAATATCAAGGATAGAGAGCAGAGAATAGAGGTTTCCTCGAGCTACTGAAATTTGCTATTTGGGAAGACGAAACGCACGAATACTAACTAAGCTGAATTTGACTAAACATTAAACTAAAAATTTAATGTCAAATGTTTTAGAAAAATCCTCTTTATTCGTTATAAATCGCTTGTGGCCACTTGTTGCTATTATTTTCACCTTCTTCTTCCTCGGCTTCTTCTTTTGCAACTATAATTGAGTAAATGCAGGTTGTTGTGCTGGTTAGTAATTGAATACACTGCACATGATTACTGCTTAATACAAGACCAAAATCTCTTCAAGGTCATGTTTGTCATGTTCTGCCATCTCACTCGGACACTTGGTTAATTTCCTTTATTTTATCTTCATGGTTAAATTCAAAATCATAACCATTACAACAAACATTGTATAAAATAAATCATCATGTACTGAAATAATTAAATGGCAATCTGTGACGTCTAAAATGGTTTCTAACTCACGTGTGATCTAATTTTATATGGCGCATGTGTGTTTCCTATACCAGTGGGTGGTTTTATTGGTTTGCAAATGCGCGTGACACTTCATTGGCAAAGGTTGCCGAACTACGTCACACTGATACCTAGTCACAATACACCAGTCCAATAAACCCTAACAAAATATTAACAAAAATCAATTATGTGCAAGAAAGACAAAAATCTTATTACAAAATATGCAAATTACCCAATGAATTATGTAACAAAAAAAAAAGAATAAAGATAATGGCGACTTAGTATTACACAATCTAAAGTCAAATATTATACTACTTAGTACACAAAATACCTCACTCAATAAGAAATTACTTAATTGAATGCAAAGAATATTAAAAAAAATATAATAAAATCATTTGACACAATTCATCATTTTATATACTTATATTAATTAATACATAATGAAATAAATAAAATAAAATTATAATAACAACAGCAATCAATGCAATCTAGTTATCTGTTTGTTGTTGTTTTTGTTGTTGTTGTATTTGCTTTTGTTGTTATTGATTACTTAATTTCATTTCTTATAAGAACAAAAAAAGCAAGAATTACAAATAATTGCATATTTTTCTTGTCTGCTCGCGGAAAAGACAATAACAACAAACAGTATTCTGTATTCTAATAAGTATAAGAAAACAACAAGAATTAAAATTTTATAAATAAATAATGAAAAGAAAAGACATGAAGAAAAATTTCCATTTTCCATTTGGATTGCATTGCGTTGTCTTGTCGTCGTCGTCGTCGTCGTCGCCGTCATTGTTGTCGCAACTCAAGTCGAGAACATGTGAGTCGAATGTCGCGGGATCGTTGTACTGACGGGAGGCACATGTCCATACACGTGAGTGTTTTTCAACGCTTTCACAGTATAAATAGCAAAGCAATACACAACTTACAACAATAACAACAACAACAGCAATAACAACGAAAGCAACAGATACAATCATAACAAGAATGAAAACGAGAATAAGCAGAAATAATGATGAAAAGTGTAGTAGAGCAAAAGATTACTAAACTGTGAACTGGGTTTGTCGTCGTTTATCTATCTTGTTGCTTTTTTTTCTCATTATTATCATAATGATGATGATGAAAATAATGATGATGATGATGATGTGAATTATGATGACTTTAAAAGTACGGTCGGATAGGGTAGTTTTTTGTTTTCATTTTTATTTGATTTCCATTACGCGTTTGTTGGTTTTACCTTCGCATTCGCCGTCGTTGTCAGTAAATTGTTTTATAACACTTTGGCGTAAATGCTTCCTTTACATTGTCAGCTATTCATTACCCCCCGTAGAACACAAGCATCAGCAGCAGAAGCTTTTCATAAAATTTTTATAACTTAATACACAATCAATTTGTCATAATGCTTGTCACACATTTAATCATTTGGAAATGATCAGTGCAATTGATCTGCGTAACAAAAGGTGTTGGTTGGAACATATTTGCTTGTTTATGTAGTTGAGTTGAAATTTGATATAATCATGTATTGTCATAAACAGATAATATGACAAAATCAAAGGTAGAACTCATGAACATTTTCATAGTCTCTTATTGTAAAAGCTCTTTGCATGTTAGTTTTGATAAAACTAAGGTTAGTTTGTTTTTGATAATATGTATAACACATTCACCACAAACACTGTTGAACGGCAAGGCTGCCCTCTATCCCCGTGCTGTATGACGTCATGAACAGCCTTACCCAGCATAAGAGAACTGGCATTTTGTGGAATCTAACACGGCATCTTTGGACTTTGCCGATGACATTTGTCTCCTCTCGCACAAATTCTCCGAACAACTTAGTCGCACTGGCACACACCGTCGGACTAGAGATAAATATTGTAAAGACTAAAGGCATGAGAGTCAATCACTCCTGTACAAGCCATATAATGATTGACGATTGTGCGATTAATTTCGTAGAAAGCTTCTGTTACCTCGGTTGCACAATATCAACAGACGGAGGAGCTGAAGCGGATGCTAACTGCAGGTTAAGCAAAGCAAGGGCAGCATTTGGCCCGTAAAAATCGGTATTTGCAAATTCCCAAATCTTCAGACGCACAAAATTGCGAATATTCTACGCATGCGTGAAATCGACGCTACTTTACGTAAACGAAACATGGCTGGTCTCGAACTCCATCACGCAGAGACTTCAAGCTTTCGTCAACAAGTGTTTAAGGATCATATGGCCTAACTCTATTTCCAACGAGGCACTATGGCGTCCAACAAATGAGGAGCCTATACTGAAACAGATTAAGCATAAGAAGTGGCGCTGGATTGGCCACACGCTAAGAAAGCAGCCAGAAAGAAAGCATCACGAGAATGTTGCTTGATTGGAACCCGAAAGGGAGCAGCAGACGCGGCCGGCCAATAAACACTTGGAGAAGATCAACCTTGCGGGAACTAGCTGATGTCAACATTACATGGGATAGCGCTAAAACAACAGCCCAGAATCGTGTGCGATGGAGAAGCCTTGTGGAGGCCCTATGCTCCAACTAGGAGTTTCAAAGAAATTCAGACAAATCACACTTTTATTCCATATACATAGCTGCTATGAGTTTTTGTATAGAAAACGTTTTGAAATGATATTCAACAGAATACATTCTACATACTCAAATTGTTATGTAAAAGGTATACAAGATTCGGTGAATAGAATTTAATAATTCATTTGGTTTTTACATTTTTATTACCAATCATTTGACTTGATTTTGTTAATATTGTGTTTAGAGTGTTGTGTCGTTGTTGTTCACGTTGATTATGGAAAAATTGCAACGTTAGCAATATAATATTAGTACATATTATGAAATTGATAATCGATAATTGCATTCATATGAAAACAAAACGACAATAACAACAAAGTGGAATAAAAATGGATTAAGTAAAACACTCAAATGAAATTGTTAGTTAATTATTAATTAAATTGTAATTTTACCCCTCAAAAGTGGACCTACTTTTCTATTTTTTACTCCTATCCTTCTTAACTCTCCCCCTAAGTTGAAGACCTCTGTCGCTAAAAATAAATAAATTATAATCAGAAAGATTTTAAGGAATCGCTTTGCCTTGTTTATCTACACTATCTATACTAAAGACGTTATGCTTGTTTGGATGTTAAAGGTAATCTTTGTAACTATTTATCTGATTTTAAATATTCTTTGACCAGTAAAATGCTACTTGTCACTGAGTGTCATGAGCTATATCCACATATATAATTAAAACTAAGTCCGATTATTTTTAGGATTAACTGAAATATCCGTGCCAGGTATCCAAAAGGAAAAATTTTATATACATTTTATTTTTTTATTTTTAAAGCTTAATTTTGAATTGTGCCACATTAGCCCGCTCATCCTGGTTAGTTTGTGGTTCACCTGTTAATTACTTAGTTATTAACTTTAGATTTTAAAGGTAATCTATAGATCTTGGATGAATAGAATTTGTTGATTTATTTCTTGTTATTCGTTATAAATTATTTTCGGCATTGATTCTTGATTGTTTCAATGTGTTCAATGTCGATATTTTGCACTACGGTCTATTAAAAAACATTGTCAAATTTATGTCATTCAATTATCGTATTTCGGTTTGTCATACCTCCGAAAAAATAATCGTTTTACATCTAAGGATCTAAGACTTTCTCCTCTTTATGATATGTACTGAAATTTGAATGAGTAAAGCTAATTATTGAGTGCTGTAATAGAAATAGAAATCCCTATGATCTTATAGGTTTCGAAAGTGGTCTATAACTGGAGGCTTTCAGGGAGTTAGTAGAAGGCTCACAGAATATTATGGGGCTTGAGAGGGGCAATGGCAGACAAATTCTATTTTCTAAAAAAAAGGTAAGTTACAATTACCAAAGTGAACGGTGGTCAAAATAAGTTTGGGAACATAAACCTATATAAGTTACATATCTTTTAAAATGCTTTGATGTCTACGTACTAAAGAAGCAGTCAGGGCTTATCATATCTTCGTAAAGCTCTGATAAATATTGAGAAGTTTTACATTCCTCTTGTTCGGTATACAGAATAGGAATGAAAAAAAAAAAAAAATTTATTCTAATTCTACTAGCATTTTGTACAAGGGTTAACAAAAAAATACTATGTTGTAATCAAAATAATCAATAATTTGTTGGACTTTTCAATTCAATAATAGAATTCATTGTTCGGTAATCAATTAACCTACATATACATATAGTATTGTATAAATAAATAAATATACAAAATTAATAGAATTTTTTATTATCATTTTATGGAAGATAATTTTATTAAACACCTGAACAACACTGACATAAAGAGACTTTCAATTTGTCTTACTATAGTTTCTATATAGCTTCTACCACATACTAAATATGATTAAGTTGATCTGTTGTATTGTATAAGTAATCCAAATTTATTGGAAAACAAATCCAAGAAATGTTTAAATCTGTGGTAACAGAAATCTTAAGCTTATGAAAGCATAACATCAAATTCTACATGCGTATGTACGTGTATATTCTAACTTTGCAAATTTCTTTGTAAAGTTGTATAACAAAAGTAACAGATATCATAGGGTTTGCGTCACTGTCAGAATAATGTTTGTGACACGGCCATTACACCACCATCAGTGTTATCATTATCGTATTCATCAATTTATTGCAACTTATTGCAACTGGGGATGTCAATTTCTCTGTCTATCTTGATGTTGTTATTATTAGTCGACGTTTGTTGATTTTGTAAGACTATGATTCCTGTAATCGGACGAGGGGTAGGCAGTAGATAGATGATAAAGTAATAACAGATGACCAAGCAAGCAACAATCACGTTCTAGTTCCAAATGATTTAAGTTAGCTCGATTCGAATGCAGCCGCGATTACATTGATTACTCAACACTGCAATGTGATCATTATTTCACTTTTACTTTATACATGTGTGTGTATCTGTGTGTGTTTGTATATGTTTAATAAATGAGGTCCGGTTTGATGGTTTGACATGCAACAAGTTGCTTTGTCACAATTATTATAACAACAAAATGACTTAATAGTAGCCCCACATCATCATGACCACAATCAGAAGTAGAATTTTTTTTTTCATTTTTTAGATTTGCCAAACGAACATGTTGCAAGCGAAATGATGTCAAACATGTTGTTGTTAATGAAGTATGTAAGTAGTACTAAGTTGGTTTTTCTAAACCAAGACCAAGACCTGTGGTTGTTTCCCCAGCGTCACCGGTGTAGCTGGCTGCCAGAGCCTGTATCTGTGTGTGCCTGTGAGCTGTTGTTGTTGCCTTGAAGTCGCGTGTCGTGACTGCGTGTTGCAGCAACGTGACCACAATCATCATTGTCGTTGACGTCGCCGCCGTCAACTTGGCTAAAGTGAAAGAGTTTGTTGGTCGGTGAAAAGCTTTTACAAAATTCAATTGCGATCTAACCGTCGCCATTAACGGTTGTATTTCATTCTTGTCGCTCTCTTTCTTCACCCAATCACTTACTCTCTATCCGTTCTGTTTTTCTGGTGAACTCAACTCATATTAAGAGAAATTCACACAAATACTACAACAAATATATTACGCTACATAAAAGCAAGAAAGAAAGAAGCAACAGCAACAACAACATCAATTAGAAGCAACAGTGCAAGCGCGTGTTCGCTCGTGTTCGTAAAAAAAGATAGAAAGATACAACAAAATAACAAAGTGAAATTTCATTCAGTTAGCATTTTTTGAGTCATTCGTGCTAGAAATCTCTTTCGGATCAGAAGCAAAAACGCTTTAACGCTCACTCACACAATTTATTGCATCTTAGTTAATGCATATGACAAAATATTGTAAAATAAAATAAAATAAAATAATAATAAATTAAATAATATTAAATAAAAATTATTTAATTAAACAAAACCCAATAATCAAAAGAATTGATTTATAAATATTTTTTGGGTAAAAAAAGAAAGAAACACAAATGAATTAAATAAAATAAAATACAATTTAAATAAAGAACAAAAAATTGTGCAGTTTTAATAAAAAATAAAAATAAAAGTGCAATGTAAGAAATAAAAATTGGTGTTTATAAACAATTTTAACTTAAAAAAAAAAATAACAATTTAAGAAGAATAAAAGAAAGATATTAAAAGAATAAGAAAACAATATTGAAAATGTCGATTGTTTGTACTTTAGAACAGAAAGTGAATTTATTTAAAGGATCAACAGCAACAAAGAATTTAATTGTTTTGAAAAATCTTAACAATAATAATAATAATAATAATAATAATAATTGTTCTGTCAATGGAACAACATCAACAACATCACCAGCAACAACAACAACAGCATTGTCAATAAATAACAATTCAAAGGATTTACAAAATAAGACTTACAACATCAACAATAGCAACAACAAACAGGATATTTTACAAAATCCCAAAGAACGTAGGTTTCTTTCATTCAATTAATATTGATATATTATTTAATGTATTATTGCCTTTGTTATCAAATGTTGTTAAAATTCAATCATTGTACTCTTGAATATAAGATAAATATTCAAAGATTAGAAGATAAAATTGCTGTTGAAACAACCCATGTGTTTGACTAGAAATTTGTTATATATCGTTCAAGAGAAATGCTTTGTATTTCGTATCTTCGAGAAGCATTACAACGATTGAAAAATTTCGTCAAAGACTTTAAGACGCCAATTTACATTTACCTAGAAAATTATTACACTGCATTTAATTTTCAAAATATTCTAACTAACTACTAATATTTAAAAGTGAATTGGTTCCATGGGTTTTGTGTTTTGCTTGTTAATTTATCACAATTCACTTTTCTCTTCATAAAATACTAATGACATATTAAAATAATTAACATATGATAATTCATAGGTGCTTTTTACTACTTTGATCTTTTGACTTTTAATATTTTGACTTATTCCACTTAAATATAAATAAAAAAATCTCTTTTAAATAGAAATACAAAAAAATATAAAATGAATTAAGAAGAAAATTAATAAAAAATTGTATAATAATATTAAATACGGTATTATAAAAAAATTTAATAATAAATACAATAAATTACTAAAAAATAAAAATAATATAGTAAAATCACCCCAAGATTCCAATGAATCTGTACAGCCAAAAGGGTAAATGTCCACTAATATAAATATATTAATTATTTACAAAATAAATAAAATATTAAAAAACATTAAAAATGATATAAAACTTCATAAAAAAATTGATAATAATTAAATAAAATCTTTAATATATAAATAAAACTGTAAAATAGAAGAAAAACTGATTCAATAAATTTATTATAATTTATTTTTGAAGTTTTCTTTATATATTCAAAAATCAATTAATAATTATGTAAAAATAAAATAGTAAAAGAAAAGAAAAAGTAATTTAATTTTCTTTAATTGAATGTTTTATTTACTCAATCAAAAATCAATAAAAAAAAAATATTTTAAAAACAAAGAAAATTTTCCAAAAATTATCAAATAAAAAATTAAATAAATTCCCCGTTCATAAATACAAAATACAAAACAAAAAAAAAAATAACATATAAAAAAATTAATAAAAAAGATAAAAATCGTAAATATTTATTTGATTATTCAATTGTTTATTCATTTTATATTTTTGTGTATTTTTGTTTTTCTGATTTTGGGGGAATTAATTAGTAAAACAAAAAAAAAATAAAATATTTTATGCATAAGACGAATTTCTTCGTTTCCTTTGTCACATTGTTGTCTCTCATCTATTGCCATTTTTTTGTTTTGTTTGTTTTTGTTTTTAATGATGAACTTTTACTCTTAAATTTTTGTTAATGTTCTTTGTGTTGTATGCACATACAAACATCATCATCATCATCAACATCATCATCATTATCATTAAAATGCACATGGTTAGTATTTGTAGTATTTGTTTGTGGGAAGAAAGAATCGAATGAAGAAGGGTGTTGTATGTAGTATGTAGAGTAGAGTTGAGTTGTGGATAGAATGATTGAATTTGTGTGGAAGTGGAGGCGGTTTGGTTTTTGGCAGCAGACAGCAGCCGATGCCAAAGCTGACGTCAACGTTGAGGCAGCAGCAGAAGCAGCAGCAGCTGCAGATGTGTCGAGTCAACGTGAAACGACGACGACGAGCACATTGAACCGTAATATTGCGCGATGGTCACGGTTAGGGTTGCGATTGCGATTTTAAATAATAATATGTATACGTATTAACAACAACAACTACAACAATAGTAATGCCAATAACAACAACAAATTGTTTGTGTTGTCGCCTTGTCAATGTATGAGTGAGTCAGTTAGTGTGTATCTGTGTGAGCTTGAGGTGTCTGTGAGTTTGTGCTAATTTTTTGTTGCTTTATTTTTTGCTTGTCTAATTTCTTGTTCTCATTGTTGTTGTTTTTTTTATTATTGTTGCTGTTTTTGTATTTTGTTCTTATTATTTATTCTTGCGTCATTTCGATTTTGTTTTTGTCAAATGTTTTTTTTTTTAAATAATAAATACGTTTCAATTTCTTTCTTTCTTCTTTATAACATTCATTCTATCTTTTTTTTTTTTTTTGGTTTTGTATTTTATTATCGAATTTATATTTTGATTCGATTACTTGATTAATTTATTATTTATTATGGTTTTTTTTTTGCTTTCTTGTATTTGTTTTTTTACGTCTTTCATCATACTCGTATGCTAAAATTTTTCCTTCTTTTTTTAATACAATATATTGCGAAATATTTCTTTGTTTTGATAATTTAAATAGATTTAAAAATAGAATAGTTTTTTTTGTTTATTTATGATTTTTTTTTTTTGTATTTAATAATATCAAGAAAAGTATGTCAACAATAATTGTTTGAGTTACTTAAAGCAGCGGTCGGTAATAGTATAGTGGGCAATATAAGGGTGTCTGGGATTGGAAAAAAAAAAAAAAAAAATATAATCTTCATAAATCAATTGACTTTTATTACTGTTATTATCATTATTATAATTTTGGCCTAAATACCTTAACCGGATTATAAAATAATAGATATTTAAGTACAGTATACTTATGAGTTGTGAAAAGAAAGAAATCAGATCATTTAACAAAAAATTATTATGAAATATACACACATTTACACATGTATTTATTCTATTATTTAAATTTTTTTTTTTTTAATTATTTTGTTGATTTTTGATTTGCTTTCTTAGAAGCAGTAGACGTATGATTCATTCTTAGTTACATTTAAGTTAGTTTGCTGACCGAGAACAGAGGGGGGTCGAGGAGTCGAGATGATTGTAGATGATTCATTGAAATTTTTTTTAATAGAATTTAACATACGATGACATGAAATTGTAAATTCTACATGATAATGATGATGAAATGATAATACTATGATAACAATGATGTAATGTAATAATTTAAATGAAAATACTTTTAATTACATCATTTTAAATATAGAAATTCAGGGATTTTTTATTTCCCATTGAAATTTGATTTTTGAAATAAATTTTTAATACTATAAGAGAATTTTTTTTTATTAAAAACCCGCCAAAAAGTTGTTCCCCTACATAGAATATAGCAATGTAAGGCCAGAAACGCATATTTTAACAACATTTTGGAGGTATTCCGAATCCAGATTTATAATGACTCAAAGCATGCTTCGCATAACACCCAGATTTAGCTGTCAGAGTCACCATATCAGATGGAAGTCCAATTTGAGCAAAAATCTGGGGTCATTGAAGAAGGAGAGGTCTCCAAAATCAAATGTAGAAGATTAACCTTTAAAGAGAAATACAGCATATATGGAATAATATTCCTAGTACCCATGCTCATAAATTATTGGAAAATATGCATAAAAATGTGTAATGATATAAGAATCTAGGGATTTTGGACTATAAATAAAAAAAAAATTAAATTTAGTCAATTTGAGCGAAACGTGTAAAACTGAGCAAAAGCTGGTAGTCCTGATTTTTAATTTTTATTATATTTTCCACTAGAATATTCGCTTAAGTTAATGCTTTAGGAATTTGTAATTACTTATGAATTTTTTTTTTCATAATTTTCTTTTGCCTCCTACACATCAAAATGTACAAAAGTGATCAACATTTAGTCAGTTTTGCTCTTTACTTTATATATGTAATAGTAGAATACAAGAAAAGAATTTAAATTTTTTCGAAACTGAAAGGAAAAAAACAAACTTTATGGGTTAAAATTGGTAAGAAATCATTAAAAGTTTCTTATAACAAATCTACAAATCTTCTTATCCCAATATATATATATAAATTCTTTGTAATTCGAAGAAAATTGTCTATTAAATGGGTAACTTTACAGAATTCATATATAAATACTATAAATATTTGGGAAAAGTTTAAAAAAAAAATCTCCTTAATCTTAAAATTCGAAAGTTTATTTTCTTAAACTAATACAATAGTATATCAGGTAAATTGCTGCTTGTTTTCTGAATAAGTGCGGAAGAACTTACATAAATACAATAATTTTGTAAAGCACACAAACCCCCTTGGTTGGTTGTCTATTATCATATTAAATAATGTTGACTTTAAGTTGTCTAGACCCTATCATGTGTGTAAATATTATTTGTTATCATTAAAATGCATTTAAGATAGCAACACAGCAACAAATTCTCCATCCGATGAGAAAGCGAAAACGTAATTGCTAAGTAAATACTATGGTATTACATCAAGATTTGTTGATAGTCTTTTTTTTTAAAGATTAGAATGAATGAATTGAATTGAAAATGATTTTAAATGATTCTAATAAAATATTTATGTAATATCTTTATTATTTACAGGATCAAATATAAATAATAATCATCATCAACAACAACAACAACAACAACAACATTATCAGCAAGAACAGCATCTACAACAGCAACAACAACCTATACAAATTGAGTATAAGCCACGTTTAACTGTGGCGGAATTTGTTGCCAGACAACATCAGCAACATCAACAAAATCAGGCATCGCACGTAACCTCAACAACATTGAAGGACGATTTCTTACAACAACAACAACAACAGCAGCAGCAACAAGAACAACAACATAATCGTTTTGGTGCTGCAACTTCAACGGCAATGCCAGAGATTTTGAGTGCGATACCAACAAATACAATATATAAATCAAACAAAATTATTTCAAACGTGAGTGGAGCCAAGGTGTCACATCCACCACCACCACCACAAATAACAATAACAACATCAGCACCAACTGGGACAACAATTGGAGTAAAACCAGTAACAATACTAACACAAACACCAGCAGGACTTAACGGTATTATGAACAATATGCGCATGACAACAATTTCACCGACGCTGTCCATGAATGGAAGCTCCAATGAATCAACAAATGGTGAGTAGCAGTATACAAGAAGGCTAAAGATGAAGAGAGTAGATAATGTAGGATAATGAATTGTCATGACTTGACTAACACTTTCGTTTTCTATTTTTCTTTTCTTTGTATAGTGCATCCTTTGTCTATGTACGGCGGTTCAATGAGCCCTCAATCAAGTGACAGCGGTCATAGTGGCATCTCTGAGAGCATGATGAATGGCAAATATTCTAACAATGGTGGCGGACACTCGCAATCAGCAAGTGCTCTCAAGGAATTATTCTCACAACGCAAACAACGTGAATTCACACCGGATAACAAAAAAGATGAAAGCTATTGGGATCGGAGGCGTCGCAATAATGAAGCAGCCAAGCGTAGTCGTGAGAAGCGTCGCTACAATGACATGGTATTAGAACAACGTGTTGTGGAATTGACAAAAGAGAATCATGTATTGAAAGCACAATTGGATGCGATTAAGGATAAATTCAATATCTCTGGTGAGAATTTAGTGAGCGTGGAACAGATCATGGCTTCATTGCCTACTAGCGAACAAGTTTTGAGTATTACGAAGCGGGCAAAAATGTCTGCAGGAGCTACGGGAACAGGAGCAGGAGGAAACAACTGCAGCAATGGTGCAAATGGAGTTCCATATTCTGCCGGTGGTGGTGTCACTCCAACAGCTCAGCTTGTCTATAGCAATGGTGGCCTATCACCTAATGGCACATCAACACCGTCTCATATTAACGCACCACGTCCTACAGCAGCACCCATTGAGGCAGGTGCTGCAATCATTAAAAACCATCCACACATGCAAATGCATTCGGCACCATCAAATCATCCTACTGGGGCCGGTGGTGTTCAACACTATCAAGCGATCAATCCAACAGATTCAGCCATTATTGCTGCTGTAGCTAGCACAACAACGACAACAACAATACCACCAGGCATCGTCACCAATGGTTGTGGATCACTACCATCAAATGAGCACAACAATCGTCACCAGCCAACACAGCAACAACAGGCGCCTGCAACATCACAACCCAATTTGCATGTCCTGCAAGCGCTTAATCGCAATGTACGCCGTGAGGAACTGGATAACCTGCGCAAAGGCATTGGCGCCTTGTACAATGGTGCAGCTGCAGCACTCTATGTTCCACCCAACCATCAGACAGGCAGCTACCATGCGGTTGCCAATTCAGCTGGTCTACCCAAAGAAGCTGTCGTTGTCCAGCACATGGAAGCAGCTGCTGCTGCTGCCGCCGCTGCGGCTGCTGCTGGTTACCTACATGCTCTGCCCACCGAGGTTACTGTCAGCTCCAGCGCTGTTGATGCCGTCTCTTCGAGTTCTGTTGTGGCCACACCGGCTGCCAGTGTCTTGAATTTGTCTCGGCGCGCCTGTTCCCCAACATACGAACACATGCTCTCGTCAACAACATCCTCATCGCTCCTCAGTTCTTCACATTCAACATCGTCGGCGTCTTCTTCTGGTGCTGTTTCTGGTGATGATGAACAAGACGAAGCAATGCATCCTCACCATCATCACCAACACATTCACCAGAATCACCATATTCATCACAATGCATCACATCACCTGCCACACCATGTCAACATAAGCACCACAACTTCCACCACCAACCTTGGCAACCATAACAACAGCAACCCCAACAATAGCAATGATGCCAACAATTGCTTGCCACTTAAATTGCGTCACAAATCACATCTTGGAGACAAGGATGCAGCAGCCACCGCTTTACTTGCTTTACAACACATCAAACAGGAACCCATTTGCCAACGTTCCTCGCCTACAGCATGGAATGATGGCGGAGACAACTCAAGTGATGAACGCGATTCGGGCATTTCAATTGCAAGTGCCGAATGGACAGCACAATTCCAACGTAAAGTCTTAGCACCAAAGAGTGCTGGCGAAACGGTGGCTGCTGTTGCTGCTGCCGCTGGTGGTGTCTCTCCAATTGAACGTGATCAAATAATCAAATCACAATTGGAACGTCTCGAATCGGAAGTGGCAAATATTAAGAGCATGATGATTTTAACATCAGATCAGTCTTAAGCATAAACGGAAACAGACAGTAAAGAAAATGAGACTTGGTGGAATAGGATAGGAGAAGAAGGAGTTGTATTTTGTATTTCCGGCCAAAGGAGAGAGAGCAGAGAGACAGCGTTATTTGGTAATCAGATTTGGATTAAAATCGTATATTGTTTGTTGTTACATAGAATATGTTTGATGGATGTACATAATATTATGGATGATTGTTTGTTTGTTTATGAGCATTGATTGAAGATCCAGAAAGCAGAAAAAAAGGGTCTCTGAAGACCATAATACTTTACTATTTTAATATATCTAATTGAAAATTATATAAAAATGTTGTATAAATAATATTTTATTGTAATTTGTTTTCTGCTTTAAATGTCTATCAACATACATATATATATATATGAGGGTTCCTCAAACATAGAGATTATTATATATACTTATATATATATATATATTATTAATTGTATGCATGTGTTTTCTGAATGTTGTTATACTTATACATATATATAATGTAACTTTATGTAATAATCTGGCATTATCTGCATAGATCTCCTTACAAGTTTTTTTTTGTTTTATTAAAAAAAAAAAAACAATCTTTTACACTAAAATAAACAAAAAAGAAACAAATAATTAAGTTACCTGTTACTTTTTTTTTTACTTGTTTCTTGTTTTTAAATATATTTTTCTTATGAATCCCCACAATATTTTCATAGTGGGGAATATACATAGTATATACCACATACACATACATATATATGTATTGTTTTTTAAGTTTCCTTATGTAAAAATAGAAAACATTAAAGTATTTATTATTGTTTAATTTTAATTTTAAATTCACATTTTCTTTGTATATAAAAAATCATTAAAATATTAATTTAATAAAAATATAAATACATATTCATCAAAGCAAATATTAAGCATTACGAAAAAAAACAAAACAAAAAACAATTGTTTAAAGAAAAAAATTAATTTTAATTATTTTACAATATTATATTTATTATTATAATTATAAAGGAAAACAAACAAATACACAAATAAATCCTGAAAAGAAAATTTAAGAAAATAAAAAAAAAAAATCATTTAAATGTTAAATGTATAAAATAAAAAATATAATAAACTATAATATAATATTTTGAAAACAAGATTTGTTTGTTTTATTTTTTCCTTTTTCTTAATTTCAACGAAAAACTTTACAAAGTTTTTTTTTTAGTTTTTCTAAAGTGTTAAATCAATAAAATAAATCATCTTTAAGATGATCAAACTATTTTAAATGTTAATTTATCCACAATATACTAAGAAAGAGAAAAAGAAAAATACATTATTATTATCATTATTATTATATATATAAATAATCATAAATATAATAAATTTATTGTTTGTTCACAAGAAAAAAAAAAGAAACCAATGAAAATAAAATACATAAAAAAAATTAATTGTTTAGTTTTTCTTTAAACTTTACAATCGGAATATGTAGATTGCAGAGCATACCTGTAGCTGGTCTTCTATACTTCAGGCCATGAGACTGTCATCCTCAGTGTGACATTCTTTTAATATACACTGTATCATATGTATGGAAAAATTATATTCAGAAGAAGAAAGACAGCAGTTCTCAGCTGACAACCAATGGCAAACTAGTGCTATACAATAGTGTAATTAAGCCTATATGGACGAACGGCATTCAATTATGGACTACAGCCAAGACAACAATGTAAACTGCTTCGAACAATTGTTAATGCGAACTGATATATAACTAACTAGTATGATATTCATAAAGAATTCGGTGTAAAAATGGTCCAGGAAGAAAATAATTAATGCTAGTAGGAGATATCACAAAACTTTGGAGCAACATATTGCCAACGTAGAAATATATGACCATAACCTAACTCAGGTTACGGTTGGCGCTGAGAAGAACGTTACTATTGTTGGGCTAACAAAACTACTACTTAAAATGAGGCATATGTTATCCAGTGATCCATACTATTATGAACTGACCATTCGAAAAAGTTCGATATTGTCATCCCTCCTTTCATTGTTAAAAAATGTATTCAGTGTTAATTTTTTATGTATAAAATATAGTTAAACTTACGCTAGAGGAATGGATTAGTAGCTACTGGGGCTTTCAACTGAGGATATTGGATATATGTATGTTATGATATTGTATGCCTTTCAGCATTTTGGGACATTCAACTCAGTAGATGATTATTGACATATTACAGCGTCCTATATAAAAAAAGTCGAACCGATAATTCTAATTCTTGGTATGTCTATATGAAATTCATCTCGTTACGTTGCTACATAAAGTTGCTGAAAAGGTTCCCAAAGATGTAATGGAAGATACTTTACCCACCAAAAAGTTGTTCCCCTATACATAAAAATGAAATAGCAGATACGAATTTTATTTCTCATTTTTCGACATAACCCATCTGGCAACAGCAAACAGTTTTCAATACTTGAAGTCACCGAACATTTTAATGCGAGTTTCTCTATTCAAAATGATTTCAAAATTCGGACCAATAGAACGGATAGTATAGCATTACACGCGTTTGTTCCGTACACACCTATTTGCCGTACCCGGATCCGGTTTTGACCATGTCAGCAGGAAGCTTACCTGTTGAACTTTTTTATGGTAAAACTTTTATAGAAATTGGTCAAATGGTTCTCGAGATTGAAACGTTTAAACAAAAATGTAAGGGCAATATCGACATTCTGTGATTTCTGTACGCATGGTAGCTGGTAGAAATTTTTGTATGAAAATCGAAGAATTTTGGTTTTGTCAACGTGCCCAGAAATGCAGACAACGGTTTTTTGATTTTATCTAAGTAAATTACTTATTTTAGACAAGACTCGATTCAATTTGCTCCCATCTGGCAACACCAAAGAGATTTCAATATTCCAGATCGGACCAATAAAACGGATAATATAGTATTACACTCGTTTGTTCCGTTTAAACATATTTGCCGGACCCGGATCTGGTTTAGCTCATGTCAGTAGAAAGTTTACTTGTTGAACTTTTTTATGGTAAAACTTTTATCGAAATTAGTAGAGTAGTTCTCGAGATTAAAATGTTTAACAAAAATGTAAATGTAAAAATTTGACTACTAATTTTCAAACTTAATATTATGTTTGTGTCATAACAGATCCATTAGATGTAATGATAATGATAGCAACACAAATCGGAATTCACAATTCCTTTGTGCTACAAATGTAGATTATCAAATAAACCAACAATAAATAAAACAATACAGATAAGTGTTGAGACCTCTATCAGGGTCATTACTGATTATGTATTATTAAGTAATACGAATAATTTCCAATTGATCACAATCATTAATTTGTGTTTGACTAATTGTTTCAATCATCATTATTTGTTTTCGACGCATTTCGTTCATGTTTAAAATGTGACTGCAAGAAAAATGATAAGAATTCAAATGAATTTAGGTTTAAACAAAATAAATAAGAGCAGACTTTATTTATAGGTAAAATTCATAGAATATAAAGACAATTGTCATAGGATAATAATAATAATTTATGTAATAATAATTTATGTGAAAAACATTTTAAATATTTCTTGTTTTGTTTTTTGCATTTAAGAATAAATTGTGCAAATTATAAACTATTAATGAGTATGAGCATTGCAATGAAATCAAAATAACAATAAGGCTATGAAGATGAATGATATCTTAAAGATTTATAGATCCAATAACACTGGTTTCGTTTCTTTGGCACACTTTAGGACCGAACGCATCATCTTAAGAAAGCCAGTATCCTTTGGTTTTTCCAAGCCACGTTGTATGCGATTCTTCATGACTGCTGTAAATTCTTTGTTACTCAATTGATTATCATCTATCATATAAAGAAAATTGAAAATTAGACATTTGTATTTATTGTACGAGTAAATTAATCGAGTAGAGAACTTACTATTATCATCAAATATGGTGAAAACAACATCGACAACATGATCGGAGAGATCTACCATAGCAACTGTTTTGGCAACATGCTTTAATGTCTGTTGATCTATAGAAGCTCCAGCAATATGATAGAAAGTCAAAGCCGTGTCCACATCATTGATATTGTTTAGAAAATGAAAGAAATCTAAATAATCACGCTTTGAAATCCCTTTGCCATGATCTCGGAAACGACGTTTGACGCGTTTTAGTTTCTTCTGTTTCTTTTTTGCCGGATAACCAGCATATGCCAACATAAGTTCAGCAAAATCAGCCTCAGTAATCATGCCATCTTCATTGGGTTCTTTGCGTTCGAATTCCAGTGAGAGTATTTCACGTTGCAGTTGTTCTTGAAAGTCCAAAAACTTTTCAATAGTCAATTTTTGATCCAAGTTTGGTCCAAAGAAATATGTGATCAAAGCTGAATTCACACCCTATTAAATGAGAGAATAAACAACCATTAAAATTATATAGAACGAGTATATTATACTAGTATAAATTTAGGCATTTTGAGAGTATGAAGCTACAAAAGAGTGAAACGATTAATGCGAGTGTGTGTGTGTGTGAGTGACAAAGTACGAATGCAGAATTGTTCAATGCAGTGCGACGAATTAAGTGGAAAATTAATATAAGTAAGTATAGAGAAATAAAACAAAAAAGAAAGCCGAAATGAAAGTGTTTTCATATAGATAATAGTAGGAAAAATCAGTACAAAAATAAGCGAATATACCTTGAAGGACTTGAGTTCATTTGTTAAGGTTTCATTTAATGTATTTACAAAAGTAATTTTTTTTTTTTGATTTGATTATTTTTTTATCATTTATTTTAGATAAGTTAAGGAAGTCGTAGTAGTTAATAGACACAGACACAAGAAGTAAAGCAATTAGACAAAGATAAAATACAATACAAAAATTTTTGAGATTTCAGATTTTAATTAATTATTCATTTATCAAACTAAATTAATAGTTTATTACTCACTTTGAAAGTATTGCCTGTATTGGCATGATCTCGATGCCTAGTACCGATGCTTGTCTGGGAACGTACCAATGTGGCAACCATTTCGAATTCTTCAGAATCGACATCACCATCACCATTAAGATCGAACATACGGAAAGCGATTTCAAAATGACGACGGGAAACTGAAATAACAAAGAAGGGACATTAAACTTACATAGTTTTAAGACTCAATTTTCGTATTTCAATTTGTGTATCAATATCTTCAAAAGATATTCAAAAGATTTCCATATAAAAACTTATAAATAGACAAAGGTTTTATGGTAGTTATAACAAATTGTCATCCAATCGTTTAAATTTTCGGGTTTGTTATTGTGCAGCATGTTCTCGAGGCCTTTGAGAACAAACAATATACCTCTGCCATCTTTCTGGATGTTCGATGGGATGGCATGTAGGCCTCCTTTACAAGCTGAGGTCCCTCCTCCCAGCTTCCCAGTATCTTCGTTTGAGGTCATATCTGCTTGGACGCTACTTTATGGTTGAGATTAAGGATTGATTGATTGCTAGCCACATACGCTGATGACACAGATTTTCCAGTGCCAGTGAGGCTTCTGATATAACTCAGAAGTTTCTGGATAGTTATAGTTAGTGGGCAGACTGCTGGAACATCGCTATTAACAGCGAAAAGTCGCAGCACTGCACGTTTGCGCTTAGGAGAGACTCCTGTCCAACCGTCTTGATGCATAGCTCGGTTATACCTTAGATGGGCTATCTGGGTACTACCTTGGACAGGATATTTACCTGGCGTAAACACATTGTCAAAACTTTTGCAACTTGTCGTCAAAAACTGAAGAAGCTGAACTGGCTCATTCGGCCAAGGAGTCAACTTAGCCTGAGCAACAAGGTTATTATTTATAAGGCAATAGTGGTACCGTCCTGGAGTTATGGGATTCCCCTCTGGGGCACAGCAGCCGACTCTAATATATACTTTATGCAGAAGACACAGAACTCTGCCCTCCGTCAGATAGTTAACGCTCCTTGGTACGTTCGTAATGATGTGATATCCACGGACCTGAGAATCGTCTCTGTTCGTGAGTAGATAATAGATAGATAATAGATGCACACTAGAAGGCATAATGACCGGTTAAAGTCTCATGTCAACAGGCTAGCTGCTGCTTTGGCTATAAATACCTCCCCTGATGACCTGTATTTAATTCAGTTATTTATTCCAAAAGGAATAAAAATAGAGGGTATGCGAATCACAAATAAAAAACATTTTTGTATTGGAAAAAATGGAAAAAAATGAGTTTCATGCGGTGATTAAACACTTTTATTTAAAAGGATTAACACAGACAGAAATCAAAGGTGACTTGGATAAAGATCATAGCACATCTGCTCCGTACATCCACAAAAGATGAACATCTTTCGGGATGTTTAGTGGAGGTGGCCACCCGAGAAACAATTGAATGAAACCACGATATCGTTTTGAGTCGTGATCGGTGAAGAAAAGTGAGGGAAATAATTGAGGCCACAGGCATATCGTATGGTACAGTGGTTTCATTTTTGCACGATAAATTGGGTTGAAAAAAGTCTCAGTAAGGCTTTATTTGCACTGTTCCGTCGCAATTTTGACGAGTTTCTGCGCTGATGCATAACTGTAGACGAAACATGGGTACATTATTATACTCCAGAAACAAAGGAACAGTCAAAACAGTGGTTTTTTGAAGGTGAAGGCGAAGACGCTGCAATCGGCAGGCAAGGTGATGGCCACGTTTTTTGGGAATACAATAAATGGATGGTAGACAAAACGTAATTATTTAAAAAAGATTCTCTTTCATCAGGACAATACACGTGTGCATATATGCGTAATTTCTATGGCCAAAATCAAGGAATTTAAATTCGAATTAATAGAACATCAATCGTATTCACCAGATTTGTCACCCAGTGACTCAGTATAGAGCTACAAGAAGATTATATTGAAAAATAAAAAGGAAATTTCGGAAAAAAAATAGTTTATCTATATTTTTCTAAGGACTTATTAATCGACCCACGTATCTAATCACACTACGGTGAAATGTATAAAAACTTTTGTTATGATTGTAATGAACATTGATTTCTAGAAATTTCGCTACAAAGTCCTTTTCTTTTCATTTGCGTTTATACTCGTATCCTGCTCAAAAGTATGCTTTACCATCAATGTAAACAAACCTTTACCGAAATAAGTAAACGGACGTGTAGGAGAAGCAAGTAGCAACAACACATGATAAAATTGGCAAAAAAATATTTCAAAACATTGCACGCCCCGAACTCTCTTTCAGATTTTGCCCAAGCCCAACATTAATACTCTCTCCTTTATTAAAAGCGGCGTCTTTTGTGCATATTGCTCTCTTACTCTCACTTTGTCTCTCTGTCAATAGTGGCGGCGGCGGCTGCTTCGACGAACAGGATATTTGCGAAGTTCAGTTGAAAAGCAATGACGAAGTGCTGAGTGCCGACAGTTCGTGCGAGTAACTCATTGCGGCAACAACGGCGGAGCTAAAATTGCGAAGATACATCTAACGGTATGTTTAATGTTCACCGACAGAGAGCGCTGCCTTATAGTATATTAATGTGGTGTAATGTGTGTCTATCTCTGTGTGTCTGAGAGAAGTTTGGGGCGATAATATTTGTGAAAAATAATAAAGAAATTCTTTCAAATAAATAAAATTAATAAATAATTATAATTAAAAAAAAAAATAAAAAACTAAAATTACTATAGAGAAATTGTAGTGTTGATGATTTTGTGTGGTTGTTTGTAGATTTTTTTCAGTTTGGTACACGGTTATTTTTGCTTTTATCTTTATCTTTTGCTATTTC
Organism: Amiota communis; assembly: GCA_037043315.1. Lineage (NCBI taxonomy): Eukaryota > Metazoa > Arthropoda > Insecta > Diptera > Drosophilidae > Amiota > Amiota communis. The sequence goes on from JBAMAV010000934.1 coordinate 117,158, forward strand.
GTTTCTGTTTTATTTTTTTTTGTCTACATTCTCATCATTATCCTGTTGCTTATACATGTATGTGTGTATGAGAAGGGCACAAAAACTCAAGTGTTAAAAGCGAAAAGTACGAAAATTAAAAACGAAAAAGATTCAACAGGAAATGAGCATAAAAAAGCGCATTTTTGAATGGCAACACACGAGACAACGACAACATTCAACAAGGTGCACAAGCACAATTTACAGCATCCACCAACCCCACCCAAGCCAATGCCTTTGTGTAAAAAGAAAGAGGATAAAGAGAAAGTGAAGAGAAGAGAAGAAAGCAAAAATAGGAAGAGATGATAGCAGCCAACTTGGCTAGCGTTCCACTTTCGCTTTATGCTGTTAGGCGGGGCGGCGCCAATAAAACGCGCGAGGTTTTTGTATCCAATCCAAGGCATGGTGACGTATAATAACATAAGATACCAGAGGAAAAGTGAGAGGATATAGCAGAAATTTGCCTGCGTCATCAGCAGCGTATGCTTTGTCAAGCAAATGAGAATACATACATAAATACTATAGAGTAGTAGTCAGAGAGAGAAAGAGAGAGAGAGAGAGGGATGAGATAGTAAGAAGAATGAGATATGTATATGTTTGTTTGATTTTTCATAGAGCATCATTTTTAATGTTGGGGGTCGTCGAGATTCCACTTCAATTGGCGCCTATGAATATGCATCAAAATCAACAGCAACAACAACAACAACAAACACTTAAAAAAGCTCAAGTGAAGCGTTTATTCATGCAACGTACACAACAAGTGTCGTCGACATGACATTTTTTTTATAGTTGCTCACGTTTTTATATTTATTTAGAAAACCCAGTGGGTGTATCTGCGTGTGTGCTCGTGAATGTGTGCAAATGACAGTAACAGAGCGATGACAATGAGAACTGATACTAGTTGTATAGTTGCCGGTGCGCCTCAAAGTATGCAAAATCAACAAAGCCACTTCCATATATTAAAATAAGAATAAATAAGTAAGGATAATAATAATTGGGTGGACTCGACTATCGGACACTCTGTACTGTCAATTAAACATTTCGTAGCCTTAAAAGAGGAAATAAGTAATCTTAATAATGTAGACCATCAGCCATAAATATGTTTACCAAAATACTTTATTGATTGAAACTACATCAAATGATATTCTATGCCAGTCGATCTGAAACTGTGTTGCTTTTACAGTGGGTCCACGAAAGAATTTCAGGATTAACATTACATCCTCAACTTGTTAACATTTTAACCAATATTTAATACCATAAAATAAAGAAAGGAGCTTTTCTTTAGCTATGATAAAGTTGTATATTTTTCACGCTCCTATGAATGAGCATACAGAAATATTATGTTATTAATTTGACTTACGTTTAGGGTAGAATCAGTATTCATACTGCATTTTAATACACCAATTTTCGATTGCGCTAAATATGTTGCAAAACATCATTAGAGCGCATGACCGTGCATACATGACCTTCTTGTGATTGAGCACACATTATTAATTTGACTGACTCTAGTATTCTTACTGCATTTCGGGAACTAAACAATCTAGTAATCCTAGGATCTTGAAAGTTACATGGTTGGTAAATATGGGTCAGACACTTAAGTGTCCAAATTTCATTTCGATACGACAAAAAACAAAAAAGTTTTTCTTATAAGAACATAAATTTGATTTTCGGTTTGTATGGGAGGTACCCTTCGTGGTAATCCTACGATCTTGAAAGTTACATTTTTGGTGAACATGGGTTAGACACTTAAACAAAAAAGGATTTTCTAATAAGGATATTAATTTGAACTTGTGTTTGTATGGGAAGTACCCCTCCTAGGGGTTCGATTCGTCTAAATCCGACAATGTCAGACGGCGTCTGGTCAAAATATAACTTTGTACTAAATTCCATCTCTCTAGCTCAAAAACTGAGGGACTAGTTTGCATACATACACACGGACAATTCTTCTCGTCGAGCTAATTAAGAATACATATATGGTATATACATTGTGGGGCCTCCGATGTCTCACAAACTTCTTGACAGTGTATATAATCGGTTACGTTGACCCATATGGGTTTGACCTCCCTGATCTTTGCAATGTATGAACCAGAAATTGTGTTCTAAAACTAAGTTTAAGAACAGCTAGTGGATTATATAAAGTAAATATTTATGGGAGAAACATATTCATATAAAGTTTCAAGGCAATATAACTAAAACTGTGGAAATAACAGATGGTTTTTATTGAGGGAGGATAAAGTAGAGCCTCCATTTCAATTTGTTAATGGCTCAATTACTTAATGACTTAATTTGGTGGTTACTGGTAAAAAAAGTAACATAAAATTAAATATTCTTTTTGCATGTAAACACAACCATCAACATTTGAATGAATTTTTCATTAACCTGCCATGTACAGGCATACATCCTCTTACTACATGTGTATCTTTTAACTTTTCTCTGCATTTCTTTAGTCACTAAACATGATGTACGAATGGAACATATGGCCTAATTAATCCCAAAACGCATAGAAACAAACAACGCTTAACAGAGTGTGTAAACAAACGTACACGCGTGAGAGAGAGATAGAGAGAGAGAGAGGGAAGTAGTGAAAGTGACTACCTCAACCGTGCTCCTCCATCGCTCCTTGTGTGTGACCATGCTCATACGCCTACGCTATGGGCGACGTGCACAGACATATGCGAAATTCGGCGCCTGCCTACTAATTGGTGTCTTCTACTTTGCGTTTCTCTTTCGTGAATCACTCAATGCTTATGAACAGAATAAGGAACGTGTCAATGCCTTGGTTGGTGATAGTGGCACATCTGGTGAGATTAAGCCGGCCCCCAAATTATTGAAATTAGTGCGTCAACAGCTGAGACACAAGTTGAAAAAGAATCAACATCAACAACAAAAGCAAGAAACAACATTTTCTGGCGACAATGGTGCTGAACAGCAAATAATAAATGTAACAATTCCGCCAAGTACCTTGAATCCCGTCTACGAATACTCCGAGGAGTTACACAGTGCCACCGAACGTGAACTGCAGAAACGACGAGCCCAGTTGAATGCAGTTTGCAATCGTTATAATCTGCAGACAAAGTACCCACCGAATCCCTGGGAGTTCTTCATATCACCTGGTCATAATCTAGTCTGGTGCAATGTCTTTAAGGCAGCGAGCAGCACATGGATGTACTATTTCAATATCTTAGGTAATTACAAAAAATCACTATACAATAATCGAAAGTAGTTCTGAATTAAAAATATGCAATTTCTTTTAAGGTGGCTATGATTTGAAATTCTTACAACGCACTGAAACCCAACCCCTCGAATTAGCTAGAAAGCGTTTTCCAAGACCTGAGTTACCTGAACTACTAGAAAGTCTGCCCTCAGCATTATCATTTCTCTTTGTACGTGATCCCTTTGAACGCATTGTCTCTGCCTATCGTAATAAACTTGAAGGTGGACGAAATTCCTTTTACAAAACCCTAGGCACACGTATTGCCCATAAATATCGTCATCACAGTCGTGGAGGACCATGGACTCGTTCTGGACCCACTTTTGATGAATTTACCCGCTTTGTTATAGACGAGCATGCCAAGGGTCATCGTTTCGATGAACACTGGGCTCCCGTTTATAGTTTCTGCACACCATGCAGTGTCAACTTTAGTATTATTGGTAAGGTGGAAACCTTTCAACGTGACTCAGAATTTATTATACGTCAGGCAGGATTAGAATCATTACTATTAGATACCTTGCCCCGTCATCGCCAACGAAAGATTGCCAATCAAGCGAAAGGCATTAAATCAGAGGCACTTATCGAACGCTACTTTGCGGATATCGAACGCTCAACATTGGACCAATTGCTCAAGATATATCGTATGGATTTCGAGCTCTTTGGCTATGATTATACAAAATATTATGATATCGTACAGCCATGGAGTATGGAGACAACGACCACATCGCCATCAGCATCATCATTATCAAGTAATGCAACGACAACAGCCAATGCTAATAATATTGGACGCTCATTGATGATGATGACAATGATGTCGACGACAACGACCAGGACGACAAGATCAACAATGACAACGACAACGTCGCATAAAGCAACCTAAATGATTGCATCGAATGAAAAATAGATAATAGATCGAATCGGATTTTGCAACTTAAAACAATCTCATTCCAAAGTACCTTAAACTAAAAAACCCAACCGAATGATCGATCGTTAGTAATCGTTAACTATCGATCATAGCCAAATTACCAATTACCAAAATACCAACGTTTTCCTTATAAACAGATCTCACACTTTAATCTCGCAACAAATTTATTTGTTAATTTCGCTCAAAGGTTTAATATTCTAAATACTATAAATAAAAAAAGGCCAAACTCTCTAGGTTTTTAATAAACAACCAAACAACAACAAACATATCGAATCGATCTTGATTCGAAATTGTTGTTGTCGTTGTTTTCAGTACTACTAGTTAGCATATTGTATTTTGATGGATTTTTTCTTAAGATAAAAAAATGAGCTAAACAAATTTGTAGTTAGTTTATAAATTCATGCACCGATTAGATTTCTCAGTTAGTTATTTATATACTATACTACTTATAAATATATACTAAATGCACCTCAAAAATATTCTAAGAAATAAATATATTTAGCATATAAAAATACACACACACACACATACACACTTTATCTATACAATACATAAATATAAAGATTATATATATATACTGTAGGTGAAGATGTAAAACAGCGAAGTTAATGATATTTTTTAAAACTTTTTTTTCGTAAATCTCTCTATATACATATATATATTAGAAGAAGAATTACGTAGTAAAAACTGGCATCGAATGTTGCAATTATAATGTAAAAGATAAATAAAGAATTATAATACTTATAGTAAGTAGTTACTATAAGAAGAAACGATAAAACCGATATTGGAAATAATTGATTGATTGATTGATCATTAAATGAAAAAATTATAATAAATCAAAATCTAAATATTTACAATTTATTATAAATAATCTCTTTCATAATAAACACAATACATTAGAATACAACACAACACAACAAATTCTTGATATTACATCTTATTATATTATATACATACATAATACTACTTATTGTAATAACAACCACACAAGAAAATCAGAAACAACCAAAGAAATATGTATTTCTAATACATTCTAATGATGATAATGTTAATGAAAACCTAAAAAACCCAAACCAAATTACATACATAATATTTAAACAGGGCTGGTCTAAATTTATATATTTATGAACTAGAATCTTTTTCGATCGATAGCATTTAAGCACATAATTTTGTTTCTCTTGGAAATGAAATTTAAAAAATTAAAAAAAAACCAGAAAGAAGACTATCATTGGCCATGCCAAAGATGTAATACTCTTCACGCCCTTCCGGTTTGCATCCAACGTTCCTTTCTATACACTATATTCTCTCTGTTACAGTTTGATTATCAACAAAGAACACAGTTTGAGTGGCACTTTTATTGTAATTTTATTCTTTATAAATTTGTCATTTAATTTGGGCTTGTATGGGAGGTACCCTTCCTGGTAACCCTAGGATCATGAAATTTATATGGTTGATGAATATGGACCCGGAACTTATAGTGTCCAAATTTCAGTTTGATAAGTCAAAAAACAAAAAACTTTCTAATAAGAGCATTCATTTCAGTGGGGGTTTGTATGGGAGGTACCCTTCCTGGTAACCCTATGATCATGAAATTTACATGGATGATGAATATGGACCAGAAACTTATAGGGTCCAAATTTCAGTTTGATAAGCCAAAAAACAAAAAACTTTTTCCAGAAACTTATAGTGTCCAAATTTCAGTTAAATAACAAAAAACAATAATTTATAAGGGGGTTTGTATGGGAGGTACTCTCCCCCTAGTGGTTCGATTTGGCTGATTCCGAATACAAAATATCAGCTCTCTTCCTCAAAAACTGAAGGACAAGTTTTGATACAGACGGACATGGTTAAATCAACTCGCCTCATCGAGCTGATCACAAATATATATGTACTTTATGTGGTTTGCGATGTCTGCTTCTGTGTGTTACAAACTTCATGACAAACTTATAATACTATTCACTCCCGTGAAGAGTATAAAAAGGATGACAGAACATTAACTTCGGTTTACCGAGGCTTATACATACCTTTCACAATCTACAAATAGTTTAGGAAATTAGTTAAATGCTGTCTAATTTGGATATGTTACGATTAAGGATGCCAATTTAGAGGGCTATTTTCAATCCCGAGATTAGCTAAACATATTTAAAGCAATTCACATGGAGTTCAAAAAATATTTATACTTATACAAGCCGGTATTACTTTCAAGTTAAAATTACAGTATTAAGGCCAAACTACATTGAGTGCAGTGCATATTCAACTTGAATGAGCGTCAATTTTGCACGTTACAAATGGCATTTCAAATTGCCTCATGAAGTTTCGATTCAAAACCTTAAGAAATGTGAAAGTTTTAAATACTTATAAATTTATATAAAGCGGCTATGGGTCATATTAATACAATGAAGTATTATATTGAAGTTTCAAAACTCTTACTCTAATAATGTAAAAGTTATTATGAACTTTTCTAGTCTTAGTATGGTGACTTTATTATCCAGTAATCGGGGAACTCTAATTTCAACATAATTTTTATGTATGACAACAAGGAAAGTCCATACCAAATTAAATCAGATTCAAGGCAGATTAGTTGGACATAAAAAAGGGTAAATGGCTTAACTAGGCACAATTGATTGATATTTTTAAATTGATTAATGTCCTCTATATACTTTTTTTCTTTGCATTAAAAACTCCTTGACAAAGTGATAAAAATCTATTCACACCAAAGTGAAAGGTATAATAAAGTTAAATATATATATGGTATATATATATATAAATATATATATAAAAAAATTATTGATGTGATGTTAAAAATTTATAAAATTATAAAAAAATCGTAACAAATATTTAAATTTATTATTAAACAATTAATTAAACCGAATTATGTATTATTTTTTTCGATATAAAAAACTTTACCAATAAAACTCTTTTATTACCCCAAACAAAAAATCGTATCTAGTTTTGTAATGATTTAATTTCTACTACAAGACGTTAATGGAACTCAATTCCTTTAAAGGAAACAGAAAAGTTTGATGAATGACGTGAATGTACAATAGGATTCAAGCGATAACGATGTTCCGGAGATAACGACAAAACGTTATTGTCTTCGTTGGGCTTTGTTTTTAAAAATAGTCGACGTAAATTTTAATAAAATATGTATGTAAATTTCCTAAAAGGATAAGTTTTAAATGAATAAAGAGCCATAATTGCCTGAAAACTAGATAATGTGGTATCGAATAAAACAATGGGTAAAGACTTGAATGTACCACATTCTACCATATCTATAAAGAATCTGTAATCGAGGCATTAAAAGAAAATGTTTTGAAGGAAAATGTTCATCATAAAGAATTGGATCAATGTTTATTGCAGTGGTGGAAAGGAGTGTCCTACCGGCTGTGCATCTCTGCGAGGACATCATCGCCCAATCAAAAAATTTGAAATATCTAAGTCTACTACTTGATCAAAAGCTCACTTTCGGTCAGCACATCACATCTTAAGGCTGGAACAGAATGGTGAAACTGAAGCTGGTACAAAATCAACTGCAACCGAACACAATGTGAATCAGAAGCTAAGTTTGAAAATCAAATCATCTGTCTCTCTATATGCCTTTCAAATGACAAGCACAGCTGATTGATATTCAAAACAAAAGCGATAATGGATGAACCCCACATTCTGTTCGCTTTTTTTTGTCTGGCTTCACCATTCTGTTCTATTCTTTACTCTTACTTAGCTGCCGAACAAAATAAATAGGCCTTACTGGCTGCTCAACTGGAGAAGCTTTTTCTACCTCGGCCAAATCATTACCCCTATATTGAGATACGTCATCCAGACATAGGGAACCGCTACTAAAACCCAACGGAAGAGTGCTAGTCTTGCAGAAGAAGATATAGCGCCTATTGAGACGATGTCAGGAACTCAACCCTGCACAGAGACATGAACCTGGCGGTAGTTGAGGACCGCATCGTTTTCCACATTAGCAAATATAACGACCGTCTGTTGGCACATATCAATCGCTTTGTCAGACTACTGACGAGCAGACAGCGCAACAAGCGGCTACCCTGCCTCCTCAGGTCAAACTTATACAAGTTTTTAAAAACCCCCGGTAACTAAGTTGCCATCCATTATAATTATTTTTGACAAATAATATAATATGACTTGTTTACAAGTCAGCCAGATGCAATGTCGACGAAGCCTTCAGTTTCATTATTAGCGAATTCTAATGAATTAAAAAGGTGTAATGTTGGTTTACAATGATTTGTAAATTCTAAAATTTCTCTCCTATCACATAACCTATGCAACATTATTGAAGCTTAGTAATTTTATACCAAAACTTCAGTAAACCTATTGTAAATAATCTTCTGAATTTTAATAGAGTATAATAATTTTAATGAATCTTTTTATAGCTAGAATAAGAACATAAGTTTAGGAAGACTGATATTCACACCATATCTCACAGGCATTTGTGACCATAATTTAAAGAAAATTGGCATCTACTACTATACTGAGTACTGCTGATTTTGCGAACTTAATGTTAGGGTAGGGCCACGTTTTAAGCGATTACCAACTGAGTTACGTCGCTAGCAATTCAATCGATCTGATTGAGCTATGCATAAAAATTGAACAGAACGATGTAGTTCATCGCTCAATGCATGACTCTAGCCTTATAAAACACCAATACAAATTTTTTGTGGAAGAAATGCAATTGGCAGGAAAAGAGTTTCCAACTTAAGGGCAGCTCCAATGGCTCCATCCCAGATATGAATACTAAATCAAATAGAGTACTTACATTCATCAAAAGACTCAATCTCTAAGTACAAATAAAATAGAAATATGGAGAGCATAGTGCTCTATTAAGCACATTAACTATTATTTCCTTAGAATCATAGTAAATCACTCAGATTACTTAAATTTATTTTACAAAATCCAGTCATGTCATTGGAATTGTTAAATATGCACATACTAGTATAATACTACTTACTCGATAGCACCGTCAGTAGGAATATATAATCCGAAAAAGTTATTAAACCATATGAGCCAAGTTTATAGAAAATGCTATTCTTTTCCAAATGTAAATTCAATTGTTCACCAACAGACTGAAAGAGAAAAATGAAACTATGAAAAATCATAAAAAACAATTATTAATGATTAAATAAATACCTTGGGATCATAACGTCGATATTGATCAAGACCTAAACCTGTAAACATATGAAATGTATAAATTAGTTTATTGAATTTACAGTATTTTAAACTAAAAATTTGCCTAGTCAGTATTACTCAAAGTTATATCAAACATTTATGCGCCCACATACCATCAGGTTGCTTCATTCCTGGCGTCATACTAGTCAAAAAATCAGTTGGCGTCATATAAACCTCATGACGATCATCGGTGACGGGGACTTGTATGGTTGCAAAATAACGAAATACTTTATCGGGTGTGGAAAATTGACGTATACGATTCTCATACTCAATGATCTAAGCAAGTGGGGTAAGCATTAAAAATTACAAGCTATTTAATTTATATTTTTAATATTTCATATTAAAGCGTATTGACTTGGGGAATGTGAAGGAAATTGAAAACGGAACAAAACTTTAAAAAACAAGCAACAAAAGTGGTAACGAAAAAAAGACGCCAACATAAATTTATGATTTAATTAAATTAATACAACTACACTAAGTTTTAGTTTTATTTGTCATTTATCATTGATTAAAGTGAAGTGATATGTGGTCTGCATTACCATCTGGTTGTTTTAAGCCCGGATATATAGAACGTAGAAAGTCATCGGGTGTCATGCATATAACAGTTTGAGTAGCATCTTGTAGTCTTACAGTTGCGAAATAACGAAAAATTTTATCGGGTGTTGAAAATTGACGAATACGATTCTCATATTCGATGATCTGCCAGTTGCGAAATTGTATACATACATACATATATGTGTGTGTTTGTGTATTGTATATTGGTTATTAAAGAAAACACAGAAAATGAGAAAAATCATAAATTAAAAGATATAAATAAATTAAAGAAATAAAGACTAAAAAATAAGACAAAGTTCACACATAAAGAACACAAAATAGACTTTGGGATACTTGTATGTAAATTGTTTTAATCTGATTTGATCTACCTTACGATCGCGGAATCCAACTTTTTCCTTTTGTTTCTTTTTATCCATTTGGGCATTGTCGTCGTCATCGCTGTCATTGTCTGAGTTTTCATCAGATGTTTTCGAATCAATATCCGCAGAAGGTTGGCCTGCATCGGCATCCACTTTTGGTATAATCATGCGCTTTACTCTTTTAAATTAATGCAAAAATTCAATAAAATCTAGAAAAACACATCTATTCACATGCTCTACTTACTTTTTCCAATCTAGGACTGATATAATGAATAAGCCAAGCAACATAAAATGAAAGTATCTAGTAACACGTGGTGTCTTCTCTTCGCCATGGCCAAAGTTCTTGTGGCCACGCGTTTGTTGGCCACCAGTTGCAGCAAGAATTGTCGTCACTGGCACCACTCCACTGTTGCTGCTGCTCACCAATGTTGTGGCCTTTGGTAGTAGCAGACCTAGGGATCCACCAGCATTGATGCTACGATTATGTAGCGCAGCTAATGTCTGTCGCGTTAATAGAAAACGAAGCACAGACATTTATTTCTTTTATTAATCTTTTTATATTTTTTGCAATTTTTCGTAATAATTGGAATTTTGTCAAAATAAGTCCGTATTTTGTTAAATATGCTAAATAGTCTGGAATCAGCTGTTTTTTTGTTCTACCACTTGCTATGAAATTATTGCAACTCTGTATTTTTAGTGTTGCAAAGTACAGTACAAACAGCATTGAATAACAAACAACAGATGGCGCACAATGGTTTTTAATTTGAAAATTCTCTCAACTGTTTTTTTCTTTTAAATATGAAGGTATTTCAAATAACTTGTACGTGCGATTACAACATCAACATTCAGTTCACAAGTTCAGTAACAAAGTGACATCAATCCTTGTATGTACTGTGTAGGTCACTGCCTAGCGCTAAGCGAAAGTAACTCTATTAATATTGATAGAAAATTTGATTGAAGCTGAGACTGAATCCTAATAAAACTTCAACTTCTTAAGGTGGACACAAAGATTTGCTTAGTCCTCGCCAAGTTTGAACAGAGTTCCAGCACGTGGTAGATAGAAAGGTTGTCGCCACAGAAACAGCATTTTGCCAGAGTTCCATTTAGACGGCGTTCATGCGTCAATGTAGTGTGTGGCGAACAAACATCGACCAAGATGTTCTTTTGCCGTTAGTTGGAAGGTAGCTCAACCATTCATTCACTATTATCATAGTGAGGTGATTTTGTAGATTTTTTTTCACTTGAAGGGTTAAATACGATCGCTGGTCCTTTGGTAATGGCATTCGCTGCTTTATCCTCGTGCTCGTTCCCTTTAATACCTTGACGGCCGGGAACTCAGAACAGAGTGATTTATTTTTGTTGTTGGATGCTAAGGTTCTGGATGTCAGCAATAACACTGTTGTAAGGTTTTTTACTGCTTCTATTATGGTGGACAAACTGTCGGTGCAGATTGTACATAAAGCTTCATTTACATGGGCATAAGTGCAGGCCTTTAGAACCGCCAGAGCCTCTGCAGTAAATACTGTACAATAGTTTGGGAGTAGACCGCTAGCGATGATGCTCGGCTGGAGAGAAAACCAGAGCCTAGGTGGTTCCATCTTCTTCTGGCGAGGGTTGGACACTGGCACATGAGGTAGTTTATTAATGTGTGACTTAGCACAGTCTTTTCAAATAACGGAGCCATAAAGAATTGTTGCTGCAAAAATCGAATGATATATGTAAGTAAAACAATTTTAATAGTCTTAGAATTGATGAAAGAGGGTAAAGGATGCAAATTGTTGTATTCAGCTTGTCTACTTTTTAATCTTCTTAACATGCATCTTGATAATATTTTATTTTTATATTTTAAAAATAAAAATGAAATAAAAGCTGAGGAAATTATAATTCTAATTAACAAAATTCACAAACAAGTTTTTGATTACACAAAATTTCATATGTGATTTCACTTTGAGATATGCAGCATGGTTAACAACTGTGGTGGGCCAACAAAATATATGTGCACATCTAACAGATACAAATGACACTAAAGCCTATTGTACTCGTAGTATTGCTGGTGTTGCTATTAATAGTCAAGTTGCTTTGTGGTTTGTGGCAAAAATTTATAGTTGAGTTCATTTAATATTTCACTGGTTTGTTTCCATTGGATACTTTAGTTTAGTTAAGTTAATAAGTGACTATTATGATGACATTTATTGTTCTATTAGTATTAAATTTTAATTAATTATGTTCTCAAATGACTCAAATCGGAGAATGTTTTCTCGAATACACTAAGGGATTGCATGAACTTATTCCCCATTAAATGTACTAGTTTTTAATATCTTACTCTATATGCTTACTTATTTATGTATGTGTATATAAAAATTATTTCCAATCATCATGAACTTGTAAATAGAAAAATCATTTTGCTATTGATATCTCAATTCAGTTACATTTACATATGCGAACGCCAAAGGAAAAAAAAATCTGACTTTTTCACACAAGAAATCCAATCAAAAATCAAAATAGACAAGAAGCAAGAAATATTCAATTGTGCCCTGATCATTTTCATTTCATGTATACACAAATCGATGTATCTACATATGCATGTACTATATGTATGGAAACTATGTGAATTTGTGTGGTAACTTTGATTTTATACTAGACCGAACTGAATCAGGAGGCTATTATTGCCTTTGGCTACTCACAAACTGTTTTTAATTAATCAACAGTAAAGTACTTTTGAAACTCACAAAGAAAAAAACTTAAATGAAAACTCAATATGTTGCCGAATCAAATAACATCTGGTTTTATCCTTGAGCCAATATGAACTCAGCCTGGCCTGGTATGACCTGACCTGACTTGACCGACTACCACTTGTACTAGTATGTACTAGTGTTTAAATTCTTTTTCAAGTAATATATATTGCTATATCGATTTCAATATTGAAGGATACTCGCTCGTATCTCGGCTTTTCTTTCTTTTGCATTCAAATGTAGTATGTAGTTTTTGTTGTTGCCAAGGATTTCAATAAAAATAATAATGTTGTTGGTGTTAGTTACTCTTAGATTTTACTTTTGAAAGATGTGAAGATTTTTTATTTGCTAAAAGATATTTTTTTTTTTGTTTTGGCTCATGGTATATCAATTAATCTTAATTAAATTTGGCTTATGTTTGTTTATCTTTAGCAAATATACACACTAGTTTGTGTTTAGGGAATCATAATTGTTAGTATGTTTAAGAAGAAATCAGCATAACAAAACAATTCAATAGATTGTTTCTTCTATCTAATGGAAATTAGTCGATGATTTACACACATTCTTTGAAGATTATCTCCAGATTTAAAAAGAATATAAACAAAAATATTTATTTTACTAAACTATGTTTGATCAGATCTACCGTTATATATCATTAGTCATTTATCATTCATCATTCATCATCATCATCAAAGCACCATATTATTTTAATTTAGCAATATTAACATATTTTCTATTCGGAAAAAGATACTACTACACACTCGAACTTCATTTAACTTTTCAACTATGGAACATTGTAAAGTTTAAGTTTTTCTTTGTTAATTACAAATAAATTATTTCAATTGCTTTTTAAACTTTTAACAGCATGAAAAAGTTTACTTTGAAATATTTAAAACAAAAAGAAAAGCAGGAAAAAAAATGTTTGCAAACCTTGACATCAAAAAAAATGGAATTTTTCCACTCTCGTCCTTCAAGAGTTTTTCACTTTATATCAACATGAGTGGAACTTTTATTTTTCATTATCGTGTGTAGATAGTTTAAAGTTATCACGTTCATTTTCATATGGGATTTGAATGAAAGCTCTGAATATAAAAAGGGAAAAAAACTATTTTCATTAATTTTATTTCTCATGGTTTTAACTACTATTTTGTTATCAGTTCGATGAAGGATTCATAGCAAACGAATGATAGAATGTGTCTTCACATTTAATAAACAATACTGGCATTATATCTGATAAATACTTAGGTTAAGTTTCGCACTTATATGGTTGATTAAGTTTAATTTGTTAAAAATTATAAACATTTAATGCCAGTAAAATTTGGAAAATATTATATATGAGTGGTTTTTCCAGTATTCTTGGTAAATGAAAGAAGGAAACATAATAAAGATAAGGACTAGAATTTAATAGTATATAATTGACATATGGCTTACAAAGTACACATAATCCGTGTATCTGGTCATAGTGAGTTATTTGGTAACGAAGAAGCAGATGATTTCGCCAGGAAAGCAAACTTTCTCATTGAACCAAAGCCATTCTGCGGCCTGCCTTGGAGTTTTACAAAAATTACACTCAAACAATAGCTTGATGATAAATCGCACCTTTATTGATCCGACACAAAATATATTATTTAGAATAGCACAAAACTTCATGCCAATTAGATCTCGCAAGAATTACTGAGATTAACACGGAAAGGTATTCGTGTTGACATTTCGGAGTAATAAAACATCTACTTAGTATGCGGATCAACTGAAACAAACAGAGCAATGAGGAATAGGAAACAGCATGCCACTGTGAGGGATTAATCTGGACCAAATTCTGCTATCTGGGTAGACAGTACATGGAACCATATGAAATTGCGGATTTGCCTCCAAAGTAAATTTTGGAATTCTTGATGAGTACCCATTCACACTTATTATTATTGAACTTTTGAACTTATTGTAAAGAAATCTTTGTCCCCTAGTAATGTCGCTTAGTATAAGGAATCCGCCAGGATTTTGTTAAGGTATTTATTACACTAATAATCTACACTAATCTTAGAGGTCCTTCACAAAACGTCATATTAACTATTGAAGATGCATCAATAGACTTTCGAGACAAATTTATTAAGAAATAAAATATCTACACCATGCTAAGGGGGGCAACTGCCCCTCCTGTTCGTACCTAGCTACGCCTTTGTGGACATTTAATATAGGTGTTATTGCTTATAACACGATATACAATATTAATATCGATAAAGTTTAAATAAAATCATATTATTATCATATTTCCAGTTATCGCGAAGTATCGCAACCGTTGGAAAAGTAATGTAAACATCTTATGCCACATAAAGGAACAACAGATATAATGACATAGTGAGAGAAACGAAGCATGTGTAGAAGCGTGAAAAACATTTTTAAAAACCCTAAAATCAACAGAGTCATCTTACGAAATATTGACATTCTAATATTACCAACTTCTGAGAAACATGCGCCTACATCAAATACAATATGTCTCAGTATTTGATGGGGTCTCACTCACTTCCTTCTGGGATGACGGACGAGTGTGACAGGAAATACTCGACACTGCCTGTGTCTAAAGCAGTTGCCGATAATTGTAGACCACTACAGATATCCTCTCAGGCCTGGAAGCGAAAACCAGGGATCTAGCAGGCAGAAAGTGGACAAATGAGCCTGGCTGCACTTTCACTAAAACAATCTAGCCTTGCTTCCAACCAAAGAGAACAATCGAGCTGCTACACTTCAACAAGCAAAGGATTCGGATGATGACGTTAGTTATTGCAGGGCATAGCACCATCGAGCTGATTGCCTGTAGGGTGCAGGTTCCATATCATGAGTTCTGACATAGATGTACAGTTGAGGAACAACTCTACTGTGATTACGCTGCTCTTCTTGTAAGACGAATCCGTTTTCTCGGGAAAACTTTCTTCGAGGAGTTGGGTAGTTTGGCAATATGCCTTTTGGGGGACTTGGCTCTGTTCGTGGACTTCTCAGGTTGGTTTTAGAGATAGAGGGTGATCTCTGGGACCAACCTAGGATAGTAGTGGATTATCACCCCTCACTATCCCATACCCTCTTACCATTTACCAGGCCTAAAGGGTTCTGATTGAGCGGCCTGCATAACTTAATCTAACCTAACACCTGAACAAAGTTAATATACTTTTTTATTCATGACTGTGTGTGTAGGGGTATTAAAATGAATTCATTTATTTATTGCAAAAAGATAATGTGCATATAAATGTGCGGATGCCAACAACTGGGAGTGCTTAATGTAGCGATTAAATAAAAACCAATTGGATTGCATAAATTTATTGATTTACACACATAAAATGAACAACGAAAAAAAATAGAGAAAAAAAAAATAAAGAACTTTAAAAAACATTAGGTAAATATTTTAAAAAATATAAATGTAACAAAATTTATTATGTTACAACAAAAAAAAAAAATGAATAATGAAAATGGAAACAACAGATACAAACAAATATTTGAAATTTGCATTTTGGGAAAAAAACTCGAAATATTTACAAGAATGTCACCACACAGTGAAATGAACTGCGGCGAATGTTGTGTGAAAGATTTCAGAGTATTCAAATAGTTTTACAGTCACCATGTTGCTTTATCAATCCTATATTTTTTTTTTTAATAAAATCTGTCCATGGTGTTGAAGTTTTGATGCAATAAGGCTTAAACTTTACGAACAATCTGTGACTATTGAAAATATGGAAAAAAAAAATTAAATAAAATAATAACGACTTTAACTGAGAATTGTAAAATTTTTTATTGTTTATTATTCCATTTTTGTGTTTTTTGTATGCAAATTCTTCGGTGCATATTGAAATTTTATTAAAAACCCATAAAGTTGACCTTTTGTGTTTGGTTACACTCACTTTCCCGCTGAACTATGACATTTCTTTCATTGCATTTTCAAAGTTTTTCGTGCTTTCAGCAAAATGTTGCCAATTAAATAAACGCAAATCCAAACTATTATAAGTACTCGTATTCGTAACTTAAAGTTTTCAACTTAAAATTTATTATTAAACTTTATTTAAAGAAGACTTTTTTTTTTTTATTTTTTAATGGAAAGTAAGAAAATCATCTTTATTTAGTTTGACCCGGTTTTCAGTTTCAGTCATCTTAACTTAACGGAATTGGATTTTTTCTTGTTGGTGTATGAGTATGAGATATTGTTCTCAAGCTGTTTGCTGTCAACACTTTACTCTTTCGATTTCATCATCATGCTGTCCTGGTATTGCCTGACGATGAGTGAGGCTCATCATTCTTGTTCACAGCAACATTTTGACATTTTAACAACTTCAGTTCAGCCTATTGTGTGTTCTATTGTTCACATTCTTACTTAGTATGAGATGTGAGATGTACTTGTTCATGTTCCTATATTCGTTCGATCAATCGTCTTGAATAGTAAACAAAAACAAACCCCAAAAAAAATAAAAAAATGGAAGAGAATGAATGTTAGTTAACAAGTGTTGTAGTGTGGTTGTAGCTTTGGTGTTGTTGTGATTGATTGACTTTGAACAACAAACAAAAAAAAGAAAATTTTACCAAATTTTGAAAGTGAAATTCTTTGTGTGGTGTTTGTGTAAGAATGAAGGTAGATAGGCATGAATATATGTTAAAAGATTTAAGTTCATCTAGTCTAGTACTTTTATAAATTGCAGTTCTTTCAAAAACAAACACAACACTGGTATGTAAAGTATCTATTCATTTCAGTAAGATGTTCGTAACGCATAGAATTGTGTATCTTATATTCCGAAAATTATACTTATATTGTGAGCAGCTTTGATAGGGATTTTATATACCGTAGATTCACTTTGGTAAACACGACTGAACAATCAGTGAGTGCAATGAGCAATCTACAGATGCTTAAAGTGTTTAGTGGGAGGATAAATATGAATCCATCGCTCCACACCTAAGAAGAATAGAAGTTTAACCTCAACGTTATTTATGTCTAGGAATACTTTAAAATCACGCTGTCACTAATTAATTATGTATGACGGCCTACTGTAGGCTTTGAAATAATATGTCAAAGCATCTATGATTTCTTTTGTGCTTCTTGTTTTAGTGGAGTTGAGTCTAACGATTTTTATAAAAGCGTCGATTACTACAAATATATGTTTTTTAGGTCTTCCTAATGATTAATGTGGACTACTTCAAACGGTACGTTGCCTTATGGAATGCTATAGAGAAATCCCAATGCAATGCATTTAAGACAATTTCGTATATATTGGCGTACTTTTGCTCTTATCTTTGGAAACCAGTAACTTTTGGATATTGCCTCTGTCATCTTGTGCATCCCAAAATGGAACATAACATAAGTAGAAGCGTATCTTTATTCTTATTCTTATATACTACTACTGCGTAGCTCATTTCATAAAGATTATCTTCAGTTTTCTGTGAAAATTGTTTCAAGTCTCCCAATTTTTTGTCTTTGGCTTGGTATATTAATAAATTAATTTGTAAAGTATTTGTGTACTCTATTGGCTCATTTGGGAGACTAAGAAATGTCTGGAGAGCTAAACATGTCGACCAGAAGACGAAAATAAAAATATTTAAAGTTTGTGTAACATCTGTCTTGCTTTATGAGACTTGGCATACTACAACTACAAACATGAGGAAACTACAAACGTTCATCAACCGATGTCTACGTACAATTCTGCGAATCTGTTGACCAAGAATTATTAGTAATCAGTGACTCTGGCAAATCTGCGAGCAAGACCCAATTGAAATTGTGATACGAAAATGAAAGTACTGTTGGCTGGGACATACCCTTCGCAAAAATAACGACGAAATACCCCATGCCATATTGGAATGAAACCCTCAAGTGACGAGGTCCAGAGGAAGACCGAAATTGACGTGGAAACGAACTGTTGCGGCTGAGACAAGAAAATCTATGAGCGAACTTCGCGCATTAGCACGCAATAGAGACGGATGGAAATCCTTTGTTAATCAACTTTGTGAATAGACTAAGTTTATAATTTCTTTAAATTGTAAATACGTCATAATAATAATAAATTAATATATTGGTCCTTCTGCTAAGTGTATCAGCGTAGTCACAGTTTCTGTTGAGTGTCAATATTAATGAATTGCAAGCCATTACAAGAATATATACTTGAAATCTCTCTAACGTGTAAATATCGCCAACATTTTCAATTCGAAACTATGATATTTGGCTTCTGTGTCGAAAGTTCTTCTAGAATAAGTAGTAGCAATTACTACATACACGTATAACTAAGCAGCCCTCTGCAACTATTTCAGTTCGTCCATCAATGCCTTTGCGAGTTGACCTGACCACAGATCATGTTCTGGACTCTTGCCAACATTTGGAGAGCATAGGGGTCTTCTTTTTTGTACCCAAACCCCATCCCATCTTTTAAAAATTCCCTCACTTTTAAGCATTTCCAACATATATAATTACTGTAAATAATCGAACCTTATAATTTAGTTACTGATCATTAAATCTTTAAAAAATTATCGCGAGTCGAAGGCTTCAACAGCTAGCCACTCGTCAATATTAGTAATAAGTTTAGTATTATATATTAGATTTAATTATGATAAAATAACAATAAAAAAATATCCAACATACAGTCCCCATTAATGAAAATCGCAGACTTAATGAATTTGACACTGTTGACCGCACCTTTGAAGTGGAGAAGGACTTTATCTGCCTTGACACCAGCAAGAACAGCGTCAGCCTAGAGATCAAGCAGAGGATCACTCTTGCCAACAGGTGGTACTTTGTGCTTAGTAGGCAATTGAAAACAGAGCCCTCTCTCGACAAACAAATACTCCGTATTATCTTCGCTACTTTCTGCGTAGACGGTGTGTACCGTATACGATGGAACAGCGAGCTGTATGAGCTATACAAGGACATGGACATAGTGAAGCGTATAAAAATTCAATAAAATGTAAAATTTTTATGAACGAAAAACAAAATCTTGCAAAGAAAACGTCTACGTGATGGATCATGAGTTGTCAACAAAAGGGTGCGTGGCTGCTTGTCGAATACATCGGGCCGAATATATCCCATGTGAAGCAGTTCAGGTGAGTTCAAAATTAAATTACATATTTTCTTATTTATCTTTGATTTTTTTGTTTGAAATTTAAAAACATTTATTTAAAATTTAATATTTAAATTTAACGTTCCAAATCAATAATATTGCGCAGCACCATCTTTCGTTACACCCACGCATATAAAGACAGAGGTGCACTGAAAAAAAGTGAGAAGAGAAGAGTTCTTAGGGATGCAATAATTGATAAATATTTTTTCTTAAATAAAATATTTAATATTATTTACTTTTCATTTGTATATAACAATAATTAAATATTTCAATAGAACTTAGTTAAAATAATCAATTCAATAAAATGATATAATTAATCGGAACTGCCAACCGATTTCTAATTATCGCAGGCATCACTGACGATAAGCTTCTTCCCGCTCAATCCGTTAAATGTGACAGACGCCATCCATTTTGCTGTCGATATTGTCGAGGAACGTGTATATTTTGTTTTTTGTGCTTTCATATAATTGGTGAAAATAAATGTGCGAAATTAGTGAAAATTACAAGTTAAAGGTACAAATAGAGTTTATGTATATTGTTTTTCTATAATTCCAGATGGATGGAACTAATGAAAATACACAAAATTCCGAAAATGGCGAGAATAAGCAAAATTCGCCAAATGATACCGAAGAAGAACGCAAAATCTATCAATGGCTGAATGACATGTGTTGCAGAGAAAAACGTTTGGAGGCCATGTTTGCATTGAGTCAACGTCGTGGCGAAGTCGAAAATCTTGGTTTCCTATTGTGGCACAGCTTTGGTTGTGCTTCGGCACTAATTCAGGAAATTTCGGAAGTCTTTTTGCCTGTCATGTCAGAGACATTGACGGCAGCACAATCGCATCGCGCTTGCGCTGCGATTTCCTTGATTCAATCAATCGCTGCAAATCCAGAGACTAAAGTGCATCTATTGCGTTCAGAAATCTTAATGTACTTGGTGCCGCTACTCAAGAACACTTCCCAAACACGCCCTACCGAGTATTTACGCATCTCTATACTTGGCGTTATTGGAGCTGTGCTAAAGCAGGCCGCCGATGAAACTGTGTCATTCCTGTTGACTTCCGAAGTGATGCCCATTTTGATGCGCATCATTGAAACTGGTTCCGAGCTGTGCAAATCAGTTGCAGGCTTCATATTTCATCGCATTATTGCACATGAAATCGGACTAGAGTATATCTGCTCTAATCCAGATCGTTTTACCCATGTTATCTTTACATTGGGTAAGGTTGTATTGCAATTGAGTATGGAACCATCTATACGCATATTGAAGCACGTCGTGCGTTGCTATGAGCGTCTTGCCGATAATCCAGTTGCTCGTGAGATCCTGATTGAAGAACTGCCGGACGCATTGCGTGATTCAACATTCATTGATTGCTTGCAAGAAGATCAAAGCACACGTGACTCACTTATGGAGTTAATTAAAAAGGTGGGATTTGGTATGCACGCTGATAAAAATAAAAATTCTAATTAATTGAAATTTGGTACACTGCTACTCATACTAACATCTTTTGTGTGTAGCTGGATTTGTCGTGCGTATCTTCTGCTCAACCATGTTGATGGGAGGAGGAAGTGATCATTTATCCTGATTCACTGAAAACAACGATTTTTTTTTTAAATTTATTACAATTCAATTGTGAAGAACATATACTAACATTCATTTTCATTATTAATTTTCATGTATTTTATTTGTGTTTAATAGATCTAGTCTATATCACTACATATTCTGATTAAATTCTTTCATTTTTCAATTCATTACTAACACATTTATTTCTATACAATTACGTTAACTAAAGATGTAATAAAATTACAATTGATTCTTAAAACAATTATACAATTTTTTCTATTACAAAATAAACAATCTTATTGTATTACGGTTCCAATAAGAAAAAGGAAAAATTGATCTAGCATATACAAGTATACAAATTTCTCCAGTTATGTTCAAATCAGACTGTAAGTTGTGAAAGCTTGAAAGATACTTTGGTTGCGCTGAGTTTCTTATACTCATTCCGAGGTTCAAATTCACTTAGAGAGTAAGTTGAGTTTAGAAAAGTATTAAGTTGATTGAGACTATTAGTATAAAACAATTTAGACAGCACAGTCGATTTGATATAAGTCTTGTATATAATTCTAAAAGTAATAATGCAGTAGTTCAAGATGGACATACTTACATATGTAGTGTCTTATTATACTTATGTTTAGAAGTATAAATTACAATCAACTGTAGAGAGACAGTCAAGCAGTAGAATAGTTAAAATATGTAGGGCAGCTTAAGAGGTCTAATACAAACAGAACTCTAGCTTTTACATTTCCTATTCCATGGTTATCCAACCTGAAAGACACCTCACGTCTATGCCTTTTGTTATTTAAAGAAATAAGAATCAAGCTTTCTAAATCATGTATGTTATAGTGCAGGACAGAGCAGAGAAGATGACTGGTTGTCTGCTATTTCTATTCATTCCAACAGCTTGCGGGAACATCCAATCTTGTGGCCTGTATTTCGATAATGTTGTATCCTGTTAAGACCATCAATACTGAGGAAACAAAGAGGGTGTCTGATTGGTCATTGACCATGAGGACAGTTAAGTACAGACTACGCTACTTCTACTTTCTGTTTCCTCACTTATCATCAGCATTCGCAACTGCATTTGCAGCGGCGCCACTATGATTCAAGTTTTTGATTCACCTGCATATAGGTCTTGGCAAGTTCACTTGCTTTACACATGCCGGATATTCGACATTGCCCTGGTATCCACATGAGTTGTATTTTAAAACATATATAGGTCCCCATTTAGTAAAATTCATTCATTGTTGTGCAATCTTAAAGCTAAGGGATGTCGAGTCTATGAACTTAATTGCAGCCTGGCTACAAGAAATGGCAATATACCTGCAGGAGATGATATTTCTCAGAAGCCCATTAGATGAAAAAGTTGTAAAATATGTACATAATAAAGATCTGCAAGAATTCAAATTGGCATGTGAATGTATTGCCTCGAGAAAGCAAATTCTTTTTCTCTTCCAATGTTGCCGAATTTCATTTCATTAACAGCACTCAGCTTGGCTGACAACAACAACTTTTTTACTCCAGTTGCCATGGTTACAACAACAGCTTGTTTACTCGTTTGGAGCTGCCAGCCCTTCTTAAATGTCATTCACAGGCCAATTGGATCCCAATGTGTTTTGCTTTGGTTTGATAAAATATGTAAAGTGATAAAACGCGTGTTAAGTGATCTCTGCCAATGAATTCCTTGATGGCCATGACATCTTCTTCATAAACGCTGCATTGGTCTGGCATTCTTAAAGCTAATTTAACACTAAGCTTTTCTGATTAGACCCCAAAATCCATTCATTTCAATAACAACTTTTTTTAAGCGGTTGGAGCTGCTTATCTTTCTAAAACTTAAATGCAATTCATTGGCAAATTGGTGGCATTGTTTAGTTCCAATTTGGTTTGATATACATAATATGCGAAGTGATAAAACGTGTTCTTGACGGCCATGACTTATCTGCTTTATTGTGAAAAAGCAAACAGAAGTTGATTTTTGTTAGATACTCATATATCAATTTATACAATAGTAGAAGAGTAGACTTTGATAATTCAAGCGATAATTCAAAATTCGATTAATCCTATCATCTTATTTTGCTATAAAACATACACGTGTAAGAGTTTAAAATTATAAGAAATTGAAAATGTTAGCTGCTTGCAAAGATGAACTACCAAATCCTTATAAGAATTGCATCCAAGAGATGCTGAATACACTTATTTGTAGTGATAACGATGTCAAACGTATTAATACCAAATTGCGTGACTACCAGAAGGAATATCAAAAGGAATTGGACAAATATGATATAAAGTGTATGCGTGGCAAGCCACCGATCTGTGAGAGTGTTGAGACATTAACAGATTTCGCCCATGACATTGGCAAAATCGATGAGCTGAAGGTTCACTATAATGCTTTAATCGATGAATGTCGCAAGAAACGCGAAAACATTATACATTATGCTACGCTATGCATGAAAGCTTATTTTGAGGAAAAGTGTAAGTTGCGTGCCTTCCATGAGAATACAATTGATTATCTGAAGAGGACTGCAACATTAACCACTGACAAGGCGGTTATACAGAAATGCGAAAAGGATATTTGTTCGATGCATAAATTGTTTGTCAAGGAAGTGGCAAGCATCAAACGTTCTGAAAATGAATTATTGCCTTTCTTTCAGTATCTCAAAGAGAACGATCCAGAAACCCTATGTGATTGTTGTTGCCTTAAAGATTTTGAATGGATGCCACCAGGTATGTGATTGCTATGAGCTTAATAATATGTTAAATTATTATTTTATTTGATTTGATTTTTTTTAGGTAAAGGTTTGGAGGTGATTGATAAAATGGCTGATGAGATCAAAGAACTAATGGGTCAGACTATGGTTAGTGCTTTTGCTCAATTGCACTTGCATCAACCACAGGATCCAAAACTTTTTATAGCTGGTTATCTTATGAATCTCGAACGCAACGAGGAACTTATAAAAGAGAAACGTGATATTTTAAATCGTTATGATGCAAATCAAGAGCAAGAACCCAAAGAAGTGGTTGGATATTCTTGTGGTCCTGAAATTTAAAAGCATTTTGCTTAGAGTTTTAATGTTTATATTTGTTATACTATTTCGGCAAGAACATTTTTAGAATGGATTGAAAAAATAAATTAATTTCATTTCCATTCAAAACTGAGAATTTATCTACTTATTCGGCAATACAATTTCATATCGTTGAACTCTACAATATTTAGCTATTCTTGTACTACTGATCGATCATACAATATTTTGTTAAGCTTAATTTATTTACATATATTTTTATAAGTATCTTGAAATCATAATTAGGGTTAAATGTTCGGTATTCTTGATTATTGTAAAGAGAGAAATTGTTGTACCCATCCGAGGACTCAAATTGTATAAAACCCAATATAGAAATCACATAATAGATAATAGACAGCTGCGTGGCTTCGCTCACAACTGAAGTCCAAAGAATGAACTCGAATTGAATTGAGTGAGAGCGAGACTCGAAATGAATGAATATGAATGCGACTGTGTTTTGAGTTCGAAAGGCGTCTGCATTCTGTGAAATGAGTTAGAAAGAATTAGCGTGCAAAACGAAATGAAAACTTCAGCATAGACGAACACATCCGAATTAATTCGAATTTTCGTTTGATTTGAGTGAAGCGCGCGATCGTACAAGGGAATGAGCGGAGCATAAGACGCAGACGTATGTAAGTGGTCGTGTGTATGTATATGCGTAATAAGTCCTTCGTTCTTATGCAAACAAAATGAAGGCATTCACTCATTTAATTCATGCATCTTTGTGTGAATGTTGTGCGACTTAGTCTGAAGTCAGTACACAAATTCTATTTCTAATTTCACTCAGTATATATTGAACATTGTTGATTCGAACGTAGTTTTTTTGCCATCATGCAGACCTCTATTAGATAATAGTATTTTTTTGTATTTAATCAGGAATTCTTAAGAACATATTTAGAACTTTATTTTTCTTTCAAATTGTTATTGTTTGCTAACAAATAAATTGGGTTTAAACTAAAATTTACATAAATGAATTTGTCTAAGCGAATTTTTTAAACTAAACTTTGTTAAATTTTTTGTTGCAAATCTATTATTCCCTAAGGCAACATATTTTTGTTTTTTCCTTTTTGTATTCCGCAAACTAACGATTCTCATTCATGCGGCCTAAATCCTGTTTTGGCCAAAACATTTGCTTCCTCTATGTTTTTTTTTTTTGGTTTATTTACTCGTGTTTAAACAAAAGTTATGTCCTTTGCGGCGACATCTTTTTTGGACTTGTTTCAAAACTTTTTTACTGCTATTTTGCATATAAAGTTTTCGATAATATGCATTTTGGCTACAAAATTGTCGTTGCAACATGTTGCCAACCGCAACAATGCAAACTATTTTTGAATGCCATTTATGTTGGGCATCTACTATTGTAGTATTGTAAAATATGTTTAAACATAAGTTATCTAAAGGCAATGCAGATATACAGTTGCCAAAATTAAATGTTGTTAATAGGACCAAATTTGTACTGAACATATATTGTGTTATATTTTTTAATGTTCCTTTATATTTCATTTTTTTATCTTACATTTTAATGTTAATAAAATAATCCTTTTAATATTTTTTTAGATTAATCTATACTATAATACCATCTATATAGCTTGTGAATGACACAACAAAGCTATAACGACTTATTTATAATCGCGCATGGTGAATTTGTGCACTCCTAATGAAGTCTAATTGGGTGTGTCAATTACGTTTTAAGCTATGTGTTCATGTTTCGAATTGTTGCTATGAGAGATTTAATCCTATTTAAGTTGGTTGCTGCTGATTTCTGTTATGTTTTGGACGGTGGTGCATATACGTTTGGTATATAGAATCATAGTTTAAGATGAATTAATTATCTTTATAAGCTGGCTGAGAAAGGTTTTTGAAATAACTTGCATTCTATATTAACTTGAATTTTCAAACTTATATTATTCCGTTGGTTGATATGCTTTATTGATTATTACCAAAGGTGTGTTCCAATGTGATGAATGTTCTAACGATGTCCAAGTTATTAAAGTTCAATTCCGAATAGTCATGCGACTTCAACGATGAGTTCAAGTATAATTATACGACTCCAACTATAAGATAAAGATCAAGGCGATGAGTCCAACTATAATGATGCGATTACAATGATAAGTTCAAGTATGGTGATGTGATTTCAACGATGAGTCCAACTATAATGATGCGACTCCACCTAAAAGTCCAAGTATAGTGATGCAACTCAAACGATGAATCCAACAATGACAAAGAGTCCAAGTATGAGGATGCCCAAGACTCAAAATATCAATCTAGAATACTGATGGGACTTCAACTATGAAGTTGCAACTCCAACTATAAGTCTAAGTGATGTGACACCAACGATGAGTCCTACTATGATGTTGCGACTCCAACAATGAGGCCAACTATGGTAATACAACTCCAACTATAAGACCAAGATCAAGGTGATGTTGGCCTTATAGTGATGTGACTCCAACTCTAGGACCAAGTGTGGTGATGCAACTTCAACGATGAGTCCTAATATGATGATGTGACGATAAGTTCAAGTATGATGAATATATTATTAACTCACAACAAATTTGTTCAGAGATTTAACACCAAAAAAACAGCCGAAGAGAGGCCTGTCACGATCGTAAAATGTTTGTCAATACTTCAAAACGAAAAATGTTGTTTTCATTTTGTTTTCTTAACTCGTCCTCATACTTTGTATCACATAACTAACGATTGATTCGTTATCATACTTAGAGATGAACAAAAATCTGAATAATGTATTAATGATTATTATACTTCTCCGACAATATCCTTAACATTGCTTGGGAGGCATCGGTAGCCCACATTATTTCAATGCCATAAGTGTATGATGGTACAACTATAGTTACATTGGCAGAGAGAGATTCAAAGTACTGCCGGGTCGGATGAGCTACCTCAGTTTGTTCATCTTGTTTCTGCAAGTAGCTGTGATCATATTTACATGCTTGGACCACGTCAAATGGCAACCGAGAATCATGCCTAAGTACTTAACAGAAGCTTTATGGGGAACTTGAGTGCCTTACAACATATATGTACAATAACTTCTATAAAACCGCATCATTCATATTTTGATTTTTCTATATGAAAAAACTTTGAATGTAATTTTTTCTTAATACTATTTTGTATCTAGTACAATATTTGTGTGAAAGGTGTATAATCTTTAAAATTAATGAAAAACAAATTGTGTTGTCGGTATCTCTAAATAAATTTTCACATGTCTACTACACTAAGCTGTGCTTGATTTGATTTAAATAAAGAAAAAACACCTACAACTAAAAGCATTTGAAAATTTATTTACTTACAACTTAGAAAGTTATCATCAAGCATAAGCATTGTAACTGAAAATCACGACTCCAATAAGTCATTTATTCAAATTCTCGTAAATTACGCTTGCTAACCCAATTCTTTGGTTCCAATTCTTTGTTGAAAGTTGTTAAAAACATACCATATTTAAATGCATTTTGAATCATTTTTTTTTTATTTATTTGATTTGCCATCAACACCTTATTGTTGTTCTCCAAAACGTCATTAGACGTTATTGAAAGTAACTTTAGATCCAACATTAACCATGTTTTTATTATGTTTTGTTTTGTTTATTTTTCCACTTTTATGTTCTTAAACAAAAAACAGCTGATTTTAAGCCGGTGTAACTTGCTTTCCAGTAAATAATGTTGCTGGGAATAGGCAGCAACATGTTGCTTTAATTTCATGCATTGTCTAGATACAATGTTGTCTTAATTTAAATTTTTGTTGCTTCTCATTGATTTCGGTTTGCGCAGTTCGAAATGTTCAAATGCTCTAATGCATTGAGTTGCAAGGCATAGACAAGAAATCAAAAGCCGACGGAATAAAATTGGTATATTTTTTGTTATGAGTTAGGTTGAGATTAAATAAAATAATGAAGATAATATTATGGAGTGAGAATAGTATCTCCCTTTTTATCATCTTATATAACAGGAAATATAATACTTTTTACTTAGGTATATAGAATATCTTAAACTAGAACATATTACAAAGACGAAGAAGGAAGGAAGAACAATTTCTTTATTGCCTTTAGGAATATTTAAAGGGCAAAGGTTTGTCATTTTTATTGGTAAAAGATTATACAATTTCTTATTGTTAAATTATGTAATTTTTAATAAACCTTTCATCAAATTAATTCAAACTATGAATTGGAATAAGGCTCCATTAAATACATACTTACTTCAATTAAAGAAGTTTAGATTGTTTGAGAATCTAATTTTGTTTGTATAAATATCCCCCACAAAATGTTTTTGTGTAGAAATTTGGTTTCTCGAAAAATTTATCAATCTATCCCCAATAAGAATATACCGGATTCTTTACTAATTATTCTTTGATTTTTAAATATTTCCCCTCTGTAAGCTTCGACGTGATTGGGCTGTAGAGTTGGTTTCTGATAGACGGAAACACTTAACTAAAGCGAATTACTACAATCTGTACAACTGAAGGCAGGTTAATAGCTCACATTGAAATTATTTCTTAACTATCTTCAATTTCACTTGACAGCCTTAGTGTGAATTTTGTTATGACTTCAATATATAACGTCCAAGACCGTGTATTGTATATATTAATATAATCATTAATGATCAACGAGGAGAATCGAAAGAAACATGTCTCTTATATCATAGATGACATATCCACCATATACATAAATCGATAATTCAAACTTACGAATTTACCACATTAAAATTTATAGTACCTAAATATTTTTTTAAGAGCTTGTTTTTTTATAAACTCCTGTAATTATAATCATGTGTTTTCAAAGCTTCCTAATAATAAGTGCATGTAAAGTTTTGTGAGACCAAATTTAGATTATTTTTCTTATTTCTTGTTCAAAATATTCAAGTGTCATCAACCAGACTTTGCTTTTCTATGTTGTTTATTCTTAATTGAATATTCTAAGCATACATGGTCTGTTTATCATTGAGTGATATTCAGTTGATTCAGTACGAAGGGAAAGAGATTGGTTCATTCTTTGATTGCGAAACATGGTAGAAGACATTCGTGCGCTACAAATTTCATTCATTCATTCACTAACTCATTCGTTCATTCATGATGTTTCTGATTTTGTTGAACTGCAAATTGGTCTACGCCAGCAGCCAAAGGGGTCAAGTGTAGACATCAATTGACTAAATGACTGAATGGCAAACTTACTGAATGTCTGAATGACTAACTGATTGATTGTGTATATTTGTGTATGTTTGTATATCCAGGCAGAATATTTGCATCATTGGATTAGCTAGACAAAAGACAATGTGATTTGAAGAACAACGCGAACTCATTGTGCAAAAGGTAAAGGAGGAATTAGTCTGTGGAGGCGATGTAAACAATATTTCTCATTGTATTGATCAAAACAATTGGTCACGATCGTTTAGTCGTTGTAGTTGTTTCCACTTTAGTTTTCCTTTGTTGATTTTTTAGTCATTTGCTGGCTGCAGCGTGACTAATTGAAACGAGTGGGCGACCATAACAAATCTATAACGATCTTTTCTTGTTTTCAAGCAATAAAGTAAGGAATATCGAGGAGAAGAGTGTAGAATTAAATAAACATCTAATGGGTGTAAATTTAGCTACAAGTTCAATGTTGTCATTTAAGTTTGTTTTCCTTCAACCGGAAGCTGACAAATTTAGGACATTTTGCCAATTGATTGCGACCACCCGACATTGAATGTCGTCGTGAAATGACATCCGGAATGATGACGCCTTTTAGTAGTTGTCATTATCACGTACCATGTTGTCTGTTATACTACTAGTCTTGGACATGGAACGAACATTATATTTGCCAAAATGGGTGCAGCATGTGATTATATATTTTTATTATTATACGAAAGTCTGCTGAAAGTTTTATTTTTGTTTTTCTTCATTTCAATGTTATTTCCTTAGTAGTAGCAGCTTCCTTTTTCATGTGGTTGCATCTTGCATGCAATATGTGTATTCGTATAAGCGAATTGAAATGTTTAACTCTTTTTTAGTTCAGTTGACGACAAGAAACTGCAATCTTTAAAATGGTTAGTGGCGCCAATAGAGAAAATATCTATTGAATATAATCATCGGTTACACACGGTGAGTGTTGTTATTGTTATGTACACTAGAATATGAGGACGTATCAATGAACTTGGGTGCAAAACAGGTTGCCAACAATGGAAACTGGTTAAGGTACATAGTAAAGAAACTTATGTACCAAGAGATGATGGAATAAAGAACATAGATTGATGGACAGATATGTTTAAAGATAGATATACATACATATGTATAACTTATAAAAAACTATAAATAAAATTCTTGAATTTTTGCTAAATAAAAATTCCTTTAAATTTTGCTTTGCTCATGATAATTTTTACAAATCCTTAATGAAAGATATATTCTATTCTATTCCTTTTGTTTGTTTGTTGTATGCCGTTATTTTTAATGAATTTTACTAAATTTTCTTTTAAGTTTTTATTTTTTATTGTTCTCATTTTAATATTGCTCTTCATTTACAGTGTCTGTGCTCGACTTTTGATAAATGACTTTGGGTAATTTGACTTTGTTGTGATTAGTCTTGTCGAATTAATTCGATTTTACCTCTTTCATTTTCTTTTATCTTCGTTTACACCTTGTAATATAATAATTTATCATTATCCTTCTACTTCTACTTCTATTGCTTTGGTGTTGCTTTAGCAAAAATACAAAATAAAATTAAATTAAAGGTACCAAGCAAATGAGTTTTGAGCTCAGGCAAAGGTGATCCATTGGAGTATGGAAGTACATATAATAAATTTCATTTATCATGTTTTTATAATAAGTTTTTGCATTTTGTAAATATTCAAAAGAAAAATAGATTTGAAGTTTATATCCTTTAATTGGTCATAACAGTTTATAAACAGTTTGTAAATTGATTGATTGAATGAAGTGTATTTTTCATATTTATTAGATTAAGTAAGATTGCCTAACTTTTAGTATTAAAACTTTTATATTATATTTCAATTGGATTTTATTGACTATTAATTTTTAGGTCAGCATGATATTTTTATTCAAATAGGAAACAGTTGATTAAATATTCAACATAATCCAGGTTTGTAGTTTTCCATAAAGTAAAGTTTGTATTGGGGTGAAGGCGATCCCACATGCTATTTTGTTCAACGGTGTCATTGAAAAAGTTCATAGTTAAGTTAATTTTCAGAATTTTGCGAATAATGCCAATACGTACGATGCTTCTTCAAAACAAAAGATGACTATACTGAAACAGATTAAGCGTAGGAAAGAAAGCTGCCAGAAAGCATCACGAGAAGGTCGCTCGTATGGAACCCGCAAGGGAGCAGAAGCTGCGGCAACCAAAGAACTCTTGGAGAAGATCAACCTTGCGGGAACTAGGTGATGTCAATATCACATGGGATGGCGCTAAAACAATAGCCCAGAATCGTGTGCGTTGGAGATGACTTGTGGAGGCCCTATGCTCCAATTAGGAGTTTGTAAGGATAATAAAAAATAATAAACAGAACAGTCCATTTATTATTATACAATATAATACTATGTGTCAGAAGTAGCGGATTGATGCAAGATTAATAACATTGTCGGGAGCAGGACTATAATAAAGCTTTGTCAACTCTAGATTTGAACTGTGCAAGCAAGATGCACTTTGACGTGAGTTGTGACAGTTTTGTTCTCTCGGCTTAGTACTTGAATAAGATCGTTATGTGCCAAAAACAAATATCGCTACTAATGAAAGTGAATAAAACAGTTTAAAGTACATACATATATGAAAGATTTTTTTTTTTTATTATTTGTTAATTTACTATCTGTCCACATGTGGCCAATCAATAAATCTACTTATATATAAGAAAACTAACGAACGTGAAACTACATGACGTGAACAAAGAAATGAGCATGAGTGACAGTCAGACTTCAGACATCTGCATAGAACTTTTAATTTAGCGGAAAACGAAAGGGAAGATCGAGCGGATGCTCTCTTCGTAGCCTTCTGGTCTGAAGGGTGTTGTCGAGCAGGCCCAAAGCCAGCGAGTTGGGGTGAACGGAGCTTTCGCTATTCTCCTCAGAAGCTTCGATTGATAGCGTTGAATTATTTCTATATTAGAGTTAGCTGCTGTACCTCATAATTGGATTCCGTATGTCCATATTTGGACATATTGGTTTGATTATTGATTTGTACAAAAGGTTTTTATTGCGCAAGCTGAGTTCGGACCGATTATTTAGCAACCAGTTCATCCTCTAGTTTTTCAGGACGAGTTGCTTCTTCTTTCTCTTAATGTGCTCCTGCCAGTTGAGTCTTCTGTCCAAAGTAAGACCGATATACATAGCATTGGGCTTAATGGGGACAAATTCGCCGTTTAACGCAACTGGAGGACAAGTGGCACGCCTAAGCGTTAAGGTCGTGTGAGCCGATTTATCATTATTCACTGCGATGTTCCACCTAAAAAGCCAAGGACCAATAGTATCAAGCTGTCGCTGCAGCAAACACGAGGCGTCGTGGGGAACATATATGAAAGATAAGTTTGGTTTTGTTTTATTTAAATTATATCGATAATAAACCATATATATGAAGAATAGAATAAATACTTGTATTATACGAACACGCAAAGGCAAGAAAAGCGAAAGGACAAATCAACATACATAATTTGCTTCGTTCCACAAACTATGTTAAATCAGTTACTTCAAAAACAAGAAGAACATTAACAAAATACTGTCACCCCCTCAAAACAAACATTTTACCTTTGTTTCAATCTTAACTCAAGAATGTCCATATTTTTTACATTTGAATAAGTATACCAAAATATGCAGAAGTGGAAGTAAAATTATAAGAGAAAGAGAATTCAATTTTTTAATGCACTTTTTATGTTGCCAAGCATGATTAATAAATATTTATGAGCAAGACTTCATACAGGCATATGTATATTTTGTATACAATTATACTTACAATAATACTTATTGCAAATATTATCACTTCACTTGAAAATAATTTTATCCAACAACAGTAATGAAGGACAAAAATTAAAAATGGAACTTCTCAGCAATATGAGGATTGAATATTACAATGAGGACTTTTGCAACATCAATGCTTTCAACCGGGTCCAAATGTAGCTAATAACCATCAACTTGACCCCATAAGTAGAACAAAAAAATATCATCAAAATCGGTACAGCCGTTCTCGAGTTTGGCGCTTAGCAACACTTTTAGAGATTCATTTTTATTTATAGCTATATGTAACGGGTGATTTTTTAAGAGCTTGCTAATTTGATTCTCAAAAAAAAAAACATATAAAATTCAGAAAAATTTATGAAATCTTTATTTGAGTCGATAGAACGATCGATATAATTTAATGTTTAAAGATAATTTCATGTAAATGTTGGCCGCTGCTGCGCCGCCAATAGTCCATACGCTGAGTCCAATTTTGGCATACTCTCTCCAACATATCGGCCGGTATCTCACGAATAAATTGTTCAATATTGTCTTTCAGTGCGTCAATCGTTGTGGGCTTGTTGCTATAGACATGAGCCTTAACATAGCCCCACAAAAAATAGTCTAGAAGCGTTAAATCACATGATCTGAGCGGCCAATTGACCGGCCCCAAACGTGAAATAAACTGCTCACCGAACTTGCCTCTCAATTGGGCCATTGTTTCGCGTGTATTTTTCGGGATGCATTGGTAATTCTTGCAAGGCTCTTCAGGCCAAATGTGGCAATTTTACTTATTCACGTTTTCATTCAACCAGAAATGAGCTTCGTCGCTGAACACAATTTTTCGATATAACATTGGATCTTCATGCCAGCGCCCATTCAGCAGAAGTTAGCCGTTGTGGTAGGTCACGCGGCTTCAATTCTTGCACCAGCTGTATTTTAAAAGGTTTTACACCCAAATCCTTCCAATTGCTGCGAACGGCGCCGAATCGATAATTCAGGGTCATCAGTAACACTGGCGGATACAGCTGCGATTTTTTCCTCTGTCCGCACTCTACGTATACGTGTTGCTGGTTTAATGTCCAATAATGTAAATTGGGTGCGAAATTTAGTCACAACAGTCCAAATAGCCGTCCCAGAAGGACGACCAAACTGATCATAAAATGGAAGAAGTGCACGATACATACACCAAGCATGAATTTTGATAATAAAATTCAATAATTTGTAAACGCTGTTCATTTATAAGTCAATTCATGGTTAAATTATAGAACAAACTGAACGTGTTTGTCAGTGACACAAGGCACGTAAACCGCGTCAGCTGTTAAAAACAGTGTTGCCAAAAAAAAAGTTGCTAAAAAATCACCCGTTATATGATTATATATATATACATCTATATCTTCATAGATAAAATATAGAGTAGATAGAAGAAGAAGAAGAAAAAAATAATTTGTCAGTAGCAAATATTTTCATTCATTTATTTGTTGCCTTATAATTCTCAAACGATTTAAAGTTCAATTGATTGAAATAGTTCAAATTTATGCGGAAGCCTTAAGTTTCTAGTCTGTACAAATTTTTATTATTTGAATTTATTTTATTTCATTTGGGATTAAATTTTTTACTCTTTAATTCTATTTTTGAATTATAAATTTAGTTTAGAAAAAGATTATTGTATTGATTATTATTTATTCAAATATAATTTTTTATTTTTGTTTTAAAATTTTTGAATCCTTTTTTCTTAGTTTCTAATGGTAATGATTGGTATTAAAATATGTCCATGTTTTCTTCAATATTTTATTTGTATAAAATTGAAATATTTATTAGTGGTGAGCTAAACAGTGATTTCACAATCACAGTGAGAGCTGTGACTGCTCATTTAAAATCACAGTGGTTCTAAACTGTGATTGAGTCACAGTTTAGATTCAGTTCATCTAAATATGATTTGCAACTGTGATCCACTCACAGTTTAGAATCACTAATAAAAGAACATGTTAAAAAGCCCTAAAATATAATCATAAGTTTTATATGAATAATTTTTATATGAATCTGGCTAATAAGCAAAGCAACAAATTTGTTTGAAATGAAAGAAAAAAATTAAAGGAATGCGTTAAAAATATTTAATGTGATACTTATTTTAAAAAACCTTTTTTTATTTAATTATTTATTT
The DNA here is from genome assembly GCA_037043315.1 of Amiota communis. Classification (NCBI taxonomy): domain Eukaryota; kingdom Metazoa; phylum Arthropoda; class Insecta; order Diptera; family Drosophilidae; genus Amiota; species Amiota communis. The sequence goes on from JBAMAV010000934.1 coordinate 152,923, forward strand.
AATAAATAACTTATTATATCAAATTATGAGCCAGCTTAAAAATTAAAAGAGCAATAGCATCGTAGGCCTTCAGCTCATTGGTATTAACAATGGATAAATGCACATGTTTTATTACTGTTATAATAAATAGTAATATAGTAATTTAATTACTTAAAAATGAATGAAGATGGTCATTATCCAATGTTTTTCAACAAAAACTCAAAATTTGAAAATTGTAAAAAATTATTATTATTATTATTATTAGTAATAATATACTCAAACACACACCAAACTTGTCAAAAATTATGAAAGAAATTATAGAAGCGTTCATATACATATACATATAAAAAAAAACCAATTTACGAAGAAAAAGTGATCACAGTTTAACTGAGCAACTTTGCCTAAACTGTGATTGGCAATCACAGTTTAGAGAGCAACTGAATCACAGCGAGTCACTGTGACTAGCGAGTCACAGCGAAAAACTCACCGTTTGCTCAAAAACGCTCATCACTAATATTTATTATTTTTATTTTTACTATACGCACTATCCATTATCTTTGTTTCTTATTAATTTAATTAATAAATTTATTTTTTTTTTTGTTGTAAATTAGGTTAACATTTCGTTCACATTATTTATTATTTATTTATTACTTAACATTTATTCAATTTTTTGTATTTTTTTTTAATTCATCATATGCCAGGCAATTCCACAAAATTCATAAAATTTGATCTCATCTTAACTTTACTTTTAAGATTTTACTTTTTGACAAATTTTAAATTTTTTATTTATTTTTCACCATATTTTCTGTGAAAAAGTTAATAATTTGTGGGGCATTTTTTCATCATCTGGGTATTCTGGATTCGTTTTTTGTTATGATCCATTGAACTGACTTTTATTTTATTTTTTATTTTATTTGTATAAAGTGTGATTTTTGTTTGTTATCATGTATATTTTTAAATTTATTTGTTTCTTATTTTTATTCTTTATTCTATTCGTTGTAAATTCAAATCCGCAATTGGTAAGTTTGTCAAGGTTTTGTCAAGATGATAAATTATCCGAAACCCTATTTTTTATGTTTGGCTTTGGTTATTTATTTATTTATAGCAGCGAAACTTAGAGATGAGCTGAGCAGGGATTTCAATATCACAGTGAATTTATCAATTTTACATTTGACAGTACGAGAATAACATTTCACACAGTTCATTTTTCTCGGAAATTATATATTTATCTATTCATCAATGTTTATTTTATCTCCTTCAAAGTTGTCCCCCTTAGATGTGCTAGTGTTTTGTCCGATCCTCGAATCACTTCTGATATGAGCATTTTGGTATTAGTTTGATGTCTTCCAGCGATGCGGTCTTTTAGTGGCTTTACAGTGAGCTAAGATTCGAATCTATGAATATGCGACTATTGATTCGACAACAACAACAGGATGACAAAATTGAGGGGCTGTTGTTGTAGATGTGATTCGATTGAGAGATTCTAATCTCAAATTGATATGCTTAGATTCGGCCGCATCTTCGTGATACGAGCGACTGTAAAGCCACCATTTATTTCCACAATCATAGCGAATCTCTGTCCTTTGCGATGATTGGGGTTTGTTTTCGATGTCTTAACGGTATATACCCATTTTTCGTCCCGAGTTATTTTTATTTGAACTTTTTTCGTATAGAGTAATAAGAATATGGTCCTTAAAGTATGCATCTATGCTGCTCTATGGTGATATATAATGTTCCTCTAAATTATATCTTTATGATTGAAGATAGAATTTAATCGCAGGGATGACAATTTGGTGGATTTGTTGAACTCAAATCTCTTTCGATGGTTTTGCAATCTCTGACATTTATAAATACGGTTTGGTTAAATTGTTCCTTATTTGAAGTTATAAAAAAAAAAATAAAATACCAACAACTGTAGCTTAGTTTTCCTTGGTAATCTGAATTTAAAGAATTCAACATTTCAGTTGTTTTAAGTATAAATTTGCATTTTAAACATCGAAGTTCGAAAAATGAAATCTACACGTTTTAAAGACCGTCTTCGATATCTGGCACATGCCTGATAGATTTTTACCATCGGAATCTTTGCGAACCATTGCAAATGTCTTAATAAGTAAGCACTTTTTTCTTCGCTTAGTAGGGATGGTTTTCCTTTGAAATGTATTTAAAATGGTTCAATAACGTTTTTATATTAAATTCCAAGAAACTGTGAAAACGGTCAAATGCTACGTGGACTTGCACACGAAGGGTTCCGTACCATCGCATAAGATTTAAGACTATGTATGTAATTTTTTAACTTTGTTTTATTTGTATTATTTCTTGTTATAGCGGCAATTAAATTACACACTCTGTGAAAATTTTAACTGTCTACCTATTATGGTTCATGAGATAGAGCTCACTGAAGTTCGGTTGGACGGACGGACAGCGTAGGTTTAGTAATACTGGTTACCGCCCTTTCCCTAATCTAGTAATACGATTCCGTTGGCACCCTTTCGGTAAGTAACCCTAAAAACGATTCTTAGCCTTCTTAAAGAGTAGTTCATTTGGTGAAGTTGGATGTTGTTTTTTTGTCTCTGGTGTAAAGTTTAATATATCCATCATGCTTTGTCCACAGTATTTACACGATCCAGAATCCCCAAATTACGGTTTATATGGTGGCTTTTTCATCTAGTGTTCTGATTAAGGTGGAATACATAATTTGAGTAAAGCAAAGGTAAAATTTAATCTCTTTTTGTCAAGGAACTAAATAGCTTTTAATAGTTTGCTTTAAATTGTGGACAGAAGGGCGGACATGGCTAGAAATATTCCTGTATAAGTTATGTGGTCTTTTAATCTCAGTTTTATGTGTTAGATACATGAAATTATATATTGAAATTATATTAAACACCAGTTGTAAGCTTTGTTGAGACCAAAGACAGCATGAGTCATTTGTAGTTACATAGTAGTAGTAACCGATATGATGCATCTTAATATTGTGTTGCCCTTGAAAATATATCAAAAATGTGATCGTAAAAATGTATCTTGAAAGAGTTAATTGCTTGCTTTGGGTTAATTGAGTTCATGTTACAAAAAAAGAAAAAAACAAGTTTCGAACTCTGTTCATTCATACAAAGTAAAGCTAAAACTAAGTCTCTGAGTTAGCTTGTTCATAGATATATGTAGTTGATGTTCATGTTGACTACTGCTGCTGTTGATCATCAATTTGTTGCATTTTATACTCTTGAACTTGTCTACTTTATTATTATTATTATGATTATTAATTTTGTTTTTGTGTATTTAATCTTCTTTGATATAATTAGATAAAGTTACATGAAGATGGGCTTCTTTCTGTCTATGGTTATGGTATGAATTTCTAGTTTAAAACTACGGGTTGCAGTGTATTTTGTAAATGAAAACATAATGTTATAAAGATACTCGTAATTAAGTTAATTAATTTTGCTCATCATACAAATTGAGCTTCGTCTTTTAAGCTTAAAGCTATTATTTCTGATTAAGCAATAACTTTATTGGTTCATAAAACTTGTTCTATGTGTTATTTTTGTATACGCATTCTTTCAAATTATGTTTCTCAATATTTATTATACTTATAATTTTTTGGCATCGAAAACAAGTTTTGAAAATTAATTAAAAGAGTTTTTTGTTTTGTTTTGTGAAATGTTAAAAGTTCCTCCTCCGCCCAATTTGTTTCCTTTCATTTAACCTTTAATACAATAAGTATAATATACAAAAGTATCTAGTATAAGATATTTTCAACTGACTCACAAGGAAAACTACAGTACTACTACAGATAAAAGCAACAGTAGTTATTGCTAGCAAGTCGAAGAAAACAACATAAAATAAACTAAGAACAAGAGTAATGCGTAACGGTAAAAGTTTTCTCGCCTCAAGTGGCAGCCACAACATTGGCAAGTATCGGTAGTAGTATGACGCGCAAATGGCTTAAAAAGTCAACTGAAGGAGCTTATAAAAAAAAAACGAAACTGAATTTAAAGAAAAGAAGAAGAATATAGAAGAAAACGAAGGAAACGAAAGAAATTCTTTTGAGAGGCAGCCTTTGTTGGATATTCTTCAGTGCTAAACAAGCTGTTAACTATAAGACTAACACAAAAGATACTCTAGCACACGTACTACTTACAACCTACACACACATACGCAGACAAAAGGAAATGAGATGACGGCATCATTTACTTGAAAGAGCAGAAACATCCTTTTTATGAGCAAAGAATGGAAAAACCATATTTCTGTGGTTTTAACAGCCAGTCACGACACCAAAGTGCAATTTGAGAAGATAACTAGTGAAAGGATCCATAACAAAAGCATGCTATTTTACGTTTATTTATTTGTTTTTCTTTCATTTTTCTGTAAGAGGTTTTCTTTGTGGATTTTTCAAGGACTTTTAAAGGCACTGAATTTATTCCAACATATTCTTTTCATACTATGTACTACATTTATTTATCTAGAAACACAAATTTAGAAAAATATTCTCAAGAAGATAACAATTAAAATTTAATTGCTTAATATTCTTCCTCAATCATAGATAACATGAATTTGTATACATATAATACGTATTTGTATTGCCAACCGAACAGTAGAACTTACCTTACACAATACAACAAACAAACAAAACAAAAAAAAGATACGGATACAATAAATAAAATGTTTGAATCATGGTCTATCCCAATGTTTTAGTTGTTGTAGTAGTAATTACAATGAATTTTCATTGAATTTTGTTGCGTTGCTTATCTAAGATGATAATCAAGTTCTTTTTATACAAGTTTCATTAAAGGTTCCAGTATCATTTTGAGTGTTTTTCTCTTTAAATATATGTAAGTGTATATTGTCTACTCTTGGTAAATGATATTATCTACTATTAAGAACCATAAGTGCGTATGAAAACAAAAATACGCCTACACTTTTGTTGGTAAAACATATCAACCTACATACTATTGTACTGTGGATATGCAATTGAATAAGCACAATGAAATTGTATCTATATCTAAATTTACGTTTTTTGTACTAAGTATATACACCCACTCACCTACTACAATCAAAAGTTCTTAGTAAATTTGATTGCGTGCTAAGATATGCAAATCTAATAATAATAGGTTATCAATTAGAAATTATCCATATGCCAAATGTATTTTCTGGTAGCAAAAATACAACATTCATTTTACAATTTTGTACTTTGTCACTCAATCCATCAATTAATCAATCATTCAATCAATCACTTACATTGATAATGAATTTTATGTTGAGTCATGTATACTTTTACTTATTTGACTACATAATTTTGCTTGTGCCAAAAATCTAGAATGTGAATTTAGAATTTTGTTTTGTTATTTCAGGTTATTACAGAGATCCTTTGAATGAAAATCCAAATATTCACATACTAAATATGAAAAGAATGTTTAATAAATAACTAAAGACCTAGTCTCCATTTAATATTTATGAACTAAGGTTTAAGCCAAAGGCAAAAGGTCAGGTTTAATTTATTTATAATCTATTCAAAGGTGTGTAAGTTGAAAATTCGTAGTGTTGGCATTTTCATTCAGGACAGGGCATCTATTGTAGTATACTTGGAAAGGTCTAAGGGATGGCATTTCTTGAGTCAGCGGTTTTGGGCTTTAGAGTGTATGTAAATAAATTGTATTTATTAACTGAGGCTGGAATCAAACTCTTAACCAATGATGGATAACTTGTACTTATTTATCTATCTATTTCAGTAGATGTAAAAACATATTTTGATTTGTTCCAATTTCATCCTATAACATTACATATTATAAAACAAAGTCCCCCGCCGCATCTGTCTATCTGTCTGAACGCGATAATCTCAAAAAATACCAAACGGATTTTGATGAAATTTTTAGGAAAACTTCAGCATAATTTGTAGAGTGTTCCTGTCAAGTTTGATGCCGATCGGACATAATAATTTCCATTATTTTTTGGAATCAAAGCAGTGTTAACCACTTGAGCAAAGTGTCGTACACAGCTGTTCTAATATTGAAACGGTTTATAATTCTTTTGTTGATATGTCACAAAATATGTCTTAAAATCTATCGGACAGGTAGTAAAAGTCAATCAATTAGAGTCATTCACTTAGTCCGCACGCTGCGTCTGTATGTTTGAACGCGATAAACTCAAAAACTACCAAACAGATTTTCATACGGTTTTCATCAATGAACGTAATCATTGACTAGAAAGATTTTAGTGATTGTTTCATTGCAAGCGGTTCACAAAGAAAATCGTTCTTTAATAATATAAGAGTAAGGAAAATATAAAACGCTGTGTTCGGTAAGTTACTAATATGTGTGATGATTTTAATTTCCTTATTGACTTGATTTTCCTATCTATATATATAAAAATGAAAGAGAAATGTAATTTGACGGCGATGGAATCAGACACCGTTTGACCAATCACCATGAAACTTGGTACATATACTTATGTATTTTTTTGATGTAGAAGGTTTTTGCATACTTACTTTTGTTGTTATCCGAAAATTGGTGGATGAAATTTTGCATATAAAGCTTAGGGACATATTTTAAAATCAATAAAGTAGTTTTTGTCAAAAATATCAGATAATTTTTGTACACTTTGATACTAATCGATCGTATTTCACTTACATACTTAAGAGAAAGAACCTACATATACAATGTTGGCGGCAACCCACTATGACAAGAACAATGACTACAAAAATCACACATGAACATTACGCATGGGTTGAGGAAAGCACGTCGGCAACACTAATATCATATATTAACATACAACAAAAGAAACACGTAATCACAACGAAAATTGCTTTTCGGATTCACTTTTTCTAGACGATTCACCACTCCATTATTCTAGACAATCCTTAGATTTGACTTAGCTATAGTTACATTTTTCACACCATATATTGGCGGTCTCTTTTTTTTAACCTAACATATAATAAATTTTATTTTTGTATTTTCTCCTTCTTCTTTTCCCTTTTTTCTTAGCTACTCATTCCAGAGACACTGTACACATCGATCAGCAACTGCAGATCTCTACGAATTGTCGTATGGATTTGAGCCACATTACGAAATTGTACTGAGTATTTAACGTATTGTATTTGCATTTCTATGGAAGCGTATTCAGGAACAATAGTCTTAAACTTTCTTTATTATTTTACTATTACCTCAATTACATTGACGATTATCATTGGGAATGGTTTAGTCTGCTAATAAGTATAACCGTTTATGGACATGCTCACAATAATTGTATTAAATCTATATCCAATATATTATGGTATATATTTGTTAAGTCCTCTCTGTTTGTGTTTTTTTATGCAGCTGTGCGTTCTGTCGCAGAGCAAATTTCTTCACCTTCCGCTCCTATTGGCTACTATATTCAGCATGTTACATGCATCCCCACTCTACGCAAACCAAAAAATTGTGAAAAAAACGAATAAGGCGAAAGAGAACAAAGAAAAACGTCAGCAGAGACTTTCATAACGACGTTTTCAGAACATCACAGCTTCTCCTCAATGCCTCGCTTCTCTTACCTACAAAAAAAGTTTTCGCTGTCGCTAAGCCTATTATCCAAATGCAGACAAGGCAATCAGCACCTTGCCAGCAATTGTCAATCGGTACGACTCGATCTGTCATAACTATATTTATCGAAATTATGATGGCTATCAACATGGAAGATATGTAAATTTTAGGCTTAAATTCTAATATATGAACAAAGAATGAATGTTTGTTCGTAGTTATGGACTGCCATACCGTTAATCTGATTGCAATGGAATTTTGTGAATGTAAGTACATGGTTGATTCCAGGCTGTAACATAGAATAGTTTTGGAACCGATATATGTTGAGAAATTGGTGGATTTTAAAAACAATCAACTCGTCTTTGTCAAACATCTTCTATTTTGTCAATTCATGATCTTACTGAAATTGTTTAGTTTTACACAAATTTGAAGGAAAGATTCTATTGGAAGTGTGACGCCAGACCGGTGCGCTAGTAAACGAATAAAATTACATATGCTTAAATACAGAAGTACCGTACATCAATAATAGATACATAGTGCCCAGACGTACATATGTAGATTGTAAGGATAATGTCCCGAGAGATGCTGACCATCATTCATTTCCCCCTTTGTCAAACTCAAAATATATATAATAATTGTGAAATGTATATTTTTCTTGTTTTCCTTTGGTTATTTTTTGTCATTTACAAGTTTTTTTATGTTTTTCTTTCCTCATTTTATCAAATTCAAACCTTTCAATTTGTTATGTTTCAATAGATTGATTGATTCATTGATTGATAGATTATTTTTCACCCGCATTAAAAATCTCAATTTCAAAAAAAAGGGAAAATTTATTGTAAAACATTCGACCTTTGCATATTTTAACCATTAAGGAAGCAAATCCAAAACCAAACATTTTGACTTTCATTTTCAACAACAACAACACCACCACCAATAATAACAACAACAACACCAAAAGCAACATTATAATTTACAATATACGAGTATACTAGTACATAATGCATAGAGTATATAGCCATAATGTTAGACAATGGTAGGTTGGGGTGGTCCTGCCTCAAGTGAAAAATGATTGGCTTCCTTGTGAATATTAAAAAGAAAAACCAATTGTTTTACTTGATTTATTGTTCGATTTGATAAATTGCTGACGACAATCAATTGAAAGAAAATACTTGTTAAAAACACAAAAGACTGAACTGTTTACAGGTCAATGAACATAACTTGAACACTTGACTCCTTCATTGATCGATGGTCAATGGTTCATTAGTTAAATTGATTCAATAACCCCAAACTCCTTCACTTACAATTGTATAACAAATCAAGATTTCAACAAATTTGTATTGTAAGTGTAAATCTCTTTTACTTTTTACTAAGTATGAGTACAATATTTGCATGCCACCTTACATTATGGTAAGTTATGAAATTCCATTATAAAAGACTTTTTGATTGAATAAATATAATACTTTCAAAACTTAACTCTTAAGCCCATTGAACAACAGAACAAAGTTTATTTCGTAAGAGTTTATTATCTGATGATAGTTTTTCCTCCTTTTTTTTTATTTTGTATTTCTTTACGATTTCTAATCCGATTATATGAAAATGTTCATAACAATAGAATTATGTATTACTATTATTATTATTATTATTTTTTAAACTTTTAGTTTTATGTTCTGTGAGTGAGTGTGCAAAAATTTAAAGTTTTGCTGTTGCTGTCTCACTCAATCAATATGAAATCCCACAATGATGACATCTGCAAAAATTCTAAAAAATGAAACTAGCAGAGAATCTGTAATATTCGTACTACATACAATATACGAGTGTATGAGTATATGAGTGTTTATATGTTTATACAGTTGGTTGCTTAGCAATAGATTCTGTCAACATAATATTTCTCACTTCAAGATACTTGACTACTACTATTACTATTATGCAGAATTCAGAGATGCAAATGGGTGATACACCCACGTACCTCTTTCCTTATTCTAGAACTTTTATGTGCCATAGTCATTTGGAAGATTATGTCATGGCGAAGGTTTTGTTTAGTTGACAGTTTCTGTTTTTTCCTATTTTCATTGCAACATATGATACTTATCTTAATATTTCAGAAAGAATCGTAACGTTTGATGTGGCTTTTAGTCATGTATTTATTATTTATTATTAAATCATAGAATTCATAACACTTTGCTGCTGGTTGTTTTTAATTTATTCATATTTCATGGAACTGAATGCAATTGAATGCAAAAGTTTATTTTTGTTTGTTTTTTTTCTGTTTGATTTTTCAATATTTCAATTGGGAACTTCTGAGTGGCAGACACACAGACAGATAGACAGACAGACAGAGGCTGATGAAGAGACTTCAAAGTCTAAAGTTTCATTGTTATTGTTTTCATTAAGTTTCAGTTTAATTAAATTCTATAAATTTATGTTTCATACTTCACACAAAATGTCAACATCTACATCAACGAAGTTTTAAATTTATTCAAATATTAAATTAAATCATAATTTTCCTGGTTTTTCTTGATATTTTTTTTTTTTTTTTTGTGAGAAAAGAAAAACTTTTCTGAAGTTTATTTCTAGAAGTTTTGAAGTACGATATACAATATTTTATGCAAAATTTAATTCTTTGAAGTTATGACGTTAGTAGATACAAGATACTATAGAGAAAAGAAAAACAACGCAAGTATATTTATTAAGGAAAGTTTATGGGGGAAGAAAAGATGAAAAAACGAAATGAAAACTATGCAACCAAGGGTTGGAGACTATAATGGAATCTTAGAACTTAGAAATTCTTCTAATCTCAAAAAGGCTCATCAATTTCTTCTGTAGAATTGTTACACTTGTGTCTGTCTGCATTTCCTTTCCTATCAAACAAGAAAATCTGTTCGAAAAGAGGAAAAAACTAAATTTAATTTCATAATAATTTGTTTCTTTTTATGTTTAATTTTTAAGTGTTTTTCATTCTTATGATGTTAACACTTTTGTTAATAGCTTTGAATGAGTCAGCGATTCTCTTATAATAGTTAAACTGAAATCATAACAACCCACACCCATGTACGTACGATACTTGAAACTCAAAGCATTTGACTAAAAGATGTTGATGTCTGTCTGCTGCATGGGTTACAAGATACAATTTGTAAACATGAAACTCAAAGGGAACTTAATCTTTTTATTTGTTGGTTGAAGAGAATCAAACATTTTTTTTCCAGTGCATTTCAATTTTCATTCATTCTTCATTTATGTTCTCATTTGTGTATTTCCTATTGATATTGTGTGGTCCCATTTTCTTGTAACATCACTTAGTATATAAAAAAAAATAATATAAAAATTTGTTGTAATTATTTATTAATTACGAGTCAAAATAATACATTTACACATTAATTTCTCTTCTTTGGTGTCTTCACTTTTTCCGGCCAGCGGCATTAATGTTTTTCCTTTTGTATTGTATTTTCTTCTTTGGTGTTGGCCAGCCACACTTGTCGGTCGGTCACGTGCAACGCCCAAAGTTCAAAACAAAAACACAGAAAAAAAATACAAAGAAAAAAATGTGGAAAACAACAGTGAAGCATAAATTAATTGAATGCTTTTTGAGGGCGGTCAAGTCATTATTATCCAAAGACGTCAATCATTTGTTCGTTTGCCTTCATGCTTGTGATACCTTCTTTAGTTTACTTGTAATACACAATACACGTGCATATGTGCAAGCAACAATTATTCTGCAATTTCTTCTGCAATAAATTCTAGCAACATTACACAGAATCCACAAACTTATGTGCCGGCAACTTGTGTCTGAAGAGAGAATCCGAATTCTCTCTCATTTTCCATGATTCTTCATGTTCAAACAGCTGTTTATGAAGAGAGTTCATTACATCATGTTGCTAAACATTTTACAAGCTACCAACATTGTTGATTGTTGCTATAAGTATGTTGATGTGTTTAATTTTGGTTATATTGAAGTGGTTGCATGTAACCAGTTTATTTACCACAAATTTAAGTCCATTGAAATTAATTAAGGGTTTTTTAAATACATGACACTAAAGGTTTTCGCCTTCTAAATTTAATTCCTTCAACGTGTGCCCCATTTTGTCAATAAAAATATTATTGTTCATGCCAAAAACTCTCTCTTTTCTTTAGAATTTGTATCTTACAATAAATCTTTTTAAAAACTATTTCATTTTTTTAATTAAGAGGAATTTTCAGAATGTCACTCATCTTAGAATTTTTGGCAAAAATGTCCAACAGTTAAGGAATGTGATGTCAATGTAAAATTATTCTGCGGAAATTAAAACGCAAAGTTACAAGTTGTTAAATCAATATTGGTCTGTTAATTTAAATTGGGTAATAAATCTAGCAGAAATAAATTGAAATATGATGTTATAACGGGTCGCATTACCAATAGTCACACATCCCCTCCACCAATTTGTCAATCATGCAATGTTATCCTTTATCCTAAGCTACATTACATATCCTTCTTGAATGTCCAAAGATGTAATTATCTGCACATCAATCCGATACAACTCATTTCCGAACCATCTCCTCATCATACATTACGAATAATGTCAGGTGGTATTCTTGTAACTAGGCAAGCTTAAAGCCTATTAAAGCTATTGCGTTCACTCCTAAAGTTTAGTGTAATTTTATATCGTGCTGTAAATTCACTAATAGATAAATAAATAAATCGTACATGTGTTTATTATTACTCGTATTATCATGCAATAAAATTGAATTGGTTTGAATTAGTTTTATGTACCATAAAAGTCATTTAATAAAGAAATGTGAAAATGCATTAAACAATTGATATCTGTATTGTTATAGTACTCGTATAGTATTGTTATTGCAGACGTCGATAAACTGATTTGTCAAAATAAAGCTATACGCAGGTAGTATTGCCTTATGAAATGAACTAAGGGTGGCAGAAAAACTCATAGCAAGTATGTACATCTTGAACAAATTGATCATTGACATGTGATTACGATACTGCTCATACATTGATTGTGAATAACGTTAGCATGGTTCCATAAATATGTCCAAGGTACGGTCTTACAGTGATTACCATTAATTTTTTCTGGGATGTCCATTCGTAAAAATTGGTTATAGTTGTCTTCTTGTGGTCACTCATAATTCAATCATGAGGTTTCATCTTCATACATAGACAATGTCACAGTGGAAAAACTGATCGCTATCCAGGTCAAATGAGTCTGAGAGACCACACGCTGCAGCGCGCTGGTACAAACAGTGGATGCCAACATTTTTTTTTTAATTTGACCACCATGGTACCCTGGAGCATATCCACCGAGTCGTGCATCACTTACTATCTGCACTCGAGGGCAAGCAATATTGCGTTAATGCATTTTTAGATATAGAAGAAGCTTTCGACCGTGTCTGGCTTCAAGGATTGCTTTAAGTTGTTGCAGAGTCTTTAATGACAAACAGATTTTTGTGATCTATGTCAAATATAGAGATGCAAGGTCGTTTATCACATCTGTTCAGGCTGGTGTTCCCCAAGGCAGCATATTAGCTACTGTGCTCCCTCAACCGATCTCTAATACCACAATTTTAGCCACTTCTGCTCCCTTAGTTCGCCGATAGAAGACGGTACAAACATGCAATCCTATTTAAACCGCTTGGAAGTCTGGTTCACAAGTTGGAACATTAAGTTGAACTCAGCTAAATCGCAACTATGTTCTTTCACCCTAAAGAAAAAAGATATAAGTACCTTCGGTTACGCTTAGTGGTCTTGCGATATCCCAGTTCACCTTGACAAACGCCTAACATGGAAAAAGCATAAAAGAACCATTGCTCCATCCTATTCCTATAAAATAAAAAAGCTGAACTAGGTTCTGAGCAATAGGAGCAAACTCAGTTTTGAAAACAAGTTGTTAATTTATAAACAAACCATTGCTCCTTTCTGAAAATATGGCATCCAACTCATAGTACATAGTACGACGTCAGCATCCCAACTGTTTTCTAAGTAATAAATTCCACAGCAGCCGTTACAATGATAGACTACACTCCCACCCAAATCCTATCGCAATCATATATGTATGTATTGTATTGTTACAAAGATAAGTTTTCTTTTCTTGTTCAGCTTTACCAATGTTTGACCACCTTTTCGCATTAGGTAACACTCCATCAGCGGGATTCTTTACTTTAAAAATCATTGGCGAGAATCTCCAATTCAACAGCAGCCAAAGATTGTCATCCTCTTTTTCTCTCTTCCTCTTTCTCATTTCAGGGACATCGAGCAGTATCTTGGCAGCACCCCATCAAATTATTTTTATTCTAATACACTAAAGTCAAATGGGCCTTTCAATGGTCAAAAACAGTGGTTAATATTTCAATTATCTGTCCAACCTTTTTGGTTCCCTGGATCGCATTTGAAGAATCCGTAATTAACAGCGGACCAAAGAAATTTTTGTTTGCCACTCCGACCGCCTGGGCATCATTCAGACTTTACTTGGGCCACAAGTTGGACAACCCTGGTATATAACTCTTGCATTGATCTATTTAAAAGTAAGTACATAGAAATTTCTTTTGTGATATGCAATCTAATATTTGAACTTCTATGACTTACTCAGTGGACAAAAATTGACAGCGAAAAGACAAAAAGAAAAAATCAACAAAATATGTGAATGTTAACCCCAAAGTCAAATAGAAAAAGAAAAGAAAACAAAGAAATGATTTTCCAAATGTCTCAACACGTTTTGTTGCACATTTTCTGTTTTCTGTTTTTTTTTTTCTTCAATTTTTGGTTTTGTGTTTTTGGCACTTGAATTGCGCATTCGCCACCATAAACAAATATTTACAAAAACTCTAAACTAAACTAAACACTGCTACCAAAATCATTGTTAGGTTAAGTAGTTTGTTTGCTCAACAAAAACCAAAACCAAAACGGTTTACATTATTGTATTTTCATTTTAAGTTTACACATATTAAAAATAGATCTGTTATACTGCTACTCTTTACCTACCTAGACAGTATGACTAGGTTATGGATGGATGGATACACTTTTTGTTCAAACTGTGTAGTTTAAGCTACGAAAAAGAAAAATGGTGTTAATAAATTGCTTTTAGAAAAAATATAAATTTATTGTAGTTGGTAACTTTGAATACGCAAAACAAGTGAAATTTATGTATTTTGAACAAAAACTCCTTAAAGTGATATACTTCATACTTACCTACTATTTTCAATCCTTTCTTATTGTAATTCTCACTTATTTCTATATAAGTTCTTTGGTTGAAGTTAAGCTCTAAAAAGTTCACTAATAATATATGTATGAATATTATGTTTCTTTTGGTTTTGATTCGTTCTTTTTTTCTAATATTTTCGCATGTGCGCTTTTGGAATTTTTAAATTTAATTATTTATAGAAAGCTTTTTTATTACATTGCTCATACGCACTGTTGCATTTGGTTCAATTTAACTCTAGAAAGCTTCATTGTAATGTATATGTGTGTATATATACAAATGTTGCGTGCTTTGAATGTTTTTCTTTGTGGCATGCAACACATCAGTATAAATTTCCCATGGGCGTCATTGAGTCTGGTGATGTAAACTAATTTTCTGGTTGGGTTTTACTCAAATGCACAAATGTATCTTATTACATATTATACATACTTAGATGTGAGAAATACTTTCTAGTTGAAAGTTGAAATCTTTAAGAATTCCGGTCTATTGATTGAATATAATCCTTTAAATTGTTTTAGCTAACAGACTTGTTTCACTTAGTCATAACTTTTGGTACACTTTTTCGACTTTTAGACCGAAATTTTTGTTTGATTAAACATTCAATTTCTTGTTTTCTTTTCAAACAATTTCATGAGTCGCTTGTTGCAACCCTGATCTCATTTTAATCCATGTCAACGACTACAAAAATTCCATTTGCAACAAATCGAAAACCAAAACGTTTTAAAAGTTTTAGCCAAAATACTCGTACTAGGCGCCCAACAAATGTTGGCTTAGCTTTGGGTTTTACTACTACTATTACATACTATATACAAAACAAAAGCCACTCACATTTTGTATGTATAGAAGAAGGCTTAGTTGGAATTTGTGGCAACTGCATTTTACATTTTCATGTCTTTATTTATTTCCATTGAAGGATTTTAAGTTGTTGAACTGAAAAGAAGTAAGTAAACTGTTCAATGTTTTAAGGTAAAGTCATCTGATGTCGAGTAGTATTTGCATTTGAATATTTTATTATTTTTATTTATAGTTCAAATGCATCTAAGAGCAAAAGGTATTTTTAATTTATGGAGTGCGACAAATTAGCACAGTTTTTTTTTTTTTTTTTTGTTTATCATTCCTTTTTTTTTATGATTTTTTTACGAATACCAAAACTGAAAGAAACCAAATGTGACGTCTGAAAGGTGCAAGTGATTGCTTACTAAACTGGGTCAACTTTGATATAAAGAAGAAGTCGGAAATTTATTTTTAAAACGAAGTACATAGTACTACATTTTTAGATGCTTATTTCTCTTTTATTTCACTTCATTTCAAATGCAATTTGTTTGTAGTTGTTATGGTTAGTTTTTACCACACAACTTTATTGACTGTTAAAGAATAATATGGCTTCTTTTTTTAGGAGATTTTCGAAAAGACTATAAATCTAGTTCCACCAAAAGATTTCATACTTTCATACATACACGTACATAATTTTGTATGCCTTTTGTACAAAAAAATTAAAATATTAAATAATATTTCCTAGTTTAATAAAATCCAGGTTTTTGAAGCGGTGAAAAGATTGGCACTGATGGCAAAATTGAGATAGTTGATAGTTAATTTATGGTCAGTACATTTCCAGTTATTCCAGAGCAAAGCTTGCTAATTGTTCAAACAGTTTGTCAAACTCAACATGTGCTACGGTCATGTTAAGCTTGACATAATAATTTGGTTGATCGGGTTCGTCAAAAAAGAGATCGTAGGAAGTAAATCTTTGCTGAGACGCCTGTACGTCACTGTGATTAATGGGCATATGGAATAGTTGGCCCTTGTTGCTCCATAAAATGGAAGAAAATTGGACTTCTTGTTTTATATACGTTAAAAAAAATATCATTTATATCTTCATTTATCAAGCAAATCTCACAGAGGACTGTTAAATGAATTCTACATTATCATCATCATAAGAAATTAACAGGGACATCATTACCAAAAGGCCAGCGATCTTATTCAATCCACCAACTGATAAAGACCTACATAGAAACCTCACTAAAATAATATCTCAAAAGCATACTGAGAACTAGACAGATTTACATTATCGATGCAAAAGGTTCAATGAGTACGGTTCTGCCACTTTGTATCCAGCAAACAGTCAAAAACTCTTATGGTCGGTGTTTATTCGCCTACGAATAGGACACACTCAACTGACGCATGGTCACCTACTAAATAGTTCTCCTGCACTAAGCTGTTCCTGTGACGACCATGTATTGGACAATACGAAACCTTCAGATGTCCTCCAACATCCTACAGCTGAGAACATTAACAAAATCTGTAAATACATGCACTATTGCAACAAAGATAATAAAATATAAATTGACTAATTGGGCGCGTTCAGCAGAACCAATCGCTAACTTTTTCCGATTACTTGGTGGTCACTGTGATTGTCAAATTCACACAATGTATTGATTGCGCTGATTTAAAATCAATCATAAAAATACTTTGATTACTTGTAGTCAGCGGACTTGAATCAGCTGTGTCTTTAATTATGTTGTTAATATGTGCTTTAAAAATGAGTGGAATGGGGAATATCTTAATTGTAGGCAAGATTGTCATACATTGTTGTCTCTTAATCAGCTGTTTCTGTTCAACACTCCCAAGCCTCAAATTAAATTGCGTCACACTTCGAAGCAGGACATTTTACAAAGCCGTAATTTTACAAGTAGTCAGCGCTTCCTAAGTAATTGAAAAAAAATCAGCGCCCATTGTAATTATAAAGTCGTAGCCCTAAATAGCTAGTACTCTAATATCAGAAGGTACTTTAGTGTAGAATTAACCTAATATAATAAATATATCAATAACAGGGATATCACTGTAGCACTGTCCAAACTTGGATTAGAATATTCTATGAAAATTTTAAACAATAATGTAGGATAAAATGATGCTTACATGATTCTTTGATTTAATTTTTTTGGTGTAAAAAGTTTCTTAAAATTGAAAATTTAAGATGTTTGACTATTTTTTTTTTGAAAGGTTTTATTTACTTTACCGTGTTTGTGTCGTCAGAGGATCAAATCTAGTATTTCAAATTTTACCCCCATCCTGTTGACCGAATTTTTCACAAAATCAATGACTAAAATAAAATTGTGGGACGAGTCGAATTTCTACTATCTAAAGTCAACCGTTCATATCATTGAATTTACATATGCTTTGGATGCTTCTTCTCAATAGAGAATTTATGCAAAATGTGTATAAAAGTAAATCGTAGAACAATGATTTGCATATTAACTAAGGTTACGTTACACCTCACGATTTTATTTCAGTCTGATCAATGCTCTAGATTGATAAGGAGAGTGGTAACTGGCACCTTCGTAATTATTTTTTCGCTTTTAGTACATTATCTACAATATATCATTATTATATAAATTACTAGTATACATATACATACATTAGTTCGTGATGCTGTTCTTTGTTTAATTGTATTACATTACGCATTTGAAATCAGACGAATCAATTAAGTTTTAATATTGACATAATCATCTGATATATTTGACAAAGGCGACTTGATTGATTTTAAAATTTGTCTCTAATTATTTGGATATTGTTCATACATAATAATCGCTATTAAAAAATGCTGGGTGGGGGAAGGAGGGTGAAAAATACCTTACAACCTATTCTCATACGTACCAAATATATAAAAAAAATGACATACAAATCGGTCGAGCCGTTTCGGAGGGGTTCATACACTAACACAGTTACACGAGATTTTTAGATATTAGAAGATAAAACCTTTTAACTTCAAAATTTTCTTTTATTTATTTTTTATCTAATTATATGTACTACATAGATAGTTATAATTATTTTGAATTAAATAATGATTTTAATCACAAATGCATGTAATAAATATAGTGTGCTATTCCTTTCGTTTTGTTTCCAGCATTTGGTCATTCTACTAACTTAATAGGCCACTTTTTTTCTTAAATTTTATTCTTATTGGTGTTAATTTTATTGAATTTATATATTTTTTATTATTTTTTTATTGAACTGTTTGTACAATTTATTATTGTTAGTTTGCAGTGTCAATTGCTTCCGCTTCAGAATGGACGAAGCAATTGACAAGTGTGACAGGATAAATAAGAAATTCAATTCAATTCGATTGGATAAGGATAAACATTTATTATTGTTAAGGCTGACAAATTTGTGTGACCTCGAAGCATTAGTCTTCAATGGACAGATAAGTTGAGTCGAGTTAGTTCTTTAAGACCGCCAAAGAAAAACAATTTATCAAGATTTTATTTCAGTATTTTTGGTGATAAAATGTAAAAAACAAATATTAGAAGTGGGAATACTAACAGAAGTTGAATTGTGGTTCATAGTACTTAGTTAAAGAATCATTGCATATTCAAAAATGTTACAAATTTTGTGGTTACATAGTTTCATTTTTCTAAAAGCCACAACAAAAAGAAAAAAAAAAACATTAAGCATAACCTTCAAAAGATACTACTGTGTTATCTATCTCTAGTCTATGAACCATAACAAAGAGTAATGGAAAAATTCAAAACAAAAACCACTTGTGGCAAATAAGTCCAAAGCCCAAGGGAATATAATAGACCAAATAACAATAGAAAATTGTATTCGCGCTTTTAAGTTTCTTTTCTTTGCTGGAGGCATCAAGAAAATACTTCAGTAAGTCAAGTCAAGTAAAGGAACAAGGACATGACGGAAGTCCTTTTTGAGTAGACACAGTAGTTTTTTTTGTTGTGTGCCTTACCATGAAGTGTTAAATGTTAAAGAAAAACTGTTGACAACAAAGAAAAACAGATAAGTGGAAACAGAATGAATGAAAAGATTGAAAGGAAGCCAGTTACTATAAAGAAAACAAAGATGCAGGGAGGTAAAGCCTTCATTCACTTAGAATAATGGAAAAACATATTTCTTTTTTTTTTTAACGAGCAAACAAGAGGATCCAGAAAGGCTTCTTTTTGTTGATAACCAAATGCAATGAAACCAGCAAAATGGAGCCGACGTATATCATCACTGAAAACATGACTTAAGCGTAAATTATAAGCAGAATGGATTACCAAGAATTTCATAGAATTTTTTTGCTTTTCTTTTAAATTCAAACTCATTAGAACAATTAGGGATGTTTACAGCCTCATAAGAGAATTGCTCTATTACTTATTTACTTAATGATCAAGGCAACATTTGTTAGTTTAATAAGACACCGAGAGAGAGAGAGAGAGAGAAAAGAAACAAGAAATGTATCTCAAACATAGCAGTAGAACTTTACTATACCAGACGACGACAGATAGACTTTTGATTGCTAAATTAAGTTCCTAAATTAAATTAAATAATTTTGCAAGTTTTTGCTAAGAAAACTTTTCTGTTTACTTTCGCTTGAAGCGGGCGCGGAAAACACAAAACTAAACCAAACCAAACCAAACCGAAGCTTCCTCAAGTCAATGTAGTAAGGATATTTAGAAGGAGGAGTGGTACTCGCAAGGAAGTGAGTATCCCAAGCGACTGTGACGTAAATTTTCTTGGACTGAAATGAAAGTGTGAAAGTTTCTATTTCTTTGTCAAGAAACTTACTACTACATTCCAATTTTGAGTTTGTTAATGCCATAAGGCAAATAGATAGCGCTTAGTGCCCATCTAACAGGGTTTGTTTTCTATCTCTTTTTCATAGTAGAAGTTGTCGATTCAGTTAACTTAATTAAAATGTCAAATAGCGATAAGAATTTTAAACGAATTAATTATAAAATAAATTTAATTATAATGGATATAAAATCTTGTCTTATATATGTCTATATATATAAATATTAGGGATGTAACGATACAGCCGATAGGATTCCGATACCGATATATACAAATAGCTTATAAAAGGGCCTTTTATTTAGACGGTCAGTTCAGTCTCAGTCCATTATAGCCTTTCTACAGTGAGTAAAAAGTTGTGAGTTCTGGTTGTGCGCCCACAGTGGGCTCTGTTGTGTTCTGAACAGCTGTTTTTTGTTTTGGTTATACACTTACGAACAACTTTGTGCGCAAAATTAAAACTGAAAATTTGTGAAAAATACATGATTGCAGCTCGTGGATCATCAACACAACACTTTTATCGAAACTGTGTTCTAACATTATTTGTGTTTATGTGTGTCGGTCTTTGACGTGCCGTTCTGCAACTTCTTTTCCTTTTAACACTTTTGATGATTTTTTTTTGTTGTACGCATGGAGTCACCTAGATGGTTTTTATAAGATTTGAACAAGATAGGGGCGTTGTTACACATACACACAGCTTTTTACTTTTTTAACATTTATTCATTTGGCGCAACAGTTTGAGGGAATCTCTAGCATGAGATGTCAAATATAGCAGGAAATTATGACAATATTAATATTTGATTCGTCTGATGATAAAAATAGAACAGTATCACGCACTAAGATCACGTCGGAAGCGTAGCAAAGCATGCCGGGTACGCTGGTATACAATATATTTTCGTATAAATTTGTGCCAAGTAACTTAAATAACTTATGTTACAAATGTAACTAAATTCAACCACAGAACATGCATATGGTAAAATCTTAAAGATTCTTCAAGAACAAAATGTTATTTAGTTAAGAAACTATTCTTGTTTTCTACAATTTTACAATTGTAGTAATATTTACTTTTCATTTTGTTTTCCATTTTACGCGCTCTTTCACAACACTCAATTTATCTGGCAATTTTATATGCAAATCTGCTGCTATACCATATACGAATAGCGCCTAATGGCAACATAAGCAGCAAGGCGAAGTTGCTTAAATTTTACATACTCATATGTATACATTGAAACCAACACATCCTCTTGTTTTCCCTTTGAGTATTTCAAACGCTTGAAGTCAGGAAAATGTTTAAAAATAAGAAGAGAAATATTAATTTCGGTTCTAACGAAAATTGTATACCTTTCTGCTAAGCCGATACTTAACCATACTTAGTATGATAACTGATAATTGTGTGAGTTAAAAGTAAAGAGTGTACAAATGTGTAAATTGGTGAGTGCGCTTACACACAAAACATTCTACTTGCTCAGCTGCCAAGTAATTTTGTAAACAACTGAAATACTCACAGCCGCACCACAATAGTGATTTACTTTGATAATAATGACAGAGAGTGTGTATGTGAAGGTCCTAACAAGCAGAGAGTAGCGAGTAAAGTTGGACGGCTGTTAACAATCTACTCGTAACAAGCCAACATGATTACACTGGGCGAGTTCGCTTGCAATCGCTTGCCAACTCGCTGTGTAAATGAGCCTTTATAAGATATCGGCTTCTTTAATATTGTTCCCATGTTGTTGTTGGGTTAGAATTCCTTAGCTTGCAAAATTGTGCATTTTATTTCCATTATTTTAGGAAGGGTTATATGTAATAGTAGTCGAATTGGTCAAATATCAAGATGTTATCCAAGATTCAGAACTTACTTTAAAAATATATAGTTGAGTTCTTAGTTCTTAAAAAAAAGCAAGTTTGAAGGTCATCTGACAAAGTATAATACATAAACTAAAACAGGGCTACCCAACCTTTGGAAGAATCTGCAGTGAGTTGGATCGAAAGTGTAAAAAAACGCATAGCAGCGGGCCAAAGTAATTTCTGAATCTTCACTGTTGTAACTTCAGCCGCATCTGGGTCTCATTGGCCGAATTCAGAATTCGTTTGGGATACATGTGGCCAGCGGGCCGCTGGTTGGACACCCCTCTCTAGACTCTGAAACATCCGATAGGTTTTAAGAAATATTGTCATCTTAACTCTCTTCCGACTCAACTTAATGCAATATATACATGCATTATATGCGAGTATTATAATTTTTCATATAAGAAGTAATATTTTAATTTTTGGGGAACTCCAAATGAAATGTTCTTATCTTGATATATGAAACTATGTAGTTTTATTAGACACAACTAAGCGGACAGATAGGATTATATGAATTCTTGTTCTGATACTGATCAAATCTATAAGTGTACATATACAATAGATGACTAGTCACCCATATGATGACAACAAAGTGGTAAACCAATTCACACTTATTATGAAGGGTGCCTAACAAAGGAGATAGAAGAAAAAGAAGTTGAACAATAACAACGTCAAGAGCAGATGTTTTGCATCTGTTTTGTTCATTTTCTGCATTGTTGGTTATAGTATTGTATATTCTTGTGCATTCTTTTCCTCTTTATTCGTAGCTTTCAGTAAGTTAATGTATCTTCTATATTTACTTCATCGTTGTATATACTCGTTTCTACATTAAATTGTTCGAATTGTTATGCAAGTAAAAGTGTTTCTCAATTGACCTTGAATGTTTTTAAAAAGTTTAAGAAATTGCATACAAATATTTAATATGTGAAGATATACGAGCATGTACATAAAAGAAAAGAAAGAAAGAAAACTATGTAAAGAAACATGGACATGAAAAATGTTGTTATCATGGCAAATTTAATATTTTAATTTAAATCTTTTTTTTAAGTTTTTACAAATAATGAATTTGTACACATATGTATTCTTAAAATGTATTTCATTGCTTTAAAATAAGAGAAGTTATTGATTAATTTTGAGTAATTCTAATGCAGAGAAAGTTTGTCTAATCATGAATTGTATTTCTTTTGTTCTTATGTATTGTAATTTTCCTTTTGTATCTCATCAATTTGCTTCCGCTCATGTAACTTTTTAATGAGTCTTTTGTCTAAAGAAAAGATACTTACTTATGTTACTAATTAGTTTTCATCCCTTTTGTTCTAAGTTCAATTTACAATAAGGAACTAAGAATAGAGAAAATAACTATAGTTACTTTTTGTTCCACATTTCCTGTTTAATTCTAGCTGCAAAATATACATACAAACATATTGTTTTGTTGTAATCATTAATTTGATATTTTATCTATAATTATCGAATTGTAACATAAGCTGTAGGTACATAATATTATAAAATAATGCAAATTATTGTAACATCAAACATTATAATATAATTATATTGTAGTATGAATATACTTTTTTGGTTCGTTTAAATTAATGGAATCTGATAACATATTTAAGAATGATTTTATGTCATTAATTTTGTTATATAAAATATCCAGCCTTCAACTATGATATAACAGGCCGATTTGCCGATTAATGTCAGTAATTGGTATGAGTAAGTTTAATGCAATGATCTGATGTTAATCATGAAAGCCGATAAGGATAACATTTTTTTTGTAGTATATTAAATATTTTTTATTTACTTCATATAAATGTAAATTAAAGTCTACAGTTTGTATCGAAATCGGGACGGATAAAATTAACTTAATTTATACATTTTTGGAAAAAATGAAAAAAAAGAAATAGGGATGGTTTTACAGCATTGCTGTTAGCCGTTAGCTGAATTCTGATATTTGAATTTTTCCTTAATCTAATATTGTACATATGCTTGCTACAGTCTTCCAACTGATTTCATGGTCACCGTTTAATATGTTTATCAGCTCATTTTACTCAATTGAATTTTTCTTAAAATGTGACATCCTAAATTCATTTAACACAGGGCATCATGATATGAAGTACGTCAGTGTTTCCTGCTCATTCCTGTTGCATAGCGTACAAATGGTTGACATATCTGGCGCGAAACGATTTGCATTTAGTGGTAATATGTCGCAGCATGCTTTTATTATCATAGTTATTTCACGTTGAGTTAGGTTGGCTTTAAAATATTTTTCTCCAACTGCTGGTTGCAGGTATTTATAAAAGCGGTTTGTGCTACCTGCTACTTTTTCTAGCATTGTGCTCCACGAAGCCGCTTTTAATGCCTCAATGAGCTGATTGCAACGATTACACCAGTCTTCTTCTATTCCAGCATTCCATTGAAAACTTATATTGTGTTCTGCTCCCAGCTGGTTAAAGTTATTTGCCCACACAACGTTTCCTCTTAAAATAGCTTTGGACAATTTATTAGGCAATCTATCTGCGTTATATGACAGTAAAGTCTTTGTGATGCAGATCTAATGTATAGAAGTGACTGTATTCAGTACCAGTTTCCAATAACAATGCATAATTTGGGATTGCGTCCGATAGCCACAGCACTCTTTTCAAGAATTACCGCTGGAACTTGTTTACCTCTTCCGACATTATGTATCCCCAAACCTGCGCCGCATACGCTTGGATTGATTTGCAAAATGCCAAAAATAGCTTCCATTTTGATGCCAATATGATTTCGCTTTTGCCTAGGAAATTACGCCATATCGAGTTAATGCTGTTTTTTGCTTGCTCAATTCGGTTGTTGATGTGTTTGGTGAAAGACATCTTTGTTCTTGCTTGTAAGTCCACATTTCTTGGGCCGAAAGTCGGCCTTCCTTTGCTGAACACCATTATTTCTGACTTCGTTAGGTTTACTTCCATACTCCATTTTAAACAATAATCCTCAAACATTATATATATATATCATTGATTGGAGTACATTCACATCATCAGCTAGTAGTACTATATCATCCGCGTACATTAACACTTTTATGTTTGTACCATCAAACATTGTTGTGCATATCATTTATGTATAAAATAAACACCAACGGCGACAGTTTAACCCTGATTAAGTATCAAAGACGTTTGACATTTCATCACCCGTGCATACCGCGTACTTGGTATTTTTGTAGATATCTTCTATTACTCTTAATTAGAGGGTTTCTTATCAAAAGCAGCCTTGAAGTCCACAAAGAAGGCCTAAACTTTCTTGTTTTCTGCTAATTTTATGTGCACAATACTTGACAATACTTGGTTGTATATGTTGTGTATCCCCTTATGCATAGAATTTGAAGCGTTTATGCAAACAAATCTTTTAGCTATTAAGATTTTGAAGTAGTATTGTGCATTTGGATCTATTTTTGTTTAATTTTGCCATCAGATCTTTAATTGGGATCATTAACGATTTGAAAAACACATGGTCAACATAAAAACTAAACTAATATTAGTAAATAATCAGTAGCATAGTTTTGAAAGTACAGAGAGATGAAATATTTGTTTACTCAAATCGTCAATGATATATTACAGTTCAAGCTAAAAGTTTCTTCACATATATTAAAGGGACCCCCTGATAGAATAATCATTTTATATTAAAACGAAAATGCATTTGTTAACAGACATATCTTACTTATTGTATTTGATGCGCCCATAGTTCCCTCTTTTCTAGATTTAACTACATTTGATTCTCTGTTATTATGTTTTTTAATGCACTGCATATTTGTAACTTAAAATCTTAACTCTTTATTCTACTGTTTTCACTTTCTCTTCCTTTTTGCAAAATGGTTGAAATTCCAAAAACAAAAACAAAAATACCAAACGCATTTTTCTCTTTTCTTTATTTGCAGAAACATGCAAGCGAAGCATAAAAACTAAGCACGTAATTTCGTATCTTCTTCTTTTTCCATTTTTCCCATTTTATTTTTGATTTTTTTTCGTTTACTCCTCCTTTAAATTTTTCTTCCATTTATTGTTATTATTATTTTCTCGTTTCTTTTGCTGAGAAATGCGAGTTGCGCTTTTCAACAAATTTTATGACAAATGCTTACTGAAATTTATTGCAGTTGCAAAGCTGAGTGAGTTCTTTTCTGTTCTTTCTTTTTTTTATTTTTTATTATTATTTTTACCATTTTCATTACAATTTAAAGTGAAATGATTTTCTTCTTCATTTTTTATGTTTTCATGGTTAAATTTGTTCTTATTAACAATAAACAGAGTTAACTAGTACGAGAATGTAATTGAAAAGATTTTTCAAGGAAAAATGAAATTGCTATTAGCTTAAGATTTTTTTAATATCACAATTATCAATGTTGTTATTAACATATTGTGTTATTCTTATATTGAAATACAATTCTAATAAGAAAAATCCTTTGGATTTTGGACTTTACTAGAAACTTTTTTAACTGTAAAGTAACACAATTAAAGAAGAATCACAATAAAAAAATTGAGAACAGAGTTGTGTTACAATGCTAGATAATAAGTCATTCTAGAAACATACAAACATTCGTTTCTATTCATTGTATTCATAAAAATAGTAGTGCATCATATCCTAATGGTTTTAACTCTTTTCTGACATGAAAACAGTTAGTTGCATAGTCTTATAGAAAGGTACATCCGTTTGACAAAAAAGTTAGTCGAAGCAAGATTGAAGTTTGCAAAACATCATATAAATTGCCAAGCCGAAAAGTGGCGCCATTTTTTGTGGACAGATTAGAGCAAAATTGTTTTGTTTGTTGGAAAAGGCTTCAGCAAGGGCGTATACAGCTGTCAATGTAGGGGGGCAACCTTTTTTTTTCTATTTTTTAACTTTTATATTGCAATGATATTATTAAACGTCATTAGATTTAAATTTAAGTGTAAAGTTTAAAACCATTCTAGGTGGGTTTTTGATAAATTTTTCACAAAAAAAAGTAGTGGTATTAAGTTAGCAATTACCATGTTTTTATACTTAATTCACCATTTAGGCGATCTTCGCTCATCGTAGTCTTAGTCATGTTTTTACTTTTCTTAGGGTACTGAAGGATTTCTCTACTAATGCCGTAGTGTATGGTAGCGCAAGCAAAATGCCAATTGCTTCTTGGATTCTCCATTTTCGTTAGCAGAATTTAAATCTGCTGGCTCCTTTCTTTGTTACTCCACTCTTTATACCAAATATCTAGCTAATTTTCGATACCTCCAAAATCATAAAAAGTAATTGCATTACAAATTTGAGATTTGAAATCTTTTAAGCCAATTCTTTGGACATGTGCTGGATGTAAAGCAGTTTAATTAAATGCTACATTATTTTCCTGTGAAAATCTTTGCTAGAGTGCAGATATCAGCGAGTCTAGATAAAACAGAAAATTTGCCGGAAGTATTTCTTTACCGTTGTAAAAGGAGTGTTCGTCCTATTTTGTTGCTTTTCTGCAACTCTGGGCACACAAACATCGAAAAAAGCTGCATATGCTAATTCGAAACACTTTTTAAAAATGTCATTCAATATAATTTCAGGTGCTGATCTGTGCGTTTCAATGACATTCAACATTTTAAGTATGTGACCTCTGTATTTTATTGGGTTGGTGGAAAAGTATCTTCTGAAAATGACATTCATGTTTCAACAATTTTTCTTTCATCAAATATTTTCCATTGTTATTGATAACCTTTTGTCATCTTTCCGGTAAAACCATAATCCTGGTTTTGTAGAAATTCTGGGGTTTCTGATAAAAAAAAACTGGCGCAATACCGTTTCGCAGTCGTTTAGGGAATTCATTGTTACGCCATCAAGATAATTCTGCATCCGAGTCATCAAAGATGTGTGTGGTTTAGCGTTGTCATGGTCGAAGACTATGCCCTTTCTGTTCACCAATTGCGGCCGTTTTACCTTCTTCGCTGTATTTTGTCTTATTATTTATTGACAATAGAGTTCCGGATTCTTCGTTTGCCTAGGTGGAACCAGCTCCTAACACACAGGACCTTGCAATTCCACCAAATGTACAGCAACCACCTCTCGCAGATAGCGTCGGCTTTGCATGACTTGGGCAGGCTCACCTTGTTTAGATAATGACATTGTTCTCACATTATTCTTGTATACTACCCATTCATCGCCAGTTATCAATTTGGACAGAAAAGGTTGCAAATCATTCCGTTTCAGTAACATTTCTCAAAATGAAATGCGATCAATACGATTTTTATCTATCAAATTGTATGGTACCCAAACAAGCAGTGTTTTTGCATAGCTATCCTTTTTTAACTGGTCTTAAACTGTCATGTAGTGGATGCCAAGATCTTTAGCGAAGTCACGAGTATGTATGTTTTCCGGTGCGAGGCCAATCAGCCCGAGGCGGGTCTTTATAATCGAAATTTCCGGAACAAAATCGAGCAAACCATTTTTCAACTCATCATTCTGATAAAGTGCACACAACTTTGGGTGGTTGTTAAAGAGGAATGAGCTTAAATTCCTCCGATGCGTTATAGGGACCTTATAGA
Organism: Amiota communis; assembly: GCA_037043315.1. Lineage (NCBI taxonomy): Eukaryota > Metazoa > Arthropoda > Insecta > Diptera > Drosophilidae > Amiota > Amiota communis. Next base: position 181,516 of record JBAMAV010000934.1, read on the forward strand.
CTCCATGCCACTTCGATGCAAAGCCTAAATGGGCAATAATGGATTTACTACTTTAACAGTTAGAACTTACAACTGCACTACTATTTTTATGAGCACAGTTGCATGTTGAGTCCTCTAAACATGACAATTATCTGTACAAAAAAATCTTAAAAATTCTAAGTCAAAAACCTTGTGTATTTAAAGCTTCTTTTTCTTAGTAAAAGCAGAGAAAATTACATAAATTAAAATTCATTAAAATAAACTGAGAAAAAGTAACACGACAAAATTTGCTTTATTAAGAATTACCACTTTAATTTACTCTAAGCAACCTAGGAAGCATAACTTTCTAATTTTCCTATTACCTAAGGATATTCCAGGTGGCTGCTTTTTTAATAGATAACACCAAGTACACAGTGTCCTGATATGACAAAAACACCAAAGGAATTACTAGACAAGGACGTAACTTAAATGTTTCTTACCAATGTAAATGGTAAGGCAAAAGAAAAATGTGGAAAATTTTCATTAGCAACTTTTGCAGATGCTTTTTGTCTACTAGCAAGCAGACAGGCAACCTTAGAAGGATGCATATTCAGTTGCTCTTACTGCGAGAAGATATCAAGTGAACAAGAATTTTTAAAGCAAAAAACTGCACAATTTAAATCAGTTTAATTGAAATATTAATTATTATTTTAACGTTTAATGATGCACCACAATAATTTCATTAAACTGTCAGGAGAAGAAGCAACAGCTAAAATATTGTAAGTACTATATACTATGATATGGATGCAATGGATTGTGGAATTTATGGCATGTTGCATTAAATTCTGCCGCTAATTAAGTAGCGCATATGCCAAATATGCTTAAATTTTTGCATACTCATCGTTTAGTCAGGTTAATCAATTAGGCAATCAATCAAAATTATAAACTGCATGCAACTTTATAATGATGATGATGATGCAATGTGCACAGAATCCTCCAAATAATGAGTTGTGCAACAAAAATTCTTCATTAAAATGAAATTAATTTTGTTGCATGTTGCATATTTTGAAGCTTAAAATTCCAAAAATTCTAAATTGAAATAATTTCAAAATATCGACAATAGTATGAGCATCATATTGCATGTGATTTTAATGACAGACAGGCTTTATTTAGATGATTATGTGTATTTGCTTTCAAAATTCTATAAGAGTATAATAGTAAGTCAGAAACTATTCACAGCTCATAAACACACTTTCAATGGAATGCCTTTAAACTTATTATGTTCATACAATATTTGAAATATTACATTGTTTCATTTCGATCGCATTCACTTAATTAGTCAATTCGTAATATCGTTCTAAAAATTCATAGCGAATATTAGAGTAAATTTTCCCATACTCGTATAATGTAATTCAATATTTGCAAATCGAATTTGTGCATTTGAGTTTAAATTTCACGTTTTTGTTGGAAAATAATTTGCCTTAATTGGACTGCAAAACGTGTACGAGTATTAAGTACTTATGTATATGCAGATTGTGATATTTACTAGTATCTTACTCGTACCATATGTAGATAAAAAGGGCAATAAATACAATAATTTGTAATCAGTTTGAAGAATAAAATGAATATTAGCCATGTTTGCTAGTTCATTCGTCCATCTGGATTCTTAAATTTCGGAAACAAGAAAAGTTAATTACATTAAATTTGGTATGCAAACTCTTAGATCTTCCTTGAACATATTCTTTTGCTATTTGAAAGTTTCTATTTCTCCAAATATATTGTATAAATCTTTGCATGCTTGAAAATGATGTGATGATTCATATTGAAGTCCCTTCATTATTGTTCCAACATCCATTTATTCTTCAATAAAAAAATATATATTATATACTCGTATACATTTTAATATTGGACTGTCATCTCATTAAATGTTTTTGGCATTTTGTTTCAATTAAATCATTCGAAAGAGATTGTTTTGTTCTACTGAAATTTATGTTTTGTTTTATTGTTTGAATTGATTTTTGTTAAATTCTTAGATCATTATTATAGACTAACTGTGCCCACGAATTCGTACGCGTGGGGTATACGAAATATATTTGTAATTGCGTGTCTTTTGTTAACTTTTTTCCTAATCATCAGCTGTTTAATGTTGCTGCGCTGCAAAAGAAGAAAACATTCGAAAATCAGCCAAAAAGTAGACAACACAACTAAAAATATGGATATCTTTCGATTTAGTCGGTTGATTTCGATAAAATAATTCTAAATGTTACACGAAGCTTGCTTAAATACACCAGTGAAAACCGTATTTGAATGGGTTAAGCCGTTTATGAGATTAGCGTGCACAAACACGAAAAGGCTTACGATTTATATATATATAGATATACAGAAAATCAAATTAAGAAAATTGAGCATATTCGCCGTTTCCTGCTTTTTGTTTTTAATCAAGCTCCTAAGGCCGGAAGGACTGACATTTGTGCTGTATATTGGACTCCATAGCTGAAAGAACCATTTGTGATTGGTGTGGCAAGTTCAAAAATGGGAATTTTGTTCTCAAAGACGAACTTGTTGAAGAGCGATTAAATCAACTATTTCACGAAATTTCGCAAATTACAATCGGCAAGGAAAACTAGCTCATCTGAAGTATTGCAAAATGCCTTAAGCGACGATCCGGGTACGTAGGGTGTGAATTAACCCAATTCGCAACTGGCCATGGATGCTTCAGGCAGTGCTTGCACAGATTTTTGCATACTGTGGATCCATACTGTAGTCTCTGTCAAGATGTGGTGGAAGACCCGGACCATATTCTCCTTAGTGCTCCGATTCGGAGAAACGCGAAGGAGAATATATGCTCGCCTTGGATCTACCTGCAATTGTAAGGCGAATGATCAATTCAACAGAGGACTGGTCATTCTATGCAAGTGAAATTGTTGATACAATGGCGCCTAACTAATTAATTAAGGATATTATCCGTCCCTGCAAAGGAATGTTTTGGCGATAACGTAGGGAATCAATGGGATTCGAGGCTACAGGGATTGTTCTAGTTGGTAGGAGCCTGATATAACTTGTAGCACGGGCTATAATCGTCTTTTTTAAGATTTTGACCTCCTAATTCGCTTAACAAGAAAAAAAAAAAAAAGGTGTACTAGCAGAGAAAATGGAATTCTACCAGACTGTAGTAGAGAATCTCTAGTGGAGATGCATGTCTACACGTTGAGAACGGTTTATAGATGTGAATGACTGTCAATTCTTATTATTTCTGTCTTAGTTTTTATCATTAATCAAACTCTTCGCGCAGTGGCGCATGGTCATGCACATATTCAGCGCCATATAGTTGTACATATGACTATTGATATACGTATTCATACCATGTGCCACATATTAGACGCCATCTAAATATGACTATTGAAATTAGTATGAATACTGAATCTACCCTAAACGTAAGTCAAATCAATAATAGCATCCATTTGTTTTTAATTTTGTCAGTTTTATGAAGAAGAATAATTAATACAAAATATAAGCCCTTTTGTGTTTGTGCACGCTAATCTCAGAAACGGCTTAACCTATTTGACTGGTGTATTTAAGCAAGCTTGGTGTAACACTTAGCGTTTATTTTATCGAAATCGACACACTACATCAAAAGATATTCATATTTTTAATTCTGTTGTCTACTTTTTGGCTGATTTTCGAATGTTTTCCTCTTTTGCAGCGCAGCAACATTAAACAGCTGATGAATAGGAAAAAATTTAACAAAATACACGCAATTACAAATATATTTCGTATACCCCACGCGTACGAAGTCGTTGGCACAGCTAGTGTTAAAATAAAAACCTCAATAACATTTATTATACATGTATAACATGGTTAAAATTAACATGATTATTTATTCACATCAAATTAATTTTATTATTTTACAAAATTTTTTTTGTTTAATTTTATTCTTTTATCATATCCTCCTTAGTTCATTTGCTGTAGTGGTTTCTTTCTTTTTTTCTCTAGTGTTTTAATTAACTGTATTATTATGTTTTTCAAAAGGACAGAAGTGAATCTACCAGCTTGAGACTTGTGTTTACGCTACAGTGGTTAGTGTTTCACTATCCAAATAACGTGTATTAAGTTTTTGGTAGATAATGATATGTCTAAAATAATGATAGCAGTATGAAAATCATCATTTGGTTAGGGTTCGTCCTTAGTTCCAACTTAGCAAGGATTGTTTTTTTAAGAAGTAGATAGCCTTATATATTTATAGTTGACAAAAGGTTTTGACATAGTTTGATCAGATTGAAAATTTTATTATATTTCACTCTATGGCCTATCCTTAAAACCTTAAAATGATAAAAATTCTGTTAAAATAATGAAATCTTTTGGTCAATTTTTCCTTTGTTTAATCATTTCTTTGCTTTTAGTTTTGTTTCGCAATATAGAGTATGCAATAGTCAGTGTCACCCTGCTATAGTGTCCTAGCTTGAGTTTCCTTTTAATCTCTCTTGCACTTGCACTCAATTGTATTGTAGTATCTTGGTTTTATTTTACATTTTTTACATTTAATTTAAACATTCAAGGGTTTTTATTATGTCTTCAAAGTCGCTTTTGCATTTTCTTTCCTTGTTAAATTCAACTTTTTGTGGCTTTTATTGTCGTTTGACAGATGTTAACGTCCTTGAAAGTGTTTTTCATTGCAATTGTAAACTATATTAACCCTGAGCTTTAGTTGAAAATAGTCTGGATAAAGTTTATCTCAGCATAGCAGCAGATTTGTTATGGTAGACTAGTTTAATTATAAGTGTAAAAAAATATTAAACTAATTCATGGCAATGATTTTAATTTTAAGCTTGGAAACAAAAAATATAACAGTAGCGAAAACCTTCATGCTTCATAGCTCTTTTAAAAGAATTCAAGAGATAAGTAATGGGGGCTAACACGAAAAGTTACAGGGCATTGTAGAGTTTTGAATGACCAATGTAGAATCTGTTATGAAGAGGAGGAAACAGAAGAGCATATGCAATGCCACTGTGATGGTTTGATTTGAATAATAGTCCCATATCTAAGCAATCATTAATTAGAGAAGTAGAAATAGATATTACAGTCATAGCTCCGAAGAATATCTTGGAATACCAGACTCTTTCGGAAGAGACGTCATTATGGAGGCCCCAGGCTCCTAGCTGAATGAAATAAGGATGTGAATTTTTTTATTGTATTATGTAATGAGTTGTTTGACGATAACAGAAATTAAATTAAATAAAACTATTGAACAGAAAATACAATATTAAGGTAAGTGAGGCACTTTAAAGTCATCTAAGTGATGACGAAAATTAAAAATTCTTAAAACAAATAAAACATAAAATTAATTTCTTATTAAACGCTTCAAATCGAAATTCCTTATACTTATTAATAGCAAAAAAGGTCAAGAGGAGTCAATCGAATTTACATTCCCCCAAGAGTTCTATTTTCCATTTCAAAGTGAAGCTGTCAGAAGCAGCAGACTACCAACATGTTAAGGTAACTGACAGATTTCTAATTAAAGACTATTTATTCTTACTGTTATGAACAAATTGAAAGCCTTCTATATAAATTTGTCTGGCATATAGAAGGTGGATTTCTGGAAATTATTAAATAAAGAATATTATGTTATTATTTGGTATTAAATGTATTTATTGTTTAATGAATGCGACTACAATTAATGATTTATTATCAGAAAAATCTCATTTAATTTTAATGAAACTACTAGTTTTATAGACACAGTATTACATGTATCTTTACAAAGTATGCAAATTTAAATTGTATAAAAATTTCTAATGCCAAAATGAACTACCATTTGATGACCATCAAACACTTAGCTTCATGCATATGTCTTATAAAAATACCACACTAAAACTCCTAGACATTAAGTAAGTCCATCAGTGCACAAAATCAGGAAAACTTATATATTTTTTTATATGAATTTCATTTTTTTTTCCTTAAGTGCACTAAAGCTTTCTTACTTACGAGAACTTAAATAGTTGAAACCAAGTTTGTCTAATACGAAGGACAAAACAATTTGAAACACTTTTGACCAAATCCTGTGTAGGATTTTTTTTTTTATTTTTTTTTGGAATTTTCTTTTCAAAATAGCAACTTGAAGCCTTCACTTATTTGTCAAAGCAAGCCCAAGTGACAACTTTACCACATGCACTGTAAAGATACAACTCTCGAATCTAGTACTATTTTTATTACTACTAGAGAGTAGAGGGAAGTTTTGTAAACCACCAAATTAGAAAAGAAGTAGACGATAGAAGAAAAAACAAAATGCAAAAAGAATCAGATAGAACAGACACCCATAAGTGAAACAAAGAAAAAAGCTTTGGCAATTGTCTTTCCACATTTCGCTGTACTTTTGGTAGTTGGCACTTGTAACACAGTCACCAGCACTCCACACGCGCAAATATTTGCCAACTCCGAGCCGCAAAATCCTAACGTGAAGCAACATATTTGTCCAGTAAACCGAAAAGAATTTTACGCGAAGGATTTTGTGGCATTTGTAGATGACAACAGTTTGTTTCCTGTTCTTCTGTTTTTGTCTTTGCACTAAATTTAGTTGAAAAAGAAATTAAAGTTCTCAATTATTTTGACTTTAATTTGGTCATCACTTTAGTTACTAATTTTCAATAAATTCAATCAACTTGAATCAATCAGTTCAGATAGTTGGTTTAAAGCATATGTATTATTTATGTATGAATAAACATTAATCTATCTATCCATCTATTAATAAATCAATCAAACATTCAAGTAGTCAATTACTTGAATTTCAAATTTCAATTCATTTGTGATCACTTTACTATTTTACTAAAGCTATAAAATGATAGCATATAAAATACTTCATTTCCATTGATTGAAACTTCATTTCCATTTATCACAAATTGACATCAAATGAATGCATTTGCACCATGTGAGTTTTACTAAGCAGACAACTCACGTCATTTGGAGAAATTTTTGCATTTGATAAATGTTTTAAGCGTCACCATTTGAAGTGATATATAATTTATGTGATAAAAAATAATGCAATATTCATTGAACACTCTCACATAAAATTGCGATAAGTACGAGTAGTATTTAGTATATGATATGTTAGAGCTACACTAAGTATGATTATTGTAAATTGATGATTATCATACTCATCATCATCTTTAAAGCAAAGCAAAGCGGATAATATGGGTACAACAAAGTAATTGGAAATAAACACTTAATAAGTAGTCGATACATTTAAATTGGCTTCATGCATCTAATTTTCATAGAACATTAAACTTAATATGAAATTAAAATTCAATTACTCCGCTTTGTGGTTTATTCATTCGTGGTTGATTTACAATAATTGAAATACTTAGATTGGGTTGCCCCCTTTGAAAGAGTGTTAGTGCAAGCATTATACCATATACTTGGGGTAATTTAAAATAATTATATAGACATTATTAGATGGCATTTTGACACAGAAAGGTCTTCACTCAAATAATAAATATTATGATTATAGACTAAGTTGATTGAAACTTTTTTGTCTTGTCTCTTTTAACTGTAATTTTAACTTTGGAAACACGGAAACAAGTGAATCAAATGAATGTATATGTATTGGACGATTTAACAAGCAGACTTTGTTTCAAGCCAAAAATTTTCGTACAATTAGTGATGTGAGGTTAGGTGCTTTATCGTGCAACAAACTACTGCTTTCGGGCTCGGGGTATTCTGGTCGATTGTATCGTATTCTTTGCATCAATAGTTACATGATTTTCAAGCAACACTTTGATTAGTTGGAACGGACTCTTTGTGGATGTTGCTTTTGCTATCGATGAGCATTATCTTGATTTTTGAAGATATTTTCGAGTCTTTTTTGACCAATGAACAATCCATTAAAAATTTAAGGTACCAAAAAGTGGTAAAAGAGCCCCAAATTTAGGTCAATTTACCCAATGCGCTTGTTAATATAATCGCAATATATATTATGTGTATAATGATTGATTTCAGATCTATTAATTCTGATTTTACATTTAAATTTAAATTTATGAGTTGAGATTAAATTAGTCAATTAATGAAATAATTCTTAGGTTAGGCTAGGTTATGCAGGCTGCTCGCAATTACTCGCGAGTTCACCCAGAAGCCTTAAAGGTCCTTTGTGATGCCTGATAAAAAATGGGTAAGGGAAACAGCGGTTAGGGTAATCACAAAACAGCCCAATGTTGGTCTAGCTATGTCCCTCTATCTCTAAAACCAACCTGAGGAGTCCACGAACAGAGCCAGGTTCCCAAAGGACATTATGCCAAACTACTTAACTCTTCGAAGATTTATAATAATTTTATAATTTTATAATTGTGAATGCCAGAAAACATATGAAATTGACCCAATCAACTCTGAATAACTGCTGGAAAGAAATTGTTGCCAGAAGCTTTTAAGAAATCTATTGTTCTGGAGACCATTTTTGGAGACAATATATTATCCGAGCAGCACTATGTAGACGGATTTGACATTAAGCAGCAGCATGACCTCTATAACACACAGTTTTCCAGGAACGAATGAACCAAGTTATGTGAGATACTATAGTATAATTGAAAACAAAGAACGATTGTAACTTTTGTTGAAATATAAAATTGAAAATTGTAAGCAAAACAATAATGTAATAATACAACATAGACAATTAGTTTATTTTTCAAATGAATTGTAGTAATTTCCAATAATTAAAAATCAGTTCTTATGACAAATATGTAGCTAATAATAAATAAAAAACTATATTCAAAGTAGTATTTTGGATAACAATGTGATGTGTGATTATTGTATTGCATATTTAGTCACGTCTTCATTTATGTCCTACATTAAGAAGATTGGTCATTCGGTCGGTCTCATTAACCCATTACAAAATGTGTTAATTGGACTTGGTCGTGCTCGACCACTCGATACAAATGGTATTGCCTCTTTGTACAATACTCGTACTATAAACTCATACTCATTTTCTCATTTTCAGCTCGACACTTACTTTGCTTATTCAATTTTTATTGCACTTGAAATAATTTTCCTCTTAAAAATGTTCGCCGTCTTGTGGTTCTCAGCATTTAGAGCACATAATTGGCAACTTTGTTGTGTCTTTTTCAATTGAAGGAGAAGTTGAATGCTGCTGCGGTTCTTTGGAAACTTGAAAATGAGCTGATTATTAAGACCAATAAAAACATTTGGCGCCATTTACAATCTCTTAACTGTGCCATTTCGTTTTTGCGTAAAAATTAATTTTCATTTTTGTTAAGTGTATTTTGAAATTGCGAAAATATTTGCAAAGTAAAAAAGGGGGAGATTGTTTCTCCCCCCTGGGTAGTTTAAAAACAAAAAGAAAAGAAAAACTCTAAAGCAAAAGTACCTTAATTGCTAGTATAATTGTTCATGCTGAGTACAAATGGCAATTATGTATACATTTGCCTGTTCAAAATGTGAACCAAAGACCAAATGTGTTTGAATGCTTCAGACACGCAGACTCAGACTTAGTTATATAGTAGTACGAGTAGTAGTACTCAATATTCAAGAGCAATTTCTATGTAGTAGCCAGTTAGTCAGTGAGTCAATCGGACAGTTAGTCAATTCCTGTCAATTCATCATGCATTTTCTGGCCATTCCCATGCCTTGTTAGCATGAGTCTTTCAGTTAGTTATTTTTCAAAGAAATAATTGGCATTCAATCGATGTTCATAGGGAAAGCAGCTTTAGTCAAAGAATTCAAAGACTCAATTAGAAATCAAAAAGAGAATTACATTATTTTAGAAAACCAATATTTGATTGAACTTTAAATGAGTTAACTTGATTTTTGCTATACTCTAGTACTGTACTCTATTATCAAATATCCTTTAGAATCATTCGTAGTCTACAACAAGTACCCAACGGCCGATGTTGCACTTTGACATTTTGACTTAGTCAACTTTGATTTCAGTTTGAAGTCAATAAAGGAATTACATACTCCTATTTACTTTCAATTTTCTGTTCTTACTCTACTTACTGTTCTTATTGTTTATTATTATTTTGACACAATTAACTTTGTTTTCCTAAGATTGGATATACTCGTATTACACAACACTTTCTTATCCATTCAAATAATCTACCAATTCAATGTACTACAATACAATAGTATAATAATTTTAGTAAAAAACACAAAACCCGTTTGCTCTGACACTAAATGTCGTTAAATCTCTTATCTTGTTCCATATCTCAGAATGTATCTACAACATGCATTTAGATACATGTATGCAACACATTATTGTCAATGTTTAAGCCACAAACAAACTCAACATTAATCTTCACTGCACAACAGAGTTTTTTTTTCTTTCTTTATTTTTTTCTACAATATTTTGTCTTGTACTCGTATAATTTGCATTGCAAAATATTGTATCTGTGTTTATCTTGACATGCATGTAAGTATTTTATATCATGACTAAGTGTGTTAAGTCAAGATTCAAGCAGATCTAAGCAATTATTTTATCTGAAGTGTAAATATTCGTGTAATTATTTAATAGATTGTTAATTGTATAAATTAAATATTTCGTAAATGCTATTAAGAGTGCCATATAGAAATGTTATACTCGTTATAGTGATAATATATTTGAGATATATGAAATTCAATAGTAGTGAAGATTGTCTTTGAAATGTTATAAGATGTATAAAAATAAGTTTAAATGGATTACTTTCTTGGCAAAATATGCTTTGAGGCTTAAGACTGTATGTAAGTTGATCTTTACAGAAATCTGCTTAAACAGAATAAGGATCTGATTGCCAATTGCCTAGGAGATGCAATAAATTTTCCTTTGATACTCAGTCCGAACAGTTGGCGGGTAAATTTTTACCCATAATCAGTGAACTATTAGAATCCTTTTTAGGTACCACCATGCTCTTGGGGTTAACCTAAATAAGATCGAGCTGGTGTTATTCACAAGAAAATACAAGATATCTAGCTTCAGACTAACCAGTTTAGGTGGCTCGCAGTTAAAACTTGCGAAGGAAGCGAAATACATTGGTATTGTTCTGGATTCTAAATTTTCTTGGAAGAGAAACTCTCAAGAAAGAATAAAAAAGACATTAGATGCTTTCTACGTCTGTAGGAGGATATTTGGCAAGAGATGGGGGCTTCAGCCGTATATTATCCACTGGTTTTATACAGCAGTTGTGAGACCTATCCTAACCTATGGAGCGCTAGTGTGGTGGGAGGCGGAAAATACCAATTCCCACCTACACAATCTTCATAAGGTGCAAAGAATAGCTTGTCTAGGAATTACTGGATCTCTACGATCCACCCCCAAGGCGGCACTGGATGTTATTCGTAATCTGGCACCGGTGGACACTTATATCTAGTACGTAGCGGCCAGAACTGCAGTCAGACTCCGGGTGCTGCATCTTCTTAAGCCCTGTGTCGCCGGCCACAGCACTATCCTATAGTAGATATGATTGGAAATAGGGTAACGTTATTAGACGGGACCAGCTTTCGATCCATACTGATGGATCCAAGACGGCAAAATTAATTAATGCCTTGGGGGAGACACCTAGTCCGAACAGTTACGAATATTCCAGGTTATTGCCATTTGAGTTCCCGGCGCCAATGTAATGAAATGGCGAAGGAGCGTGCCAGAAGAGGCTCGGCACTACCTGTGTCTCAAGCAGTTGCCGTTATTTATAGATTATGCAGGAAGTGGGCAAATGAGCCCGACTGCACTATCGCTAGGATACTCTGGGCTTGCCCAAGAGAACCACCGAGCTTTTATACTCTAACAAGAAAATGATTCGGATGATGATGGGAGTTATTATTCGGCATTGCACTGCATTGGGCCCATAGGATGCATGTCCCGCATCATGACGTCTGTCGCAGCTGCGAAAATGAGAATGAATCGGAGATAATCCTATACCTCCTCTGTGATTACCTGTTCCTCTTGGTTGACGAACCCGTCTTTTCGGGAAACTGTTCTTCGAGGACCTGGGTAGTTTGACTTCTTAGGTTGGTTTTAGAGAAACAAGGTAATCTCTGGGAGCACCCTTGGACAGTAGTGTAATACCCCTTACCCTTCACTATCCCCCTAGCACTACACAATTTATCAGACACACACAATGGGCCTTACGGTTCAAGGTATAACTTAACCTTATCTTCCAGCTGAAGGAAAAAATCTATCAATTTACTATTCTCAGCTTTTAACCGATTAAATAAATTCTCACTTTTTAAATTGCATTAACTGTCTTACTAGTACTATATCATAATCTATGATAGTTTTAAAATGAAAATTCCTACTAAAAATTCCTTATGTTTTTATTTTTTGTAAACCAAACTAGTTTCCGACTATGAAAAACAACAATTTTTAGCAATCATCTCCAACTCGTTAAAACTTCCTCCCTCATAACCCACAAATTTGCCACTAAAAACTCAACAATGCTTTCATTTCGATACTTGTTACAATATTTTTTATAGTTATAGTAGTTGCATGTAGGAGTATAAAAATATGCACACGTTATACGCCCGAAAGCAGACTTTAATTTTTGTTTTTCATTCCAACGCCATATTTATCACACATTTTAGAAACATTTCTCATATTCTGCGATAGCAAAAATACTCGTTCTGAAAAATAAAAACAAAAAGAAAACAGAAAAAAAAAAATTGTAAATTTTAACATTTCCGTGCTTTTCACTAGCATATTTTTGTTTGTATGCATTTCACAGCATTTCCAATAGGTATTATCATTTTAGTGTGATGTTTGTAACAGATAGATTTGTCCATTGGAGACACCGTTGTATGGAAGTCATATTTGTTAAAAGAAGCATTAAGTCATGTCCATTTATGTATATTACTGAGTCAAAACCAATCTGATTACTGGAGTTGGTAATTCCAATGAAAATTATGATTCTTGTTGTCTTATAGTAAAAGTGAGCATAGTGATTTTTTTTTCTCTTATATTTTTAACGTCAAATCAACCAAAGGGTTTTTAAAAAGTAGTATAATTTTTAATAATAATTATGTGAGTTTAAAGAGAGTGGTGTTTACGAGCCCCTGTTGGGGAGGTCGTTGGAGTAAAGTCGTTTTAACCTTCGTGGAGTTCTGTTGTATATAAGTGCCCTTGCTAGGGGATTAAGGTGTTGGAGCAGTCGATCTTTATAACGGCTGCTGAGGAAATTGATTTGCTCAAGTACCGTTGGCATTTTCAAGTCACGATGTAAGGTCGAATTTCTGACGAACCATGAAGCGCCCATTATAGGTCGCAATGCTTTATTTTGCATTGCTTGAATTTTTCTACCTTTGTATGGAGCAGTCGTCCCCCAGATTTGCATGCTTTTCGCTCGCAGCATCCAATTAATTTTTTTCATTTTTTGATAGCATCACACAGTCATATATTTTACATGGGAGCGCCAAGTAAGCCACTTGTCCAGGATCAGACCAAGGTATCGAACTTTATCAACCTGTGGTATGATGCTAGAGTTAAGAGTAATAACAGGACAAACATCGCGCCTTAATGTAAATGTACAGTTTGCTGATTTGGAGGCATTTATGCCAGGCGTTAAATTTCTGCATATATTGTTAGACCAATTCAGCAGAATTAACGGGAGATGATGAATTCGCAAGAATGGCAGTGTCATCTGCATAGGTAGCGATCAGAATGTTGTCTTTATCTGGCATTGGCATATCCGCAGTGAATAGAGAATAAAGGACTGGAGAGAGAACACTGCCTTGAGATACCCCAGGATTGATACGCCTTTTGTTGGAGTCAGTGTCGCGGACTCTGACAAAAAAGGCTCTGTCTGCCAAAAAGCTCCAAAACATCAGAAATTGCTTTCCTGGAAGTATTTTACTTAACTTATGAACCACTTAACTAAACCCAGTCGAAGACTTGCATGACATCCAAAAAGACAGCCGAGCAGTATTGCTTCGTTTCAAAGTAATACCAATTCATACAAAAATTGTGGTCTGAAAGGGTATTTAAGTCTCGATGAATCAAGTTAATATTCTGTCTTCTTTTTTGATTATACTATACACTATACTCGTATATAAGTTTTTGTTGTACTGATTGTGATTTTTCTTCTTTTTTGTTGTTTGTTGGCACAAGGACAAAACATAAGCGGTCATAATTATTTGCTATTCTGACTTAAAACCAACATTTAAATCCTAAAACTACAAGAGGAACTACTTGATGTTTTGAAGTTTAGTAAAAATTGGGCCATCATAATGACGATTGGAATAGAATTTAATTGTAGCACTCTATTAGAAATTTTCGGCCACGAGCTTAGTGTGAAATAAAATCAAACAAATCATGTACTAATGGCAAAATCACATTTTCATGTTACTAACTAACCTGGGACTTATGATTTGTTTTACCATAGACAATAACTGTAAGTGGGTGTGACCTATGATTTACAGCATTGCCAACTTCTGTTGTTGACAATAGCCTAACAAAAGACATAAACCATTGGCAAGGTATTACATGGGTGCTCGATTTGTATTTACTGTTGCCATCTTAACTTGTTTTGTTTATGGGCACACTTGACTTCGATGACTGTGTCTACAGACATACATATATCAAAGTATATAGCACTCAATCACAAAATCGAAAAGAAAATCATAAAAGTGTTTGTATTGTCTACCATTTATATATGGTATATATACCATATACATATAAAGTTAAGGTCTTGTCCTTGAAGTAAGAATCTCAGTTAAAATTATAAACCTTGAAGAATAAAAACAATAACAGTAACATGACAGTTTAAAAATGTTGCCTGTTGTGGATAACCATCAAAGAAATAATAAAAGGAAGAAAGGAACAAAGAAAGTCAAGCCAAAATTTGTGTTATTGTCAGTATTAAGTTGGGTTGTTGTTGTGTACTCTGGTAAGTGAAGAAGCCAAGAAGTTAAGAAACGCGAATGAAAAATGTTGCTATCAACAGAAAAACCAACAACCAACAAGAGAAATGAGTTAAGTATGCTTTCAATGAAGATAAAGGCATTGCATGAGTAGCAGGGAAAAGCATCCTGTTAGCGTTTGAAATAATGAAAAAGCATATTTCTCTGTTTTTGAACAAGAAACCATTGAGAAGTGCAATAATAAGAGAAAATAATGAAACGAAATAAGTGGATCTTCTTCGCCATTCTGTTGGTTTCTCTGTTAAAATGATTTTTTTTCTTTTGAAATTGAAATTGAAAGAAAATATTATACTATCTTATGAAATGAAAGTTTCAATAAGTTAAGCGTATACAATTATATATGATATTATTGTACAATTTTAATTTATGATTATTTTCATATAAAAATTTCTTTGAATATTTTTTAATTTCAATTTCAAGATTTTACTTAGAATGAAAATGGTCAATAGGAGAAAAAATAATCCCACCTGAACCTGAAGACTTTGTAAAGATTTATATGAATGAACAAACCAACTCACCATCCAAGACTTTTTTAGGCTTTCTAAGTAAGAGGAGTACCCGCTATAACAAAGAAAATACAACATATTTTGAAACAGATATCTTTATTTAAACTCTATACAGTCTTCATTTTATTCATCAATTGCTTCAATATACTGTTGATAGTGAAAATGGCGTGCTGTATTCTTCGCAAAATCATTTTTACAACTTTTGAAACATATAGGGTGCGCTGGGAAGCAATTGGAAGTTTCACTCGTTGATTTTGCCTATTGCGATAATGGATAAGTATATTGATGAATCAAAACTTTATTTTTTTTCCAAATGGGGTTGTCTTCATCACTCAAATGCTTCAATAGGTTTACATACAATAATACTCACCGTTTATTGTTTATCTTTTTTGAAGATAATCCGCTTCCAAAAAAACTGATGCCTACTGTTGGAACTGCCTTAGAGCAAATTGTCTGCTTTAAGTACATTATTTTGGCAATTCCTTCATCTCGCCCCATGTTCCTTCTATGACTATGAACCGATGCAAAATCTTGGCTTTAATACTGACTTACTCTGTTCTTGTTCCGTTGTGAGTAATCGCTACATCAATTTTGTGCACTTAATTTTTAAGTCAAAATTTTCATCGCAATGCGATATACAGTACAGAATAGGTTGGGATGAGGACTAACCAAATAATATTGTATTACATAACCATATTTTCCAAGTTCACTAAGAGCATTAATGGCTTCCAAATAAATACTAAACTAAACCTCTTCAAATTTTAAGCTGAATATTTATAAGGTTGATAATAATGATTATCTGAGAAAAAGCGCCATCTATATGCCCGGTTGGCAAGGTCGTAGCCAGGTACGCGCAAGCCGCGGGAACAACTCGTGCCTGTGCCCGCAAGTGTGCCGTAATCACAGTTCCTTCGAGATTCAGGTATTCATCAGAAATTCCAAGATTTTCTTCGAAGACAAATCAGCATTTTCAACTAGTTTTAAATACTGGTTTCCAAGGTGACGGAGTCAGGTCCAGATTAGGCTCAAACTGTGACATAGTAAGTGCTCTGCTGAATCCTCTTCTTTATTACTCTGTTAAGCAGTCTACACAAATCGCATGTTATGTATATATTTCGTCACTCTGCAATATCCTGCAAGAAACCTGAGACTGTCAGTGTCAGTCCCAGTAATTTCTGGGTTCTTTTGCGAGATGATGTCTTCGGGGAAAACCCTTAAAGATGTCTATTAAGCAGTACGGGCCAAGAGACCTCTGTCTTCCAGGCAGAAACCATGCAAAAGAAATAAGCACAAATACATTCTGATATCAAGGCTGCACTACATGCACTCAATGCTTTTGAGTTCAATTTGAAGTTGTTTTATGATTGATGGATGTTACTCAAAAGACTAGCATCGAACAATCATATTAACCAAATATGGGTACCAGACATAGTGGGTATCTTTGGAACGAAGAGGGTGATGAACTCGCTAGGAACACTCTCATTGGACCAGAGCCATTCTGCGGGATGGCTTGGAGTTCAATGAAAATTAGGGACAGACAATGGCTCGATGGCAAATCACACAGATATTGGGTAGACACGAAGAATAATAGGGTGGCTAAACTCCCAACTAGATCTAGCAAAAGAACACACGAGTAATTCCTGACACGGACAAGTATTCGGGCAGTCTCAGGTTTCTTGACAGGACATTTCAGAGTAATGAAACATTTACATACCATTCAGCAGACTACTTAATACATCACTTCTGGACCAGACTCCGCCACTTTGGAAACCAATACTTAAAACCAGTGATTACGGGCGTCCTTCTCCTATTGTAATCTAAATATTTTTTTCCATTAATAAATGTTTTTGTAGTATGCATATTATTCGTTTTTCCTTGCCTGCCCCCTGAACAAAATCCTGGCCAAGCCCTTGCCGATTGGGTATTTCTAGAACTAATAATCATTTTGAACATTTATTCTGTTATTTTCATGTAATATTATTGTATTTGAAGTAGTTTAATACGAGAATCTTCATTCAGTGACAAATTGTAACTCACAATGCAAAAAGAAAAATTTTATGAATCATGTAAAATGCAGGTGAAATGATTTTTTTATACTTTAAAACTGTGAAAAGTATGTCTACATTTTCATTCTCAAATAAATCATACAAGATACCATACACAAGTCACAAGTTCTTAGTAGTACATACTCCGTACTATAGTATAATGTCTATCATTTCTCTGTGCTGAGGTTTCATTTGTTGCATACAAGAAACGAATGAAACTTAGAAAAACCAAACGAATGACTTAATCTGACATTTAGTAGTACGAGGTACAATGCTACTAAAGATTCAGATGTTATCTTGTAGATACATTTTTGTGTGTTTGTATTGTGTTGATAGTATGTACGACAGAGCAACTTGTTAACAGCATTTTTGTGTCAGTTGATATTTCATGAGCCTTGCTTTTTTTATTACTCGTTCTCTTCTTAGACTACTACTATGCTTTTACTTTCTCATGTTTCTTACAAAGAATTATGTGTACCTAGAACTTAAAATGACTTAAACAATTTCTACTATAAAAAACTAACATATGGGAGTTAAACAAATATAAAAAAGCAACAATAAATTTAATTGAAAGAGATGCCGCCATAAAGATTTATGTGTTTTTTTTTAATAAGAATTCCATTTGGAATCATGATTTGTATGATTAAATGGAATTTTATCAAATGCCTCAATAAAAAATGAAAGTGTTAAGCTTCATTAAGACGACATTTTTATATATGAAACTTAAGAAATCCGTTAAAAGTGTTGATATGCAACACACAAACACACACAATATAAAATGAATGAAATTTCTTAATTAAAAAAATAAAAAAAATATTATGGAAAATTGTGTTAAAATGAAATATTTGGTAATAAAAATATCAAAATTCAATGTGATGAATTGTCTATAAATTGTTCAGTTTTGTCAATAAGAAAAGATTGAATATTCAGTCGTATTGTAGTGGGTATTATAAATTCAGAAAGCGTCTTAAAATCATTGGTTTCTTTCGTTTCTTTCATTTAAATGTATAAACAGACGTGTATCTATGAAAAATTCTTTTAAAATGTTTGCTTTGTTTCGTGTTCGATATCATTAACCAGAAGCTGGTGCTTTCAAGTCATTAATAAATCTGTTCGATCAATGAAAACGAATTCCTTTCACTCCATTGAGTTCAATAGTTCAATGGTTCAACAGACTCGTTGAATGCTACTTTGGTATTGCGTTGGAACTTTAGGTAGTTTTTGGTTTGCGTGTAGCAGGCTTAAATTGGTAACTTGAGTATTGTTTCATGTGTGTAGATACAAAAAATGTTTGTATCTAGTACTACGTGTGTGTTCTACTATTGTAGTTTTGCAATGTTTTGCACGTGTTGAAGCACACACATATTTTTTTTTTTCATATGCTGTTGTTGTTCTGCCTAGTATGCTATTCCTTTTTATTTTTCCTATTTTCATTTTGCTGAACAAAATCAACTACAGATACATTCCAGATTCCTTTCGAATCATGTCATGATTTATTGTGTTTTGTAGTGTTATGTCGCATGCTTGTCTTTGTGTTCACTTTGAGTTGTCATTGCCATTGATATGTGAGAAATTTGAATGGGTTTTATTGCATTTATTATGCTCTTCACTCAAGTGTGATTTAGATGGAAGAGAATTCATAAAGTATGTATACAAATGATTAGCTTAATGGGGATATTTGATTGAGCCATGCAAACTATTTTTATTTTTTTTTTTTATTTAATGAGGCCACCGTCGTGTGTGGTAGGTATCCTTTGATCATGCTTCCATTGCCTGTAGAGTTCAATCTTCTGTTCACCTACGTCTAGGTTCACAGCATTTGTCGGAATGCTCCACGAACGAGGAAGGCGGGGTCAAGAGGCCCATGACTCTTGCCGGGAGTCCCCTGACCTTTCAGGTTACATCAAGTTCATGATATTGCTGCAATAACCTAATGAGTGACCTCAGAAGCATCGTTTTTAAACTTCTTTGCCGAACACAGCAACGTTGACTTTAGTCTCTGTCATCTTTTGGATGACATTTTCCGGTGTGATCGGACCAATATTGTCCGTCAGCTGAGCCCGCAACGTTTGCCACCGTTGACACTTTACGTCGTCAACTTCATCGTCTGCATAGTCACTGCACGGTTCTCTGCATTTTCCCATTAGGTGCAGGTATTGCCGGAAATAGCCATGCCCTGTCAATAGTTGCGTAATGTAGTAATGAACCTCTCCATGCTCACGTTGTATTCAATCTCGGATTAGTGGAATCAGTCTTGCAGTTCAGCTGCCCTTCATTTCAGTTTGCCATCGCTCCTGCCATGCTGCGATGGTCTGTTCTTTGATGTCTCTGTACGTCCGTAATTTTCGATTGTGCAAACTACTTAGTCTATTAAAGCTGATATTTGTTACATATATTTGTTACATAGATTGATTTTATTTTTTTTTCTCCATAGTTTTTAATTCAATATAAATCATGAGAAGTGTGTACTGTTTTTGTGAAGATTAAACATAAATTTTTCCATTAAAAATGACAATTAACACAACACACAAATTGTGCAAAAATTTGTGTTGAAAAGCTTCGCTGAATCGTACATATTACTTACATTTCTATCTTGTTTTCATTTTATATTTCTAGGTTCTTATACGAGTATGTATATGTATATTGTTTTTTATAACATTTTTACCTTTAGTTATGTTAACATTGTTTATGCATTTGTTTTTTTTTTTTTCAATGTAAATACTTACATATACACAATATATTTTTCATTTTATTTACATGCAGCTCATCTTCAATCTTTTCATGGTTACATGTAAATTTGCTTTTAAACTAAAATCTCTGAAATTTTATACCAAAGCCCTTACAATGCTTTTGTATTATTTGTTTTTATAACAATAAACAATTTTCACTTGGTGTTGATGAAAGGAAAATTGGAAATACAATACAACCCTTCTATTTCTTTTTCTACTTTTACTTTACTTTGTTGCAACTTGCAACATTGATTCATTGATTGATGTGAGAAAACTGAACAACAAAAAAATGAAACAAAATTAAGTGTTTTAAAATTCTAATAGTTTATATATGAAATTAGTTTGTTAAATGAAACATGATGCCTTTAAAACTTAGAAACGTAGTAAAGAGATAAGAAATATGTCCATGTCCATGTCATTTTATCATTCATTTTTATTTTATCTTTTGGACAAGATTTTTTGTTAAATTCTAAACTACACATAACATACACAAGTGAAGTTTATACCTAGTATACACTTATATCTAACAAAAATATACTACTGGTTATTGCAAGTAAAAATAATCTGTCATTTTTCTTTTCTGTTATCTTCCTATTCTAAAAACCCTTTCACTTCCACTTTACTTATTTTATTATAGTTTTGTATACATTTTAAGTTTCAACTTGTTTAAATCTTACCATCATCATCATCTCCATCGTCGTCAACACCACATCATGTAGGATTTTCCGTCCTTGCATATCTCATGTAAGTTTTTTTCATTTAAATCTAACACTCATAATACTTATCTTTTTACTTAAATAAATACTCGAATATTTGTTTCGAAAATTCAAGATTTCATCGAAGGAATAAAGTAGAGTTAAGGAAAGGACTTAAGCTTTAGTCTCACCAAAGCTTATATACTCTTCACGTAAGTTTTTCTTTTATTATACTCTTCATGGGAGTGAATAATATTATAAGTTTGTCATGAAGTTTGTAACACATAGAAGGAGACATCGCAGACCACATAAAGTCTATATATTTGTGATCATCTGGATGAGACAAGTTGCTTTAGCATTGTCCGTCTGTTTGCCTGTATGTATGCAAACTAGTCCTTCAGTTTCTAAGCTAGAGAGCTGAAATTCACAAAGGTTTCTTTTTACCAAACGCTGCATATTTCTCGGAATCAGCAGATTTGGACCACTAAGGGGGGTACCTCCCATACAAACCCAAAGTAAATGACAAATTTATAAAGAATAAAAGTACAATAAAACTCACTCAAACACTCAAACTGTGTTCTTTGTTGATACTCAAACTGTAACAGAGAGAATATAGTAATGCTTAGAAAGGAAGGTTGGATGCAACCCGGAGGATCGTGAAGAGTATTACATCTTTGGCATAGAGCACGAGGTTATAAATGCCAAATAAATTTTTGATAAGTCAGATTTAAGAGATTTGGGCATCACATGAACGGGTCATTTGTTGAGCATTTATCAGGAATTGGGAAATAATCATCGAAATATGGTATTATATTATTCATAGATATTACAACGTATCTCGCAAATCTACATGGTGCGCCATCTTTTATGTCGATGAGTAAACATTGAATAATTTTGAAAACATCAACAGATTTTCATATGTGAGGTATTTTTATTCAATTTGGTCCTTTGGTCATTACTTTTTAGAGCATCTCGGGCGGTATAGCGATATTTTCGGCACGAATGTTTGCCTTGAACTCGTCAATAGTTTGAGGTTTGCAAGCGTACACCTTGCTTTTCAAATACCCCCCCACAAAAAGAAGCCTGTAGGGATCAAATATGGAAATCTGAGTAGCTAATACCAAAAATCTGGTTCAGTATCAACCAAACCACATGTTGACGATCTCTCAATGTCTCGTGCTCAACAATATTCAAAACCAAATGACAAATAGTGTTGTCAGACGGTGCCTGTTGGCCACGATATTCTCGACGATATGCACGTTAAGTTAATACAACTGGACGGCTATTTTCAATGTACAGCGTCACTATTTCGGATCGTTGTTTCGTTATGAAGCGATTCATGGTTGAAATTGAAATTGTTTCAAAGACATGATCAATCAAGTGAATCGGTTGACAAATGTTAAAGTTATTCAATGTTTACAAACCGACATAAAAGATGGCGCACCCTGTTAATGTTAATAAGGTGTATTTTTTGATTCCAAACACATTCGCACTTTTTAAGGCATTAGAACAAACCATTATTGCTTTATTTAAAGAGGAATGTCGCCAAATTATAATTCAGAAAGAGTTTAGTTCTTTTGAATGTGCCAAAAATTATCCAACAGTTTTTGCAAGCCCACTCAAGAAGAGATCTGGTAGAACCAAAATGTGGTGATAAAGCCCATCATTTCAACAGCATCTAAAGGATCAAAACTGTTTATAAGTTTTGGTAAATCAAATATAATGTTATGGCATTTTATTGTATATAGATTTAATCATTATTGAATAATTGCCTTCCCAATATATGTTTTTTTTACTTTTCATGAGTAACAAACATCAAAAAAAAAAAAAAAAAAACATACATCTGACAATTGTGTTAACTGTATAACTTGAAATAATAATATGGCAATATTTTATTTGATTCTTACTTACTTTACAACATTTGGTTGTTTTAAAATATTGTAAAATGAAACAAAATTTATAGTTTTCAGTATTTTAAAATAAATTTATCTTTAATGCATTTTTATTTACCCATGTTGACCACTTTTTTGGTTAAATATTTATTGTTCAATATATTTAAGAATAAAACAATTTGAAAATTACTATCATATCCCGCTGAGTATTTGTAATAAATTGTTGTACATCCTGGAAAAAATTTAACCCTAATAAAATACAGTATTGAATTCAAATCCATCTGTCGACAATTAGTAAAGAAATTTTCCACCTTTTTCTACACAAACATAAAGAGGCGAGTATTTTCATTTTATTGAGATCCTTTTCAACAAGATACGAGTATCGTTGATTTGTGACTTGACATCCCTTAGTTTGTGGCAGATACAATTTCATTGTTTACTTTGTATGTCTCATTTCCCCTACCTTGATTGATTTTAATTCTTTACCAGAACTCAGATTTCAGATTGTTCCCTTTAATGGCAAATAGAATTTCAACTCAGCTCAGACCACAAACTTTGACACATTTTACGATTTCCTTCTTTAGCCTAATTTGCATTTTCAATTGAATTTTCTCTTGTCAACTGAGTTTTTTTTATTGTTATTTTCCACTTATTTTTCCTGGTGATTTGTAAAGGCAAACAATTTCGTAGATTTTTTTTATGTTCGTAGCATCTGCTCAACTTGATGTGATATTGATTAGAAGACTTACTGGCTCAATGACTCACTAACTCGGTGACTGAGTGACTGAGTGAGTAAGTGAACTTGTATATGACCAAGAAACATGTTTACCTTAAGATCTCATTTAACTTTCTTTCAGGATTCTTTGGGTTTAAAAGCAATCTATATAAGAGTATATGGACTTATTATTGACATTAAAGTATTGCCAATCAATATTGAATGTATCCTCTTTGGTGTCTTTAAACTTGTTCAATAAATGAATAGTTTTATTTCAGCTTGTGTGGTATTTTTTATTTAAGATACTTACAACATGCAATTTGCTTTTATTTCTTTTTATTTTATTTTTATTGTACATTCAACATATTAATTTGTAAACATAATTTTATGGGAGAAGCAAAACGTGTAAATATAAAAACCAGTTAAAAACATGCTTCAATAGCACATGCAACACTTTGTCTTGAATCCATGCAACGCCCAAAACTTAAGACGGCAGCATAGTATAAATTAATCGAGCGCCACATGAAGACCAGCAGGTTACCAAATACAGTATCATACAATCATCATAACCATCATCATCATCATCATCATCATCATCATCATCATACAAAGAAGAATAAGGATGCCATGCCATGTGTGAAAACAGGAAACTTCTTCTGTGGTATACTATCTTCGACATGAGACATCAAAGTAACAAGAGAACAATTTTGTTGGAACGTGTTCAAAATTGAATCAAACGAATCAGATATCAAAGCCAACACCCTCTCAACTGAACACGTTTTGAAAAATTATAAAGTGTACCTAAGTATGTATTACTTTGTACATGAAGTTATTTATAGTATAGTATGATGATATTTTTCATTCTATGCAACATGTTGCTAGATTACAATTATTTAGGAACATTGTTTATTAGTGAGTGTATTGGCAACACAAACACAATTCAATTCAATCAGCTGATGGAGCAATTTTCTACTAACCTCATTCTCTCTCACAAAAAATTTATCTAATGATACTCGTACAATATATACTACACGCATATATTCGCATTACAGCAGTAGTTATCTAGATGTTTGTTGCTTCAGTTCGATATGGGAAATACACTGCTATAAATTATTTATAAAATTTACTTAAATTTTTACATTCACAAATTTCTATCAATTTTAAAAATGAGTCAGGCACTGTTTTTCGTTACTTGACATAAATAAAAAGATTTAAAGGAAAATATAATAAATTTATAATAGTATTACTTTTACATTTTGACATTCTTAAATTTAATTAAAGTATGCAGCCAATTTGCTTGTATAAGAAAAGTGGCTTCCATAACCAAAGTGTCTGCAAAAGAGTTTTAAACTACTTCCGGCCATAAGTAGTTGCGAACTTCAGAAAGATGTGTTATCTGTTATAAGGCAAATACTGACCATTCCTTAAGGGAAAAAGATTATAACAAAGATGCCTTAAGGGGGATGGTAAAAAATTTGAACTTTTTAACTTGTATTTATAAACTTTAAGCGTTTTTATGAATTTTTAAATTAAATTCATTTCCTTAAAAAGAATAATAAATGATAAATTTATAAAACTAATGAAATACAATTTCATTTTTTGTATTTATCTGTTTTCTTTTGTTTATTCTTCATATACAATTAGTTAAAAACATAAACAATATAAATTCCTCAGAGATATTTGTAATTCAATTATTGCATTCTTGCATTCTTGCAGAAATCAAATTTATTCTATTAAATTTTTATTTATATATTATTCTGCTTAGGACTCAATGACAATTTATTGAATTTCACAATTTTTTAAGTTGCCGCAAATCATATGTCGTAAGAAATTTTCTTGTGAAATAATCGAATATATATGTTTAATTTTCTTCTATTTTTAGAAACAGAATAAATACTTCCGATGATACAAGTATATAAGACGCAGCAGACCTACCTTAACAATAAACTTATCGTGTGATCAATTCACTAGACTTCATCAAACCAGACCAGACTAGACAAGTCACGTTTTGAAGTAATTTTTTTTTATCTTTGTTTGCCAATTGAATCATCATCATCATCAACATCATCATCGTCTTTATTATCGACATTATTATTGCCTCGTTTTCTGTACAAATTTTTAATTGAATATTCTAAACACGCATGCATGCTCTTAGTCATGTCAGAAGGATGACGATGATGGTGATGATGGTTTACATGGGCATGGGCATGGGCATATGGGCATGGGCGTGGGATTGTGATTGAGTGTGGGTGTGGGCGATTTGGTGTTTGGTGAGCGCCATGTGCCACAGTTTGATTGACATGTCTGGCAGTTGTGAACCGCAAAACGGATTGGTGTAATGTGAAGCTAAAAGGGGTCGTCCGTCCGTCCGTCAGTCAGTCAATATGACAATAACCAACCAACAAATACAAACCATAATATTTGCACCATTTGATTGTTGTACTACTATATGAACAGAGAAGTAGCTAAGTAACCACTTGATTTGTATGTCGGTTGTCGGTTGATGGTTGATGGTTAGTAGTATAGTATATTGTGTTTAAGTGTTTAGTTTGTTTTTTGTAACGACAATTGCCATTTGTGTCGATATTTGTTTGTAAATATTTACAAAATGCTGAAATGTTGGTCAAGCAGTTGGTCACGAATATTGTGGTTAGTGTGATATGTAAGGGGTTACAAGTAGTTCAAATGAATGAATTATAAATAAGAGCAGACAGAAGCGAGAAGCTTCAAGTCAATCGGATTATTTGCTAAATTACAATATCAAAATATATTTGATAATAATATTTTTTTTTTGCATTTTTAAATTCAATAATCTCTTTTCAAATAAATTTCCATTTAAGCTAAATAAATTTTGTTTGAATAAAAATTGAATAACATAAAACACATTTGAATTTTTTTATGATATAAATTTAATCCCTTAAATGGTTTGGTGTGGGGGGGTAATAATTCAAATCATCATTCCTAACCTTTGGCATCAATTGTGCTCGCTCGTTCGTGGTTTTAAGTCCTTATCAGCGTCAAACCGTTTGTGGTTGAACGCATATATCCTCATTTTATTCATCCGACAAGTTGTTGTAGCGTTTAGGAATTTAATGCTAGGATGGCACCTAAAAGCCTTTCGCAATATAATTGTGTGTTTAATCCTAATTAAGCTTTGCAGATATATCATCAACAGCCAACAAACGCACATTGTACGAATATTCTGTGCATTATTAACGTAGCAAATTAATCCCGTGACTATAAAACCTAAAACGTCAACGCCGCCGTCAACGTCACCAGGTCCTTACAAAATCTCAGGAGCAAAAACCACAAGATTTAAATTAATTTAAATTTAATTTGCATGCGCTAATTGTCATATTGTTGTTTTAATTCTTTGACGTTTGTCGTTGTAAATAGTTTCTAGAGCAAATTGAATTCTCAACTTAGCGTAAATCTTCTTTTACTACTAATTAAATTATTCATACGCACTGTTGAACCGAAAACATTTGTCGTTTTTGCGTTGAGTCGAGTTGAGTTGAGTTAACTTGATTTATCTTTGTTGGAATGTAGTAAAGAAATAAAAAGAAGAAAAAAAAATGTTTCTTCCGTTTCTTATTTCATTATATTAGATAGTTAAAGTTGTCAACTATCTGTGTGTTTCTTTGTAGAATTGGCAAGGTTTATACCATAATCGCATACCAAATTGAAGTCACGTGTCTAGAGTCATAACTTTACTTGGCTGTTAACCTTTAATGGTAACTGGTTATTGATTTACAACTACTATATACTTTAATAATAGCGCAGAGAAACGCAAGCAAACAATAAGAAATACATTGAGACTGACAGTGAGACCCACAAATGGTTAACAAGACACACAGGATGAACCATTTAAGGCATGCGAAACAGTTTCCTATGTGGGTGGCCTGTGGTGGCCCACTGCACTTGGCAGGTCTAGACTAATATAAATCAATTCCTATATTTAGTTAGAAGACACTTGAATTTAATGGTGCAGAAAATATTGAATGAAGATATTTCCTTGGATAAAGAAGATATTAAAGATATATCTTAATTTTAAATAAAATTATAAGTTCATGAATGAACATGATTAGGTAAGATTAGGTTAGGTTACAAAGTCCGCTCTCAGTTGTACGCGAGTTCATAGAGAAACCTTAAGGCCCATTGTGATACCTGATATAATATTTGAAAGTTGTGAATAGGTAAGGGGGATTATCAGGGAGTCCCAAAGGGCACCCTCTGGCTCTAAAACCAACATGAGAAGTCCACGAACAGAGCCAGGCCCCCAAAACGACATTTTGCAAATTACCCAACTCTGCGAAGAACGGTTTCCAGAGAAGACATGTTCGTCTGCCAAGAAGAGCAAGGTAGTAAAAGAGGAGGTTGGATGCATTCCGGTTCATCTTCACAGCTACAACAGAATTCATGATGTGGAATATGCATTCTATGGTGCTATGCCCTTTAATATCTCCCGTCATCATCCGAATCCTTTTCTTGTTGAAGTATATGAACTCGGAGGTTCTCTTTGGTTGGTAGCAAAACAAGAGTACCCAAGCGACAGTGCAGCCAGACTCTTTTGTATTCATGTCTGCTAGATCACTGGTTTTTCACTTCTAATCCTGAGAAGAAATCCTGTAATAATCTATGAATATCGTCAACTGCTTGAGACACAGGCAGTGCCGAGCCGTTCCTGGCACACTCGTCGATCCATTTTATTACCTAGGTGACCGAAATGACCAGGCACTCATTTTAGCGGGATTTAGGTGCTGCCGAGTTTGATTGAGAATGAACATGATTACTAATGCGATAGCTCTACTGCTAAGGCGATAGCTAGTCTGCATTTATTTGAAAATTTATTCTACTAAAACTATAAATATAGATACGAAGAATCATGTTAACTTATTACAAATAACATAAGTTCAATAAATACAACTATTTTAGGATAAGGGAAAAATGTCTTCGCATCGACAAGGGTGCCGTAGCACCCCTGGCATGTGGTGTGCCACTAATAAATAATCCCCCTTATAGGATAAGTATCCACCCTGGAACTGCTTTCGCATTACTTCCTCTTCTGTATTCCTATGTCGTCTGTAATACCTGCGTCCAAGTCCCGCTTTTTGCATCTTAGTATCTATTCAATGTAGTGAGCTGCTACTTGTGCCCAGTTGTGCTTACTCACCAGCATCTTGTCTACTATATTTGTTACGCTGATGGGTCCCACACTGTTTCCCAGCGCTTCATGCTCTTATGGCCATCTAGTACATGCAAAGAAAGTGTGATTTGTATCGTCTACTTTTGTGTCCTCATAAATGCAATTTGCATTTGCCTCTTTCTCTATTTTGTGGAGATACTTTTGGAAGTAACCGTGCCCCGATAAATTAACATCACTCCATTGTCTTCTTAGCGGTTGGGAGTAATCCCTTCGGACCTATAGCCACCGTCGTGACTACGTGTGTGGTTTCCCCCCTAACCTCCCACCTCGACTTCTGGGAAGTATGCCTACTACGGAACTGTTTTGTGTATTACTTCAGAGTAGGGATCTCTTTAAAATTAAGACTAAAAGCACTCTTCCATTGCCCTTAGAGGTCATTCATTTGTTCACCTACGTCTAGGATCACCGCATTTGTCGGCATACGCCACGACTCGGGGAAGGCGGGTTTGTCAGGCCCGTGATTCTTTCCGAGAGTCCCCCTGCCCTTTGCCTATTATATGATTGCGTCTGCAAAAATAATAATAATTTGAGCCTTACTTAAAATGCCTGTTTGTTCTTAATTGTACTTGACCACCGTATTGCCAGATTAGGAAATAATGTAAGTGTGAACACAAGAATGTATAAAAAACATAGAAACATTTTAATAAAAAGAGTAGTGAATAGATTTACAGAGTATTTACTTCTCACCGTGAATAGAATAATAAATATTCTGTATATTAGTACATTAGGTTTTCTAATAAAAATCCATCCTTGATTCAACTTATTAACAAATACTAAATCACTACAGAAGAATAATTTTATCTGAATTTTTTTATACTTTTTTATCAATTGAAAAAAAGTTCATTCTTAACAGGAAAAGAAAAAAATGTATCATAAACTCAAGAATGCAACAAAATGTTGCAAAGTAAATATTTTATTCGTTAACTTGATTTTTACTCAATTCTAGGAAAGTTTTTTTCTCCAATCTTTATTTGTTTGCATTTTTTATCCTTACAACGAAGAAAGAAAAAACCCAAGTTCAGTAGTACTAAAGCTAAATATCAATGTCTAATAAAAAAGTGAACTAAGTATACTATATACAACTATTGTACAAAAATAATAATAAAATCAATTGCAATTTAAAGAAGATTGCTTCAATGATCATTTCAGTCTGCTTTACTACACAAATTTACTGAACTATACTTAACGGAACTTAACTTAGTTGAACTCAACTATCCTCATTTTCCTTGGAAACTTTGATGCAATCCTTTAAATTTCTTAATATTTTTAAATCATTAAAATATGCTCACAAATCAAAAAGTTGTTTAAATATTCTTTTTTTTTTAGGTTTTTTCTTTTATTTAACAAAAACCATCACCTATTGAGAGATGTTAGGAGATGTTATATGTTAGGTTTTTTCATTTTCGTTTTCATTAAAAACTTTGTTTAGTTTCGTGGTAGAACATGGAAATCTTCAAATGAATATTTGTGGAGAAATTTCTAAGGCAATTCCATTAAAGATAAAACCAACTTAAAAGGAATAATAATACAAAAAATAAAAGAAGAAGGGAGAGAAAAGATAACTTTGGTTTCACCAAAGTTTGGATACCCTTTCAGAAATAATTTAATTTATTGTGACTATGAAACACACAAAATTCAAAAGGCTGATTTGTTTTTGTTTTCAAGGATATAACATTTCTCAGGTCTGAAATAACAGTTGTATTAGCATATATGATCACTTGATGAATACTTGACGATCTTCTTACTTCACTGAATACTGACAAATTTTGCAGGTAGAAATACTGACTCTTTTAGTTGGATGTTGTAGAACATTCCTCTCATAATCTCATAGCAATCCTACTCTTCTTCATCTATTCTTTTTTTGAATGAATACTGACAAATTTGGAGGTAAACTTCTATATTTTCTGACATCCTGTATTTTTTTGACTCTTCAAGTTGGATTTTGTAGGACATTGCTCTTATAGTCTCATAGCCAATCTTTGACAATTTAAAGAACAGAAAATTGAATAGTTTATTTTACAATTGTCAATCTGTTTTACTATAAAACAAATACTAATTGAAAAGCTAAAGCATAAACTTAGGAACTAATTTGCAAACACACACATAATATTGATCTACTTATAAAACCCATAGTTCTCCTAGGACAACTTTCTTGTGTTACATTATTTCTTAAAAACTAAATTACTATGCACTGATGTAAAGGGTATATAGCAACAAAAATATGTATAGTATGTATAGTCCAAGACTCATCGCCTGCAGTGTTGACTAAGTGCCATGGAAAGTCAAGCTACAAGACACAAGTAGAACACCAAGTCCTTTGAGTAGCTTGTTTTCACTTCAACGAAAGCCAAAATGTGTGGTTAACTGAGAAGATAGAAGAAAAAAAAAAACGTGGTAAATCCAAGTACAAAAGATAAAGCAACCAAAATGAAAAATGTGTATACTTTAATAGATAATACATATACTATGGTGGTATATAGTAGAATAAAAAGGAGATAACTCAAGGCAATTTCTTTTTTTCTTTTATGTCTACGAGAAATATTGTTCAGATTTTTAATTGGCAAAACATTAATTCAAAACTTTAGAGGCATAAAGGAGATAAGAAATGAAAGTCAGTTTCTATATGAGTAGTTATAGAAAAAGCAAGAAGTGATTCGGATTATTGTTCTATGGAAACCTCAAAACTCATTCCTTTAAACAATTTTAATTAAGCTAAAATATCAAAAAACCAAAGTGTTGTTCACTTTTTACCTTTAACAAAACTTGTTTGTCAAACTAGTCCAAGTTAATTAAGTTATGATTTGCATGCATTTTGTGCAAATCAAAACCCAATCAACAAACAAAATATTTACTTAAAATGACTTTAAGTCGACATTAAGCATTCACACTCGATTTGGCTTTCAAATGCTTAATTCAAGATTGAAATATGTACAATAAATTATGTGCTATAAAATTGGTAAATTTATATTGAAATTTCAATTCAATGCCACACACACATAGTGCATAGTTATAGTTCTTTTAACTACTATATCTATTATGTAAGTGAACTTTGTCGGTGGTAAAATCAAATGAAAAGGTTTCAATAACATATGGGATTGGTAATGATATTTAAAAAATATGACTGCTTTATTAAATTGAATGAAAAAAAAAAAGAAAAAAGAAGGATGACGAAAAGTAATCATTAATATATGACAAGTGACCACAGCACGTACTAGTACGGGGACATTGAAGAGTATTTTTTTATTTTCTCTTGTTAACTATGTGTTTATACACTACACTTTGAAGAAAATGCATTACCAACGTTTAGAAGAAAAATGTCAGGAATGAAGCATATGAAAATTGCATTTTAGCACTTAATTAATGGCCTGTTCCCAACTTCAGATTTGTAGTAGAAAGGCTCATAAAAGTCAACCATGGTTACCCCACTGGATTCGGCTGAACGCAATCTTCAGGCAACAGAGTCATAATGTGCTCAGAATTTCTTGGTATCAAATGAAAATAGCGTATGCTTTTGTTTATAATTGTCGCAGAGCAGCAAGGAGATTCTGTGGCCCGGCATGCAAGAATTTATGATGAAATAACATAATGATCGTGCTAGTCACCGGGTGGTGCTTTGGTAATAACAAAGCAAGAGCGTGCCGACTTTAATGTCCTCCATAATGAGGGAGCCTTTAGAGCGAGGTACATTCTTATATTTCAACATCAAATACTCGCTGCAACTTTCCAAATGAATTTTCAAACTTGCAATCATATCCACCTGCATCATAGAAACTAAATTTCGGTGGCGACGTTCTGCGAGCTCCACAAGTGCTAGCAGGGTTATAGGTTACCAGAGAGTTACCAGAAAGCAACTAAGTTCCTGCTGGCTTTGTTTAAATATTTGACTAAAGAAAATTGTTTAAATTTATGTGATACTAGCATTCCCGGCGTGACATGCTACGCCCCTGTCTTAGTGCTTGTTAGTGCGTTATTGTAGTCATTGTTTTTTCTATTAATAATTCATGGGCATAAACATATTTTAATATACCATTCACTATATAACCGGAACACAGTTTCGTGAGCGATTTGTGCAGTTACTCAACTTCCCCCTAAGCGTTATATGAAAAATTTTATCCACCAATATGGTCTACGTTCATTTCTTTGCCTAGTTTCGGATGTTTTTCGGCATTTTTCTATTTAATATTTTACTTATTTTTTCGCTAGTAGTAGTACTTAGCGTAGCAATTGAAATACTTTTGAAAAATTAGACTAATCAATTGACAAAGGCTACTTGTTTGATTTTAAAATATGTTTCTAAGATTTGTATGTAAACTATTATACACCAATTTCTCGACAACAGAAAGTCCGATTCGCACCAACCTTTACTGAAAGACTTTCAAGACTATGCTAGAGATGGCCTTACAATTTCATCAAAATCGGTTCAAAAGTTTCGGAGTCCATAAGCGACATACATACATACATAGATTATTATGCTATGTGAACAGATGTCATCGTAGGATCACTCGTCGTTGTCGAACTAAGAGCAATACAGTTTCAGGTGATTTATTTGTGTGCTATTGTCCAGCAGGATAATTATAAATTTATTGACATTACCCTCCATCAGTGCAGAGATTCTACAATTATAAAGAGCGTGAAGATTTTCATTCTGATTGTTGGCTTTGCGAATGAAAAACCAAATTTTGAATGGGTTATTGGACTCTGTCAATCATTTGCAACTGTTTAGACTGAAACCTTTAGGAATCATCTCAATTTTCGAAACTTCAGATCCAATTGAATTTACCTTTTGTCTTGATGTTTGGTTGCTAGTATAAAAACACTTTGGCAGTAGAATTTCCATCATACATTTATAGTAACTTAATACTTGAGATTTTAAAATGATGTTGTTATTCATCATATTTCTTCTAGGTTTCAAGGTAGTAACTTTTCTTTTGGACATTTATGAGGAGGACTGTAATCAAGCTTAGCCAATACAATGTTTGGAATTGTAAAAGTGAGAATTCTATTGATCTATTAAGTCATATACAGTTACGTATGTTACTTGTTATGTCAGTTAGATGTTAGATGCCCTTTGTCTTGCAAATTGTGCTTGTGCTCTTTTTATGGTAATCAGTTCCTACTTTGATTATAAGAAGCTTGAAGTTACACTGTAACTTCACTTGCGATTTGAATACTGACATAAATCAGATGCAAGTCTATTAGACCTGTGACTTGCTTAAAATAATATCTTGTTTAAGCTTATTGTAAAATTTTTTATATATTTTTATAAATGAGGAAAGAATAAGCATTTCAAAATAAACAACTTCTACTGTAAAGTGTATGTAAACTTTAATGAGACCAATGCTTTTGTGTGTCTTCATTTCTCTTGTGTGCTTTTTGCTTTAATTTAATATTACATATTTTACTGTTGGAATGCATTAATTAAATTGAAATGTAAAATATGTAAACATACAATAATATTAAACGCATATTAAAGACATACAGAAGACTAATTAATATTCATAAATTTAAACGTGACAAGTTGTAAAAGAATTGTTTTCACATAAATATGCTGAAGCATATGAGCATTTTATTTATTTTTTTTTTTTTAATATTATTTTAATAAGTTCATTAAATTATGTGTTTTTGGATCTTTATGATGTAGTGAAAGTACGAGTTTATGGAAATGGAATAATAAATATGTAATTTATATTTTATGATAATATTATACTCGTACCAAATAATGGAATGGATATTCATTTTTCAATATTTAAAGATTTTATTACTATTGGTAGTATGAATAAAATTGTAATTTATATGTTCTTTTTATTTATAACTATAATTGTGTTTTACTGTCCTTCTTTTATGTATTTTACAACGTTATGTATTATGTGGAAGAGCCATCAAGGCACACGTCAAAGCTCTTTGGATGGTTTGTCTGAATGTCTTCAAAATGACTTATCATTTTGAAAAACCAAAAATGACAGTAAAAATGCATTCACCAAGAAAAAGGTAACGAACTATGGCAGTCCTGGCGTTAATAACTGTTTTTCATAGACAGAGATGAAAAGAAAACTTTCCCACAAACCTTTAACTGATCATATTTAACGGTATATTTTTTAAGTGCCTCATAATTATGACAAGCATCTATTTAAAAATTTCTATTAGATAGCAAAATACATACAATATTCAGAAATTAAACAAGTCAAGCAAATAGCCGATATAGCTGACCTTAAATTTTTTATTACAATAAGCTTTCAAGCTTTTGCACTCCTTCATAAAAGTAATTAAACAAAATTCCACAAAACAGTATAATAAAGAAAGTTATAGCAATGAAAACATTATTAGATAAATTTAAAAGTTACCATACAAATTGTACTAAAAACTAAATAAGCTAAATTTTAGATAAGGAACAAGACCTTTCAAAGCTAATAAATAGAGTTAAAGAATACTTTCTAGATATTTTTTCAAATAATATGATATAGTAATAAGGTCCTTTTTCTGTCGAAATTGAAAAGGAACAAATGTTTAATCTTAGTGGACAAGAAGTTGATATTATCATTAAAATTTCATGATATTAGTAAGGCGTTTGTCTTATTGTCTTAACCGTTGATTACTGATAATAAATATGTAATATTATATGTTTACTTTTTGATGTTTAAGTCGTTCAGGAAGTGAAAATATTCTTTAAACAACACCTGAAGTGACTTCTTATGCTATTCATAGTATTTCGCAAATTCGTGATACTTTTGATTCATCACTTACAGAAGCTATGAAAAGGGACATAATTTACTACAGCAATTTGCAAGGAAACACTGTTTTCGAATATTATTCTTTTAGAAGTTTACAGCTCATACGGTGAAAGGCTTAATTCCGTGGGATGAATTGCATGTTATTTATTGAGAGCAATCATGCCTTTGGGGCGATTTAGCAATAATTCACGTGTACTATCATTTGACGAAAGGCAAAGAAGAAGATCCTTGCTCCTATTCGCAAATTTTATGAGAAATGGACTCAAAACTTGCAACTGCTTAACGTTCCAAATGCTAATATAACGCTTGACGAACAGCTTATTTCTTTCCGAGGTTGATGCACTTTCAAAGTATACATGCCAAGTAAACATGGAAAATTGGACATATGGATAGCAGTGGATTCGCATTTTGTTTACTGTTCCAAATTTACTTGGGCAAAGTGGGAGACAATGCTGAACGGAACCTAGGTGAACGGGTTGCTCTAGACTTAGTGTCTTCATATCGTGGAAGAAATATAACTACCGATAATTTTTTTTCGAGTCATAATCTTGCAATAGAACTGCTAAAGCAAAAATTTTTGTTGTTGGTACAGTGAGAAAAACCAAACGTTTTTTGCCGGTTCATGCTACAGCACCAATTGTATAACATTTCAATTTATTCAAGTGCCAAAAAAATATCGTACAAGGGGGCTTATTTGCTTAGCACTTTTCACCAACCAACAGCAACATTTTGGAAGATCAGCAAAAAAAAATTCCGGTAATAATTAAATACAACAACTCGACAAAAGGAGGAGTCGACACAATGGACTAAATGGTTCTTAGATATCCGTGCAAAAGAAAACCAATCGGTGGGCAGTTGCTCTGTTCTTTAGTTTACTAGATAGGCGCTTATTTTTAGAGCAGCTCGGCGAAGCTTTAGCTCAAGAACATATCAAGAGGCGTTGTCAACTTCCGCGCGCAGAAGCCTATGCATCATTAGTACGAAGAATTCGAGGAGAGGACAATGTATTACCATCTACGCATGCGCCTTCTCAATCTGATAGTAAACGGAAAAGGTGCAAATTATGCCCGTCGAAAAAGGAAAAAAAAACCTTTACTGAGTGCGTAACTTGCAAAAAAACTGTTTGTCCATCACACTGACATACACTAACTCTAACGACGACATATTGCAATACTAACAAGCATTAAAAACAAATTGTGAACTATACAAATATAAATGTTTTCAATATAAAAATATAGGGTCATAATATGACCCGAACATAGCATATGTGATATTTTTCTAACGTAGTAGCGGGGTTAAATCATAATGACAAGGTTTCCTACTAATTTTATTGTAAAAAATACTTACTTATAGTAATTCCTACAACAATGTTTTTCTTTTCGTAGTTGATGATATGTTAATTATTTTGTTAAACATGTCTCTTAGTTATTGTAAGTGTTGACCTCTTTAGATTGTCATTAAAACATATGTAATCAAAAACTTTCAATGAGCTGCAATTTACAATGTTACTTACTAAAAAAATAGTTAAAATGTTTTTTAGCAAAATATCCAAATAAAAAAAAAATACATTCCATGATTTCATAATTTTAAATTGTAAAATTGTAATAAAAAATAAAAAAAAATTTTTTTTTTAAAGACTAAGCCGCCTAACTGTAAGTTTTAAGTTACTAACAAATATTTTGTGCGTATGTAAGTACTTATTTTATTTGTACACTGCACACTTAATAGTACTATAAGTTTAGGTATTATTAGTTTTCGTCTGATATTTGTAATGTCACCTATGCAAGTCATTCTGTTACTAGTATATAATTTATTGTAGTTCTAAATATTTTAGAGATATCACTTTTTAAATTTTGTATTTGGTTCACACAGTTGTAAGTTGATTTTATACAGAGTTTTTCTATTATGAGAAGGAATAATATTACACCTACAACATAATCTATATATACATATACATATATATAGAACTGAAGGTGTGTGTTCTGGATTTCAGTCTACGGCCAAAACTTCACATCACATGGTAATTATTCCTATACTATCGTTCTCATTATTTTTGGCGTAAACACAATGAAGAAATATTCCTTAGAGGTTTTTAATTTGGTTTAGATCTAGGGATCTCGTAGTATAGTCTATAGTGACAGCATGACATGATAGTTAGAACGCCTTTGTATTACAATTGTTATGATTCTTTCGATTATCTTAAATAAAAACTTAAGGGATTTCCGTTTTGTTCTTCGGGAACAGTGGAAGACTATTGTGTGTGGATGGCTATAAGGGTGTGGGAGATATGGGGATTGGAAGTGGTTGACAGTTTTTCTAAAAAGTTGCAAAACTTTTTGAATTTTTTAAATCCTGGAACATTCTTAAATGCTCACATATCTATGTCTATCTAGCGTGTGTTTCTGGATTGAAGTCTACAGCCAAACATACAACTCACAGACGAATGATGTTTGTGTGTGGCAGTAGCCCTAAGTCTCACATTGTGGCGATGTGGTAGTTGTGTGTCGATGTATTTTTCTAGAAACATTTTGAAATTTCTACAATGTCCTTTTTGCATTCTTAAGAAGAACATTTAAATTGCATTTATTTTCTCTGAGAATCGATCATAACAATATGTATATTATGGAAAACTACTCATAATAATCACCCTAAAATTCATTATTTTTACCTCAGAAAATTATTTACTTTTGATCAAAAAAAATTACAAAATTTCTTGGAAGCTCATTACCAGCAAAATATTTAATAAAATCACAACAATTGAATGTCTAGAATCCCATGTAATCTCTATACAATCTACAAATTTTTAATCATGATTATGAAAGGTATATAATCTGGCAGTGAAACCGAAATGAATGTGGATTTTTTTCTTTGTTATTTTTTTGGATTTTCCGCTTTGAATTTTTAAATTCAAAAAGTTTTGCATATGAGTTTTTGTGTTTTGTTCATGTGTGAGTTTGAGTTATGTTTATTGATTTTTGAAAATGAAAAGATTTATGAGACAATTGGACATGAATATAAAGTTATGATGCAAGTAAATACACACACACACACACATACATGTATACATTGATATGTTGTTGTGCATTGCACATAGATACTTATGTAAATGTAAGAGTATGCGACAAAAATGAATGTCACCGCCGCCGGTTTTTGTGACAGTGGATAGATAGTAGATGGCAAAGGTGTCAGTGACAATTATTAGAATTGGGTGTGACACAAAAAGTGCCGTATAGAATTTCAAAATTTTTACACATTCCCAATCCATCATCATATTTTTATTCATATCATAAATTCTTAGAATAAGACATCATAACATTCATTAACTGATTGATTGATTGATCTTTAACTTATGAGTAGCATTATACTCGTACTTCTTGTATGAAGTTATGACCTTAAATGCATAACTCTCAACAAACAGTATAAGATAGCAGGTGAACTTATGTTGTCCGAAAAAGGTGCAATAGAGTAGCCAATCAGTTGTCCTAAGTACTTCCAACAGATTCATTGATTCATCTCACCTTGACTTGGCCCAACATTTGACCTACTACACATCTCTGGAAAAACGAAAAACCAAATGTTTCGTTTCGTTTTACATGATTCATACCTCGTTTTGATGAATTACTGCCGACTTTTGTGTTGTTGCCACGACTAAATGACTGACTGAACGAGCAACAAGGGAACAGACTTTACATGTCAGTGAACATAAATCAAATACACTTCATTGCGTTCAATATTGGTTCAATCATAGTTCGTTAGCTTGATATGAGTTAGAGAAACTATGCGTACTATGAGTATTTTTCGTTATGTTTCATTTCGATTCGATTTGATTTGATGTTTTACAATGAGTTCGAAAGAAGAATGTACGAGTTACAATATGTGATACCATTGAGGTTCGTGGTCATTTTAGTTTTGAAAAATTCTTCTAGCTTGATTATCTCGTACGTACTAATACCCATATGTAACTTGTACATTAGAATTGTAGTTGGTTGTTTGCATGTTAAGTCTGGAATTCATACGTGATCACTTTGTTGCTATTGGTTTTGTTGTTGTTCTAGATATGTTGTTAGTTACTGATGTTGTTATTGTTTTTGTTTTATTGTGTCACAGAAAAAAGAGAGTAAAACTTTATAAAATGCATTCCCCAAACAACAACAAAAAAAACAACAATATTCCGTGACATGATTTATCATGTTTCGTTGTAAATTTTGACACTTTTGTGCGTTGTCATTGGCTGTATACTAGTTACTAGTACAAAGATATGCATGTATAGTACTATATATTAGATACATAGATGCATACCTACATATGTGTATGTGACACAATGCTACTAAAGCTTAAAAATGTAACTAGTACAATATGTTTTTCTTCTTCGTTATGTTTTTGTTTCTTAAACAATTTTAATATGAAATGATACTTAAAATGACTATCCTTATTCTTTATTCTCATTTTAATATGATCCATATACTACATACTACAATATATCATATAATACAATAATTTTATTTCTTTATACAATAAATACATACACTGTCATCTGAATAGATGAAAGTCTCATCATTATATCATAAGAACAGTTCTGGTACGGCGCTTGTCGAAACTATACGACATTTTATTCTTTTCCATTTTTTTTTTAATTTGAATAAACTTATAACTGGAGAATTGATTATTTTAAAAAAGTATAATAAAGGACCTTGAAGTCGCTTGAGCCTCCTCTTGAAGCTATTTATACCCAAAGCAGAAGCCAGCCTATTGACATGAGACTCAGTCATTTTACCGGCTTGTGTGCAAATTTATCCGCTCACGGACAGAGATGGTTTTCAGGTGCGTGGATATGACATCATTACGAACGTAACAAAAACAATCTGACAGAGGGCAGAATTCTGTATATTCTATATGAGGTATGCATTTGACGCAGCTGCTGTGCCCCATAGGTAAATCCCATATTTTCAGGACGTGACCACTTATATTTCAGCTTCTTCAATTTTTGGCGACAAAGTGCAACAGTTTTTACAATGTGTTTGCACCAGGTAAGTCTCCTGTCCTAGATCATACCCAGCAGCAAGACGGTTGGACAGGTGTCTCTCCTAAGCGCAAACGTGTAGTGCTGCAATTTTTCGCTGTTAACTGCGATGTTCCAGCGGTCTTCTCACCTACTGAAACCATCCAGAAACTCTTGAGTTATCTCAGAAGCCTCGCTGGCACTGGAAGAGCAGTATGGTATGTGCTACGCTTTGACTCTATCCAGCTCAGTTTCGGTATTAATTTCTGTTCTGTTGTTATTAATATATTCAAACTCTATAGTAAGCTTGATTGTCATGTGATCTGACCATATTTGATGACCGACTTCGAAATTTGTTACCAAATGAAGGCACTCCACTGAAATTGCGCATAGGTCATTTACAGAGCTTCCGATCGTATTAACAAAAGTAAAATCACCACTTTGATCACCTTGCGTCCTTCCATTCTGTATAAATAATCCATAGTCTGTACAGAACTCAGTGAGTACCTTTCCATTAGAATTTGTTACCATGTCTTTTGAATACCTGTTTTCGTAAGAGCAGTATCATCAGCGTATGTGGCTAGCAATGTATTGTCAGCATCTGGGGCAAGCAAATGAGTGGTGTAGAGTGTGTACAGGACAGGTCCAAGAACATTGCCATGAGCTGCACCCGCACCAATACTGCGGATACCTGATCGCTTGTTCCGGACATCAACCATAAAGTAGCGTACAAGTAACAACTATTACAATGTTACTTTATTTTCTAGATTTTTTATGAAACTGTTTGATGCGCTTCAGCCGTTGTATTACCACATCGACTGCAGTTAGCATGAAAGCTTCTTAATTTATATGACTCATTTATAACATAATGTTAGAACTTCAGCAATACCATAGTGTATTCACATAATACTAAAGTAAATACTTTGTTTTCATATTGTTGGATTGAGTTTGTGGTGCTTTGGTTGGCACACCCACTCGCATAACTGTGCTTCATATCTCCATACTGATTTTAATATTTGTTTGTAGATAAGTAATTTTTTTTTTTGTATGAATAACGCTGAGTATCCATGAGCTTAGTACATGACAGATAATGTCAATGATTAATAAATTTAAATTATAGTCCTTTTTATATTTTGTATCTATTATTAGATTAATTACAATTTAAATAATTTATAGTGTTTAACATTTCTTTAATAATCAATATATATTTTTTCAATAATTGAGTATGAAAACCATATAACCACAATGTTTTATAGAAAATTTAACAGTTATTGCATGTGGAATGTATTTTTAAAGTATGTACGAGTATTGCATTCCTGGAAGTATTAATTGCCAAAATGAACAAACAATAAGAAACAAATTAGCTCTACTTAATTACACTAATAGTTTTTTAATACTAAATTAGTAATGATAATGATTATTATTTTTTTTTTTGTGCATTAACAAATGGTTAAATTACAACAATAAGTCAATCAATCAATCAATCAATCAATCAAATATAAATTTATTGACACATTTGTGAACCCTTCACATCAACTCAGTTTAGTTCAGTTTAGTTCAGTTCAGTTGAATTGACTTAAGTTGAAATCAATTCAAGCAATACGTATCTTCTACTAGTACGAGTATAGAAACTTAAACTTCATCATCATCATGCCAAATGCCATTTTATTTGACATTTTGACGTAATCAAATTCAACTTTGTTTTTGTTTGTTAGCAAAAATCAAAATGCATTTTACATTTGCATTTGCATTTCAATCTTTATCCATTTCAAATTGACTCTATACTCAATAAATAAAAACATATTTTAATTTTAGACATTTTTGTAGCTTGAAGTATTCACGGTCTTGAAAAAGGTTTGTTAAATCTATTAGTATTACATACTTTACTTTACAGTGTACAGTGTTCATTTAATAGATTGAACCAAAATAATTAGTGGCTTAGTGGTTTTATAGTACACAAATCCAAACTAAGCCAATGTGAATGCATTTAATATTTAAACAAAAACACTTCCACTTCCCTTTGCTCAGCCCACTTCGGATTTGTCAATCTCTAAAGAATTGTTCGCATTAATTAGCGTGTAAATTATGCTATCAATTAGCAAAGCAAAATCTCAAATCAATTTCTCATTAGCAACAATTTTTGTTGCATAATTGAAAGCATACAACAAAATTTAATATTGAAACCACCAATTGGTCTTGGCTCTCTGACTATTATCCACAGTACTAGGTAGTACATAGTAGATACTTGTAGTATGACTACGCCAATGGGCCATGGCACCACTGATTTGTGGGTTTTGTTTTCAATGCAATTCATTTTTGTTTTTTTTTTTCGATTTTAAGAGTCTCAGCATGACTTGGTTGGTTGGTTGGTTGGTTCACTTGTTTAATCATCGTTCGTTGTGTCCAAAGTGAATGACGTTGACTTTGAGTCTGAGTCTCTCTCAGTTTGAAATTGCATTTTATTTGTTTTTTGTTCATTTTATTTTCAATTTTTTTCCTTACTGAAGCTTGAACTGTCATTATGCGTTTACTGTCCAATCCAAGTAAATGGACAAGACTTGTGTGTGTGTGGAGTGAGGCGTTCACGTATCCGTTTGTTTTCATTTGGTTTAAGCTTGTAAATTTATGCAATTAATGTCTTTCCTATGTTCGACATATTGTTGCTTTTACTTTCGCATCTCTTGTATAAGCACTGCCGGACTATGAGTTGTAATACTAAAAACTGTATGATTTAATTTCTTTTAGAATACTATTTTCCTGCAGTCTAACAGATTTAGGATCTATGTGCCATCTCAATTAGTATTTTTTTTTTTTGGATTTGATTAAAAACAACTTCCTCGGGATCAAAGACCCTTGACAGATCGACTTAGTCCGCCAGTGTGGTGTCTAAGTATCATAAGTATGTGCGTTTACATTAACTTTTTTTATCAATGAACTGTGTTTGTCTTCCGTCAATGTTAACGCCTTATATTTTTTTTACAAATAACAATATTGACATTCAATGGGTTGCAATGAACTGTAATGTACATTAAACTTGTTCCTTTTTTTCTTGTTAATAGGAAGCAGCTTCAATTGTGTTTGAGAAACAGGTAATAGAGAAATCATTAATATACATACATATATTGTATATTGTACACTACTGTGAAGTGTATTGTTACTTTACTGTGAGGTATGAAATTCTTGTAGCAGTACATAAATTTTTGAGTTTGTGAAATAAAGTCAACTTTTTTGCTTATGATTGTCAAACGAAACATCACAAATTAATTTGAAATGAGACTTAATACACCACAATTTGAAGAACATCGAAACAATATAATATGGTTTTTCATGTCAAAGGCAGGAATTTCCTCTGAGATCAAGTAAATAATTTTAATTATACTGCTTGAGATAATTTCTTGTTTCTTTCTTTGTTTAATTTTTGAAGTCTTGAAATAATTCATTTTACCTCTATTATCTGTCTGACGTTGTAAAAGTAAGTACAAGTCAGTTGTATACACCAAAATGAAATTTTAAAGTTAGACAGATTTAAGATAAATAAAATATCAATGAAACAAAAGAAAATTTTATTGATATATTTCTTAGAATCTATTTATGTAATTAAACGGCAAACATTGAATTTGTGAGTCCGTTCCTGCTTAAACCACTGAACCTATTTTGACAAATAAATACCAATTGAAAGGTATTTTTCGTTAGATATGTTGCGGAAATTTTTTTATCAAAATAGGTCCAGAGGTTTAGGCGTAAAAAGGTATTAAAAACTATTATTGTTTCTTTAGTTAATTTTTTTTTAATTATGGAACATGTAAGATTTAACTTCT
Organism: Amiota communis; assembly: GCA_037043315.1. Taxonomy (NCBI): domain Eukaryota; kingdom Metazoa; phylum Arthropoda; class Insecta; order Diptera; family Drosophilidae; genus Amiota; species Amiota communis. Next base: position 225,687 of record JBAMAV010000934.1, read on the forward strand.
ATGGTGCATTGAATTCCGAGAATCAATCTAAGATACATTAATATTCTTATCAATTTTGTCTACATTTTAAATCCATCAAATGTTTCATTATGTTTAATATCTTTATTTCCTCTAAAATTATAGAATGCAGCGATAGATGCTCAGCAGACGTTGTCCTGCCTCTCTTTCTTAAAAAACGGATTGGTTTGCTGTAATAATTCTTTCATTACAATGTTGTATAATATATTTTTAGTACACGATATGTTTTGCTGTTGTTTTTCCGGACGGACACATAAAAAATTCTAGTGACTCATTATAATTACAAATTCCTTTAATTTATTCAAACACTTTTGGCAAAAAATCAGATTAATCAATCTTATACATATATTCTTCTAAACCACGGTCTTCACTATCATTTACAAACGATGTTTTTTTAACGCTCCGTTTTTAACTTTTACACAACACAGAAAAGTTTTCAAAAGTTTATATTTGTATTTGAGTTGATAAATCAATGCTATTTAAGGATTATTTCACTTAAATATTACACTTTTTTGAGTATATTGGCAGGAATCTCGCTAATGACACTAGTAATATCCAATGCTCTAATTGACAGTGGCTTAACGGTATAGACGAGTTATATGACGTAATCCCATAAAAACAGTGGAAAGGCGTCAAATTGCACAATCTAAGCGGCCAATTCAAAGAAAAATTGCTCACTGAACTCATTTATCAATTGGTCCAATGAATTGCGTGCTGTGTGGGCTGTAGCACCGTCTTGCTAGAACTACATGTTGAACCGGGTCGGCTCGTCCATTTTGGGACGTCATCGATGTTGATGTTGTTCCCATCGTCATCCTTGAAGAAACATGGGCCAATGATTCCATCGGACCAAAAACCGTACCAAGCAGTGCTATTTTCTGGGTGCAGTGCCGATCTTGTATTGCCTGAGGCTGCTCATCGGATCAAATTCAAAAGTTTTGTTTATTAACCAAAGAAGACAATTTTTCTATAAAAAAAAACCCTTTTCACAGACAGTTGTTTGGGTGCAAGTCTTTCCATGATGAAATGGCAATGGTAACTGAAAATGTTTGACTTCATTATGTCACGAATAACGCGTCAGGTGCCAAAAATATCACACTAAAAATGTTTAAAGCAAATAAATCATCCTTTAGAATATATGTATGTTTATAAGTATGTAAAATACAATCTAACTAATTCTAATTAAGTCTTTGTATATTGATAAATGGTTGCTTAAAGAATTTATTTAAAATCATTCACAGACATCTTTGTCGAACAAATCTTTTTATTAGTTTTTAAGCGACCCCGACAACGGTCCAATATGATTGGTCTAACATTCGTGTACGTGTGTTGGATCCAACATACAAAGAAGTTGAACAAACTTTCACTAGCCGTCGGCACTTCACAAATTTTTCACACTAGCCGTCGGCACTTCACAAATATTTCCTACTAGCACCCACATCTGCTCACTTCAAATATTTCAAAAAAGAGAGCACACGTTTATATAATTCTCTTTCATACGTACTTGCCTTGTGAAGACTTAAAAAAAATTTAGCTTGCACAAGAAAGCAAAGGGAGATAGTTAAAGAGAGAATTGAGAGAACTCCCGTTGGACGAAATATCAAAACAGTTTGAATCATCATCGTATATGACATGCACACATACTTATTTAACTTACACTATGATGAGGTTGGACCAACCATGTTGGACCGTGCCCTGGTAGCTTTAGAATCTATAATTCTTTTTGAGTAGTTAATATAGTCAATATTAAATCACTTTTATTTTCAAGTACTGCGCCATATACCACAATGTTTGTTTCAAATATGGGATCGTAGAACAAGAAAAAGACATTGTTTGCTTCAGAACGATGAAACCGATAAAGAAATGGATTGGATGAGTATTTGTTTTTAACTCTTCGAATAGTGCATTGACTTCTTAGAATCATTTGAAAAGATGTACAGTTAACTTTACTTTACTTTTCCATTGAGGTTGCGAAAGTAAAATATGAAAAGGCACCTTGAAGTATCTGCAATAGATCATGAATCAAAAGAACTGCAAAATTTAATGATATTTCGGATACTACTTACTTTCAAGACGGTTTGTATATTGATTTTAAAGTAGTTTAAGCCAGTTAAATAAATCGGTTTTGAATTAATTTCAATGGCCAATGCAATTATTTTCATGAGTTTAACATTCTCACGTATATTTTTTGATTCGTAGATTGCTTTCTCCCAATTGGATTCATAGTACATCGTACTAATATGATTAGTCTATTTTAATAAAAACAAAGATATCAGAACAGAATTTAAAAATAATATTTATATACTAACTGTTTCTTCCAAGTTTGATCCCAAGTTGCCAATGACGAACAAATCAAATGTTTTTGCCATAAACCAGAAAACATAAAACACATCTTTAGGATTCTAGAAACATTAATATTATTATTGTTTCATCGTTCGAAAGAACTATGTATATATGCCTTACCTTATAGGCCATAAAGCTTAATACAAATAACAATGATGCACTAAATGAGAAAATCACAAACATTCGAAATGTAAATGTATCTTCAACTTGTTTAGCAAACTGATTCAGTTCCATATTTCTTTTGATAATTCGCACCAACATTTGTCTGAATTTTATTGCCACTACCAGTGGATCAGAATTATGTATGACATAATCAGCTTCTTGTAATAGATCCTGTTGCAGGATCTTATAACGTGCATTTAGATGTATCAATAACTCGGCAACTATAGTTATCTCACCAAAAACTATTGAAACTGCAACCAAACCATACCAAGTGCCCATTATCATTGCCGGTATAAAAATGTACAATGCTTTCGTCTTAAAGAATGGTATTATTGGGTGCATATAATTCCTTTGTTGATAAATTAAATCATTGAATATTATATGCATGTAACCCATGACTGCCAAAACATACATAACCGTTATGATTTTTGTCGATATTAATTGTTGTAAAATTGATTTACTTAATTCGGGATATTTTTCTTTTGAAATTTGAATCTTTGCATAGAATGTTTGAAAAATACGTAGGAAACTTTTCTTATGCATAACGCAATGAAGGCATCGAATAAATATCTCATGGAGAGCAATAAATGTTGGTAAACCCTTTGTCCATTCATTAAAATCCGATAGATTCTTGCGTATATAACGAAATTCACCATCTTGATGAAAAATAAATGTCAAAACACCCAATAGAGTAAAGCAATGATCTAATATAATGAAATCACGTTGGATGTTTTCTTCGAGAGGCCAACACATATGGTTAATCCGTCGGTAAATCGCAATTGGCCATGATAGCTGCACCACTTTTCCGTTGGAATACCGCGGTTGATAGTACATGTTACTCTCTGGTCGGTCGGTCGGTCTACTGATTGATTCTTCTACAAAGTGTATTAAATTTATAAGAATTTTCATTCATTTAACATGCAGTGATTACTTTAGAAAACCTTGATGAAACGGAAATGAATAATAATTGAAAAATAAAAATAACACTTTGGGCGGTGTTTTACTTTCTTAATTGATATGTACATATAAGTAGTAGGTTAGGGTTTACAAAATTTAAATAAATTAAAAACTATTTACAGGCAGCAATAATGTTAATATTTAATGCCTCAATCTGATTTTAATACCCTTAACGGAAGTGAATAGTATTATAAGTTTGTTATGAAGTTTGTAACACACAGAAGGAGACATCGCAGACCATATAAAGTTTATATATTTTTAATAAGCTCGATGAGACGAGTTGATTTAGCTATGTCCGTCCCTCAGTTTTTGAGTTAGAGAGCTGAAATTTTCTACATAGGTTTATTTTTACAATACGCTGCACATTGTCGGAACTATCCGAATTGGACTACTAGGGAGGTACCTCCCATATAAACCCTCTTTTAAAATAATGTTCTTATTTGAAAAAGTTCTCTGTTTTTTGACTTATCGAACTGTATTATGCCCCTTAAACTGTGCTAACACTTCACAAAATTTGTGTATTATCACTTTGGCTTGGTGTTTGTTATCCTATACCTGAGACCTTATGACCAGTATTGTGATCACGTTTAGTCTTTTATAGAAGATCCTACTTTTTGAAAGCAGTTCCTTCAGTTCGTGAAGATATCTAAATGAAATCTTGCATTTGATACACTTATTTCTATTATTCCAACATTTATACTAGCAGACTTCATATTCCACTCACTAACAAAATGCTGCTACCAGCAATATTCAGCGTGTTCAAGCCTGTCAAAATAAAGTACTTTGCCGTTTATCTGGAGCTCCTTTGCTTGTGTGCAATACTTCCTTTAAAACAGTAAACGTTACCTGGAGATACTGCAAAGACACCCAAACCGACTGGCGGCAGCCCTTACCCTTCCAAACAGAGGGTCTAGTTAACTGAAATGAGTTCACAATCAAAATTTTTGCCCCTCAGACTGATAGAGAATAGGAAATAAGTTTAGGTAGACCTTTTGGTTGAAGAAATCCGCTGTCTGTACTTTAAACATGTTGTCGATGTTTTTGCTCATATCTGCAACGGTGTTTTAACTTTTTCTTCCTCCCAACGAATGATATTTAAAAAATGTAATTTTAATCCTCCCACTGAAAACAGCAGCTGCATTTTTTTTTTCAGTAAATTTACGTTGTGCATTGTCCTGCAGTTGGTTCATCCCATTTTCATTATGAAAACCAAGTTGTCCGGATATTTTCCAATGTTTCGCAGTACATTTAAGCATTGATTTTTTCTTCTTGAGGCAGATAATCAACGAAAATGATTCTATTCTGATCAGTTTTTTTTTTTTTTTTTGGATTTGATTGTTTCAATATATTGCTTGGAGATTTGATATGATAAGAAATGTGGCAATATAATAATACTTCGGTTAAACTTATCAAATCTTTCTTGTACTTATGAAGAGGATTACCGATCATCAAAACAGTTTAAGTTTATATGGTAGACATTAGATGTGTGCATGTACGACATCTGTATGTACTCATATATCATATATATTGTAATCAATGTTCATCGTACTCGTACAATGCGTACGCGAGAAGAAAAGTACAACTTTTTGGTGTACCAACTCTACGAGGCTGTTCAAAAAGTATCGCGAATTTTGAATTTAAGCGGGCTACATATATCCGATTTTTTTGTGGCGTTATGTTGATAGTCATGTCCCCCACTTATGCTGACAAGGTCGGTCATTTTGAATGTATCATTAATTTTTGGCAGCTGTTTTGCTTGGGCGTGTTTTGGCTCGTCTTCAATTTTTGGTTTTTTCGTCATGCCCAAATGATTGGTTAAAATCGAATGGCATCAGCCAATAGATATGTATAGGTCCTCAGCAACTTCTCTAACGGTGATTCAACGATTGGCCAATACTATGTTCTTTACTTTATCAATGTTTTCGTCTATTTTTGACGAGCTGGGGTGTCCGGCAACCTCTTCGTCGTTCACATCTTCTCGGCCCTCTGGGAACATTGTGTACCTCTATTAAACGTTGCTTTGGTCCAAGGTAGCTTCACCATATGCCACAGTCAAAAATCGGATATACGTAGCCCGCTTAAATAGAAAATTCGTGGTACTTTTTTAACCAACCTCGTAAGTGATAACTATTATCCATACTTTTTGAAATGATTACTAGTTGTACTACTGATGTAAAAAACTTAAGTTCAATAATCTAAAACCTCACTACTGTAAAAACACGCTGTAGAATGGATAAAACAAGAAAATATTCTAATTTGAAATTGTTATGTACTAAACACAACTATTAGTCTATTAAGTAAACAACTTACATGTAATATATTTTAATGTATTTAAGACATATTCATAGTTATGTTCAGAGCATAGCCATGGTCATATGCCACCTACCCTAACAAAACAATACATTCTAACAGTAGTAATGATCGCTTTGTATGTCGGTTTGAATGAATGTTTATCTATTGTTCGGAGATACCCAAGTTATCCTCTAAATTCCGATTCTAATTAGAATTTACAGGGAAACATATGAAAATCCATACATACATACCAATCAAACACATAACCCTCCATTTTGCTTTGCCGTAGTCAGGTAAATAAATAAAGCGTTGTTGTTTTCACGTACCAATAGTATAGTATACCGTACGAATTCAAATAAAGGTAAATATGTATAAGTATGGATAATACTTGTAATCATTTGAAAAAGTATGATTACTAATACTATCCAATTGAGGTGGTACATAAAAAAGTGATTAGGAACTTTATTCATACTACAAAACCAACATACAAAACATAAGTACTCATAATCAATTCAAATTAGTACGGCAAATCGAAGATAAATCAAAAGCCGGTTTGATTGTAATCATTGCACATCTCTACTAGATATGATTTTTACTTGTATTAGTTTCAAAATGACCCTCGTACATTTAAACTGTACCCATGCGAATTTAATTTATGAAACCACCACCCACTTTGGTTAGAGAATGGATGGATAAGAATGCATAAAAAATGTGTGAATTAAAAAAACCCTACCATGGAAAAATATTCAAGGGAAAATACCCAAATGAGCTCTTCTTTTGTAAGTTAAACAAATTATTTTAATAATGTTTACAACTCGTGCACAGCAGAAAAAATAAACATAATATAAAAGCGAAAAAGAAATAAGTAAATATGAACACGCGTGTAAACAATTTGTTGGCGTCCTCGAAACATTAATTGTAAGCTCCTATTTTTGCAGGACATCGTGTCCTTTTTTTTTGTTTTGTTTTTAATGCAAAATGCTATTGTATTTATTATTGCTTGTGTTGTTGATGTTTGTGTTTGTGTTTACAATATTCACTTAATTTCATAAACAAAATTGAAGCAAAGTTTAAAATAAATTAAAATAAATGCAGAGAATCAATGTAATATTCATCAATTCAGAAATAGATCAATTCAATATATTATGTATGTACTTACTATATTCTTTCAGTTTTCTTTACCTTTTTTATTGTAAAACCAGTTTTCTCTTTGTTTTGATTCTTCTGTTTATAAGTATTTGTATTTTTGATGGAACCTATAAAACTCTTTGACTGACCTTCAATGGGTCTTAAAAAATCAACCATAAATTTTTTTTATAATTGGCACATATCGATTGTATCTGGTAAGTAGTATCTTGTATATGTGAGACCTGTTTCTTATTCATTATTAAACAATATTACAGATCTCCAATCTGAATTCATAACTGGTTTTCATTTCATTAAAACAAAATTAAATAAACATAATTTTTCTTCATAGTTTTTTTGGTTTGATTTGCTTATTTTTTTTTTTGTTTTAATATCATTTTTCATAAATTTATCTGGTTACATTTTACCTTTTTGATATCACGACCGTACATGTCAAAATAAGTATTAATGAAATGATATATTACTGAATGAATTTAAAACTTAAATTTAATTTTATGCATTTTTTGTTTATTTATTTTTTCCCTAGTGAATTAAATTTATTTTCATACGATTTATCTAATTAAATTTCATGCCATTTACTAACGATGATGATGCTGATGATACTGATGATCATGATGATGTGGTGTGCTTCAATGCTTGTTAAATTGAGCAACTTTGAATTTACAATAGTGTGTACTAATAAATTCTTACTACCATGGAGCCCAGAGTCAAAGCATTTGGCAAAACTCACTTCTTTCAGCTGACATCCATCCACAGCGTAGCTCAACTCAATAGAACCAACGACAAACAAAAGAATTTTGAATTTGAGTTCAATTGTGTTTTATGCTTCATTAATTCAATTGATTTCAAATAATTCACAATACAATAAAATAAATGGAAAAAAACTTAAGATTGTTCTTATTGTGTTTCAAAAATCATTAAGAATAAGATTTAGATTTATGGTATTGATGAAAAAACTTGCATATACTATTAAGTACTAATTAAAAATCTATACCTCCTTTGCAGAATTATCGTATTATGTAAAATAAGAAATTAAATTCCGGGGACTGCAATTTAACTAATGAATCTGGATTTCCAGCAATTAGCATTCCAGATGGGCTGCACTATGTGCATTTAATTACTGGGATATTACAAATTACTGGCAGGGAATTAGAGAAGGATGCCAGAGCATGTTGTGCTTCCTATAGCATTCAATTTCAGACCGAATCATATCAACTAATATTTGACCTGTTCAGCTACGCAATCATAAACAATATTAGCATTGTTTGCGCTACTGCAGTACCACTTGTTGTCAATGCTGCGCAGTACCGCTACCCAGGTGCGGAGAAGTGGATGTTAACTTGTTTAAAGACGCCACACGCACTTTAGCCACTTTCCTGTTGGGTATCCTGCTACATAGTAGACATTCGCCGCTAGCATCGGCGGTTGCTGTTTGCTATGAAACAGATGAAAAGTTCTGTCAGGAGACCGTGGCTTCGTTGTGACTTGAAGAATAAAACACAATTTCTTCGGTGAAAGAAGACCAAATCTACAAGTCATAGTTTTATTATTGCCTAGCCAACCCGGCGTGCTTTGCGAAACGAAATTACTTTCCGAATAACTCAATTGTAGTACATTGCGCAGCAATTGAAATTCTTTTGGAAAATCAGAGGAATCAATTATTAATATTGATATATCTGATATATTTATATGACAAAGGCGATTTGATTGATTTTAAAATATGTCTCTAAGCTTTATATGCAAATTTTATCAACCAATTTCTCAACAAAAGCAAGTCCAATTTAAACCAAACTTTACAGGAATACTTTTCAGACTATGCTAGAGATTCCCTTAAAATTTAATCAATCGATTCAGCAGATTCGGAATCCATAGGGTATGTATCGAAGCATATCCATACACACATACGTATTTACTTAGATAGACTAGCATATCCAAAAGAGAAAGGACTGTTGCATCGTCGAGGAGGTGGCTTACACAGAATCACTTTAGTCTGGCGGCCGAGCTGGTTCTTATGAGTTTCATGAAAAAGGTGGAAACACTCTCCGTGAGAGTCGGGAGCCATGTAATTGAGTCTAGGCCTTGCATCAAATACCTTGGTGTATTCTTGGACCAAAAAAGAAGCTGACATCACACGAATACTGCTCAGGATTCTTCCAAACCTAAAAGGACCCAGACAACAAACTCGGGTTCTAATAGGTTCGGCGAGTAAAGCCATACTGGAAGCCGCATTCAATCTGATCTGGGGCACTTGCAACCAAGTCATACCTTCGTGTAAAAGAAGTGTTCATAGGGTAGTTAATGTGAAGATTTGTAAAGCGTATCGAACAGTTGCAGATGATGCAGCGGGTGTACTTGCAGGCAGACTTCCAAGTACCTCGCGCATCCATTTTCTCAGATGGCAGACATGGAAGAGATTAACACCAGATGAATATATGGCAGCACAGGTGGAGTGTGCCAGAGCCCCAGAGGATATACCAGCTCATCCCAGTTATTAAAGATGGGCTTAAGCGTCGTTCTGGTGACGTGGGGCACGAATTTACTCAATTCGCAACCGGCCATGGATGCTACAGGCAGTATCTTCACAGGTTTGGGCACGCTGCAGATCCGTTCAGTGGTCTCTGCAGAGATGTTGTGGAGTCAATTATTATTATTGACAGAATTATCAAATATATTTGACAAGGGCGACTTGATTGATTTTAAAATAAGTCTCGTAGCTGTATATGCAAAATTTTATACATCAATTTCTCGACAACAGCAAGTCCGATTCGCACCAAATTGAAGACTCTACAGATTATGTCAGTAATTCCCTCAAAATATGCTATCATTTGATGGGCGGAGCACACTAAATCTTCTAAAATCTTGAAAACTTTGAAAAATATAATAACATTATTATGAAATGGAAATTAGAGTCATCGCCAAGGATCATAGCTTGTGAAAACATTTTGCCTTGGTCATATGACCTACAAGGAACGAAGAGGAACAAGAGAATGCCAAAAATTATAAATTATGCTCACGCACCACTTGTTAACATATTCCAAATGAATAATTTTTTTTGTTACCTTACTACTATAAAAACATATGTTGATATGTTAGTTTTTCATTTGTCTTTTTGGCAATCTTTCAAGTTAATTACGGAACAAGTTTTTCAAACCATTAATTCCGCAACTAAAGTAAAAAAAAATACAACAAAAAATCTTTGCATTTTTTTTTACAAGTACATATCAACACTCATAATGACTCTGTCATGATGTTTGTTATGCATAGAATCATGCCTTAAAGACCTCAAGAAGAATATATGGAGATGATCACCGCGACAAGGAAACCTGCCATTTTTGGTCTTCATCCACCATACTTCATTCACTTATTTTCATACATTTATCAGTTGTAGTTGTCTGATTATTGGATGAGTACCAACGAATCTTCATTTGTTTTAGACATAATTTCCAATTTCATTTATACAATATTTTTTTTTTTAATATACTAAATTCAAGCGCCTGTACTGATTACTCAGGCCTAGTTCAAAGCTCTCACTACGCAATAAATTACTACTCTACAAGGCGATTCTAAGGCCAATCTGGACCTATGGCATTCAGTTATGGGGCTCCACTGCGGTCTCAAATGTTAACATTATACAAAGGTTCCAGTCCAAAGTTCTTCGCTCTATAGTAGGTGCCCCTTTTTTATGTTCGTAACGATATCATTCACTGCGACCTCAAAATTGATACGGTTGCGTTTAGCCGCCGCTACGAACATCGACTTGAGAACCATATAAACGTCCTTGCAGTGCAACTTCTGGACAACAGCCAGCAACTCCTTGGATCTCCCCTTCCGCTTCAATCAGTGACCTAATCCCTATCCTTCCTTATATAACCTCAAGATACTGAATATCTCTTGTAATTTAGCAACTGTCTACATATAATCAATAGATAGATTCTAAATAAATAATAAATTATAAAAAAAAAAAAAAAAATACTAAATAAGTTCACTAAGTTCACTTTGAGTTTCCCTCATTCCTCAATCAATATATTTTCACTTCATTTATTTACAAATACATACAGAAGACAGTTCTTTGTATTCTTACAAATATATATTTTTTTAAATCTAATATTTTTATAAAAAATATATACACATGTCTGGCAATAAGGAATTGCGAACCGATGTACCACCAATGGTAATGCCAATATTTCGGGAACTCACATTGGAGGCGCCAGAGCGTAAGTTATCTAAGAGCAAAATTCCGCTTATTGTTCAAAGTGAGCTAAAGATGTCTGGTGCATCATCAGAAAAACGTGATATTCCAAAAGCCAGTAAGATCCTTAAATCAAGTCAAAATTTAAAGTATGCGTAAGTAAAAATTTTGAATCATTTTCAGGTATTGTTCCCAGGATGGGACATAACATCATTGGCATACAAGCCAGTAAGATTCCTAAACTGAAGAAATTACAAGTCGTTCGCATTTATAAAGTACCAAAAAATCCTTTATCAACTCAGATTCCGATAACCAAATTTTCCTCAGAGCATGAAGTGCAACGTTTTCTCAATAAAATTAACTCCCAACAACTAACACAGAAAGATAACAAGGAAAAGATTTTTAATAAATGTACCATAAATAGAAAGACTTATATGTTCAAGCCCTCCGAAGGGAAAGTCACACAAAGTGTGAATCGTGCTATTGCGAATTGGAATAATTTGCTTCTACTTCTGAATGACGAGAAATATAAACAATTCAATGTCAATGATCCAATTTCCAATTCAGAAGCCAATATGCTAAACGAGGCTCACAAGTATTGTCAACGATCGATAAATTCGTTTGATTCCAGTAATACTGGTGCTATTCGACAGTTGGCTGATCCGTCGAAAAATCGTATAATGGTTGACGCAGCGACATCAAATATGTTTGTAAATGACACTACTCAAGAGGAGGAAGCTATAGCAGAAGCTCGAGTGATTCCCCAAACAATTGATAATAATATGGGCATTGAACATCAAACAGTCTCAAATTTATTATTTAATAATCAGCGCATTGTCGGCTTCTGTTTTGGGTTGGCTAGTGCAATACCTATCTTTTACTTAGCCTACATTTGGCACATAAGTTCTGTCGCGACAAAAGTTGAGGTACCACAAACACTGGTCCAAAAATATTTGTTTGATTACCGTTCCATGTTTAACTAACAACTTATTTGATAAAGTTAAATATATTTCAAATTTTTCGTTTCAACTAAATTATGCTAATGGCAATAGTATTTATTTTACATGTATCGTGTGTAGAAGTTTTAACTACGATCGATAAAACGGGATAAGGAGTGGCGTTTTTAGATAGCTACACATTCTTATTGTGGATTTGAGATTTGGCACAGCCGTTTCCACTCTGTCTCTGTGTCTAAAAAAACAGCTGTTTTTTTGTTTTGGTAATACATACAAGTGGACCGTTGTGGCAAAGTGTGTGAGAAATTAAAATTGAAAATTTATGAAAAATACATGATTTAGAACAAAATGTAGTATATGCACATAGTTCTGGCAGTTCCCTTTTTTATTCTAGTTTTTTTCCTTGTTTTTTGTTGTATTTTTGTCCAATTTTTATATAATTTGATTTAAATGTCAAAAATATAAAATTCACTTACGATTCACTTGGCGATTATCAGCTGTTTTATGTTTGGCGTGCAACGAAAAAGGAGAAAATTAGCCAAAATTATCTAAAAAAGGCAGCAATTTCCCAACAGCGGGAAAACCAGTCGATAGTAATTTAAAAACCAGTTGTTTTCATTCAACAGTGTAAAAACTACTATGGTTTCCATAACAACAGCACTCGTCAATTACGTCACTTTTCCCTATGGTTGTTGTAAAAAAATAACAGATTCTTCAACTGTTTAAAAAAAAGGTTTTTTTTTCGTTGTAAGCTCGCGTCTAATTCTACAACAACAACCCGATAATTTCGTAATTTTCTTGTGGTTGTTGTGGAATTAAACACGAGTCTATGGTTGCGTCAATTAGACACAGATTTTGACACAGTGTAAATACGCTATAGCAAGTAGTCTTAAGATCATGTACCATTATAGCACCAGAATCTATTGTAAGTATTTGTCATTTTAATGGATGAGGCACATACATTTTTAGATGAAAATGATGGGGATAAAAATGAACGCAGAAAATTTAATAAATTTTTTTATATGTATATTTCGAGTCGCTGGAATATCGCCATCAATTCCAGCAAATTATCCAATTGTGACTTCACCCCGATGTGCGATGTTTGTTCATAGTATATTGTAGACGGCTCAGAGATCATTTCCTTGATAACTCGTGCACATGCACATGTGAAATCTATAATACCCTCATTGACACCCAAATAATGACTCCGACTTTACTTTATACCATAGAAAATTGGAGCATCACTGCTGCATATAATATAAGGAGTGTACCGGCTTGTCAAAGAAAGAACCTAAGACAAAACGCTGGATCCCCATGGTGCATCCATAACAGTACTCTGCATAGAGATTTCAAATTGCCTACAATATTTCATCAAATAAATTTACACATCAGTCGTTACAATCGTAGCTTCAAAGATATACAAATATACTCGTACAGGCGGTAGTTCTAGAGTAAGGTGTAACATAACGTAGACTAAGAAGGTTCTTTTACAAAGGACAATGTCATCTATGGAATTATTATCCAACCAAAATATGCGATTAATATTAGAATAACAAGGAACATAAAAAAATAAAAACCAGAAAGAAGGTTATCATTGGCTATGCCAAAGATATAATACTCTTCACGCTCCTCCAGGTTGCTTTCAACCGAACGGCGACAAATGCCATATATCAGATATGCTTCCTTTCTACATCACTATATTCCCTCTGTCTCAGTTTGAGTCTCAACAAAGAACACAGTTTGAGTATCATATGTGAGTACAGTTTGAGGGGCACAATACAGTTTTGTATGTACTTTTTTAAATTTGTGTCTGTATGGGAGGTCCCCTCCTGGTAACCCTAGGATTTTGAAAGTTAGACGGTTGATTTTTAAGATTTTAGCGTATTTCCTATCTGGGAGAAGTTTCGTATTCTGTGTTTCCTTATGGTTATTAAGATTATTAGGAATGTGACAGAATTCTCACAATTCTATGGTGACAGAAATCTCTTTCGATGGTGTTCAAATCTCTGACGTTTATGAATATGGTTTGGTTAAACTGTCCCCTATTTGAAGTTATAATAAAATAAAATACTAACAACTGTAGCTTATTGTTTTCCTCGATAATCTGCATTTAAAGAATTCAACATTTCATTTGTTTTAAATATAAATTTACATTTTAAACATCTAAGTTCAAAAAATGAAAGCTCTGTGTTTGCCAGCACAACTACAGAGAAATTCAAATCAATAAGTATTAAGTTTTCATCTGACTAATTTTGTTTGATACTAGTTTATCCGATATTAGTTAGTTTTCCCTCTGTGTTTTCAATAAATTCCAATTATTTGTATAAAACTGAATATGTATAAGTCTATTTTTAAATTATTTGTGTTATTATTTATTTTTTTTTTTACAATAAATTCATTTGCATCATTTCTTTTTATTTATCAGTTAACTGTCATTTTAATATAAACAAATTCACAGCAAATAAAATTTGTATAAATTGCATGTGGTTTTAATGTGAAACCCTTTCCGCTCAATTAAATTTCACATCATTTTTATACCTTCCACACATATTATTGTTTGTAGACTTTGTCATGATATTTGTAAAGCATAGTATTATATACATTTTCAGGCATATTTTTTACTAATTTGTGAACATGGGCACTGGGAATATTATTCCACTTGTACTTCATTCTCCCCCAAAATTAATTTTACATGGTGGGCGCTCTATTGAATTTTGGAAGACTCCCCTTCTCCAATGACAACAGATTTTCGCTCGGATTGAGGTATGGGCCGACCATTCCTTCATCTTTTTTTTTGTCATTATTTTCTATTGAGCCGTTTGCCTCCCATAAACCAAAATGTGTAAAAGTCACGATAATTTACTCATTTTTGCAAGTCACTGTATATGGAAATGTTTTATATGACATAACATTCATTGAATGAGACATGAGAGGTGTGTTTTTGTCTTATACAAATAAGTAAGTACAATCATTACATACTATAAAGCAAAGTCGAAATTCCAAGATGTTTGGAGACTTCTAAACCACTTTACGGTTTTTGACACGGTGTTCACTGTCATATAAAGAATTTTATGTATGATTTTATTGTACAATACATTTTAATTAATTCTAATTAAGATTTTATATTGTACTAGCGTAGCCCGGCGTGCGTTTCTACAACCTCGTCGTGAGGTTAGTGCATGATTTTTCGATAGAGAGACATGTTAATTCCCGCCACCTACCGTTACCGGTAGCGTAATGAACTTACAGTAGAGTCAAAATAAATGCACTTATTATTAAAAAACATATGAAAATATATAAAAACTTCCGCGGTACAACAAAGTGGATAGCATATAAACATTCTTCATGAAGAAATACATATACATGCCAACTTTCATGGTGATCGGACAAACAGTGTTGTAGTTATTCGCCGTTAAACTAATTTTCTCAAAATTTTTTTTAAAAATCAATCAAATATATATATGCTAAATATATCTTTTGATTAATTTGTGTGCGCCAATATTAGATCAGTTATATTTTCATGTGTTGCGCAATACACTGCAAAGTTTGTTTTGAATAAATGAAATAAATATGCCAAGAATGAACGACTTCTTATATAGGCGGTAGAACAAGAAACGCAAACAGACACAGTAGTTTGTTTCAGAATAATGAAACGGATGATAAAATGGATATGGGAATTGGCTGTATAATGTGTCTGTGAAAAGCAGGGACGGGTCTCTAGTATTATAATATTACTAAAGTTCCCCGATTATTGGAGCGCGTAGTTTCCATGCCATAAACAAAACAATTTCCCTTTGTCAAACAGCATCCGTGCACCTTAAATAAACTTAAATTATATACAATTTCGCTTCTAGACAAAAACTATTAATTAATTAACACAATATACTCGTATAGTACAACCGATATCAAATTATTATCATATCTGTAGAGACTTCATGATTCTTTCTTGCCACAACCGGAATATAAAAGGCATACAAACTTCGTTAGAACCAATGATAATTTTATATCTTATTTGCCTTAATTATCATTAGTCTTTTCAGTCAGTAGAGTTAAGTAGATTTCCATTAATTCCAGCATATACAAAAAATTGCCCAACTTATTCTTCTTCATTTAAATGTTTTGCTTCTTTCCTTAATTCATTCATTACTCTCCTCTTTTTTAATCTCAGTGGAGTACGGATGAAATCTACTGCTATGTGTTCAGAGCACATACATATTTCTCGAAAATTAATAGCCCCATACTTTGTATAATTGACAATTCTCTTGGGTTATTAAATGTGGTTGAATAAAATCCTTTAGTTCATTGCATCCTTAAGCGTCAAGTTCACAAGTTGTGAGTTCAATTCTCTTATCTTATCTCTTACATCATATTGCTTGCGGTTGCCACGTGCTTAAATATTTATATTGCTTATATTGTAAAGCTCCAAAGACCCACAATACTAATAATTGTGGCTAATCTAAATTAAGCCTTGCTAAAATGCTGTTGTCCTTACAGTTTTGTCCCCATATTCCCATGCTGTTGCCATCACCAAATTAATTCTACATTTTGTTGTACAAAATAGTTTATAACAATCACTACTACTTAGTACAATACTATGACTAGCATATTAAGTTCTATCATAGTTTAAATAGTTGGAAATAATGTCAATACATACATGTTTAAGAAGGTTAAGATATTCATTAAGTTGAGTACAATCACATAATCATAATAATATTGAAACAAATGTCTGCTTTCGACAATTCATCAAAGAAAACATAAAGATTAGTGTCTCTTAAGATATTTAATATCTTAGATACAGCAACAGTAAGGAAGGGAGTATAATTTAAAATTTCATAACTCTAAAATGTTTAATACTTTTACAAAGAAACTTCTGCTTAGTAACATAAGTAAGTAGTAGTAGAAACTCACACATCAATTGTATCAAGCATTAAATGAATTTTACTTGTTTTTCATATTTTCTCTCATTGTTTTGGTTTCTTTGACAACTTATTGCTTTTCTTATTTAACTACTTCTTGTACATTCTCTGTTCCTGGTATCCAAGTAATCAATTTTTCACAACAGGATGTTGACTAAGCTCAACAATTCAGCTAAATTAAGAAAAACATTGGTCTACATTTATTTTGTAGAAAGACAAAAAAAAGAAGTTAGAAAAGATAGAAAAAATTCAATTTGATTTGAACTCAGTGAACATTTATTTCCGCTTAGTCTGATAAATTTGTAAGTCATTCGTCGTTGTTGTAGTGTGTTGTGTGCAACAAAAAAAGTCTTAACTTGTAAGACATTGACCGATTTCATTAGACTTGGTTCTGTGGTGGCATACAAAAAAAAACTACTATAAGCAATTTGTCGTGCTTCAGTTCTATGGGTATATTTAGTTTATCTTATTGTCTTTTTAGTTCTGTTTTTATGCCTAAAAAAATGGGAAATTGTTTGTGGTTGTCATAAAATCTTATATGATTATTTGTCTTGGGACAACAAAATAGTTTTCCTTCAAAGTGTGTCAAATTGTCTTAAATAAAAATCCCTTTAGGGTTAAAAAGGAAAAAGCATTTACATAATTTCATATGCTAAGACTTCCTTCCTTCTTTTCTATCTTTGTTTCTTTCTTTCTTTCTTTCGTATTGTTTGTTTATGATAAATTTTGACCTTTTGTTTAGTGTATAAACTTGAAATGAGGATTATTTTTATAAAGAATCGGGTTATGTACGAGTATGATGAAATATGAGGATTATATTTTGCATAGAAAGGCAGGCAGCCTTGTCAGAGCAGATAACTTTCTTCGACTTTTGTTTATAATTTTTCATCAGAGAGTAAGTTATCTTTGACAGAAAAGGTTTCCATGGCGACAATTTAAGGAGCAAAGGATTGCATATGATTTGCTGACTTGTCAGGAATGTTCACAATTAGCCTGAAACTATGTCCATGGCAACTATGCTAGGCCCTAGAGGACTATCAATCAAAGGCTTAAATACACTGCATGTACATAGTATATATGATGTATCTTTAAGAGTCTTAAAAACTTGTAAAATTAATGTACTGAAATCACTTTAATTACTTTACACAATTAACTTCATAACAATTATAACTGTTACTCCTTTTGCGTAATTTTTACTTTATTTTATTTTGCTTTTTTGCAGCTCATTTTCAGTTTTCCAGTTTGTAGTTTTTCCTCTGTTATTTTTTTAATTAACTGCTTATGTTGAGATACGAACAACGATGGCAAACGGAACTGATGCTGCTGCGCCTCAAATCCGACTTCATTTATTCGTTTGCTTGCATTCTCACTCCTCCACTCCTTTTCGGTCTGTCTGTTTGTCTATCTGTCTGTTGGTTCATCCGTTTCGTTATCCTTATTTTGTCCATTACAGTAGTATAAAAGTGAAAAAATTCTCTTGTTGTATTTTTAAAGCTTTATTTGTGCCATTTCAAAGGATTTTCTTGTCGAGAGAGTCAGAGCAGCAAGAAATGCTTTCATTTTTAAAAATTATTTATTTAATTTACTT
Source organism: Amiota communis (assembly GCA_037043315.1). Classification (NCBI taxonomy): domain Eukaryota; kingdom Metazoa; phylum Arthropoda; class Insecta; order Diptera; family Drosophilidae; genus Amiota; species Amiota communis. Next base: position 244,254 of record JBAMAV010000934.1, read on the forward strand.
TTTTTTTTTTTATATCTCTGGCAAAGAGAATATAAGGAAACAATGATATCGGAGTCTCGATATACCATTCATACACATACATACATATGAGTGTACATATCTTTTTTGTTTATTGTACTGCTTAACTTGAAATCAAGATCCTTAGTAAGCACTTCTCTTTGTCTGTCTCTATGTCTTTCTATCTATCTGACTGCCTGTTTATCTGTTTGTCGTTTCTTTCATTTCATTATCATGTGTTTGTTTAATCTGCTCATTTCATTGTAATTCAATATAATAGTCGCATGTTGTTTCCATATAATCTTCATTCCTTTTGGATTTATGTTTCAAAAATTTAATGAGTGCCAAATCTTAAACAATAAAAAAAGAAATGAAACTGAAGTAAAAATAAAAGTAAATTGGTTGGTATTTAATCTCTATTTTCCGCATAAGGATGCCTTGTGTGGCAGTAAGGATGGGCAGCTTAGTAAATTTACCTGTGTTTCATATGCAAATGTATGTATATTCTTTTTGTTTCTACTAAGAGTATTTTCTCTTTCCTCTCCTCACTTCTAATGGCGTTATAAATAAGTAGAAACATTTTCAGTCAAAGCACGCCCGGCCAAGGCATAAGCGGACTGAGGTTGCTGGAGGTCCTGGGCGACAAAACTAAATGAAGGTTTTGAGTTTCCAATCAGTCCTTATAGAATTTTGAATATAAATTCTCAGTCGGTAATGCCCTCTGTTGGTAATTGTCTGGTTTTTGCTTTCATCTGTAGTTTTAAAAACGAAAGAGTTTGAGCCAACAACTACAGTACAAAGAGTGCAAAGGCCTTTCAACGAGGACGTTTTATATTGTTCATTCCAGTTAAAAAAAGGTGTAATAAGTGAACGAACTTAGACATAACAAATTACAGTACAAAATGTTTATTGAAATTTAATTAATTCATATTTTTATATGTAATACTATATAAAATTATTCAAATCAAAAAAGAGATGGAAGAAAAAACATTTTCTATCGAGTAGCGAGTTGTTTAAGAAAATCTTAAAACATCAAATTTCGATTTATTTAAAAAATATCTTCTTCCTCCGGATTAAAATAATGAAAATTAACTTGTCTCTTGCCCAATGGCTTTAATAAGCGTGAGGTTTTCGTCATTGCCAGCCCATTCAATCCTTTAAGCTGGCGGAATTGCCGTAATTGTCTAGCACTCACTTCGAATTCATCCGGACAGATAAACCAATTGGTGTAGACCGTTTGTGGACAGTCAGAAAAAGTTCCGAAATAACTGTAGAAGCCACTTTGGACTGGATATAACAAACGGTCCAACGGAAATGGCTTAATGAATACTTGAGTTTTTGGTTGCTGTATGTATATTAGGTTTTTGCATATTGGTTTTAGATACTCATTGTCTTCATGGCATTTGTTAAAGAAATATGCAATTGTCACCATATCAAAGCAAATGTTACCTTCATTCATTATTGGTCCAGATTTGTGAAGAGCTTGCAATTCCAAAGAAAATTTGTCAAAATTTAGCATATGCTCAGAACCATTATTAGTTTCCGAACCCCATTTGAAGGTCAACTCGATAAAATCGTAATGGGTACGCAAGTTGCCACCACTTATGTAAGGTCCATTTCGATCAAACTCAGCTTGAAGTATAACATTGTGGCCAGTATTTTTCAGTATCATAGACTTTGGTAACGTCCTATATCCCGCCCATTTTAGGCGCTCATAGATGTCTGTTTTTATAGTTTGTTCCGGATTGATGTTTATAGGCGATTGTACATCGCGTTGAAGATTATCAAAGAAGGAATCAATTGATTCAATCGGATCGTCTTCGCTATCGAATTCTAAGGATTGATTATTTGATGTATTTGGCTTGATTAAATAACCCAGAACATGTGTACCAATTAAATAGTTTAGAACAAATATCTGTGCCACTAGAAAACTTGCGGATAACAAGCCTAACTCCGAATTAAAAATCCAATTAGTTAATGTTTGAAACATTGAAAAGAAGAAATCCATTGTCACAATATTCTCTAGATGTTATTATTTGTTAATTTTTTTTTTATTTCTTATCAAGTTAACACTTACCTGAATTAGAATAAATTAGTAAATTAAAATTCTCAGCGGTCTATGATGAAATTTAGAAAAATTTATGAGTGTTTTCTTAGTGTTGAAGCCCTGAGTTGGATTAGAATCAGAATATACCAGATCAGGCCGTGTATGATCTAGTGAATGACAGAAAATAAAAATTCTATAGATTAGAGTCTCCAGTTTTCAAATATGACCTTCGTTTTCTGTATTATGTGTATGTATGTGTGTTATAAAGATGAAATGCGTTCTTAATTTTTGGTATCACTCAATAAATATTGATGCTAACACATGAATTGTGCCTCTTAATAAGAACCACATGATTTTTCTTTTACAATTAATCAGAGAACTGCAGTCAGTTCAATATTAGTATGTATGCACGTTCAGATATCAATATATATATTTTTTTTTTTTTTTTTGGAAGATGGACTTTCAGGCTCATACCGGACATTGAAAAATGGCTGAGCAGGAAGATCGGGGAAACTAATTACCATTTAACCCAGTTCTTGTCTGGACATGGTGGCTACAGGTGGTACCTATACAGGTTTGGGCACGACAACACACCAAGGTGCCCACTGTGTGACAAACCGGATGACTCTGAGCACGTTATTTTCCAATGTGCTCGGTTTCCTGCTCCAGAAGGCTATCCGCAGTAGCCAGGAAGCACATTACAGTTCATGTTAGCATCTCCGGACAACTGGGACCGGATCTGTGAACGTGTGACAACTATCCAGCTAGAGCTACGTCGTCTAGAGAAGCCTAGGCGAAATATGCAGACGTTGCAGAGAGTGCCGGAGGGGGGATCGTAGAATACTGACGAGTAGCCACGACCCACGTACGACAACAACACGACAAACTAGGACCGATTGACTTTTGAGCAGCAATGCTCCACCTTCCTCCCGACGTAATATCTATTGACAGTTCCGGGAGGACGATATGACAAGGGGCGGGAGTGTTTAGCGAGGTTAAAGTCCCGCACTCCGGTTGTAGACCGGGTAGGTTTTCGATGCTTCACTTCCGATACAAAAAAAAAAAAAATGTATTAATTTTTAATCAAATTTACACTTACCACAGTTTTGACCAATAAGTAGAATGCAATTCTTAGCAGGCTTCGATTAATTACAACAAAAGGTGGGATTTCTTTTTCACAATACTTCTTTACATCACTTCAGTTGCCTAGTTGGATGCAGCTTAAGGATAGAACGGAATTAAGATGATAAAAAACTTTGTGTGCGACAGACGAAAAACTTGAATCAGTTATCAAATCACCACTATTGCACTTGTATCGTATATATAAAAGCCTTAATCACAACACAATAAGACGATATTCTAAAATTCTCCAGATACAATAAATTCAGATATCAGTATTTGTTAATTTTTAATTTTTAAGCAAATTTAAATTTATCACATAAGTGTTTTTGACAACAAATGAAATGAATGAATTTCTAAGCAGTCAGCGGCAAATTTTGGAAAATTGACAAACTGTACTCTCTGCTGCTGATAAGGTTACCTTGTTCAATATAACTTTAAGCACTTAATTATGACATTGTGCACGAACTGTACTCCTGCTGATAAGGTTACCTTATTCATATAACTTTAAGCACTTAATTATGACATTTTGCACACCTAAAGTTACCTAGTTGAATTAAATTGGGTTTAAAAATAGAAAAAGACCTCATCTACACGAGGAAATGTGGTGTGTGATAGATTTCAAATCAATTAACAAAGAATCGGTGTACCTTATGGCCCGGTGTCGACGAAAGAGAGCCCGTATTAAATTAAAACAATTTTAACTTGTTTTATTGTTAAAAATATAAATAAAAATTATATGTCCACTTGTGCTACATACAAAAGCGTAAAAAAGAGGCCCCAAACTGTCGGCCTTTTTTCCGTGGAAAATATCTATTCGCACACAGGACCAGAAAACAGTAATGACTTTCTGGCACCGTTTTATCTGGTCTGTTTCTGGTGCTGTGAGACTGTGCCACATAGAACGGAACCAAAAATGCCACTTTCTGGTGCTGGTGCTAATACACTGAAATACGGTGCCAATCTTTATGCAACTTGGCCGAGCTGTTTTCCCAATGCGACCCTGCTTTTTTTCGTTTCCTGGTGAAAATGTACTGGAATCTGGTGATGGTGCCGTTTCTGGTCCATGCGACACCAGGCCATTAGTAATATTTATATTTATAACAAAATAAATTCATCAGGTTTTATTCATTACCATTCGTTCATCTATGGTAGGCAATTCTTAAGATTTTAAATTTCAATACCATAAACAACCTTACACTCCGCCAATGGTCCTAGGATTCTAAGGCTGATCTTGTTCTTCATTCTTTTCCCAGTTTCCCTTTCTTCTACAGATTTATATATTGTATATTGTATCTGTGTTTGTTTTTTTTGCTTTTGTTCCTACTATGTATAAAGTGTGTTTGCAACGTTTTCATGCTTGGTTGCATGATGTTGTTTATACATAGGTACAAACATAAATAGAATATATCTGTATGAATGTTTATGTATACTCGTATTTTAATGCTTTCAGCAAATTGACGTTTTTGTGCCCATTCACTTTGTGTTCATTCTATAATATTTTCGCTCTCTTTTCTCCTTCTTCTTCGTCATGTGTATTTTTAGTAACAAAAGCTAAGGAAAGAAAGAATAAAAAAAAAGAAAAACCATTCTAGGTTGACCTTGAGCACGTTTCACATGTCCAGACATTTTATGGTCTAGGCAAGTTCGTGTCCAACACAACAAGGCATTTAAATATTTATTGCGTTTAAGGACTTCACTTTTACTTAACATTTATTCAACTCAATTCAACTGATGAATGACATTGAAAACGTGACATTTTGTTTTGATGAAATGATATAAATGAATCTCCTGGAAGGATGATCTAAATTGTAGTTTTAAAACTAAAATCTTCCATAATGTTTCAAAAACGATGATATTAAATTTGAATTTACATTCAGTGTTAGAAAGATTACCTTTCTCACCACTCACAGTATAGTGTTTATCAAAATTATACGACACCAAAAAAAAAATTTATTTTCTGTCCCCCCAAATCTATGTAGTACATTGCATGCAATTAGAGAAAAAGTAAGAATGAAAGAACACAATAAAAAATATTGTTAGATATTGTTGATAAACTTCATTTTATTTACGATATTTGGCACAAATTGTTCCACTCACTTAAAATGACAGCCAAGATACCTCATTGCTCCTCAATAAGTTTCAGGTGTTTTTGTTTGCCGTTTTGTATGGATATGGCAGGATGCTACTCTTATTTTTTTCGTGAGATGGGCACTTAATCACATCTTAACTGTTGATCATTCGCGACAAAAATGCTTTTTTGTTAAAGAAGCGTGATGTCAAGAAACTTATCAGTACTGAAGCTAGCAACTTGACCAATGTGAGCTCATACCGCTACAATGGAATGCTTAACAAGTTGGGCACAAGAGATTGTTGAATTGCTTGCTTTCCCAATAATAGTACGCTTATGATGCTCCGATAGATGAGATTTATGTCCTGTTTTTTAATATTTGCCATAAGTATCAGTTTTCATGCAAAAATGGAGTATTTCAATAAAACCTTTATGTACATATTTATTAAATGCAAATATTTGTATGGTATCGTATAAGTTTGTTAAACACTATATTTAAAAAAAAAATATATCAAGAAAACATACTATCTCAAGTTTGTGTAAAGTTTCATGTCTCTTTTTAATTTTCAAAACCACAAAGATGCCATTTATATTAAAAAGTCTCAGAAAATTACCTCACTTAGTACATAAATGTAAATGTAAATGAAATTCTTGTTGTATAAATATTTTGCAAGAAACTTTTCACTTACAAAAGTTTCATTTTTGTTTTTACAAACTTAATTCAGGACCATTGCCATTGAAATACTTTATACCATATACCGTAAATGAAATTATTATATTATGTATGAATAAAAAACAATTTGTGAGCATAAAAGGCTTCATTTCATGCCTTCATGAAATTGTCACAAATTAAGTCAATTATTGCAGACATTTCATGAAATTGTAATACAAGAAAAAACTTTAACTTCAATTTCAATGAATATTAAATACCTTTCACAGACACAGTTTCCATTGACATTTAAACAAATATTGCAATTAGTTTTTTTTTTTTTGTTTTGTTTTATAAAGTTTCAAGTGCCAACATAACAAATGATGAACTGATATGTGATGCAATAATCCAATTTTGTTGTACTTTTCTGAAGTTTGAATTTACTAAGCTTGTGTTTTTATCTCCTGCAATAATTGGTTATTTGAATTAAAATCTTTTGTGAAACATAATCGGACGATATCTCAAAAACTGCGACCAATTTACTGACCAACTTATCTAAATTTTGGTTATTAACCCTTGTGTGGACATTTGTTATTATATACAACACTTTGTAAAATAGTAGTAGGCTTGTAAAAAAAAGTATTTTATTTTAACCAAGTCGGTTTTTATACATTAGTATCATATTTAGGAAATTTACATGTGCTTCGAAAAACATGACATCTAAAAAATATTACGATCTTCTGATAAGGAGATCGTTGGGGAGAAGTCTTTTCAAACGACGGTGGGTTGTGTTGCATGTAAGACATCTTGCCAGAGGATTGGGGTGCTTTAGCAAACGATCATTGTATCGGCTACTGAAAAAATTTATTTCTTCAATCAATGTAGGCATCTTAAGGTCACGGTGTAGTATGGTGTTTCTAACATGCGCCAGTTATGCGTCGTAGGTCTTTGTTTTGAGTTGCTTGCATCTTTCTGATGATATATGGTACCGCAGTCCCCTATATTTGAATGCCGTATTGCCAAACTGGGCAGTAGATTTTGTAAAATAGTAGTAGATTTGTAAAAAATAGTAGTAGATTTTGTACAAATCGTAGTAAATATTGTAAAATGGTAGTAGATTTGTGAAAAAATAGTAGATTTTTTAAAACTAGTAGTAAATTTTGTAAAACTAATAATAGATTTTATAAAATAGTAGAAAATTTTGCAAAAATAGTGGTAGATTCTGTAAAATAGAAGTAGATTGTGTAAAATAGTTGTAGATTTGTGAAAAAAACAGTAGATTTTGTAAAAATAGTAGTAAATTTTGTAAAATAGTAATAGATTTTATAAATTAGTAGCAGATTTTGCAAAAATAGTGGTAGATTTTGTAAAATAGTAGTAAATTGGAATAAGTAGTAGTATAGAGGTATATTTTCTATCAGTTGCTGGAAATGGGTAATGGGAATATGTATTATTTCCATTCGTGCTGCACTCTGTTCCAAAGTACTTACATCTATCTTTAGCATCCCATTCCTTAATGGCACTATATTTTTACTTGAAGGTCTATGCTTTGGGTCGGCTACTTCCTTAACAGAAATGGTGACCAGACTGATAACTCAGGATTAAATGCACAGTATGCTTTGGGTCAAAGAAAAATGTCAGTCAAACTTTATATGTAGAAGAGAATAAAGGCCCACTCATAAATTGAATTGTATAGAGGATCACCGATACTTTCTTTCAGGCATTGTGCACTTCTCTAAATTTTACTCACAACTTTTATAAATCTTTATAACTACAAATATAAGTATGTACTTGTATCATGACATTTCATACATTTTTAACTGTGGTATTTCTTTATAATTCTATTAGTCATAAAAACAATAACTCAACTGACCTATTCCAAATGATTTAAGAATAATAAGAACTAGAAAATCCAATTGGCTTACTAAACACAATACACATATTTTTACAATTTATGAACCCAAATGCAATTATAGCACATTTACTTGGCACGCAGTCTCATGTTTCATGCCTCAACATAAATCTTATTATGACAGACCAAATTTCCTTTATGTGGTTTATTGCCTTACAACTGCAATAGTACGAGTATCAGTGGTATCATATATAAAACAATGAATTTATATATGCAGGGTGACAGGCCCATTCACTTTCTTGCATAGTTTCATTCAGTTTTTACCTAATAAAACAACATGAACTAAAACTGACCTGCCCATGATTTTAGTAATATTGTAGATACAAATCAAAACAATAGCACCAACCTTTTTATACAGTTTTGCTGCTCTTGACTTTGGCTTATACTCGTTTGTATATAGTAAATGATTCTTTATAACAATTGAATAATAGATCTTTTGTCAGTGTTACGACTTTGTACTATTGTTTGTGGTTAAGAGAGTTCACAATTTTGACCAAAGATAAATTTGCTTGTATTGTTATTTATCTTGAAGTTAATTAGTGATGCCCATCAATCAACTCAATGTTTGGATGAATAAATCTTATGTTGGTATGGTTCCTTTCTTTAAAAATGTAAAAAAAAACAGGTCAGATAGTCCTATTTTTAGGTCAAGGTATTTGTTTTTCTTTCCCTTTTTTTTGATTATTGATAAGAAGAAACCTTTTGCTAAATGCACGAGTATTGTATAAAAATGAAACGTAAATAGTAAAATTTTATTACTTTAAGTTAAGTGTACCTCATCAGACTTGTCAAAAATATACATCATGTTATATATTTAGATAAATATCAAATAAATCATGCTGACTCAAATATGCACTTCCTGCATTTGTTTATTGATTCTATTTTTATCTCCACAATCAAATCAAACTCATTATTATGACTCATCATGGGTTTGTAAACAAAATCATCATTTTGATTTGAAATTGTTTTTACCTTTTAGCATGTTGATACTCGTTTTTCATAACAATAAAAATCATTACAGGAAACATTCATCATCCTTCTCTTTGATTTCCTTTGTTTATTCTTAACACTCTGCTCCTTGGCAATTTCATATTACAATTATTTATCAAATATTTTTTATTTGAAAGATTAAAGACCAAATTCTAATTGTTCGTTTGGAAATTTGAGAAGTCTACAGAAGATTATTGAGTCTGAATTGAAATGATTTGCATTTAAATTAATATTTTCTTTTACGAGTATTATAATATTTTCTGTAGGATTATAAAATATGAGAAAAATCAATTTTATTCTAATTTTCTTTACATTCCATTTCCATTCATTTCTTTATGAACCATGACCTTATACAAATGGATACAAATTTCTTCATACTGACTACATAATTCTAATTCTGAGATACTTTGGTTATTATATGCCATGCTAGTATTTGGTATCTATAATATTTCTATTAAAATTTAGATTAGTCGCCCACATTATTGTACGCATGCCAAGGTACGCATATCTTTCTATGAAATATGAATTTATCTGTGTAGATTTTCTTTTTTTTTTTTGTTTGTTTTGTTATTTGCTATTTTTACAAATCGCATTCAAATTGCCCAATTTGTGAGAGAGCTTTATAATGTAAATTCAAGGTCTAAAAATTATTATTTAATATATTATTTCGCCATCATTTTCTTTAATATAAATGCTCATTTGATGTTTTAAGGAAGAAACTGATTTCTGTCACCTTTTTACTGCTCATCAGATCGAGTTTCATTTTATAAGGATTGTTAATGTCATATCATAGTCGAATCGAGGTGATTTGCTTCTGTTTTTGTCGGCATTCTTTTTGCAAATGAAAAATCTAGTTGCCTTACTACTGATCATGTCAATGTCTGTTTCTTGACTGAGTGATGTAACTGGCTTCTGTTTGCTTCTGCATTTTATTGATCTCGCTACTTACAAGCAGAACAACAAAAGTGCTTGTCGAACCTCTGTTCTTACTTTTGACAACTGTCCCATGATCACTGTGTGGTTACAATACTTACTATTGAATAAGCGTGATAACAGTCCTTCCAGACTAGTGTGCAAATTAGTAATACAATATAATAGCAATCATAATTATATAAAGTTGTTTATAACTAGTATATAGGTACATATTTGATAAATAATATAATTATAGATTTATAAATTTATATGAGATGTATTATGCTAGCTGTTCTAAGAAATTCTACCATTTTTAGAAGGTTGTCTGCAGAAGGGAGAGAGATTAATTGGCTGAATTGATTGTCTGGCATAGCAGTATGGAATTTTTGTAAGTATATACATTTGTTTAGAATATGGTCACTTGTCATAGGCATGTTTAGATTACAGAATGTACATTAATTGCTAGTGTTAGGTGAAGAATACTGTTGATGCGATAATCTTGTATGGCCGTGACGTAATCTTAACAATTTGCATTGAGTGGTTCTATATAAGACTGTGATATGTTTGCATTTTAGAAAGTCCCCAATATTTTGTTTTTTGTAATTAATGTTTTGATACCAATTGGATGTATTTTGAAACAGATTGGATTGTGTATTAGAAAAATGTCGCAGTAGTTATCGCATAGCTTAGTATATTTTATTTATAAAATCCATCCGTATAAATGAATGTGTAGTCTTTTAGTTCTTCTTCCTTTGCCAAAAATTTTTTGATGAATACTGCTTTACTATGGGAGTTTTTGTTATAACAGCTGAGACTTGTATCTATTGCTGTAACATTATACGCACCAAAGATAGATCATAAAAATTAATAGGAAAACTTGTTAACACAATAGTTCATTCATATGACACTTCCCTCTACAAAATAATTATGCTAAAAAAAAACAATAAATATAAAGCCGTAGACAGAGCTATTACACTTTGCAAAGAGTTACAGATTCCTGTCTCACCCATAAAATCGGCTGTTACTATAACTTATTTTTATTAGTTTGTTGCATAAACATGTTGCAGTGGATAATATGTTCAGATATTTTGCTCATCAATAGAATTGAATTGAATTACAAACAGTTGAATTCTCTCAAATGTTTATAAGATTCCTTGCAACATTTTATAATTGTAGCAGTTCTAATTTCGCATTTCTCTTGTGATTTATGGATTAATCTATCAATATGCAATGCACAACGTATCAGTAACAGTTTTGTACTCATATGAGCAAGCCAAATAATCCGAGAATAAAGTATTATATTCTTTTCTTTAATTTTTTTTTTAAAATAAACGACGAAATTTCGATTATTTTGTAATAAAATTTTATGATAAATAGTGATTATTATAATTATTGTTAATAGAAGTTGTTTAACAAGTAAATTCTTAAACTGCCATGGCTTTCAGCTATAAGATTAAAAAAGAAATGTAGTAAAATATGAGATTAATAATACAATTGTATTTAAATAAGATTTTCTAATTTAATGGATTTAAAAAAAAATTGTAGATTAGGTTTATGTTACTAAGATTTGGGTAGCCTAGTAGATCCACAATGTTCAGTTTGTCGTGATTTTGAAAGCGCTGTAATGGAATGCACCCTGAGAGTAGGTGCTGCACAGTTGCGACATCGTTGCAAAGAGGGCAAACGTCATTGTTAAGGCCACGAAGAAGGTGTTGATGAGTAAGCGCTGTGTGCCCAAGTCGGAAGCATACAAATAGTTTAATTGCATTCCGATGGCATTGAGTAGGGTAAATTGGTGTAATGGCACCTGGGTTAATATCCTTGTAGTGATGGCTAGCGTTATCCCAAGAAATTCTGTCTTTCATCTCGATGTGTGATTTGACTAAACGGAGGATGTCGGCCTTTTCGAAGATGTTGACTATGTGTAGTGGTTCTGTTAAGGCGAGATTGGCACGGGTGTCAGATAGTTCATTGCCAAATATATTGGCATAGGGACCCACATTAATGTGTTTGTGCTGAATTAGTTGGTCGCGGATAGAAGAAGCCATTATGCTGTTTTATGAAGTCAACAGTTGATTTGCTATCCGTGCAAATATTGACCTTGGATGGTAATTTAGCAGCAAAATGTACTGCTTGAAGAGCCGTAGAGGCTTCTGCAGAAAAGATTGAGCTGAAATTTTGCATTAAACCAGTTAATATAGTATTATTTGACTCGCCTACAACAGCAAAAGAGGTTGCTTCTGTAGTTTTTGAACCATCAGTATATAGAAATGACGTGAGTAAATCCAAACTTCTTGGCTACGTGGATACATTGCAACATTGTTGAGGTGCGCCGGAAATTACGAACATAATTAAAATATGTCTTAACTGTATCGTACAGCTTTTTGTTGTAGTTTAAAAGAAGTTTTTGAATAAGACGAAGCTTGAATTTTAAATTCTATTAAAATATTGATTATGTAATTTGTTAGAAATACTTATAGTATTCATAATATTATCTGTATATAATACTTCACAAATTTCATATGCATAGTAATTTCTCAATGAATGCGAATGGGAGTGAATGTTTGAATGAATTCCCTTCCCTCCATTAATAATTTACTTTAATAAATAGTAAAATACAATATAAGAATGACCCAATTTTTCGAAATCAAAATTAGTTCCGCTAATTATTTTTTCCATTTTTCTCTACTTTGTTGTTTCGATTTCAATTCTTTAATGAGCTTAAGCACTTATTAATCGGTTTTTGTTTTTAAACGAAATTTAACAAAATTTACTTAAATGGAGCCATACGAGTATTCATAATAGGAAATGCAATTGAGTAAACAAATATGGATGTATAAATTTTCCAAATTTTTAGGCTATTCAATTTATTTCATATTAAATTTGGGGTGCGGTTTTATTGTATGTAATATGAAAAATAATTTATTTGTTCGATTGACGATGTTGATGCTGATGATGATGATGATTCATTGAAAATATCCAACAAACAAAATTGAAGACTTGTTATGTTATTGCTTCTGCAGCCAATCAATTTTCCCATCAATCAATTTCATTTTATTTGTTACAATACTTTATTTTCGATTTAGTTGGTGTCACTAAATGTCTAAATTGATATTGTAAAACATACAATAAATACAGTTTATGTCGCATGCTTTCATGTTCATTGTTGTTCTTTTGTTGACCTGAAGTTCAAATGTTTTTTTAAGAAATAATAAAGAAATCTATTCACTGATCATTAACAACCAAAAAAAAAAAAAAACCCCAAACACGCATACATTTGTATACCATGTACAAACATATGTCATTAGTAACACTTAATTTATTTTATTGTGCCATCAAATTGTATTTCACTTTCTCTCTACTACTACTGGAGCTACTTCGACCTCCCTAGATGTCTTCTTTCTTTTCTAGTTTTTCTTGTACCATAGACTCTTTGAAAATTGCGCCCAGAAATGTTTTCCAAAATTTGATTGAATGAAGTGTTAATTGTCGCGTGCCAACTTCTTTGTCAAGTGTCACTTCAATTTGGGGCCATGTAACAATGGTGTAGCATGGTGGCATAAGATTTTCATTTTGTTGACTTGGCAACATTTCAGTTTCATTTTGTGGTCGGGTCTTTTTATTTTGTTATTCCTTGTTTGTATATTTAGATTCTGTTTTTTCGTTGGTTATTTTTTTTATGCATAATAACAAATGTCATTGTAACTGATATATAACTGAAAATATTTTCATTTATTCACTTTAGAAACGATTTTCCATCGTTCTTTTTCCTGAACTTTTATGTGGGCGTTTTAATTTTTCCTATTACAATAAAATTCTTATCTATTGTACGAGTACAGTATGTAAAAGATTTGCATATCTATAAAATATATAAAATTTTCATTTTGAGAATCATTTAATTATAATTGATAATAAGTTTACAATCTATTCTGTTATGTACATTATGCATAACCTAGTAGGAAGGTTTTTAAGACAACTTTATGATGTATCAATCCGACTGATCGAAATTTCGGCTACATTATATTTGATGGACCGTTGATTGGATCTTCTTTTTTGTTCTATGTTCAAAATCAAGAGATAATTTGTTTTCTATTATTTAATTTTGTATACCAAATGGATTTGTTTTCATAGCTTTCATGTTTTTAGGGCAACATCTTTCGATATTTGTGGAACTTTGGCTAAATTATATTACTGTACTTGCGATAAACAAAATAAGAAAAAGTCTGCTTGGGTATTAAAATTGAAATGCATTCGGCAGTATGCTTGAAGGCAATAGTCCCCGTTTCGATAGTTATTCTCTAGCCTCTATTTTATTACCTGGTGACTAGTGATTTCACTAGTCGCAGGTTATGCAGAGGCCAACCAGTAAGTGCAAGTTTCCATAGTAAGCAGGAGTCCCTTTTTCGCATTACTGTTACACTAGTTGTAAGAAATGGCAATGCTTGATGACATGAGGAGAGACTGGAGAGAAGTAAAGCATGAATGAACGGTGAGATGACTGATGAGCGCTAATGAAGGCGGTGGCAATTCAATCCTGCCCATGACTTCACCATATTTAATTCACGAGATGAATCCATGTAAGAGGAGAACTTATACTGGTTTCAGAGGGACTTATCACGAACCAGATTTGGGGCAGTGATTCACACTGCTGGTCAGAATGCATGGAATACAAATGAATGACTTAAGAAATGTTATTTGTATTTTCTTTTCAAGAAGTGCCATAAAAAATATACCAAATATTTCATTCTTCTATATTAAAATTTGTAGTCTAGAGAAGATGCTCAGTAAATTTTCAGTTGAAAAACTGAATAACAAATATACTTGGGTGACCAAATTTGCACGTCATAATGTAACAAACTTCAAGTGACATTGCTATTCTCATGAAAGCTGGGACCAATTAACAGAAACTTATATTAAATTTGAGTCTATAAAGTAGAATACAATCATAATGCTATAAGACTCCTCAAAATTTTTCCACAAAAAAATCTCCTGTGGATCAATGCAAACCAAAAATGAATTAAAGCTCTTCCTCTACTTATAGGTCCATTCACAACTTCTACTTGCTCTATTTATGCATTTCATTTTGGAAGGAAAGTTCATTAATAAATAAATAAATAAAAACTCATAATAACATTAGACGAATGCATGCATGCATTTGGTTATGTGCGTGTGTTATACTGTTTTCTCTTTTGCTGGATTTCTTGCCATCGACAGAGGAATCGGAAGCAACAACAAAGAGAAGATGATAATAAAAGCTCAATATCAAACCTCCACACCCTCTCATAATGTTTTTAACAAAGAGTAGATCAGTGGAAGAAGGAAAAGAATAATCATGGACTTACCTTTTTATGTTTGTTTTACACTTTCTGTTCGCTCCCCTGGTCAATCATACGTTTTCCATCATTCACTTCACCAGTCAACAACAAATAAAGAACAAAATAGCGATAAGAGATGACACAAAAGCAAAACTCACTAACATAAAAAGTAACAGTATCGGGCTTAACGAAAACAATGCTTGCACAGAACAAAATTATTACAAATGTTAGAACAAATGAAAAAACTAATTTCAATCAAAATATTTTACACTTTTTTACTTGAAAATATGCAAAAAAAAAAAAACATAATTACAGATACATAAATATTTCTTTACTTATTTATAAATTCACAATAGTAATTAGGCACATTTAACTCACAATAAACCATCGACGCGAACGTACCAGCTTAATACCACGAAAACTTGAACAAAACTGATCTCTCGTCACTTTATTGAATGCAAGCTTTAGAAGAATAAATGCTTAGTGAACTTTCGTCTTTGAGCGAAGCGGTCCCCCATCGAATTACTACCTGCACTTGACTTTGCTTAATTTCTGTGATAAGAACTAGAAACACCAAGAAAACTTGGACATAACTGATCTCCTCTCCTTATTATTGAATGAAAGCTTTAGAAGAATTGATGCTTAGATGCAGAGAGCGAGTGAACTTTCGTCACTGAGCGAAGCGGTCCCCCATCTAATTAATACATGCACTTGACTTTGCTTAATTTCTGTGATAAGACTAGAAACATATTCAAAGGGAAAAAATAAACTGAGTAACTGCAAAAATAGCTCACAAAATTCTGTTACAGGTAAGTATATGGCGAATGGAATATTAAAATATGAAGTTCATTCACGTGAACTATTCATAAGAAAAAACATAACTAGAAATAACACACAGTACGAGCCGTAAAGTAATGTTTAAGAATGAATAATATAATACACAATGTAATGATTTGCTCGTGGCATCACATGGTAAGGTATTTTAAATGCCACAGATTGGCATTAGAAGAGAGGAACTTGCTATGATAACAATGTTCTATAAGGTCCAACTTTAAGTTTGTCTGTTTTAAAAGAGTCATATACAATATATTCAATGAGTCTGTAAGAAAGTCAAAGAAAATGAAAAAAACAAGACATGAAAATTGTTCAAGTGCGATATTAGATAATTTGAAACATTTATTCCTTAAATTATACTTTTCATGGGACTGATTAGTATTACAAGTTTATCATGGAGTTTGTAACACACACAGGGAGACATGGCAGACCACATAAAGTATATACATTTTTGATCAGCTCGATAAAAGTAGTTGATTTAGCCATGTATGTATGCAAACTAGTCCCTCAGTTTGAGCCAGATAGCTGAAATTTTGCACATAAGTTTCTTTTAACCATACTCTGCACATTTGTCGGGATCAGCAGAATCAGGCCACTAAAGGGGGGAGGGGGTGTTACCTCCCTCCATACAAACCCAAATTCAAATTAATGTTCTTATTAGAACATTTTTTTTTTATTTTTTGACTTATCGAAATGAAATATGGACACTATAAGTTTCTGATCCATATTTATCAACTATTTAAATTTCAAGTGTGTGGCATAGCCAATGATAACCTTCTTTCTGGTTTTCAATTACTTAAGCAAAAAGGGCCTTAACACATAATATGTACTATTTGTTCCCCTGTAACATTATTTCTCATTCTGAGTTTAAAACACATGTATCTATAAATAAAAAATCCTTTCAAAAAATTGTTATAGTCAAAAATCTATGATTTTTCAAATAATTTAATTACCCAAATTCAATAAAAAGTACAAATCGAAATGGTTCAAATTGAATAACAGCAATAAAATGTATCAAAGTGATCAAAAAAAAAACAAGAATAAAAATTGCATGAAATTCAATTGGAAATATTTTTGCATATGGCGGCGATAGTAAAATGGAAATGATGGTAACAAAATATTGGCTTATGATTCTGATGTTGCTTGTTAGTGCACAAGTATTTCAATTGCAATTGCTTTTTCTATTTGTTTTATTTATGTCTTTTTTTTTTGATTGCATAAAGCAAGGTATTTTATGTATTTATTTGCATTTGCAACAGGATAACAAAAGATTGTTGAATGAATGGATTTCAATACAATTCTCAATTCTCAATTGTTCAATGATTTGCTGCTACAAATAAGAAAAACAATAGGAAAACAATGACTATTTTTCTACTGTTCTGTGTTGTGTTTTAAATGATTCAACTATAAATTCAAGTGTTTAATAAATAAGGAAAAATAAGTTTATAGAATTCTCACTTTTAGTTCATCACTTCAAAGTCACCCTATGCTTATTTGCAAGAATCTCTTAGCAGTAATTAATTAAAATTCTTCAAATATACATACTTCAATTTGAATTTCATTGATGATTTAATTTCAATTACTTATGTTAATACTTAACTTAGTTTTATCATTCTATACGTCATTCATATTCTGATTTATTTTATTATAAATTGTTTATTAAATTATCAATTTTATCTCTTCTTTTATTTACCACCAATTCTGATGTCATCTTTTGGAATCCGTTAGTAATTACAATACACATACATACGTAAGTATTGTACATAAATGCCAGACTCAGCATGTTATCCAAATTGCAAATAAGCGAGCAAGTGAGCGCAGCTGTTAAAGATACATCAACACTGCTTAGTTGATAGTTTTGTAAATATAATCAGAAATGCAAAATGAAAGAGATTAAAAAACAGCTTAGGCTAAACAAATGAGCATCTTTCATTATGTACATGTAGATTTATGTTTTTGAATCTTATTATACAAATACATACATACATATTATGGACAATAAATGCCAATGACTTTGATTTTCTTTAAGTTGTGATATTTATAGTTGTCAAAAGTATCTTTAGTCGTGACATTAAATTAATGATTTAATGCTAGAAATATAAATATATTCATATGTATGTTGATAAGTTGATTGCTTGATCCAAAAGTAAAACCATGACAATCTCTAACATACGTGTATCTAATAGTCTCATATAATTATTTACTTTTGCTTTAACTTTGCTTTAATTTAAAATTCTGTTTCTATTTTTATGAAATTGTTTATGGTTAATAAGCTTAACTTGGCTTTAAGTAGTAGGAGTCTTCCCTCTTTATCGTTTATCGGTTTCTTTTTTGATTTATTAATGAACAATTGCCACAATATGCGTGGTCTAGATTTTATTGTCGTTGAGTTGCTGTTACCATAAAGAGGCAAATTTATTGTTGCAGATGTGACTTTTGGTAAAAAGAACAATGCCAATATGATCAAATCAAAATAACTCGTGGGTTAGCAAAAAGATTACTATCCTTTATTTTGCTGTTGCAAACTGCAACATGAAGAATGTGTCTACTTTGCTTATTGATTGAAAAACAAAGAAAATTTATTAACTTTCAAAATATTCTCCTAAAACTTGGCATAACTTAATACTGAAAAGGTCTCCATTTCCATCATCCCCCTATTCTAATGGGACGCGTATTGACTTTCTTTATTTAATTAAATGAATTTACGTAAAACGAAAAACTTTTTAGTTTACTAGATACTTGCTACCTTTTCCATTGCGGAAATCACAAACTACTACAAAACTGCAAACTACTAAAACCTTTAGAAAGTAAGAAATTTTCCAATTTTCCACCAAAAATCAACTTAAAATGGGAATTAAATTCCCACATAGTGGCAAGTCAACATTCTTTACCGTGTCCTCCTCCTCCTCCTCCCACCCTTTAGATATGCAAAACTTGAGAAAACTTAAACTGACATTCTGAGACATTTAGTTTACTATCGTTGGTAGCTTAAGATGAATAATGTAGCAATGTAAGTTTGTTTTAAAACCAAGTTACAGGCATATTTAAAGTTATATTGTACAAATACAAGTAGAACTACTGAATTTATTCAGGTTAATTAGCAGGTTGTTTATTCTATGAATTTCATTTTCTTTTCATATCCTTTACATAGAAAACAACTATATTTAGATAGTGCGAACAAGAAGGAAGCGAGAAAGACCTTATAAATATTGTATTATTGTATATAAAAATGTATTCCTGATAAGGTTGACTTAACAATTAAATCAATCCGTACCTTTATAAGTGTGTTTGTTTCTACACTATTTTAAGAGTATGTGTAGAAAGCTTAAAATTGGTTTAAAGACTCAGTTCATACATATATTTCTTATTAGCTTACATCTTCAGCTTAAAATTACTGTTCAAATTTGATGTATTTTATTAAATTTGATGCCATTTTTTTACAGGTACCATCGGTGTGGTTTATGTACGGAGTAATTACTATTCGGTAAGATAAAATAGATCATTATACGAGTGAAGAACGGTGCAACATGGCACACGGCTATAAAATCAATCGGTGTTCTTCAAGAAAAGTTTAATAATCGAACAATTTCTCGAAAATACTTAGATGTGAACCGCGAAAAAGTTATTGCAAGTAAGGCTTGATTCACACTCAGACTGTCTGCGACTGCATTCTCTTGCGCAACTTTTGTTTGTTGAAAAGCGGAACAAGAGTCCAACGGGTTAGCCGAGTTGCTTGTAGCAGTAATAACTCGCAGTTCTGCCGACTTGTTTCGTTTTCTTCTATCGCTTTTTTTGCCTTTTATTTGAGTGAGGGATCACATCAATCAGAAATATGAAAATAGTTGCTAGCGAACTAATTCTGAGTGTGAATGGCCTTACCAAAGAAGAATCAATGATGTGAATCATGTTCAAAAGATTAATAGCTTGCCAAGCTAGTAGAGGAGGTCAATTGAACGACATTCTTTTTCATTATTAACCTGAACTAATAAACTATTGAAACTGTGTTCTTCGATGATACTCAAACTGTAACAGATAGAATATAGTGATGCTAAGAAATGAAGGTTGGATGCATAGCCAATGATAGCTTTCATTCTGGTTGTATGTATTTATCTTTGTGTGCTGACTAGGATGTACGTTCTCTTCAAAGCCAAATCACTGAGTCCCCTTCTGTTTTTCACAATCTATTGATCTCCCTAATAAAAGACATGGAATTGGTATCCCATAGCTTTGACGATGTCAGTTTTAAAAGGATATATAACTTCTCAGTTATCAACTTGAAATGATCACAAAAACATAACCATATATTGTCTCCTCCCCAATAGAAGGCAGGTAGCATAATACAATGTATCTATCGCATAGCTGAGCCTAAGTATTAAAAAATGCATCAATAAAATATTTTCTAAGAACGACCCCCATTGAAGGTTAATGGTTTCAAGTATACAGAATCATTAAAAGGAAATCATTCGCCCACCCTTTTTCTCTTTTAAAATGAGCATTTCAGTACTTTTTAGAGTTGTAATAAAATTGATTTTACTTTCTTGTTTTTTGTTTTCTTATGTAATTCACTCTTTCGATAACATTGAGTTCAAAGCCATATATTTTTTCTTATTTTCTACTTGATTGTTTTTCCAATTTTCTAATATTGTTTTTCCTCATTTTGGTTGTTTTCTGTGTTTGTTTCTTTTCTTAATTACCGCAAAAACTTACCTAACACAACAATAAAAAAATTTATCTAAACGAAACGAAAAGAATACTCAACTCTTGCTCTACCCCAATATTTGAACAATACAAATTTTCTATAGAGAGAAATCAAAAACAGAGAAAAAAAACACACACGTTCTAGAATTTAGCGTTCTTATCTCGAAGTATCTCAATTTGTTGTTTGTTGTCTTTGTTCATTTGTTCGTTCAATTAGAATTCGAATTGCTTAATTTGTTAAATGATTTTTTGAGTGTTTTTTTTTTTTGTTCGTATGTTTTCCGCTTGATGAAATCCATTGAAAAGTGAAATCAAATTGTAGAAAAAGAAAAGTGAATAAGAACGAAAAAGTTCTATGGAAAATTAATAGAAATCATGATATTGCAATTGGAATATTATTCAAAATTCTATTTAAAAGAATTTATGTAATGGGTGAACAACTTTTCTTGAAATCTTATCATGATATTTGTGAAGCAGATATAGGGATGTATATCCATGTAGATGCATAATGGAAGTATCGGGTCCCTCAGCCATTAGATAGGCACATGGATACATTATGACTAAAATGCTGAATGTCTCAATACCACTAACCTTAGAATTATATTCCTCATTATGTTATTGTATATTGAGTTGCTGACAGCGGGCCCCAAAACGACATCTGGCTCTTAACGAGTGAATTAGATATTCCATTGAGATTCTGCAATGCTTTATCTAAATGAAATAGTCTTGCTATATCATAGTTATTTGGATTTGAAACTTACTTACTTATTTTGGAAGAAATATACTTATTTCTGTTCCATTTCCCAGCTATGTTCAATAGCTTCCATACCCTGTTTATAGTGACAATCACAAAATAGACAAAACAACCATTTAAAATCTTTAACCACCAAGATATTTCTTCATATTTGGAAACAAAAAATTAACTGAAGAAAAATCTGGCGAACAGTTTGAACTTTAACTCGTTGATGTGAACCATTACGATGACTGACTGGTGCATTGTTTTGATGAAACAAATGCAGCTGTTGTTTCCTGATTTCATCACTCAAACGCTGCAATAAGTACGTAGTTCCGTTGATTGTTTTTCATTTCTAAAGATAATCACGAAAATTATCCCACAAACACTAACACCATAACCTTGCCAACAGATGGAAGTTTGTCTTTGTGTTCTATGAAGCCAATTCTCCCCTTTCCATTGTCCATTGTTTTCACTGTTTTTGAACAGAACTTTTCGAAATGCCAACCATTTCTACTAGCTCAAGTACTTTCAGTTGGTGGTCATTCAACACTATTTTGTGAATTTTCTGCATCACTTTTGACGTGGTCACTACCCAAGATTGTTCAACCAGTGCGATGTTCAATTTGGTATATCGCATAAGTAGTAGAATCTAACTCTGCTTTGATATTGGTTGAGCTGATATTGATGACCAATTTTTTTCATGATTTCAATTTCACTGTTGATGGCTGCTAATCAAATATGTTACTTAGCAACTTAGTGTCATCAAATTTTAAACTTAAATTTTATAAGGTTCATACTTTCCACTTTCTATATATCAGTTAGATTACTTCTGGGACTAATGGATTATTAGAATAGAAATTTTATTAAATTATTTTATAAACTTTTTTTACAATATGCCTTTGTACACTCTCTCTCTCTCTCTCTTGTTACGCTTTCAAATTTTTGTACGTGGTTTTGCTGAAACTGAAACTGATGACTGAAAATGAATACAATATATTTATTGTTGAATTAAGTTTTTATGTACTTGAAAACCTCTAAATAACAGTGGAAACCTTATCAAAATCCGTTGCGTGGTTTAGAATTAATCAGTCTCCAAACTTCTTGGAATTTCGATTTATATTATACCAAGTAATGCAGTTATTTTAGGTTATGATCTAGGAACATCAAATATCTTTCCCTTAATATTTGGTTTTAGCAGATATTTCTATATCCCACATCATTGGCCTGCATTATCCAAAATTTAAGTGCACCATAGAATCATTTCTAAGTTAATTTTTATCATCTTCTATTTTGAAACCAATTAAATGTATTAATAAGTTGGTACAGGGTACTGGGTGTAAGAGAGTCTGACATATTCTGTTTCTTCTTAAAATAATTTTCATATAATCAAAAAATAAGAAATGAAGATACAATGACTTAATTTCAATATTTTTATTGTAATTTAAATACTTTTTAATTGGAAAGTTACACTGAAAACAACAAATTGAAATTGGAATGCCTTCATATTTACTTAATACGAGTATTGATAACCTTTACACTTTCATTGCATTAAATCTATCGACACTAGTAGAAAGTGATGATGAAAATCATTTATTGTAATTGGTTTCATTTTCTTTCATTACTACTTATATATGTCAGTAAAGTGTGAAGGAGAAATGTGTTGAGAAAACATTTAAATTTATTTATTTGTTACACAAAAAAATGTTTGTTGGCGATAAGCATTGGCATCTTTACATCTTTTTATTTAACATACAAACACAGACCTCATCATCTTATCAGATTTCTTTCTTAACTATGGATTTTGCAATGATCTTTCAAGTACTTAGTATCTCTATGGTTGTCGGTGTTGATAAGGTGGCAACGTGACTGACGGACGTTCCACTACTATAATTGAAATAAATTGAGTTTGTGATAAGAAGGCCCATGCCTTTGAATTGAATTTAATTACTTATTTCAATTTGAAATCTCATTTTAATTGAGCTTGAAATGTGAAAAAATGTTTAATTTTTTGTTATTGTCTGAATTCGGAAGGTTGGAAGGAAAAACTGATTAATGAATACTAAGCTAATTATAAAAGTTTTAAGCCCTTTTATATAAAATAACAGCAGTGACACTAATTAATTCGAAAAACTTCAATTGAAATTTATTTCAAATTCAAAGTCAATCAAATTGCAGAATATATTACAATAAAATAAAAAACATAATACTTTTGGATACCAATTGAATTGTATTGCGTGCTTTTTGAGAACAAATTTCATATTCAAGTCAGTAAATGTTATGAATCATCGGCATCATAATCCAGTCATCATCAAATCACGAACTCGTTTTCTTTCATTGTAGTATGAGTTGTCTACGAATTGTCTACTTCTTATTTAATTGAATTGTTTTGTCAACTTGACGTTGATGGAGAAATAATAGAAAATTTGCATAAGAATTTTTTATAATCTGTCAATCATGTCGGAAACTATAATTGTATAACTTAAAACTTTATTTCAAATCGGTAGTGGAAATATTTAATAAAACTATAATTTCTTTAGAAAAACATTAACCGAAGCTTGTTTTTTAGATGATGGTATAATTAAACCATTGTAGATTTATAAAATATACTTATGTAATATTAGAAATTAGAAATAGAGATAAGCTCAATAGTGATTTCAAAATAACAGTGATTCTAAACTATGATTGAGTCACAGTCAATGTTCGATTTATAGAAACTTTGAGTTATAGAATTATTTATAAAAACTAGGGAATTTGATGAAATATGGCACACATATTTCTACTTACTTAACATCAAATAATTTGTGTAAGTTTCTGTGAAAGGAATTTCGAATAATTCTAATTGAATGCTTCATAATCAAAACGTATTTCTATTCAATTGTAAATAAGAGTATTAAATTCGCAAGGAATCCGCTACATCATTCTTGGAACTCTGTTGAATAAATTCTTCATTTAAATCATCAGTAATATCTTCCATGGCATTTGGAGTTGGATTTACTCGCATTGGGTGATAATATTCAATTATGTCTTAATCTTTAAGAAAACCTGCACTAAAAAGCTCATTGTCCACATTAATGTAATCGTCAAGAGTAGCAGTCCGAGTCTTATTAATACGATACCATGTTTATACTGAGCAAAAAAGCAGTTTTTTAACAAAAAACGTTTACAGCGCGATTTTGCCGTTCTTTGATTTGGTTATACACACACGTGAAAAGTTATTGCAAATAAAACTAAGACGCATTAGTATCGAATGACCAAAACGTTGATAACAATGCGCAAAGAGCTGACAACAGTACTCAATATTTTCCAGCCCTCGTTGTTGAAATCACCACTGTTTCTTCCTAATAGCCGTTTTAGACAGGGCCATTATGCGAGTCTCTCATGATGCGACCAATGATTCGCAACACAATCGACTACAACCACAAAGAAAATGACGTCATTTAGGGGTTGTTGTTGTAGAATGTGATGCGCATTTGCATCGCATCACGCATTGATGCAGAGCAGGGCTGGGAAATGTCTGATAATGTGGCCAATTTCCGGTTAGATATTGTCAGTCTTCTTCTCTTCTTGTGTTTTAAATTTGAATTTAAACGTACCAGCGTGCTTGCAATTATTAATAATTCTTTTAAATAATCCATTTTCCATTTAAATAATGTATTTTTTATTAATTTTCTTGTTTACTGTCTCTCAATTCAACAAACGTTTTCTTCTTCTCATGCACAATCAAAACAAAAAACAGTTGTTAATGATACGAAATAGCATGTCGAAAAACCAAAGTGTATCATCGTGATACAGTCCTGTCTAAATCGACTATAAGCAGTCAAACAAACTGCTTAAACTTTGTCTAAGCAACTCCGAAATTTGGTCATTTGCCTGTTGTTGTAGAATTTAAGCGGTTTCTTTGACTGCTTGAACAAAAAAGCAGTTTATTTGGCATTGTAAACGGGATCTACGATTCAATTTTATCCGTGCTTATGTATAACCCATCTAGTAAGCAAATTAATTATGTCATTGTTCCTTTCAGAAATTAAACCAAATTCATTTTTAATCAAATTGCTAATGTATGATACTTGACATTTATAACACAATCCTTTTATATAAAATAATGTTCTACATAATCTGGGATTTACCCAAATAATTCGATTTCAAGGTTGCACGTACCAATCCATTTATTCGAATTATAAAAGTTTAAGTTATGGACGAAAAATTGTATAGATTTTTCACGTCAAATGCTACTTCAACTCGATTTGGTTCGAGTTGTAGAAAATTCGAATTATACTTTGCAGAAACATGATTGCTGTGATCATGATAACATCTTTAACATACCATTTAAAAATACAATCTCAATGCTTTATCAAATCATTTTTAAATTTATATGCCCTTTCACTAGTCTGAATATAAATTAAATGATTTATTTTAAAATGTATATTGGACTAGCGACACTATGTATCTTACATGAGTTCTAGATGTTAACTACACTACAATAACTTAAGCTTACTGAGGTTTTAATATAATAAAATAATATTATAAAGGAGAAGACAAAGAGTTCCAAGAAGGCATCAAACATTAAATAGTTAAGAAGTATTGAAATGAATGAAGATAAAGAAGTGTCTTAACTTATACGTATGTATAATATCGAAGTTCTATTTTTGGATGGCGAGTCTAGCGCTATGTAGATTAGTCTCTTGATTTTTTATGTAATAATAATAAGTACATATGTATTTTAAAAACAATGTTCTGTGATTTCTGAAAGGAGAAGTCCCCACACAAATATCATTTAAAAATACGCTTATGTGAGGTGTTAGCTTGTCAATTTATTAATAGGACAATGAACAAATCATTTCCACAAATTGGAGCAATATGTATTTACCATATAAACCTTTGATTATCTAAGTATGTATGAGTTTTTGTTATTGAAAACATTTTGCAATTCTTAAAATATGCAAACAAAACTTTGCAAATCAATTTGAAGTGATAATTAACATAAAATGATACATAAATATATGTGAAAATTGTGGATAGACCGATGTACTTATAAAATTTATGTTATTAGTTCTAAGAGCATCCTTAAGTTTCTTGATATTGTGCTTAAGTACATCAATTTGTATATCAATCATCTAGTCAGCATCTTCTATTGAAGTCATTTTTTGTTGTTATTTATACAAGTGTTCTATTATACTATTGTATTTTGCATTATTTCTAATTATACGATATTATCTTATTCAAATGGTGTTTACATCATAATTTTCTTCTCATTTAATGGCATTCAAATAATGTATTTGATAAAAATACACTTCAATTGAAACAAAATATACTGTTTCTAATGTTTCACTTGAATGTGGTGGTGGTGGCAAGCAGCTGTTATTTGAATTTTATTAAGTCACAAAAATGATGTTTATGTTTCTAGATAAAAACAGGAAATTACAATTGGTTCATTGCGTATAATAGTATAAATAAATATACATACCTCAAATGTTGGAGAAATGAAACCGGAACAACATAGCTTTTTATATAAATATTTTATTTTTGATTGTCATATCCTTTGACCTTTCCCAGTGAATGAAGAAGGGTTTGTTTGCTACAAGAACATTTTATGGGTTTAACGCCTCTTCAATGTTCACTTCAATTTGTATTTACTATCATGTTGTCTTTGTGGTTGCCATCGTTGTTGTCGTTGTCGTCTAGTATCAAATCTAATCATGTAGCATCATGTGGGTATTATTTGCATATCTCATGAAAAGTATTCTGACCTTTTCGTACAATGTTTCTTCATCGTCTTTATTATTTTATGGTAAAGGCAAGAGAGAAAAATATACATTTATCTTTTGGCTTACATAACTTGAAGTTCTTTCATTCTTTACTCTTTTGCTCTTCACAAATAAACTTATGAAATGAAATGAAATTTTGTGATATTCTCCTTCTACACAAGTTCTATGTTACTCGTAGTAGTATATTTAAGCAAATATTTAATATTTGGCTAAGCATGTCAGCTACTGTCACTTTGGTTAGAGCTCTGATGACGGAACTTGAGCTTAAACATGAAAATTCTATAACAAATATTATTATTTTGGTAGATTTCTTTACATTTCTCTTAACATGTCAAGACATCTCAACATAAGCAACACAACACAAACATAATTTTATTGCAAGTTATTCATGTCTTCGTGTTATCTACTCAATTAATCAGGAGAAAAAGAAAAAACCTCTTTTTGCCATTGCTCTGGAATCTGCAATGAAAATCATTTAGAAAATAAATCTGGTAATTTGTAACTTAAATCTTTTGGGGTAACCATAGATCATGCTTAGTTCAATAGAATTATTGACATTTTTATTACACCACAATTCAAAGTAAGAAAACCCAAAATTCAAAATCCTGCTGTGTGCATCAACAAACTCATTATCTATCTGTCTGTCTGTCTGTCTGCCTGACTGTTTATGCTTCTCATATCCATATCACATCACATCATATGTTAAAAGAAGAACCCTAATAAAAGTGTAAATCAGACTGACTCATTTTGAACAGAATTTTCCATTCCCACCTTTTAGCACATTTGATAGAGCAATAACATTGAATTGGGATGGGGGTATGGTTATGCCATGTGGCATTATAGCATGCACATATATAAAATCAACACAAATTGGTCTCATTTTCATTGTTGAACTCATCAGCGCTTGGTGGCATGGTACATTTGGACCACCCTTCAAGGTTTCGCTTTTCATTTTCATTGTTCCTTTAGATCTTTTGTAATTTTTTTGACTTCTGCTTCTATTTCTTGTTATTTTCTTTATTTGAATTTCTTATTCTTTTTTTTTTTTATTTTCAATTTTCAATTATTCCAAATCAGTAAAGCAGACAACTAAACCTCAATACGATTTCACTCAGCCACTCACACACACAGCATCATCTTCTAGACCTTCTTTTGGAAGCTTGAATTGGAAGTACGAGTATCTTAGACCACATTGCTCTTGTCATTTTAAATTTATGCAGTATGCGCTATACTACAAACACTTTATTCTAGATACTTACATACATATACCATACCATACCATACCATACCATACACACATTCATATAGTTTCCTTTTGGTTTAGCTTCATTTGCATTTTCAATTGAATTTGTCTTTTATTATTTTCCTTTTTCCTGCTCAGTGGTTAACAACAGAAACCACTGCAAAATAGTTTAGTATTCTGATTGAAAATTCATCTTATCTTTTTGTTTTTCGTTTATTTGTGTTTTTTCTTTTTTTTTTTTATTTTAAATTGAAGTTGAGTGTTGAGTACTTGAAATTGAAGTGAAGATGTGATCTAATAGCATAGATCTGTTTGTATATGCAAGAATATTATTATTGTATATTGTATTTTCGACACAACAAATTATTTATACCGACTCTTCTTTAATAACCATGACCTTCAACACAGCATCGTTTCTCGTTGCTTTTTTTAATGTAATGCAAATAGCATTTATCTATTTTGTGATGATTTCTTAAGTTTTAATAGAATCAGATACTTAATACACAAGACTGACATCCACCCACACACTGTTATCTCAGATGCCAGACATGTGTAAAAATAATAATATATTTCTTGATGACACAAATTTCCTCTTAATGTTCCACTTTACGACACATTTACATCTTCACAGATTTAGTCAATGTTCATACGGTAGAATTTATTTAATTAAATAACATTTTTATGCCTTTAAAAATATTTGGATTCATTTATGTAAGTTTCCTCTTAACCACCTGCAGATTTGCTCTATTTTACTCTTTAAGTTCAAAATAATTATCTCGGAAACATTAATCAAATCAGCACTAAAAGACTTGCGTTATCCACAGGCTAACACCGTGTAATAGTATCTAGTTGAACAGCAATTTTGATGGGGTATGACCACACCTGTCGGTTACTTGCAACACCAAAAGTTTGCCGCAAGCATACTGAAAAGGAATGTGAGCTACACGCGACCCAGCAGGGTATCTCTGTCTGCCTATCATATACCAAAGGCTTCATTAATTGGTTATGGTTGGGAAGATCTTTAAATGAAAAACATACACACCATGCGAATGTATATTTAGTAAATGCTTTAAATTTAAGCATTGAAAGTATCGAAAGCAGCAATAGGCTTTAAATTTGATTCAAAGCAACTTTTTGCTTTTCAATATCAACATGTTGCTTTACATTAGGAATAAGTTGCTTGTTTTCTTCTCACATTCCAGTCACAACACAATCATCTTCACTTGCTTATGTTGCTTAATTCCAGTGCATATGAGCAGCTGATTTTATACTTTAATAGTAACATAAGTATGCAAAGATACTTTGTTAAATATTGATGATTTCTTTTGGCAACATGTTGCTTATGTTGTAATTGCATAGCAATTCCACCAGTTACAGCTACACCTCCAGCTAGCTAGCTACATGTTGCACAACTCTTGTGTTGCGTTGCATTTTTCTCAATGTTTCTCTCTCTGTGAATACTTGTCGTATACATTATTGTGCTCTCCTCTGCTTAGCTCAACTTGCTTGGCTCATCTGCTACCAATAGATGTGGCAAATTGAATCAGTTGTTATCTCGGCGTTCGATTGTGCAGTACGTTTTAACGGTAAAATCACGTAACGATTTTTCAAAAATTCATTCATTCATTTTCATCATTTACTGGTAATCATCAACAAAAAACAACAACGAAATAAACACAAAAAAAAATATACTTCCAAAAAATAGAAACAAAAACAAAAATACTTCTGTTACAAGTGAATAACAAACAAACGAAAAAATGTGAAATAGTGAAATAATTTTTTAAGTGTTTTTTGAAAAATAAGAAAAAATTTATAAATAAAAATTGAATAGAAAAATAATAAAAAAAAATATATTTAGAATTACAAAAATTGCATATCATGGTTTTCATGAATTCATATTTTGAATCTTTAAACAATTTTAACTTTTATAAAGTGTGTGCTCTTTGAAAGATATGAAAGAACAAAGAAGATAGGAAGGAAGGAACTGAAATAGCAAGAATAGTTACGAGTCTGCTTAACTTCCGTTTTATCTTCTTTGTTCTATTGTAGGTGGATCTTGGCTTGGCTTGGCTCAGCTTGTGAAACAATTTGGCAAGTGTTTATTTTGGGCACGTCTGTGGTTGTCATTGCCGTGTGACTGTCTGTGTATATCTGTCTGTCTGCCATACGACAAGTGTAAAACACTACGTGAGTGTGTCAATATTTGCATGTATGAATTCATATATCTGTGTGTATGGGAGTGATTGTGTGTGTGTGTGTGTGTGTGTGTGTGTGTGTATGTGTGTGGATATTGCCCAAACATAACTAGTACAAATAAGAATTCATTCATTCATTCATTGTGTCAAGCATTCATTGAGAAGCTTTTAACATACTATGGTATAAAAAAAAAAAAATTGAAAACAAAAATATACTTATATTGCAACGAAACACTTGTTTCAACTCGCGTATTTGCCACAAGCTGAAAACAACACAAAAAAAAATTATAAAAATTATGAAATATTCAAATAAATTTTTTAAAATTTATGAACCATAAAATATTTAAATGGGAGAATTGAATAAAAAATATAAAAATAAATTAATAATTATTATTCAAGAAAAAACAAAAAAAATATAAAAAAAATAGCAATAAACTTAATTTAAATAATAAAAATTAAAAATATAATTAAACAATTAAAAAAAAATTACTATATTTTATTAAAAAGAATTTTCAAACAAACCAATACACTTATATGAAATCAATCTTCATTTTAAGGATACATATTGTATAATAAATGTGTGTAATATTTTTTTTTTTCTTACATTTATCTAACAGTGAATTTGTTGTTTCAACAACAAGGAAGTATTCCAAAGATAAATCTTATAAAAAACAAAAAAAATCTCATTAAATTTTTAGCAAAAAAAAACCAACAAAAGATTTAAAGAAAAAGAAACTAATTACAGACTTAAGAAGATTTCTTATAATTCTTTCAATAACAAAATAAAAACAACAAAAAGAAAGACGAGAATAATGCACTTTTTACCCTTCATTGGTGCTGTGGCTTTCTTGGCCTTACCAGCATTGATGGAAGGCAGCAAACTTGGTGCCAACGACCCTTTTAGTATGAACGAAAATCATGAAGTTGCAACCTCTGTGGAGGAATTGCATTTGCCGCATTCATTGCGTCATCAGGAACACTATGAGCAACGCATACAGAAGGCGGTTGATGATTTTAAGAAGGAACGCGATAAAAACTTCATAGAATCAGCAACAGCAACATTGGCAACAGCAACAATGGCAACGGCAACGGCATCGGCATCGGCATCAGCAACACGAACAACAACAAACGATAATAATAATAAAAATCTACGATTGCAACAACTTAGAGCGGCACAAAATGGTGAACAAAAACCTCAGCAGCAACATCAGCAACAACATCAACATCATTTACGCCATGAGCAGCATTTGCAGCATCAACGTAAGCAGCTTGAGGCCAATGCCAATGCCAACAACATACAACATCAGCAGCAACACCATATTCAGCAACAAAACCAACAACAAGAACAACATCAGCAGCAGCAGCAACAACAACAACAACATCATTTGAGGCATCACAATCGCCATCATTTAGCGTGGGAGCAACGTGTCCTGCCCATAATGCGTCATCAACAACATCGTTTTGGCTATGCTGCAAGAGCATCGCCATTATCATCATCATCGGCAGCAGCAAAAATGCCGATTGCACATCCAGCAATATCAACAACTTCCAATAGCCTCTTACCAACTAACACCGTCACCACCACCACCACCACCGATGGACCAATGCTTAGTCCATCATGGAATCATACCAAAGCAAGGCGTTATTTTGATCGCGATAGCGTTTATAGCTGGGCACAAACCACGCGTGGCCCAAAGCGTTTTTCAACAACTTCAAATAATCGCTTCAATCTTGCCTTTGGCGACGACAATCGTCCATTCGGTGACAATGACTTTGATGAGTATTCGTCTGAGCAAATCGTAAGAAGAGAACGTGAAAAAGATAATTTAAATGAAAATCGTTTTTCATTGCATTTGGAAAATTCGGGCGAACAATTGGAGGAACAGAATGAAGATGATTATGCTGACGATATTGAAGTGAATGCGAATGTAATGAAAAATGCCAAACACAATCGGAATGAGGAAAGCAATACCAATGATAATAAACGTAACAATGGTAATAATGATGATGATGTTGATGATGATGATGACGGTGGTGGTGGTGAGGATGATAATGACGACGATGATGATTATTCCTATGAGGATTCCAGGGAAATAAAAAAAATACAAAATCAAAATCAAAATGAATTCCCAAGTATCTCATCACCAATGGGAAAAGTATCTGTGAAACGTAATTTGTTCACTAACCTATTTAAGAGTTTCCAAAGCAAAAGCATTGGCAAAGATCAACAACAACAACCACAACAACAACATCAACAACAACAGGATTCAATGAAGACAAATCCAAAAATACCATCAATGCCCCCATCAGCACCGGTAGTGGCAACGGCGGCAAAGTTGGAACAGACAACAGCTTCAAGTCATGATAAAAGCAATAGCAAAACCAGAAAGTTTTTCGTTGATGAGGCAGACGAAAACTATGGTGATAACAATGATGATGATGATGCTGATGACAATAACAACAAGAATGGAGATGACAACAATGATGATGATAATAATAATAATAATGGTTTTTCAAATGAGAAATGGAATAAAATTGAGCATGAACATCATTTAAAACAGCAACAACGTCAAAAGGAATTACAAGCTCTACGCATGCACAACAAAGTACAACATCAAACCAAAATAATTGAGGTAGGTCTATACTAACTTCTTAGTACAAAATATCTTCACATACTATTAATGGTTAAATCATATACACAATTATTGCGGAAGATTAATTTTTATTAATTGCTTTGGTTCACTTCAAATCAATTTAGATTTATTGCATAACAGAAACAGCAACAGAAACATAGATACAAGTCACAAAAAAAATTCAAAAATTTAAACTCAAATTAATTGCAATTTAATTACCAGAAAAACTGTGTGGTGACCTGCTTTAGAGCTCAAATCCGACTTAAGATCTTAATGTTTTTCACACTTCAACAAGAAATCAAATATTCTATGATCGTTAATGCCTTAATTATAATTGTTGCAACATAAAAAAATATTTCAATGAAAGAAAATTTTGTTCCAAAACAAACTTCAAACATCAGCAAGCATCGTCGTCGTCGCCGTCGTCGTCACTTTATGCTGCTCCTCAAAAAACAAGTGACCCAATTTTTTTACCCCGAATTACTAGTACCGCTAATTTCCATGTTTGTTTTCAATTTTTCCAAAACTAAACTCATTCAATTCAACTCAACTTTTCCTCAACGCGTTTTCCAATTTTCTTCATTCCAATTTCTTCTGTTCTGTACTCTACGCAATTTACGAACGCGTGAATTGAAATGGAGCCAATGGTGCTGATGCTGCCATTTACGATGAATGGAAATGCAATTGAATAAACAACAAGCATGATTTCTCAGTTTTCTTCCCATTAGTATTACCATACATATGTATGCGCCTTTCATAATACATACATGTATGTAATAATATGGTGATATGGTGTATTGTAATTGAGTAAAAAGAAAAGAGGAGGAGAGATATGGGGGCCCTTGAGTGGGTATTTTTATGGCATTGTAAAGGGTGCGGCAGTTTGATTACATGCGTTTTACTTCATTTACACCTAATTGTCATGATGATGAAAAACAGGCAAACAAGGAATAGGAGGATGAGGATGAGAAGGGCATCAATTGTTAGCATAATAAGAGACATCTGGCGCCTACACACAAGCATCTTACATTTGCCTCACTTAATCAATCTGTACTCAAGAATCTGAATTTCTTTCTATTTTTCGAACATCTATTTGTTGTTTTTTGCTTTTTTTTCTTATTTTCATGCAAGTGTCATTGCGCCAATTTTCGAATATATTCTCATAAATCTTCATCAAATTTGCTTGTGTCGTTTTCTTCTTAGCCTTTGTCTTATTATACTATAGATAACAAGTGCTTCGAACGACACTTACTTGTACTACATAGTTGTGAAAAGTATCTGAAGCGCTTAAATTGTCATTTCCAGCTGTTCATAGCATTTCTTTCTCTCATTTCTTTCTTGTCTTACAATATTATTGTCTCGCATCATCATCAGCATCATCTTTGTTTATTGATGTTATTGTTATTGCTATTGTTGTTCTGATTCATTTATTCTTTTATGAATAGGTATAATTTTTTATTGCGTTGCTTTAATTAATTATAAAACAAAAGCACGCGACACTCATTTTCCTCTCTCTCTTTATTTGTTTTATGTTTTGAAAAATGAATAATTAAATTAATATTGTACATCATACACATACATATAAACTTAGTAATATTTTGTAGAATATTAATTGGTAAAATACTACTACAATAAAACAATTCAGTTATTATAATCAGTGGTTATTTAAATTTGATTGCTTAAATTTATACAAAATATAATATTTATTACCATTAGTGCAAAAATGCATCTCATTCTCTTCTAAGTTTTTTAATTTATTGTGATCTTGCACCAGTAGGCTTGCTAGTAAGTTTTGGTGTCATGATTTTAAAATAGAAATCCAGTAATACCTTGTAACCTACTTAAGCTTGTACTTACTTATTCTATCTTATCTATCCAGCAAAGTTAATCGAAATAAACAAGTAAATCTCAATGAAATCCAAGCTACCTGTAGCAATCAGCTCTCAATGGGATCTGTGCATAAAATATTATATATTATTCCTTTTTTTCTTTTTAAAAGAAAGCTAAACGGTGGCACATCTTGCGTTACAAAGACACAGAGATCACTAACAGAATCATTATTCCACTTCATACGTACCGATTTCCAGTCTTCTGTTTAGTTTTTAGTATTTGTTTTATGTGTCCATAAAATCTCTCAATTGGTTCTCCAAAATCAGTCTTGAAGTATTTGTCACACATATACCAACATCAGATAGTAACAATAATGTATTTCTACTATCAACATTAGGTGTAAATGCCTTCACCCTACCAATGCCATCAGAAACTTCTTTACTATCACCATACCATATACTGCAAGCATCATCCGTCAGGAACAGGGAAAATAACCATTTCGGATTGAATTGAGTTAAAAAAAAAAACATGTAGTGCTGAGAGATATTATAAATTTCATAATGGGGCACGGGAATAAGAATAAAGTCTGTAGATTCCGGAACAAACCCTCAGGTTATCAACATGCATATAAACTTTTCATGATCAAAACAACCAAAAATATTTATAAAAAAAAATAAATAAATCTATATAAAATAAAGGTAGGCCGTTTATTCTTCCATGTCAGTATGAAAGTCTTTGAAAAGCTCACAGAGCTTCCGATCTTGTCGGCATTTAGTGAACAAGTAGAGACAATAAGGTACGTCTGTTCACATTGACTTTTTCTTTTCTTAGCTTCCTTTTTGCTATCGCCAATATGTTTTTTCCTTCTCATCTTGTTGTTCCCTTCAGGGACACGCATCATAGCTAACAACATCTTGACAGCCCTTGGAGATCGCGTAGATTTACTTTGTCGTAGCAAAACAATATATATTATATTCCTATTTAATGAAAATAAAATGATGGCTTCTTGATAGCAAGAGGGTCTATACCATATTTAAGTTATTATTTTTTCCTTGATCACGGTGATCTACTATATGCCTTTGTAGATTACAAAGTTACCATGAATCAGCAAAAAACTTAAACAGTGCCTATATTCCCACATTGTCGGTCGAAGCTGTACGCTAAGTTAGAAAGCCATAAGTCCATAGTGACTTAAAAATAAATTTGTAAAATAAGTGCTTCTGAAAATTCATCCATTTTTCTATCCACCAAAACCTTAACATGAACGTGACATCCCAAAACTACTCACTTCCTACAACCAAACAACAAAAGTTGCTCCCATCCATGAATTGCCCCTCGTGTCAATTCCTAAACACACAACTCAGGCTAACATGATCACCGTCTGTCTGGTATTCAGTGTGTGCCCAAACCTAACAAGAACTGATTTTTTTTCTAATCCCTATAGCATTATGATTTTCAATAAAAACCATGCTCCTTCCTTGACGTTCTATCCAACGATATAATTTCACTTCTAATGGAAGTTATGAGCCACGAACTAGGCCCACTCCAGGCAACATTTCCCTTTAAGTTATTTGGAAACACTGTATTTTAGCTTTAAATATAGAATTTTAACAAGAATTCTTTAAAGTCCCCGTATAAATAAAATTAGGTAGGATGATTTTATTGCATTGCATTCCATACAAAGGAGTATATCATTTTGTTAAAAATTGCCACTATTTTGATGAAGAATAGCATTGTGTATGAAATGCCTTTGAATGAATGAATGATTTAAATTTGATTTAATTATGTATGAAAATGTTTTGTTATAAAGTTTTAATTAAATTAGTTAAAAACAAAAACACACAAACACAAGCACGTACACAAGCATACCAATATACAATGTGTGTTAGTAAGTATGTGTAAGTATAGAAAACATTAAATAATTAAGTATGCAGTCATTGACTTTACCTAATTTCGTAAAATAAACAATTTTAATCATATAAAACATAGATACACATGTAACCAGATAGAAAGACAGACAGACAGATAGATAGATAGACATGCGTAACAACACACAACAACTATACAATAAGATATAATAATCATTTTAAAATACTTGCCACGTTGTTGTGTTGCAAAATTCATGGTGGCATCACAAGTTTCATACATAAATAGTAAAACAAATTCAATGTAACACCAAATAATAATTTTCTCTTGGTTGCCTTCAACTTCAACTTCACATTCTTAATTTGTACTAAATATATCTCTGAATCCGATCATAGAGTCCAATGTTTCCGTTGAAAAAAATAAAAGTATTTTCAAATATTATTAACAATTGCATCCAAAGAATACAAAAAAAGGAAAGTAGAATACTCGTATAAACAAAAAGAAATGCGTATAACATTTGATTCAGCAGCAACAATATGGAAAATACCCAAAAGAAAATGCAATTGGAATTGAATGAAGTTACATATTTGTTTCCATTCTATCAACTATAAAAACTGTAAAATAAAATGGATGAATGGAGAATAAAATGCCACAAGGTGAAAAGCCTTTTACTTCTCTATAAACAAAGAAGAACAATTTTTTAATTTTAGTTGCAACTCCTGTGGCGCTTTGCTCCATTTATTGAAAACAACAGGAATTATTGGAATATCATAAAAAATGTTTTGTTTTTTCCTTTATGAAATTCTTTAGTGGAAAAGAATTCAATCAAATTCAGTAGTAGAATAAAGTAATGTAAGGGGGAAATACATGATTCTATTTTGAAAAATAATACTAATGATCATTTTTTATTTGTTATAAAGTCAATCTCAGCATATTTCAGCTACCCACAGATATTTAGATACAACTGCATTAAGTATGTATGAATTGTATGAATTTATATTTATTTATTTTCGAATTCTTAGAATTTCATTTTAAATTGTATCAAATTGCCTGCAGTGTTCATATGAAGTATAATATAAATCAAGAACTCATGAGTCTTGTAGCGATAGCTGCAAAGTATTTCAATAGCAAACAAACAGTAGCAGTGCAGATACATATAGCAAAGGCAAAGAAGAAGGCAAAAAAGCAAAAGTATCTGTATCTGCTGATTTAATCAGTTGTGCATCTACTACTAATACTACTGAGCATGCATGCAACGCGCTTAGTCATTCATTCATAGTCATAGGCAATTCTTTTAATGTTGTTTTATTTTATTGTTTGCTGACAGTCATCACTGCGATGTGATGTGTGATGTGTATCTTTTATTTATATTGAAAAAAGATACTTGCACTAATACTTATGTATGTAGTTAGGACTGAGACTGCGCTTAACTGAATTTGTGTCAGTTTGATTTTTTATGAGCTTCAAACTCAACTCAATTCGACTTAACTTAACTCAACTGAACTGAACTTACATTTGTCTGTTGCACGTTTAATTATCATTAAATATTAACAACAACATAACAAATTTGTTTTTAATTACAAAACATTTTATCTCAATTTTTTTTATTTATTTTTTTGTTTTGTGCTCTTCGATTCGTGTATCTGCAATAAAATATCTCATCTCACCACATCGCATCACATCTTAAGCTAAGTTAAAAAGGCAGTCAGTATGTAATATGAATAAAAATAAAAATAAAATTTTATTTTATGAGTTCAACTGGCAATAAAAATTCATTGTGTAGGGAATAATAGGGAATGTCATTAACTGGTTGGTCTAAAGATTTATGACAATTAAACAATGGTCTCAGATATGCACTACGCCTATTTAAGCATTTAATTTATAGGAATAAAAGAAACCGAGACGAAATTAGTTAATTTATTTGATTTTATAGATATTCATTGAAATAAATTTTCATATCAAATGATGTGCAGTAGTATGAGTATAACAAAAGAAATGCGTAGGGTGCACAAATTGAGCAGGTTGTCATCAGAGCAGATCTCCTCACTTCAGTTCTTCATTGAAATGTTAAATTGTCATTTAAATAAGTTCAATTTAGTTTTATCAATGAAACTTTCAAAAATTAGTTATTTACATTTGTTAATTGCTTAATTTATCTATTTATCTTCTTTTATTAAAAAAAAATCGATGACACCCACGAGTGATTTTAATGTAATCGCTTATAATCAATTTAAATAAGTGTAATTCTTCTCAATGCCCTTGGAATTATCATCTTCATTGTTAATGGTTTTGTGTT
The DNA here is from genome assembly GCA_037043315.1 of Amiota communis. Lineage (NCBI taxonomy): Eukaryota > Metazoa > Arthropoda > Insecta > Diptera > Drosophilidae > Amiota > Amiota communis. The sequence continues at coordinate 283,362 of JBAMAV010000934.1, forward strand.
AAAGATTTATATGGTAAATAGCAACGAGGTCACTTCATTTGATCGAAATATCAAGAGTGTAGCATTTCTAAAATTTAAAAATCAGGTTCTCAGTCTCTTTTAAAGTATCTAAAAAAAGCTATAAATTTATAGATTTTCATAGAATTAACATGAACACAATTTATAACAATATCATATACAAAAAATCGGATAAGATTGAAGAACTTATGCAACAAGGTCTTTCTTGACCTTGGTGACATAAATAGAACTTAGATGATGATCATTCTTATGACATCACAGTTAATATGTTAACAGTAGAGTGAACCAAATAAATTGTACAACAACTTTGAATCATCATTAGCTAATACAAATTGATAAGACTCTAGTTAGCTTGATGAAAAGTGGACCGAAGATAAAGTTACCATATAATTTGAGTATTTAAAGTTTTTACATGGAAATCTTTTGTTTATTTAAAGATCTTCAAACAGAACTTAGTAAATCAATATGAATGAATAGTTTGAATAGAATAAATATATAAATTGTTGGTGAAAAGTTTGTAATCTTTAGTGAGCCAAACATTATTGTCAGTACTATTCTGGTATTTCATTTTTTTTTTTCAATATTTCTTTCAACCATCACACAGCCATGCACATAAGCTACACAGACGGTACAGCTGATCGCAAAATCCAGTGCATCCAGCCAGTGAGGGCATGAATCCCGTAGGCAACGAAGAATGTTTGAATTAATTGATTCCGGAGATAATTAAGGAGAGAGAACATAATAGAACTTATTATAATATGAGCATAAAACTCATGAAGGGCAAAGTTAGTAGTGCATCTATTTACTAATAAAGGAACAAAATTTTTCGTAGGACGACTAGGGATAGAAGAGTTCAAAAAATTTAAAAGCTCTAGAGAGTCAATGTTTCCGATTAAGAGGTTATGAATAAAGGAAATCCCTAGAGCAATTCTACGATGCGCCCAGGAAGACTGATAAGTCTTATCAGGGTAAGATAACAACCGGGAATTAGGATTCCAGTTTAGGACACGAAGAGCAAACAGAAGGAATTGTTTCTGTATACACTCAATTCGATCTTGCTACTTTAAATATTGCGGTGAACAAATGCAAGAACAATACTCGAGAATTGGACGCACAAGAGACACAAAAAGAATCTTAGTGGTTCATTAAATTCAATAGACCAGCGTTTGATGAAACCAAAAACACCCTTCGCTTTGCTTATAACAGAAGAGACGTGCTGGTTAAAACACAGCTTAGGATCAAACAGGACACCGAGGTCATTAAATATAGAGACTCGCTCAAGTAGGTGATTGTTAATCGACTCGTTTGAAGAAACTGAATTGGCTCCTCGGCTCTTCAAAAAAAAAGTTAATATACATGAAAGTGGTGGCACCAGCTTGGTGTTACGTCTTGCAAATAAGGGGCACCACTGTCGCCTAACACATAGTCAAACTGCAAGCGTGCCAGAACAAGGCCTTGGTTCGTCCAAAATACCACGCTGCCCAAAAACCTCAAGATGCTCATGTTCGGTTTTTTGAAAATATCTTGTTTCCTATGCTTTAAGTGAAAATTAATGTTTTAACAAAAGTTGTAGAACAAAAAATTCTCTACAAATTTGATCACCGCCATTTTTTTATACAGTTAACCGCTCTTGAGATAGAGCGCGTTCAGTAGGTAGCGATTAGCCGTATAAACAGTGGCAAACTAAAATGTGTAAATATCGTACATGTTACATATTTTGGTTTCTGGGAGGCAAACGGCTCAATAGAAAATTTTGAAAAAAAATACCAGGTATTCTTTAGATCATTAGAAAAAGATCCCCATAGTCATCATAACGAAAAAGAAAACAAGTGAGACAATAATAATTAAAAACTAGAGCTACCTGAATTAACTCAAAAATTGGTACATAAAGTCGTTTCAAAATGCGTATCTGACCTTACTTCATTATGCAACCTTACGTTCTAACAAGAGGAACAACTTTTCGACGGATTCTCAAATTCAGGGTGAAATTTCGGATATAGTAGCGTAACCTTTGACCTATATAAGAAGTATAAAAGTTTCAACTTATTTGGTTTCATTCTGCAGTTTACCTCTTTTTGCTTCTTATTTGACTAGACTAATGGGAATGGAGGTGATCTGACGCATCCTGACCCAGTAGCGTCCACTGGCAGCGAAAGACTCAGAAAGCCGTAGACTGAAAAGGCCAGACCAGCAGGATTTCCCTCTAAGAAGGAAGTAAAAGCCTTCTCAGCATTTTGCCTTAACGGCTCAATATAAATGCCTTACACACAATATATTATCAACAGAAAAGTCTAGCATATCATTATTCTTTTTATTTTAAAAAATGAAAAGAAAAATTAGATCACAGTTTGATCAAAGAAATTATACTTTGTCATTACGTTGAACCGGAAACTTATCTGTCTACCCTCTTCAATTGAAGATTACAAAAGAATAATAAAATAAAAAGATTTCCTAACATTGACCGCAATTTGTTTTTTCTCTATTATTCTCACTCGATTTTGCACTCAATTATCGTTGGTTTTTGTATCTGTGATAATCCTTGACGTGATTTGTCGTCAGCATCTATTCTTAGTCAGTTGTTTATTTTCTTCTTTATTCCACTTAGTTACTTACTTAGTTAGTTAATGCATGTTGCAATGTGATTGTTTGTCTATATTCAAGCATCAACTATACAAACTGATAACATAAGAGATTGTGTTTGATTTTCAATAATTAAAATAAATTGTGCTGATAACGATGGCATCTATGATTTGCTATATTGCATGCAATCAGACCAGACCAGACCGACATAGTTACGAAATACATATGTATATATTATATATGTGAGAGTGATTCATGACAAGTGTGACTTGGTTTTCTTTTCTTTATAATGAAGCATTTTAATTGAACTTTCTTCATTAATCATTGTTGATGATAATTATGATTATGGTGATTTTCTGCCCAAAATCCCCAATAAAACTTAATTGTTTAATTGGAGTAGAAAATATATATACATAATACTTACGACTGACTGACTGACTTCTCATACCCTAAAAATTTAAGGACGGAAAATATGTTAACCCTCCCTACTTAACCGTTAAAAGTGTTAATTGTCGCGTGCCAACTTCAAAGTTACATGCTACAATTTGTTAGGCGGCTTTACTTTGACCACTGCACCAGCTTTGATGACTTCTTTTGATTGACCTCCTCTTCTCAGAAATAAAAATCCAGAAAACGACACCAAATTGACAACAAAATTTCGTTGATCCACCCTAAAAAGAAAGGTTTCACAGCCGTTGCCGCCCTTTAATAGTATCACGAAACATGAACAGTTTGAGTTTTAGCTCGAGGCAACCAACATTTTTCAAAATCTTCTTCTTCTGATATCCGCCTATGTTATTTTTATTTATGCATAATTTTTTTCTTAAAACAATTGCCCATTTAAACATTCAGTTTTGACACTCCCAACCCACTTTGCTCTGCGCCCTTTTCTTTTTGGGTTTTTGACTCGTTAAAAGTTTTTCATGCCTTTTTTCACAAAAATAAAAAATAAAGTTTTTTTGAAGGCGTTCATTTCATTTTCATTTTTTATTTTATTTTTTGATTTGAATTGAGTTGAGTTGAGTGAATAATTGCGGGTTTTGTTTTCCCTAATTGAGACAATTTAACAACACAGAGAAAAACATTTATTTCTTTTGCTCATTTTTGTGTGGCCAACATCAAATGTGTGAATATGAAACGAAAGGAATGGAAAGGAAATGAAATGAATACACACAATTTGAAGTAAACGAACGAATGAATAAAGGAAAGAAACTCACACTATAACGAGTAATCTTGAATGCATTTTTCAGTTGGCAAAATGAAACTTTAAAATATTTGCAAACATTCACCACAAAACACACAACGAACTCCACTTTAATTTCAACTATCTTTAAGTAATTTTTCTTGTCAGTGTTTAACATCTTAAAGTTCGGTATGTGAATAAGTGATAAACTTGGAGATAAATGCATGAAAAGAAATGCAATCAGTTATTACAATACCAGTGGCAATCTGTCACAGGCATCGAGGCCTTCAAAAAATATAGAGAAGTGGGCTCAGTTAATCAGGAAGCTTTTAGTTGAGTTAAAGAATCTGATATAAATCAATAGTGTAGAAACAACAGCAGTTCAAAGCTACAAGATCACAACAAGGTCTCGTTTAGTTTTGCACCACCGGGCTAAAGATGAGATGCGAATGTCACTGCTTCCTGTATGTGGTTAAGCTACAGTTGCATCTAGATATAACTAATAGAGTTGATTTCCATATATTTTAAATTTTATGAATGTTATCCAGGGATGAAATTTTAAGGATAAGGTGGATGGTAGAATATACCCAAATAAATAGCTGGGATCTGGTGTTGTCTAGATTTTTGCAATCATCCAAAAGGTGTGTGAGTGATTGTTCCCGCATTATGGGCAGGGTGGTCTGGTTGTTCCTTCTAGGAGCCGTTGATAAGTGACTTTGATGTGACCAGTCCTCAATCGGACGAAAGTAGAACAAATCTGACGATGGCAAGAAGCTGGGAAATGGATTGTAGTTTTGTCAGACTAAAACGTCTTGTATCAATGATCATAAGCATGCCATTGGTTTAGGTACGAGTCACGTAATATATTTAATATGAATCCTGTGAATCCTGATGTCACGCTCCACGCCTCGAATAACCAAAAGACATGGTATCTTAAAATTTCGGATCATTATTAATGTTTATGTACTGACAAAAAGAAAATTTAATTTGTATTGTATATCAATCGATAATAAAACATCGGCTGATAAGTTCCCGGTCTAATGAAGAAAACACAACTTTTTCAGTAAAATTTATCAACATACTTAGTCTCAAGAGCAAAGCAATCTTTCCAGCGCTTCTCTTATATTTCGATACCTTTCTTAAAGAACGTTTTATCTTTGGCCTTGAAATAGGCGTTTTTTTCGGCGATCACCTCCTCATTCGAGCCAAATCTATTTCCGGTGAGCAATTTTTAGGTCTGCGAACAAATAAAAGTCCCTGGGGCCAAATCTAGAGAATAGAGTGACTGCGGAAGCAATGCGAAGTGTAATTCGTGCAATTTTGCCATCGTTAACAAAGACTTGTGCCACGATGCATTGTCTTTGTGAAAGAGCTCTTTCTTTCTTTGCTTATGGGGCCGTTTCTTCAAAATTTTCCCATACAAACGATCCAGTTGGGCCATGTAGCAATCACTATTGATTGTCTTGCCTTTTTCAAGGTAATCGATAAACAAATATTTGATTTTATGGTCAAGATGATCACACTCAACTATGAAAGAAAGACTCCTTTACCTAAATGATCATAAGATGTTAATACAGCAATTAAGAAAAATCTCATACTTTTATCTGAACTGCAATTTGTTGATGCAATTATAAAATCGTTTGTCGACAGTTACCAAAAACTATTTACTATGATATAGTATGGTATTTGCATGTCGAAATTTACAATGATTTCATTTGTCGCGTAATTTCAATTCAATTTAGCATCATGCAGCAATGATAACATTTTATTTGATGTTAACTGATTTATGTGTATTAATATTTTAGATTTCCTGAAATACTTTACCGTATAATAAATAATAAAGATACTTTTGTTTACTCAAAGTAACATACGAACTTCATTATTTATTAATTAATGCAACAATTTCTTGTCATCATCTTGTTGTATTTGTGAAAATTGTGAAAGTTGTAACATCAACAAATGCAATCATTTCTTTTGGGAATTAATTGTAGTAAATTTAATTCATTGTATGTCTGTGTAATAGGAATGCTTTGAACATCAATAAAATACTTTTTGTATTGATGCATGTGTCAATGGCAAAGATTTAGTGAACAAAAAAACATATATGTTTTTTATTTCTTTTGTATAAAAAATGTATCTTGTTGTTGTTGTTGTTGTCATGTTGCACTTAGTGTACAAAGAATGCACTTGTTTCAGTCACGCCCAATTGTAAAATTGTTGCCAAGTTTTGTAAAATGAAATACGAAAAAAAAACAAATCCATTGACAAACATTAAACTCTTTGATTGATGACAAATGCTGTCAATTTTGGCCTGAAAATTAACAAATTTTGTCAATATTTTGATGTTTGCCAAAGTTCCCTACAGTTTAGTAAAAAAAGCTACACCTAAAGATACTTACAATACTACTATATATTCAGTGAAGGTTAACTTGTGGCAAATGCCAATGGCTGCGTTTAACATCGTCAACTCATTGACAAAGTTGTCGGTATTTTTTTTTGTATTTTGCACATTTTTGTTCATTCATCTGTAGAAGTAGTACGTTATGTTTATTTGTTTGTTTTTAAAAAATATTTATTATTTATTTTAAATATTGTTGTTGTTGCTGTTGTTGTATGTCAATATTTGCTCTTACGATTTATGATTGCAACAATATGCAAATCATGAGATTTTTTGTAACTTTTTTTGCTAAATCAATAGAATTTTGCATGAAATAGTTATGCTTTTTTTACATCAATTCTACTGGTGTTTATCATAAGTTCCCTCTTAAACTTCATGTCACACCATAGCCTTGTATTGTTGATTATGTCATTAAAGTATGAGTGTAAGTATCTTCTAGTGCGCCAAACCCACACAAATGGTACTATAATTCTAATTAAATTTTACTGCCTGAAAATGTCGCATTGCAGCTGAATGAATGAAGCTAGTACAACGGAAAATGCTTTTCATTTTACTTGCTGCGCGGAAATTAAAACAAAATAACCTTTGGCCATATTCACATGGAGATGCAGCTTCCACTGTACCAGTATGAAGTAATTATTATTGTGTACATAAAACGTTTCGGTTCCTAATGCTGTTGGGTTTTCATTAGACATTCTTATATGTTATGACAGACAGACAAAAAGACAGATACGCTCAGTTGCAAGCATTTCCCAAAACAATGAAAACCATTTTCATGCTTCAAATAAAGCTATTAATTTAAGAATCTACACTTGGTGTTTTAGTTGTTGCTTAAAGCACGAACCTACCTCAATTCAAGTGACTCTGAAAAAATAACACCAGACAAGTCACGTTTTTTATAGAATTTCCCTTTATTTTTTTCTATTTTTTGTTGTTGTCTTCTTTAATAGTTGAATAGTTTTTTGCGAATATCTTTTCTCTTCTATAACAAAAACTTTTATAATTGAATATTCTAAACACACAATGCCGATGAATCGATAGCGAAGTCAATCAACGACCGCCATCAATGTCTGCAACAATTTAATGGACACTTCGTGTGGACGTCTGATGATACATACATATTGTAGTTGAACCACAAATTGTTGCATCTGCAACAATAGATACAAAAACATACTATATTGATACACAGATACGCGACAGCAATCATCGCCTATATCCGGCCACAATATTTGCACCGATTGATTGTACTATGAGGGCGGTAGGTTAAGTGTCCAATTGATTGATAGTTGTCAGTGGGTGTGTTTTATTTTTAGATCAAGTTAACGACTTTGTTATTGATGATGATGTTGGTGTTGTTGCTGTTGGCAAACTTCATCAAATGTCTATAAAGGTAAAAAATAAAATATATGAAATCAAACAAATATGGGGCGTTCTTAGTAGTACTTCTGTTTGTTTGCAAAAATCTTTGTTTAAACATAGGTCACAATTGTTTCATTATTGTGTTGTTTTTTACCATTTTTTTTTTCATTCATTTGTTTATGTTATTTATGTGTTTAATCATGAGCAATTGTGTTGTTCAACTATATATACTATAAGTTGTTTGTCTGAACCATCTTCACTTGTCTAAACAAACCAATGAGATCGGAGTTCGAGAGCCTGATGAGGCATTCACAATACTTTGAATTTGCTTTTGTTTGCCGCAAATGGAGTTTTCTATAATGAATAAAAATGTTGAATGAATGTTGAACTGCCGGAAGCGCGATAATGTTGCAATTTAATTGAGACCACACAGCATGAAGATGCATGGATCAAAGGGTGTGTCAGCACAAATAAAATTCCTCTATCGTGTCAATGAAAAGAATATGGGTATCACAAAAGAATGTTACAAATGTAAGTGAAAAACTAATAAGAATGATATGATGACGGTTCATGAAGTGCAGCTTATCGTAAGTAGAGAAGCTGACTAAGGAATGTTATGGCAGTATTATATTGTGATCTCAAGGAAAAATTCATGTTTTCTTTATATTCGGTGCTCGATTGGTGGGTTATGGAGACTTTTTATATAGCAATTAAATTAATACCATGAAAAAATTAACGTCTATTTGATGATTCCTCTTAAGGAGGAAGCAAATGATCTGATTAAAGATTTTTTTTGTAGGTAACCTTTATACGAACTAGCTTGTTAAATTTGTAGGTTTTAAGCTTTCAAAATTTCTTTACATCCTTTGTTTCAGGCTGGAACCAATTATACACATTCACAAAATTTCATTGCAATAAACGGTTTGCCAACTCATAAAATACGTACAAACTAATAAGCAAATATTAACTAGCGTACCTGGCGTGATTTGCTATGCTTCCGACTTGATTTTAGTGCATGATGCTGTTGTGTTTATACTTTTGAATAATCAGATGAATCAACTATTAATATTGATAAAGTTAGAGATTATTGATAGCAGATATTTTGCATGGATCCACACATCATATACAGATAAAATTAAATGTCTTTACGTAATTCGTAAACAACGCCATCATTGAAAATGGCCACACATTCACAGATACGCCTTAACTTATTTCTAAGTTAAGTTAAATAGTTTCTATTAACTATATCATTCTTCTCTCTTCCTCGCCTTCATATTTCAATTAATAAGATCTGCACACTCATACATACACCTTTACTTATTATACTTATTTCATTGACCCACAGCTCACATCTCTTTGCAAAACCATGTACCTTAACTTATTTCTGCTTTACTACTTTATTCTCCTCTTTTGAATTCCTTCCTTTCGATGCTTTCCTATACACATACTCACACATACACCTTAACTTATTTCTGCTTTATTAGCCCTTTAACACTTCATTCTCCTCTCTTGCTCTCTTGTGTTCATTTCATTCGATGCTTGCCTACACACATACATACACCTTAACTTAATTGTGCTTTATCAGCATTTCATTCTTCTCTCTCCTCTACTTCCCCGCCGCCCTCTCGTAACAGATTTTTCTTAACTCAATTTTTCAAAACAACAGGCCTTTATCATTTAAAATGATAAAAACATTCTTCTCAACTCCGTCACGTCATTGATACCCGATAGTTTGAGAAGCACTACAACAGTCGACAGTTAACTGCTGTTGCTGATGCTTATGCTTCTAAAAATGGAACAGTTGCAGCGCGGCCTCCTTTTTTTATACATAAATATGTAAGTAGATAGATAGATTTGTTTATCAGCTTATTCTTTTAAATTCTATAAAAGAATGTAGAAGTAATTGATTTTCAATAAATTGTGGAATGAGCCAAGTTTGTTTGTATATATGTTCCGTTCACTTTTCATGCGTTTGCGTCTTCGTAGTATGTCGAGACAAATTATAATAGTTGAATTATAATTTTTCAATCTTTAAATCAAAGAAAAATTAAATGATCACTACAGAAGCCAGAATCAAACTACCAAATCTTAGGCCAAGAGATCAAAATCTTTAAAGATACATAATGTTAATGCATCTCACTAAAACAGTATGAAATTTAGTTTTGAATAAGTTTGATGACAGTCCTGTTTTCAACAAGATAGACAGCTATTTATAATCATGTTTAACTAACCAAAACCGATATAAATAGAAAATTAAATTGATTTATTCCCATGCATGTTGATTTTACTATACTAAACATAAAGATATATTGAAGTTCAAAGGTCCTCTACAAAATAATTTTCAAACAAACACCAAAATTTCTTTACTCATTGTTATTACGAGTTTGACAACAAATAACTTTCATAAAACCTGAATAAATTTAGTAAATTTTGGTAAAATTCAGCTTTATCTCAAAGTTTACACATTTGCTTCTTATTACAATATATTTTTCAATGCTTTTGGAAGAGCTACAAGATAAGGAATAGTTGTTTAGTATACACGTGAATTTAGTAAGTAATTCTTCTAAAAATCATTTGTGTTCCTTAAATACTATTCAATGATACAAAATTGGTTGCAAAAATCTTCCATAAAACCTGAATGAATTTAGTAAATTTTATTAAAAATCATCTTTATTGCAATGTTTACTCATTTTCCTCTTAAATATTTCTTAATGACTATGAAAATAGTACAGAATAAAGGATACCATACAACACAAGACTTCCAAACTATTAAATTTTAGTGAATACAGCTTAAAAGCATATGTACATACATATTTAGATTTTCTTGTTTAAACTACAAATTATTTACTATGTATTTTGAACTAAGAAAATCTGATGTAAATTACAATGAACAATGTATCATCTACCTAGCATACACCAGTGCCTATCACACTATGTCCCTCAATCACCGACTCTTTGTTTCCATACACAAACAAAAAAAATGCAATTATGTGCATTTGTGGCTTCGTCTGCATCGTACATTGTTAAAGTTTAAAAGTATCTGAGTAAACTGCAGTAAATATGCAAAAAAAAAAGGAAAGTATCTCGTATCTTGTATCTACTACTCTTGTATTTGGCCGCGCGCATGTGGGTGAAAAGTTTTACATTTATCATTATGAGAATAACTTTAGTTTGAAAAGTTCTGAACGAACGAGGGAGAAAACAAAAAATAAAAACAAAACACAAAAAAATTGTTTCACTATAAATTTATACAATATATATATATATTTTTTTTTTTTTCATATACCTAGTTACACAATCAAGGTTGTGTACATGCTGCTGCGTTAGTTTTTCTTTTTATTTCTACATATATCTTTATTTTTTTATTTTCTTTACAATATTTCTTTTTTTTTATAGTTTTAATAAAATACGAAATGATGGTGAATCCTAAAAGTATGCAACAATATTTTTCACATACATAAATTTAATTTTTTTTTTTTTGTCCATAAACATATGTTGAATGAGATTCAATAGTAAACTATGTAAGTACGTAAAAACATGTTAAAATAATTTTAATAGATTTCTAAAAAATACCATTTCACTTAAGTATGACATAAATAAAAATAAGTTTTACATTTTTCTGTTGTGTTTTTTATTCTTCTTCTCACAAACAAAGAGAATGTGTAGCCAAACAAAAAAATTGCAATAAAACATGACAAAACAAGACAATTTCATTTAGTTTCTTCCTGTTTTATATGCCATAGAATAATATTCTTGGTATGTTGCTTATGACATTTCCATTTGGCTCCCATGAAGTAAACACTGCATGAAGTAACACTTAACAAATTGTTTAATAAATGAATGGCTTATAATTTTTCTATACAATATAATATAAATAAATTCCTAAGAAGCTTAAAATCTCAGTAAGTCTTTGTTTCTAGAGTACCAAGTTGATTCAACCTGCATTCATTAATTCATATATTCACTAATCTTTAAAGTCTTCTTTTGAAATTTGATGGTCACTAAGGAAATCAGGTCAATTGACCACTTATAAATGTAAAAAAAAACTACAGGCAAGCGAAAGATAATTATGTTAGGTCAACTTAAAATCCTTGCCTTCATTATTCATAAAGTTTGTAAAAGATAACAATATTTTGTGTGTGCAACATTTATTAAAATCACCACATCTTTAACTTTCATTTTGCCATCGAAATCATGTAATTAATGATAATTTTTTTAAATTTTTTTCCCCATATCCCATATCCTTCTTCTGACTGATGAACTTATCTGATTAATTTTCGAAGTTCTTTTAAACTTAATACCATGCAACCATATTATTTTGGGTAAATATAAAAACAAAGAACAAACTGGCAACTGTAAGGCTCAAAGCGAATCATTACATGGTTTTCTCATTTGTTGGCCTTTACCAAAGCGGACTACGATGGCATTGGGCCGGGTGGGAAGGGCCTCCAATTTGGAGAAGTCAACTCGATTTAAACGCCAAACACATGTCAAAAAAGCAACTCAAAGTGGTTCATCAGTGGCGGATTTACACTGCCTAGGCTATTCAAATTTTGCCGCCCCTACCGACCTCTACAATTTTTTCCTAATGTATTTATCACTTTCGATATGTGTACCATCCGTCGTAATTACACACGCTTTTTTTCCCGTATTTAGTATGATTCTAATTAGTTACTAGATTATTTTTAGAACCCAACGATTTAGTTAAGATTATTGAAGCAAGTTTTGCTGCTGAAGTTATGAAAGTTTTACAATACCTTTTTCACGATTTTCTATTCGCAAAATCATTAATAATATCGTCATATGAAATCTTGTTCATTATTTATGACTCTATGCACAAAAGAGCTTAAGCGTTTAGCTTTTCTTGGGTCAAGGTTGATCTTACAATATTTTTCACCCGTTTTAAGCAAGAAAAGCTTTTCTCACCCGAACAAATTGTCATTCCAAGTATGTCCAGTTGATGATAACATTTGACTAATTTTGGTCAGAAATGAAAACTTTACATTGAAACTGTTGTAGGCATGCAGATATTTTTCTTATTCGGATACGAGTCTCTCAATGAGGACGAGAAATGTCTTAACCGTGAATGTGTCACTCGCAGTTATTCTCATCATACATCTTCATCATACATGTTTTTCGTTTTCAGTTATCTTTCTCCCATGTCTTTTGAATACTGCTTCGACACGCTTAATTCCCATTTTCTGTGAAATACTTAAATTTCTCTGGATAAAATTGGCGCCCCTTAAATCTGCTGCGATTGGCCTACTCAGCATTCTGATAAATCCAACACTGCCCATCATTTAACAACGTCAGTTATAAAGAAATAATCCCTCGAAAACAAGATATATCCCATCTGAAAACAACAAACAATCATACCATCCTGAACTGATTGAGGCATAATTTGTAATGGCCATGGAAACGAAAAAATTGATCCGCTACTGTTACCAAAAATTGTATCTTTTCTCTTAGTTGTTTTGTATATTGATTCTGTAATTTGGGTTTGGGCTTGGAGAAAGAGAATATGATAAAATAATCAAATTTGTTCTCCAACAATATACCATAAATGCCAAGGTTCATTCAAGTGGAAAATTCAAGGCGACTTTTGTGTGTATGATAAAAGAATTAATTTATATTTCTTCTCATATATTCGTTGTACTCTTGTTCTTATATTTTTTAATTAACTCCTCCAACTCTTTGTAGTACTTTTCTTGCCGTTCTTTTTGTTGGTGTTGTTGTTGTTGTTGTTGCTGCAGCTTCCTTTTTTTTTTTTTGTTTATCGCTTATCAACCTCAAAGCGTTCAGAGCTCACTGAGCTGAGATGAATCGATGAAACCGCACATTAATCCCTCAAAGTGCAACCGCAACAACAATCTCACTCTCCCCTGCATCATCATCATCATCATCATCATCATCATCATTATTATTATCATTACATTGCAAGTGCATTGAAAATCTTTCCTTTGCAGTAGCATGAAGTATCTTATGCCTTTGCTGGCGCATTTTTTTTCTTGTTCATTTGTTCGTGTTTAGTTTTGGGCTTCGCAAGAATAGTTTTTATTGTTTGAGAAATAGTTTTTGAATTGTTTTACATGCACAACAACGTCAGCAACAACAACAACTACTACTACAATAACAAAAAGAACAAGTACAAGAACAAGAACAAATAGAAAAACAAGAACAAAAAACAAGTGTGGAATCGGTAAAGTTTATTCTGATTTTCACGTTTTTCCATTTGTTCGTTTATTTCATAGTAAAATAGAGTTAAAAGCATGCCGACAGTTTTATTGTTTTTTCACTCCAGATAAGATGAGATGAGATTAATTGAAAGGCTAATGAACTTTAATAATCACTTCATCTCTTCCACTCTTGTACTATTTTCTCAGTTGTGGTATTATATAAATCTACAATACACAATATCTATGTCACATCATGTAAAATGTTTCAAATTAAAATTTAAAAAAACTATTTTTATTTAATAAAACAAACTTTACAGAAGAAAAAATTAACCTGAAACAAATAACACGTTTTCCATTAAAAACATTAACACATTACAACATGATTTTGTTGCACAAAAAAACCAAAAATACACAATAATTAAAATACACATAAATCAACATGAAATACAATACAATAATGCGAGTAATAAAAGTGAAATGGAAATTTTTTTGTTAAATTTAATTGTGCAGCAAGATAGTTTTCACATTAAAAGGAAATAAATTTTAATACATTTTTTTATGAATTTATTTATTTGAAAATTATTGTTAAGTGATAAATAAATGAAATGTGATAAAAAGTAAATAACTATTCATACAACAGCAAAGCAGTTTCATATTTTTAGACTTGGAAATTAAAAACTAATTTATTATTTAAACTCCTGTCAATCACAATAGAAAACTACTGAGATTTAATTAGACTTATGTGCAAGGAGCTTTCGAAAGAGTTTGGCATGAGGGTGTACTTGTCAAAGTCAAGACCCATCTCCCAGACTGGCAGTATCTCTTATTTTCAATTCAATTCAATTTATTGCATTTTACTAATAATATGTACATTTTCTTATGCTTATCATATCTTAAAACGAAGAGTTTAGATAGCTAATTTTCACAACTAAATTATATACATTTAAAGAGGTAAATATAAGCTTAGTTTTTTATAAAAATTAGTAGTTAATATTGTAATATCGAGCTACTGTGAGGAAAAATTTATAAAAAATCCACCAAGACTGGTTTTGAAAACTAAAACTTAAAACTAAAACTTAAATCGAATAATGTCTAATAACATCATTGATATGTGAATAAGTAGAGTATATACATCTATAATTGAAGATCTGCTTCAGCCAGACTAGTTTGTTAACTACCTTTTCAACATTGGCTTGCTTATGCAAGTCGGTGGTGCCATGGTTGGCCGAAAATCATTTTAAACAATTTGATTTGCACATCCTGTAATTTGTTTAAATGGCTTCGAGAAATAGGCGCCCAAACTGAGGCCCCATAGAAGATTAAAGCTTGGAAAACTGATCTGAAGAGGTACAGTTTTTACAAGCGAGAGTTTCTGTAATGGAGACGTTTACTTTATTAATGATATAAGCGATATGGTGCTTAAAAATTGTTTTTGGGACGAGGACAACACCCAGGTATCTTACGCTTTGTTCCCAGGGGATATCAGTCTTATGGAGATTTATATGGCTAGTAGGTTTAAATATGGCTTTCCGTTTCTCAGTGAAGTAAACGGCTTAAGTTTTGTTCGGATTGATCATTATCTTCCATTTATTATATTACACATGAAGGGTTTCAAAAGAAACCCGCAATTTAGTACAGATGTCAGATGCTAACAGCCCAGAGCAAAAAATTGCTGTATCTTCAGCGAAAATGGAGGCAGAGCAACCAAAGAGAGATGGGACAGGCACGACCCCTGAGGGTAGCCTGCATGCAGATTGTTGGGTGCAGAATGTGCAAGGCCAATATGAACTGCAAACGAACGGTTGCTTAAAAAGTTCTGCACAATTTTTATCAATTCGGCCGGGAAATTTAAGAGAGAAACTTGTAAGCCTAGACTGGCAGTATCTCCTATTTAAATCATATTTGCTGAATCGTCACTTCATGGTTGATGTGAAGGGTGATAAGTCCTCTTGCTACCGAACTCTTAAACTATACCTGTCGCAGACGTTTTAATAGACTTCACCCTTCACATCTGCGTTGTGGTCGCAACTGTCGACGTTTTTAGTAATAATAATATTGCAAATGTAATAATAATTTTCTCTGTTAATGTATGATTCATATGTCTTACAAATGTATTTCATTTTCGTATTAAAATTACAATACACTTATGGACTTTCCTATGAGGCAAATGATAGGAAAGCCTGTAGTCGTTGGCTTTCATGAAGAAGGGACTTGTGATCAGTTAAGAACTTTAACCAATAACAAACGCTTACGTTAATTCAGAAGAATAGTTCATCAGTTGTTGTGATTGTGGTTGAACATTTCTAATAGGCAAACATGTCACTGGTGGACTGTGGGATCCCGAAAGCGATTTTCTGAAACGCTTTGTTTATTTTTCTTCATTAAACTTGAGTATTTGAAGGAGGAGGAGAAAGAGACAATCAGTTAGCTTAAAGGCCTAAGTGAGCTGAGCTTAGTATCGAATATCACCACTAACTAATCTAACCTAACCTATTTTTTTACAGTACCTTGACCTCATTAAGATAATCATAAAGAGGTTTTCATTCTGAATAGTTAAAACACGAAAAATTCATATTTTTTTTTTATAATTTTAATATCCAAAAAATTTTAATTTAATTTTGTTTGACTGAAAATTTTTGAATACACTTAATTTAATCCAACAATTTGCACTATAAGGGCCAACCAACCAACCATAAGGACAAAAGTAATGTAATTGCGAATAATAACTCATGATTCTCATGCATTATGGATAACATTGAAATGATCCTGGTTAATTCTCAATATCCATTCACATTATCAATTTTTCTGAAATTTTTCTTTTTTTTTCAATTGTGTCTTCATCTAGCAAACGCTGAGGAAGAACGGTTTCATTTTTTATCCTTTACTGCATCTTGGATATTGCAGCACATGTTTTTAAAGAGTAAAAGAATTAATCAGCTTGTTTCAGCATAAAAGCTTCTGAACAAGTCATCGGAATATTAAGGTTATCAGTTTCATATATCTCTTCACAAACCTTTACTAGCTTCTCCCAGTTTGCAGTATGATCATTGGATTCTTTATTATTCTTAACAAGAGTTTCTTGCCTTTTAGAACCGGAATTCATTGCGTAAGTCGTTTTTCTTACTTCAGTTTTTTTGTAAATATATTCTTGTACCTTCGAATTTTTCTGCAATTTTTGTTTTTCGAAGCAACGTTCCTTTTTATTTGCTCCTAATTTTTTAGGTCCCATCATCTTTTTTGGAAGTGAGCAATTTGTCAAAGGAAACTTTGAAGCTTCATATGCTTCTGTCTGTGGACTCTGATCTGATTGACGTATGATTGTTGTGGTCATAGAATGTTTGATTTGATTTTCTTCTTCCTTGATTGCATAATCATTCTCTTGTAATTTTTTACTAATTACAATATTTTCACTAACATTTCTTTTAAGTCTCCTTGAAAGTAATATCGGAATTTTACTAATCTTTTCATAATTGACCTCCTGATCTTCCTTTTCCGCTTCGTTTCTATATTTTAGATTAGTCACAGATTTCCCATTGCACATATCCTTGCAGCCATTTTTAGATAATAATATCTGCCTCGATATTCGATTGCCAATTACCAGTTTGCATTTGCTTCTTTTCGTAAAGGTTTCAGCGGATTCATTTGTTTTTAAATCGCATTGTTTTTTATTGCTAGACATTCTTAGTGTCATTTCTGCTTTTTTTTTTTTCACTAAAATTTTACTTTATTTTTAACGAAATTTTTATAGAAATAAATGAAGTTTGTTAGAGAATTTTAAAATATAAATTAAAATGTAACAAAATGAAAGGAAAAAGCAAAGGGAACTAAGGGAATTTGAAGATAAATTACAATTAACATATAAGCATATTAAGTGATCATCAAAGAGCTGAAGAAATTTACACAGTCTGCAGAAGGCAACAAGTACATAAGCTCTTTCATTTTAACAACTCAATTCTGGTTTCAAATCAAATCTTTCAAATCTTCTTCTAGCCACTGAATGCTATATTCATAAAAATCTCATGCTCTAATAAAATGTTGTTAAAAACATAAAATCAAACCCAACGAAAACTTGTGTTTATAAGCATCCCCAAAAATAAAATTATTCTGTTTTATATTTAGCACTAAAAACAAAACCCTTATTTTTTTTTTTTTTTTTTTTGGTATTTCTATCACTTGAGTATAAAATAGAATGGGCAGCACTCATATCTTGGTTGGACATATTTCACAGCGAGATTCTTTTTAAATAGTGAAAAAAAACGTCAACATAGTAAACAGTCAGTTGTTGACCTAGATTTTGGCCAGTAAGTAGCAGCGACATAAGCTACAGAGATGCGAATTCTAATCGGTACAACAAACCGACAGCAAAATGTTATGGATGTGAATGCTGTAACACCCACAACAAGAACAGTTGCAGCAACAACAACAACAACAACATGAACAGCATCATCAACAACCTGAACCTATAAACCTTTTGACATAAACAAAAAAAAAAATAATAATAATAATAGAGGAAAACATAGAAATACTCAAAATAGAAACAACGCGAAATAAATACATTTTACCACTCGTAGTCGTAACAGAAAATAGAAGAAACAGGAGAAACAAAAACAAAAACTGAACTAAATAAACACAACCATAAAAGTCATAAACCTCAGACAACGAGGATTAGAAACACAAGCTAAACGAACCAGAGTTTCAGTTTCCAGAGATTCACAAGAACTAAAAAGTAGAACAAAACTGGAATGAATTGTATAGGAAATGTTAGAAGCATAATAAACACGAACACAACGAACAACAACATTCTACTGTAATATGGTGCTTAGATGAGCCAATAAGTTAAGTTGTGTAATGGACACCGCAGAATTGAAGAAGAATGAAGTGAAATGGGTCAAAAGGATAGATAGACAAAGGCAAAGAATATTGGTTGGAGGAAACAATCTTTGTCTTCAAAATTTTGTGGTTGAAAGAAGTTTTCGTTACTAAAACAAAAAACTTATTCATAAAGAATTGTGGCGCCAAATATAATATGTATAAAAATGCACATAACTTAAGAATGATTCTACTTCATACCATAATAATAATAACAATAAAGACGAACATCTTGAGATATGACTCCTTCAAATGTATAAATTAGCTGCAATATATTTTTGAAGCTTCTGATTAAGGAAGAAAAATATTGTTTATAAAAGTTATGATTTTGTCTGGAATCACTTAGAGGAAATTAATGGTTAAGTCTTAAGAAGGCGATAACAGAAACAAAAGGTATTATTATTACGAAATAAGAAATATTTGACATATTGAAACAAATAAACATTATGAGTGGACAGAGAACTAAACACTATTTATGAAATAAAAGGTCTACATACTGATGATTATTACATTACATAAATGAACTGATTAAATTGAATATCATAGAGCTTCACTTCCTTGTTTTGGTCTCATTATTCTATTTAAATCAGTGGTTCTTAACCGATGGTCCGCGGATCACTTGTAGTCGCTGGAAGCACCCGTAGTGGTCTGCGAAGCCATCCTGAAAATGTTTATATAAGTGACAAGTAGTCGATACAGTGTGAGAAATACAAAACAGCATGATACTCCATTTGAAAAACTTAAATAATCGGTCAAGTGGGAGTCGGACTCGCATATAAAGGGTTCTGTGCCACCGCACAAGGTTTCAACACTATGTATGCAAATTAACATACAAAAAAATTTACCAAAATGCGAAACAAAAGATAATAGTTTGAATTTGGGTTTGTATGGGAGCTATCCTTCCTAATAATTCTAAGATTTTGAAATTTACATGGTTGGTGAATATGGATCGCACACTTATAGTGTCCAAATGTCAATTCGATAAGACAGATAACAAAAAAGTTTTTCTAATAAAAACATTAATTTAAATTTGGGACTGTAATGTACTGTATTTTATACTAGCTGCGCCCATGACTTCGTACGCGTGGTATTCGAAATATGTTGTATTAGCTTGTGTTTTGTTAACTTTTTTCTTAATTAACAGATGTTTCATTTTGGCGTGCAGCAAATGAGAAAAACATTCGAAAATCAGATAAAAAAACGCTAAATGTTTCACGAAGCTTTCTACAATACATCAGACAAAACCGCATTCAAATAGGTTAGGCCGTTTCTGAGATTAGCGTGCACAGACGGGAAAAGGCTTACGATTTTATATATGTACTTATAGACATAGATTTATTATTTTTCGCTATGCACATGTGTAGTTCAAACACTCTGTAAAAATTCCAACTGTCTATCTATTACGGTTCGTGAGATAGAGTTCTCTGATGGACGGAAGGCTTAGTATTAGATTCTCGTTGGCACCCTTTGGGTACGGAACTCTAAAAATGAATTCAATCGCTATTCTCCTGACCTTCGGAAACTGATCCGATGTCAAAATTCTGAGGTAACTGATGAAATTCAAGAAGAAGTGATTGAAATGCAGCACAACAGTAACTTTAAAGATACATTTGAAACATTTGAATTAATCTCGAAGATTTTTTGATCCAATTTATTTCCTAAACATTCGAGAAATTGCTATACGTTTCCAAACTTTGTTTTTCATCGACATGCGAGCTGCGGTTCTCGGCGCTTCTGATAATTTAAAACAAACACCGAAATCGATTGCTTGCTAATGCCAACATGCGTTGGCTTTGAGTAGCATTGAACCAAGGATTCAGAAGTATGCAGTCACAAAAATCTCATTAAAATTAATAAATTTACCGCTTTGAAATAGATATTTATTATTTATTTTAATTTACAGTTGGTGGTCCATGGCAAGACAAATATGTTGTCGAATAGTCCCTCATCACTGAAATGTTAAGAACCACTGATTTAAATAGACTGATTACATTGAATACAATAGAGCATCACTGCATTGTTCTGAACTTGTTTGTTTTCTTGAAAATCTTAGGACATTTCAACCCACTAAATGTGTCTTTCAATTATGTGATTTTAAATTCTCTGTAAATTTAATATGGTACTTAAAATCAAAGAAAATAAAATCAATTTATTATACTTAAAATGAAGCCATTGAATTGGAACTTTGACCCAATGTATTCATTGACAAATACCGAACCAGCAGAATTACAATATGTTTGCAATTTATCTCCCCTCAAACAATATTGTAACTCATTTAAATGATGCTTAAAATGTTTAGTATTTAATAAAGATTGACATATTATAGGCCTCTCATTATAATAATGGTAGAGTCTGGAAAGAGTTTTTTCCCAAAGTTCAATACACAAACAACAAATATTGACCTTCTTTAAATAAAGTTAATTAAATTTTTTTTCCAACCGCTTTTTATTTTAATTGTTAACTTTTTTTCTCTCTCTCTTTTCTTTGAATTGAAGAGAACTTTTATATAATCAAATTGAATTAAAATGTACAAAAGCCAAGTCAACCTACATGAAAATAAATAGTACAAAGAAAAAAAAAACAGACTAAAAGACTGGGAAACAGAAAAACTAAAGATAGATAGATACATGGAGCAATGAATGACATTTATAGAGATGGGGATGGGAATGGGGATCCACATGAATACAAAATATTTGAAAGGAAACACGCAAGGCGTGACAACAATGATAATGATGGCAACGATGATGACAATGTTGCTGCTGCACATGAAGTTATTGTCAACAACATGCGATTTACTTTCGAATATTGGAAGATGACATATTTTTGCAGCAACATTGACAATGACATTGTCCCATCATCATGATTATCATCGTGAACAATATTGCATGCTTTACAATTTTGTATCTTTGGTGTATTCGATTGCTTTGTGAAACAGCACAAAAGATTTGGCAAAATGAAAATTAGGTTTCCTGCTGGAAAAAACCAATAAGATACTTTGATTTGTGATTGGCAAAATGTATGTGCAGCTGTGATTGAAATTAAAAAAGTAATTTCAAAGTTCTCAGCCTTGATTTCTTTTGATAAACTAAGAGATTTAATGAAATACTCCATGCTGCAACTCCATCATAACTCACATAAAATGCAAAGTATTGTATATACATATCTGCGTGTACATGAATGTATTGAGATACACCTAGGCAATTTGGCTTATTGCCTTACACCACATGGCTTTTTTCTTTGTTTAGTGTTTTTTTGCTCATTAATATCGCTTAGCTACACAAATTGGCAATTGTTTCGGCCCATTGTGTGCTCATGAAATTGGACGAATGTATTGTAGTAGTATATTGTACTATCTACAAGTTGATATTGTTCTTTCCGTTGATGCTGTTATTACATGTGCAGAGTAGAGTTTTGCAGTTATTCTTGTTTTTTTGTTGTTTGATGTTTGTTTGTTTGTTTTTATGTGTGTTGTACGCCATTGTCTGCCGCACTTTATTGAGCCAACTGTCAATTTGTTTTCTTTTGCCATTGTTCTTGAAATAGCCAACAACAAGAACTCGACTGAGTACAGAAAAACAAAACTTTATAACCATGCGTCTATACACGTATGATACACCAAGTTGCCTACTGCCTCTTGTATCCGTCACGTTGGCCAAGTTAACAAAAAATACAATAATAAAAAATAAAAAAAAATAAAAACAAAGCAACTGCTTTTTGATGATCTACCTGCAGCAAGCAATTGCAACTGCAGCAACATCATCACCAGCAACAGCAATAATAACAACAACAAAAAAAAAGCAAACGCCAACAACATAAAAATTGTGACAAATTGTCGTTTTCGTAGTGCAACACCAAATGACACTTTTATTGCATTTTTCCACTCGTCCTTTGCCTGTATTTTTCCCCCTCTCCTTTTTCTTTTATTCATTGGAATTGCCGCCAATTGCAGCAAACAAATGTACTTCAACTCATTGGACTCATTGGCAATGATGTTGGCCATGACAACTGACTCTGACTGTGACTCACTGACGGACTCAATGTTGCTATTGTATAGTACTAGTAGTTGTTAGTTTTATAGTACATACAATATACTTCTTTTTCACTATTTTTATTTTTATTATTATTGTATTTTTCTCTTTCATTTTATTACTTTGGAGTTTGAAGGAATGAAACAAAGTAAAATGAATTGAAATGAAATGAAATAAAACTACAGCAATAAACGAAGACAAATAACTTTGTTCAAAATATAATACCTTTTGAATTTTCTTTTTTTTTTTTACTTCTCTTGCTCCTTTTCCGTATGTTTTCCTTTCATTTCATTTCATTTTAACATTTTCTTGTTTGCTGCCGCCATTTTAAACACTTTTCCATCGAATCAATTTCAATTCAAACTGAAGAGTTCACGTTTTATTGTTTAATCGTTTTATGTTCTATAACATAAGACAGAGGCAGACAGAATAAGAGAGAGAGAGAGAAAGAGATGAAAAACTGAGCATTAAATAAAAATAAAATCAATTTATGTTCCTCTAACTTCTGACATAGCAAAAAGTTAATAAAACATAGATATTAAGTTTAAAAAATTGCCACATTATACTACTTACTACATTTAACAAGATTTTCAGAATTGACAAATTGTTGTTCTTACTTAGATTTATTAACAAATTGTATAAAGTTTTTCTTCTGATTCAATACCAATTTTAAAGAATTTTATGTGATAAATTTATATTTAAGTATGTAAACCATTATTTTAACTGAAGGCTTATGAGTTTGACAAATTTTTAGTATCTAAATTTAGGCATTTCTGCATCTTTATATATAAAAATCTTAAATTATAATGTTGGAAAAGTGATCTCAAACTTCATCTAAGCTTTCTGAAATGTTTTTCACACTTCTTATTTCATGCTTAATTTGCTTATGAAATACATTTAGAAGTTGTACCTTAAGTCACTTACATCCGGAATTGGTTCTCCATTTTAGTCATACCATTGCTTATCTTGACAAGGTATAACTCAGGAATCAGTGTACGAACATAAGGTCGAGTTTCATTTCATAAGGATCAATAAAGTCATGAAATATTCGAATTGACTTGCATCTGATCTGGACAGCCTGACTTCAATGTTGGATGCTGCCTAGCGTAACTGATAACCCCAAGAAACTGTTCACTAAATGTAACATTGCATATCCCTAAGTCCACACGACCTTTACGTTTAGCCATGCCACTTGCCCTCCAGTTGCCTTAAATGACGAATATGTCCTCATTAAGCACATTGCTAAGTATCTCGATCTTACCCTGGACGGAAGGCTGAACTGGCAGGAGCATATCAAGAGACAGAAGAAGCTACACATCCTGAAAAGATGGAAAATAAACTGGCTAATAAGTCCTTGAGCAATAAAGTCCTATTGTATAAGACAATAATTAAACCAATATGGACACACGGCATCCAATTATGGGGTACAGCAGCGGTGATGCACAGAAACTTTCGAGTGTCACTGCTCAAAGAAGAAATACGACGGTACAGTGAGCTACATACGAATAGACTGGAGAATCACCCCAATTTGCTGGCTTGGGGCCTGCTAGACAGCAAACTACGAACCAGAAAACTACGAAGAGAGCATCCTCCTTTCGTTTTCCGTTAAACTAAACGCTGTATGCATGTATGTATGTCTGAACACCTGACTATCACTTATTTTCATATCTTTTTTTACGTCATGTAATTTCACGTTCTCTTCTTTTTTCCTATATAAATAGATTTATTGATTGGCCATTACAGATAGTAAATAAACATATACACATAATAAAAAAGGAATAATTATTCCTAAGAATACACAAATTGTATAGGAACGGAATGAGGGTCTCATTAAGAGGCTATCTATCAAACTTTCAATCAATTTTTTTCTGTTTAGACAAAAATTTCGTAATCATTTTCGATTCAAATTTTATAACGACTATTTTAAGCAAGTTAGATGGGTAATTAAACTTAAAGTTTATAAAAACGTAAAATTTTAAGTAACAAAGATCAGAATTATGAATTTTTGAAATGAATCTTTTTTATGCAAAATAATAAAGGAAAGCCGAAAGCTTAGATAGTAGACCTACCTAATGTGGGACTTTAAACTCGCTATAACCTACAGCCCCATATTCCCTATTGTTCCCTAGCTTTAATTTTCTACTACTTATATTTTAGCTTAAGACTAACAGTGATGATTAACTTTGAAGCGGGTGCAATCATGCAGAAAACGAATATTTCAACAAACTAAAGATATTTTTTCAATGCAAAGATTTGAATTGATAACAGGACTTTGTGGTACGCAGTACTATATTGTGTTCTTTCATTCTGTATCTTAATTTTCTCTAATTGTAAACAATATAAATTTGGTGAGAAAGACAAGCTAATTTTTGTTGGTGTCGTATAATTTTGATAAGCAGTATATTTATAATTTACTTACCATATATTTTTATTTTTAATTTTCTAGATACTTGCGCATCTTGCTACTTAGTAATTCATTTGTTTGTAAAAAGCACAGTCTCTTGAGTATTTTTTGCAGATCTGTATTTTCATGAGATTAAATTCCATTAAGAATTGTGTTTCTAAGTTGATGGTGTCCAGAGAATTTAGATTTTGAATTTAAATAAGATGATTTAGGGCAAATCTTCAATTTAATTCTTACAATGTACATATTATAAATTATTAATATTTCTTATTATCTTTAAAGTCAAATGAATCACATTTATAGAAGTACAATACGTGCATATACTATAAATACATAATTCCTAACCATATTGCTGTCATATTCAATGATTCTAGTCAAATAATATTTATTTAGAAATAGATGAATGAAATGCAACAATAATTGTAACTAGAAGTAACTTATATAATTTATTTATTTATAAACTAAGTAAGTTATAATGCATTTGAATAACAATGTGAAAGCAGTAGCATCTTAGTTTATCTAAGTAACATATGTATATATTTACAGGAAGTACTTTAATATTTATAATAAATTGTGTGGTAGATTAGAATATATATTATACATTAAAACAAGAAAATTATTTACCATACATGTGGTAAAGATATATTGATGTTAAACTAAAATAGCTTTTATATAATTTCAAATAAGTGAAGGAATCAATTGTGGAGGATTGGATAAGAGGTTGTATTGAGTATAAAGTTATTTTAGCCAAGGCGAAGCCAATGTACAGTCAAGAAAGTTTCTCCTTCCGTTGATTATTGTAGTACATATTATTGTGTGCGTATATTTTGTTTTGAGTTTCAGATTTTATAATAATTTAAGGTGTTATACCAAAGTGTTACTCTGATGTATGATGCATTTACCTACGTGTTCTGTTAAGTTATTATGTTGTTTTAAATTGCTTACGGGTTACTGCATTATTAGTAAGCATTATCAAAGATTTAATATAATTTATACCATTCTATCGAAAAGTAATGGAAAAATACATGAGAGAAAGTATTTAAAGATTTATAGAGAATGATATACTATGCACAAGTTTGTAAAAAACGAAATTCCAAAACATTAAAATTATTTATGAAATCATAAATTCGGTTAAGAAACTGAAAAACATAAATTAAGGGATTTTATGCAGAGCTTAAATTGTTGACCCTTTTTGTTGAAAGTCAGTATGATTTCTTCTTCATGGGGGGAGGGTGATGAATGAATGAACACATGTTGCTAACCCAACACAGTGCTCAATGCTAAGATGCTAAATTACAATATGAAAATGTGCCACACAACAATACCAAAGAAATACCAGAATGGAAATCATTAAGAAATCTCATAATAACACAACAACATATTATTACAATACTTTTGTGGCGCACTGTATGGTATATGTGAGTACCTCATACTACTAAATTTCATTGCAACAACTTAAGAGAATATTTCAAGAGCTTAACTAGAAGCCTTAAGTGACAAATGTGTGGAAGATGAATGTGTGTTGTGTGTTTTGTTGTCATTTTATGTCTGCAATTATTGTCAACACAACTAGTACTACTACTACTACTACTTATGCATGTGTGTATCTGAATGTATGTAATTTTGGTTGGTGTCAGTAACAGAGGATCCAAGGAAAAGGAGAAACGAGTGGCATTTCAGATGGAAGTGTTGCAAAACACCTGTTTTCAACACTAACATTTGTTTGTGTTGTCATGTGTAATTGGTCGCGACAACAAAATAAGGACAAGAAACAAAACCAAAAATAAAACAGAGTAAATTCATACACATTTTACTTTACTTGCCTTGCCAAGAGCAAATTTAATTAATTATTATGATCATGGTGCGTCAAGGTTCTCCATATACTATACTGTGTGTGGTGTGTCGTTGGTATTTTCTGTGCTGAACACGATGAAGACTTGATTCATATTCATGGTCTCCTTGTTTTTTTGTTTGATTTTGTCATTTTACTACTTCTGGTTTTTTATTGTAAATTGCTTTGGTTTACATGTGAAAAAGCAGAAACACTATGCCATACACTAAGAATAACAAGAGAGGATAACAGAAATGTTGACAGCCAAGAACAACAACAACAACATCAACACCACCACAAGAACTAAAAACAAGTACAATGGCAACAACAATAACAACAACCAGTACGAGAAGAAAGTGCCGCTTTGGGACAATTTCTGCTTCAAGATATATTATTATATTATTCTCCCAAGTGTTCTACAATAACAACATGAAACACCAGCACCAGCACCAGCCCCACCAACTTAGACAACAAGTGCCACAGATTGTCAAGCTTAGCCAAATGTGGCAACTTGTGGCGTTGACAATTGTCTGAACCAAAAACTACAAAATGACTTAAGGCCAAATATAATAATAAAGTATAAAAGAAAAAAAGTACTCATATATAATATGTATGTATAAAGAAAATGAAATTATTGTTTATATCTTTTAGAAATAGGCTGGCCATATTTAATGGCAATTGCAATTACATAAGATACGATTCAATTATTTATTACATGGTAATTTTCATAATCAAAAGAAGCTTTGAAAATATTTCTTTAAGCTTAAAATATGATCAGTAAAAGCATGTTGTTCTCTGTTTATGAGACGTCGTTATTGAAAATTAGGGATTACAATCAAGTATTCCAAAACCATCTCCTTCCTTTTGTTAAGACTAACAGGGAGTTGGTAGCTTGGCAAAATGTCCATTGGGGGACCTGCATCTCTTTGTGGACTCCTCAGTTTGGTTTTAGAGTCCAAGGGTGATCTCTGTGACCGACCTTGGATAGTTGTGAATTACCCAAACCCCTCACAATATTGTCATTCTGAAATCTATCAGCCATCACAATGGGCCCTAAGGCTACTGGGTGAACCCGCGTGCAAACGAGAGCGGCCTGTTCAACTTTTTTTCAAACGCATTTATGTGAGTTCTGATAGAAAAAGCAATTTGGGAGATCGCATTATCCATACTAACGATGGGCCAGCTTGTTCTCTCACTTTTATGATTCGGAAAAGCACCATAGTTTTAATGGAAATAGAAATTCATTTAATAAGAAAGGAATCAGAGTATTTGAATTGTTAATTTTTGGTTTCTGCATTTGAATTATTCGCATGGGGCAACATATTTCTGATGAATCATACGTGCATATTAGCAAGAACGAGATTTAGCTGACATGACCCTCAAATTGAATATAACAAGTCTTCGTTCGAAAATCTAGACTTGGAGTATAATCTGTATTCAGCCTTTATAGAATCGATTATCTATGTGTTCTTCAGCACAATTCCACAGATTTCAATCAGCTGAACAAGTCTATTGGCGTTTCTCATGATGCAATATTGTACAGGAAAATAGTGGAAATGGCTTTTATTATTATTTTCCATGCCAAACTTATTGTACTGCCCTTAGGAAATTTTCAATTAGGGGTCATTGTGAGCTCCACAGTAGACATAAAATTAAATTCTGACTCATCAGCGACTTATTTTGCTACTTATGATAAATCATAATCATAGAGTATTGAACCGTAAGCCACATCATTAACCTTCCCTTCCATGGACAACACAAAAGCCATTGCTTTGAACAGCATAGTTGAATCGATGATGTGGCACTTCTTATTGCTAATGACATTCAATATTTTTACAGTTGTGATAAGAAAATATTCAAATGTTATGCAAATTTTATAAATTATAAGCTAATCAAAGACTAGACTATACTAAATAAAGACTAAGCAACAATATAAGAAATATATGTACATACAATCTTTTATCCACCATTTACGTGTACCATCTTTGGATCCTGCTTGCTGTGTATACAAATACATGTACATATATTGATTGTAGTGTACATATAAAGATGAAAAATCCTTGAAAATGGTCACTTCATTCAATTTTTTATTTCTTATGACATAAAACAAGCAAATCTCTTTAATAAATGATGTGCGTGCAAAATAAATTTGCTCGATTTTCAAAAGTAATTTCTTATTTTTTAACTTCTCTTCTCATCTCATTGCTTTTCTTACTTTTCCATTTTCTTTTAGGATAACGAAAACATTTATTCACGTTATTATACACAAGGCTCGGTTTCAGGACAAAAATTAAAAGAGCTTGGCACACCGGAGGCAGTAACAAGGACACATCAAGTGCACATAAGCCGCAACAGCAAGGACAAAGGTGAGATTGGACTTTTGCTTGAGAAAAGCAAAAATAAAAAAAAAATAACAGAAAATTTTGATTAACGACATCATCTCTTTTTTGCCTTCCCTTCCATCTATATTATAGCACTTGCTGAACGACATCTTCGACAAATGCTTCAACAGACCACATGCCGCATACCACAACCACGTGTCGAGCACATACAACGCGATCCTTCAAAGATCTATTCGCCATCATGTACATTATTGCATCGTTGTGCAGATGATACCGGCTGTTGTGGTTCATCACTTACCTGTGCCCCCAAACACTCCAACAAAGTGCATTTATATTTCACTGTGAGTAATGATTCTGGAATACATATAACAATTCTAATTACGAGTACATACTCGTATTTCAAAAATAGACATAATTGAAACCAAATTGACAACAATCGAAATTCAAAGATTTGCTATTTCACTGCCTTGTGAAACGCTTCGCTGCAACTCATACTTCCATGAATATGGTATATGGTATATGGTATATGGCCCAAGCCCTTTTATTTTGTTATGTGATAATTTTTATTATTTTTAAATTTTCATTTTCCTCTTTTTTTTTTTGATTTGAGGTTTGTTATGTCAACAACAATTTTTGAACCTAAAAAGCGCAACAAATGAACGCTTCATTCATTGAGTCATTCTTTTAATTGTTCGCACCGTGATTCGGAAATTTGTTAAATGGGGGAACTATGTAGTACAATTGAGTTATGCTGCTGCGCTTGAGTGCTTTATATTGCAACATAATTAAAAGTTTTTTTTTCCACTTTTCCTCTCTACATTCCTATATCTCTTTGTCATTTTCCCCCATGCCCATTGTTTCCTTGGTTAATGATAAATTAGCGAACAAACAACTTCTAATTGGATTGTGATAATATCATGTTTATTTTTTAAGAGTTTTTTCATTTTCATTTATTCCATCAAATTCTATTATTGTATATTGTATTACATAATTATGTTAGAGGTACAAAGATACAAGTAATGAAATTGAAACTTTAATTATATGTACGAGTATTTAGTATGTGTGGGCCTCCCAAATGTTGACAGTTTAACATGTTGTCATGACAGGCAACGTGGGCTTATTGTATACTAAAATAATTTCATTTCATATCAAGACAAATCAACAACTGACTTCTAACCTTTGACTGAGTTTCTCAAAAACAAAAAATCATTACATTATATTTCAAAGATTTTATCCAATGTTGCCTTGCCTTAATGACTGAGAATAAATTTGATTTTCTATATGAAATTTCTCATTTAATATTCTCATATTTTATGGCAAAATATACTAAGTAAAGCAATGCCACAACATAATAACACAATCAAAATTATATATGACATGTCATTTATATGAAAATAAACCCAAAATTGTGTATTGAAGTTTCTTCTCTTTGTTCTTGTCACTCACTTTTATCCATAAAATTTCCTTTTATTATTGCCATAGATACACATTCATATACTAAGCATTATACTATCTACATTTTGTATCTAAGCACTTATTGCATATAGAAAAGTGCACACATGATATAACCTCAATTATGCACCAAGTGATTGCCACAGGCATAAAAATACATAAAAAGCACAACCACACATACACATACACACACTGACACGTTGTACAATTAGTAACTTTATATTGCAATATTTATTGTTAAATACCTACCGGATTTCGTTCCATTTCATACGTTTGGACAATTTGCTATGGTATCCTTACATCAAGTACATATACATAAGTTCATGTATAGTATTTCCTTGTATATTGTTGCTCAGTGTTTTTTGTTTAAACTTCCTAAAACCACTTTTGTGTAATTTGAAAATGCGGTTTTATGGACTTATAATAAAATTCTTTTTGCTCGATTGCCTTAACAGTTTTCCCATATGGTTAACTTTTCTATTTTTATTCACTTAACCAGAAAACATTTTTCTGTTTCATCACATGTTTTTAAGGACTCTACAAACAATTTATGGGAAATACATTTTATCCATATGAATTCAAGTTTGGCATTGACAAAATTAAGAAATAACATTGACTCACCTCTTGGATTTTAAAATTAAGAAAAATCCACATGGTGTGACACTTTAGTAACATTACTGCTCTGGAAAAGAACATGATTAAAACCAAGGACCTGTTATTTTTTAAAATTCAATTTTTTATTCAAAATATTCTCCTGGCTCTTCTATACAATTGTTTCATCGATTCAATATGATTCAAAAGCCTTCAAAGGACACGTCAAAGCTCTTTGGATGACATAAATATCTTCCTTCTTTTTTCTCTCCTTTTAACATTAATTTTTATTTTGAAAAGAAGCATAGTTCCTGAGTGAACTGAGTAGATAATTTAGCACACATAGTTTGCTTCGACCAAAAATTAGAGATTATCGTGCAACTCCACCTGTCGGGATCACGGTATTTTGACCGAATGGATTTGTTTTACGTAAATCTTTGTGAAGAATGAATAGTATAATAATTATTTTTCTACTAATATTCAATGGAGACATTTCCTTCAAACCGCGATAATTTCGAGAGGTTGAGCTGAAATGTAATATCTTTCGTCAACTGATTTCAGAAATACATATATGAAAGTCACTTACACATATTAGAATCTATCAAACAATATGCAGACAGTAGCTAAATTTTATGAAGTATTCAGCTATCTTGAGGTTTTATTAGGTAGGATAGGGATTAAGTCACTGGATGAAGTGGGAGGGAAGATCCAAAGGCTGATAGAGGAGTTGCACTGCGAGGACGTTTACGTTATTTTCAAGTCGAGATTCACAGCAACTGCTATTAGCAGTGATGGTCTCTGGAAACGTAGCGATCTTGGGGGGCACCTTCTAAAGTGCGAATATTTTTGGACTGAAAACTCTGCATGATGTTAACATTGGAGTCCGCAGTAGAGCTCCATAACTGAATACCATGGGTCCAGACTGGGCTTAGAATCGCCCTTAGGAGCAGTAACTTATTGCATAGTGAGATCTTCGAACTAGGCCTGAATAACCAGTACAGAAGCTTGAGCTTAAGGTTGAACTGGGTCCGCTTGTTGAAGAAGTGTTTTCTCCAGCTGAGTGCTCTATCCAGAGTAAGCCCCAAGTGTTTAATGCTAGAGGCCGTGGGGAGCATGTGTCCATTTAGACTAACGCTACGGCAGTTACGAGTCCTAAGTGTAAATGTTACATGAGACGATTTATCGGTGTTGATAATAATGTCCCATTTAGTGAGCCATGGTTCTAAAGGAAGATAATTGCAGCTGGTGTTTCCTGGATGCTGCTATGCAGCAGATGCTGTGTCGTCTGCGTAGGTAGGGAGCAATCCATATTTAATACCGGCATATCTGCTGTGTATGACATATGACAGATAATTTATTGTGTATTCTCAAGACTGGAGAAAATGAAATGTCAGGCCACAGGAATTTAAAAAGATCTGATCGGTCTATGCTAAGTATTAAGACCAATAAGATTAAACAAAACCCCACTTTATAGCAAAGTTGGTTGATCAAATTTTTTACTTGTTCTATCTGTCTAGCCTAGAAGTTAATAGAGAAGATAAGTTACTATTTCAAAATATTATTGTAAGTTCACTATTATTTTGCTCTTTCCTTAAAGATTCTGATTGTATCCTGACTTGAGACATACGAGTAAAATTAAATTTTATTTGAATTGCACACAAATATCCTCTATAATATGGAATGTGTGAATATATAAAAATGTTTTTTAGCACAAATTTACGATAATCGCTATGACTACGATATTTGTAAATTTGTATTTCTATAGATATCGTTATGTGTTAAGTAAATCGATTTTTGTGCTACCTACGAAAGAAAATACATGCTTACGATAACAAGAAATGAACAACAATAATAATAATAATAACAATAATAACAACAATAATAATAACAACAACAACAACAACAACAACAACAACAACAACGATGACAACTTTCTAAAACCAAATTCAAATTGGTTTTCTTATAAAAATAACAAACATTATGCGTATGCAAATATCTAAAAATATGCAATAGTATGTATATATTGTATAATGCCAATTTTGTATTGCAATTCAGAATTCAAAGAATTTATTTTGTGGTTTACCAAGTTTACAAGAAAAATATATACATATATTTATTCAACACTCACTTAGACTCAAATTAACACAGTCAGTACCAGAATCACTTCTACGCATAGTTGAGCATTTAAAAACAAACTCAAAGGAGCAAAACATAAACTTCAACACTTCGACACTCTATACAAGCATAGCATATACATACGAGTGAGTACACATACATATGGTAGTGCGTATGTATGCATCCTACAAGTATGTATCTAGAATTAATTATGCAATAAAAGTTAAAGAAACCGCAAAGATGATTACCTTCTTTACAAGTTGAGGCTGCAAATGCTGCAGAAATGAACGACCAACAACCAACAGGGTGACAAAAGGTTAAACGGAGAGAAACGTGTAGCTTGGTGTGGCAAAAATAGTTTTTAGAAGTTTTTATACTCTTCACGGGAGTGAATAGTATTAAAAGTTTGTCATGAAGTTTGTAACACACAGAAGGAGACATCGCAGACCACATAAAGTATATACTTATATTTGTGATCAGCTCGATGAGACGAGTTGATTTAGCCATGTCCGTCTGTCCGTCTGCATGTATGCAAACTAGTCCCTCAGTTTTTGAGCCAGAGAGCACATAGATTTCTTTTTACCAGCTGCGGAATCTGCCGAATCGGACCACTAGGGGGGTTCCTCCCATACAAACCACCGCTAAAATTAATGTTCTTATTAGAAAAGGTGTTTTGTTTTTTAACGTATCGAACTGAAATTTAAACACTAAAAGTTTCTGGTCCATACGCATCAACCGTGTTAATTTCATGTTCCTAGTATTATCAGGAAGGGTACCTCCAATAGAAAACACCCACTTAAATTAATGTTATTATTAGAAAAAGTTTTTTCTTTTTTGACTTATCAAACTGAAATTTGGACACTATAATTTTCTGGTGCATATACATCAACTATGTAAATATCATGATCTTACGGTTACCAGGAGGGGTACCTCCCATACACACCCAAATTAAATGACAAACTTCTAAAGAATAAAAGTACAATAAAAGTGATATTCAAACTGTAACAGAGAGAATATAGTAATCCTAAGAAAGGAACGTTGAATGCACCCCTGAGGATTGTGAAGAGTATTACATCTTTGGCATAGCCAATGATAGCCTTCTTTTTGGTTTTTCATTTTTTTGGTTTTTAAGAAATAAAAGCATAATAAGTTTTTCTCTGTTTGCTTTGAGAAGAACATACATACTATTTTCCACTAGCTTGACTAAAGCATTTTACCATATCTCCCGTTCCTACTCCTGCTGCTTCACCTTCCACCTTCTTTTATATCAGAAAGAAAGAAGAAAGTGGTGAAAGTGCAGAGAAAGCATAAAGTCTCTAAGTGTTAGTATCTGAATATCTATGAAAGTGTTTGTGTGTCTGTGTGTGTGTGTGTGTGATTATGTCTAGAAAATTGTGTTTGTGTTGAGGATAAGGTGCATGTTAAGGAAAAACCACAAATGTTGGCAACTTTATGTCAACAAAATCTGCATGTAAGCTTCGTTTACAGACAAAAGGGCAGACGTCAGAAGAAGATGCCTTAAAAGATGCTGCCGCCAGTTCAGCATTCAGCCCAGTCTCATCTAGACAGGCTAAGCTAAAGCCAAGCAGACCATAAGCTGAAATCCATGCTGAGCGATGATGATGATGATGATGATGGAGACGACGACAGCAGAGTGTCATTGAGAGGTGTCAAGTGCCATATGACAGGCAAACAACGCAACATTACGTTAAAGGAGACAAGAACATTAGAATTATAACAGCAAGTAGAAACTGCAACAACATCTGCATCCACAGAAAGGGAAGGGGAGGACCAACAACAATAACAACATTCTTACTCATTATTTATGTTGCACAAATTTTGTGGTTGATGTTTGTTGTGAGCCTTTTGTTGTTGTTGTTCTTGTTGTTATACTTTGCTGGTTCGTTCCACTTTTGTTGACGCTGCATCTTTATATTCTGTGCGGCTCCTTCCTTGTTTTCTGTTTTTTTGCTTTCTTTTTTGTTGTAACTTCCCCAGAAACAAGGCATAATGAACCAACAACAACAACAACCAGGAGAGTGCAATGTCCTTTTGCGCCTAAGATTTTCATGAGAGACTTATGGTTGGCAACATTAATTGTTGGTGATGGTGTTCTAAGTTGAATGACCCGGCGAGCAAAGGATGGAGTTCATTTGAAATTTTTTTTTTTTAGAGTACAACATCGCTCGCCTACCATCTACAACTTTCACTTGAGTAATTTAATGTTGTTGTTATTTTATTTTATTGTATTTTCTCTTTATTTTATTTATTTCTTTTTTATTTTTTCTTTTTTTTTTGCAATACAAAGTGCAACAAATTTAAATCTCATAAAAAATATATAAATCCCATTAAGTCAATAAACAACAAATAGAGAAAAAAAAACTCAAATAAACAAACAAATAAACTAACATACATCATCATCATCATCAATGGCGACGACGAGGACAACATATAAAATCATAAAAAATTCCATTTCGTGCATGCAAAATTGTATCATAAATTTTTTATATTATTTTATAGAAGACTTAAAACCAACTTCACTTAAGTAGAAAGAAGACAAAAAAAAATGAAGAAAATTAAAAGGAAAAAATTGGAAAGCATGAAAATCACAAATGTTTGCGGCTAAGAACGCCCACACACACACACAACAACGACAAAACTTGACTTTATTGAATTTCATTTCATTCAGACTTGAGGCTCTCGATCTCTCAACATTCACTCGTTAATTGGCTGACAATCTTGCCAATTTCAACAGGACAGCAACAGCACCAACTCTTCCTTAGTATTTGTAGTTGTTGTCCTGCCAAATTTTGTAAGTCTGATGTTAAATCATAAATGCAAAAATTGAACTTGTATACGAGATACATTCAAAGCTGATTATTATACTAACTACCTAACGGGGTTTTTGTATCACATGTGCTACGTACAATACCATATATAAAATATTGGCTCCTGTTTGTCGATAACTCTCAATATACGTACTATATTATATATGCACATGCATATGAGTATTTTGCCAATGGCATTTTCACTCACAAAGCTGTTTAATTAATGTGGCACACAAGTAAATGTTGCATGTCTGCATGCACAGTTTTCCACATGCAAGCATTCGTTTGTTTGTTTGGTACTAGTTGTGTTTTCAAAATTATATAAGATGCTACTTTCAATAATGATCATTATTGGCATCAACAACATAACATCACGATCATGGCCATCCACAATCATTAACTGTCACTTTCATTCAACACTCAGTTTGATATACATAGCTTACTGAGTGAATGAATGAATGAATCGAGTAAATGAGACACTCAATGACCGCAATGAAATTTTAATTGGAAATTGAAATTTATTCCTGCATTTGCTTTTCAAAACATTCAGAATTTTGTTATAAAATTGTTCTACATTCTTCATTCGCATCATTAAAACTAAACAGAAAATAATGGAAAGAAGAGAATTGATAGACTCTTAACTCTTAAAGCAGAAATATTATTATTTAAAATTTTAAATTAAAATGACTTTTGTTTCTATTGATTGCAAGTAAAAAATCTTAGAAATCATTATGCCTAAACAGTAGAAAATTGAGGGAATGGAGGCTATGAATAACCTAATTCCACAACTAATCAATTTTATGTCTTTATTGAAAAAAATTTACATTGAACGAAACGTTTCTCAGTCCTGTTAGTGCTATTCAGCTTCCCACATATGTATGTAGCATTTTGTAACTTTACTAGCGAAAAGAACAC
This sequence comes from Amiota communis, assembly GCA_037043315.1. Taxonomy (NCBI): domain Eukaryota; kingdom Metazoa; phylum Arthropoda; class Insecta; order Diptera; family Drosophilidae; genus Amiota; species Amiota communis. The sequence goes on from JBAMAV010000934.1 coordinate 320,451, forward strand.
TGACAAGATTAGAGGCAAGTCAAATCAACTTTCTTACTTATGAAATGAACATTGAATCAATCGAACACTACTTTCTCACTTTTCTTCTTGAGAATTAACTATGAAGTTAAATCAAATGTTCTTATAATGACTATCTTACAGTGGGACATTATAGGACATTGTTCTCATAGTGGGACCTTGTAGGACAATGCTTTCAAAGCAAGTTCTCTAGACTTGTAACATCGCTATAAGTTACCTCTAGCAAGACTTAACAATTTGTATGTCCTATAATTACATGTAAATATGAAATTTAGATCCTTTATACATTTATACAAATTCATCTTTGTTTCATAACAACACATTCCAACCAACTCAAGATTCTATGTGTTACTAACCTCAGCGCTCACATTACTATAAAAGTTATAAAAATATTCAAAAATTTAATGGTGTGGAAATAGTTTAACATTACAATGCTAAAAATTTTAATTTATTTTCTGTAAAATTGGCAGTTAACACTAACTTTTTTAGTTTCCTCCTCTTTTCTTTACATCATACTACTTCGATATATTGTATGTTGTTGTCAATTTCGGATAAGAATTCCTCAATCAAATCTAGATTGACTACTGAACTAGTATAATCAAAACCGACATCATTGCATTTTGTGATAATTCTATCGGAACTTGTTGGTTAACAATGATTTAACCACTCATTATCCTTAAAAAAGAAAATTTGTATGTTCTTCCCATAATTCTTGAAATTTTAATTTCAACAGAGAGGAGACCACTGGGTTGTCAAATTCTTTCTAAAAGATTATTGTTGTCACTAATTTTGTAATGTCCAAACATGATACATTTGTATCATCATCAGGATATTTCCTTGAACTTAGGTAAACAACATGACATCTAATTATTATTAATATTTCCTAATAAGGAAATCGTTGATTTTTTGTTGTGTAAATAACAAACAGCTTAGATTCCACCAGGGAAGGTTCAACTTTCCCGTTGGTCATCCCATTTCTCAATCCATGCATTGGGACACATCGATATGTAGACCTTCTTGAAGTAGTTGCATGATGTAAAGTCCTCGCCACGCTTCTTGACGCAACGATGATAGTCCAAATAGGATTGATAGCAGTAATGTGTCACGTTCGGGTTTGGGAAACGTGGATCAAAGGGGGCAGTTTCCATCTTATAAGCTGACATGTTGCTGTCTGTTGGCCTATCGCTTTTGTTATTACGAAAACGTTGCAAATGTATTAAGTCACGAACACCAAATTATGACGATGACGACGAATGCTATGCTATAAGGGAATCATTGAGCAATTGAAATACTGATTTATTTCAAGATGCAGCAAGAAGTAATGATCGCGTTTACGATCATCGAAAAATCAAATGAGAGAACACCGTTTTGCATGAGAACGATAGTGAAAACGAATCTTTCGTTGCTCATTATTATCGTGAACGCGATTATTATTGCTTGCTGCACATCTCTGGTATCAGTAGTAATAGCATTATAATATTAAGACTGTGGAAAATTAAGCTGAGGTTGTTCTTGTGTCTCAGGAGCTTCTACATATAACAAATACTGGCTTAATTCGTAAACAAGGCTCCTCATATCGAGGTGTTGCAATATAAAAAAAAAAACATTCATAATTTGCAGAGCACTCATGTACCTGATTTCTATTACTAACTTAATGTCCCAAGTACCTCCTAAGCCAAAATACTAAAGTCTTCATTAACCATCCATCATTCATAATATAAAAAGATATAGATAGTGAACTAAATGAACTTATGTATATAATTTATAAGAAAAACGACAGATAAAAGATTAAATTGGTAAAATTGGTAATTATTGGGATGCTGCGATATTCGTTTCGCATTTGCGAATATTCGCATATTTCCCGACATTCGTATCGCATTCGAATTCGCGAATGTGTAAAAATTGATATTCGTTACAGCACTATTATCCAAGTTAAATGGATTATTATTATTTACTCATATGCATTTTTAGCAAAAATTTTATTGAAAACAATGTTTTCAGTCAATCAGTTGTGATTTTCATAAAGTTTGTTCACATTTAATGGAATTTACAAATACAATAACATAATTCATATTCATAAATCCATGAAGAAACACATCATTTTTCCGGATCAAAATTACCCTACACAATATTCAGACAAATTTGGTAGCTTCCTTAAATGTAGAATATACTCAGCATACATTGTGCATACCTACAGAAACATTCATACTTAGTTTTATTTTGTAAAGTTTTAAAGTACATAAATACTTTGAAATGAGAATAGTAGAAAATGTAAAAATTCAATGCAGAGATTTTGATATGATACAAACTCCTAACAGTGACAACAATGGCACAGTGTGGCGCCAGTATCAAATTGTATTGGTTTTCGCTTAACCCAACACCACTACCAACGCCATTGATGCCATTGATGCCCATACTCAATTCCTCATAAATTATATAATACATAGATAGATATGTAGATGAATGCACATTTCTCCGACAAGTACATAAGACATTTAAGTCTCAGGTGTATATCTGCATGCATCCACTAAGGGATTCAATGTCTACTTCTCTATCTGTTGAACTTTTACAACTACGAAACTAACATTTTCATCTATCCATGTTTGAGAAATTTCTGCTAAATGCATTTCTGACAAGGAAGCTTTATTGTAAAATTGCAGAACTCTCTCTACAAGTATTTTAGGTAGTAGGTTAGGTTGAATGGGACAGTAGTTGTTGGTATGCAAAATGTCGATGGAAATGTGATGCATGTTATTGACAAGGATTATGATGTGCATGGATAACAAGTCCTACAGCAACAGCAACAACTGCAACTACAACTCTTAAGCTAAACTAATTTGCTGTGTTCTGTGTTGGAATATTTAATGGTGTTAGGTCGTTACATAGATTGCTGTTGAATAAAATGATAAGTTTGAAACTATTTGGATTTTAAAGCAAAGTCTTTCAGATTCAAAATACATAGTATGTACATATACATATGTACATGTATGCAGAAGTGTATACAAATACCATAGGTGTAAGTTTACTTATTTAACAGGAGTTTACAAATTTCTAATTAACTTTGAAATGTGTAACATAATTTCATATCAATTTCAAAACATGAATTTTTGTATTTGGTATACTTCATCAGATTAGAACGATAAATAGTCTAAACAAGAAACTTAACTTAAGAACTTAGTATAATGAATACTTTGACATAGTTGTTTTTAGATTGACTTGAGATAGAACTATTGATGGATTAATTTAATATTGTAAAAGATTAAAATAATTTTGTCTCACAAAATATCCAACCTCATGAAAATTAAGATGTATGAATGAACTATGAGGTACTTTTTAAACATTTATTTAATTATTAAACTAAATACAATAGTATTTATACTTGTTGAAAAGGTTATTCAGCTCTGTATTTAGAGTGTCTTCAATTTTTTATAATTTATTTTATGAAACAATTTAAAATTACATAAAACACACAATTAATTCGTATGGCTTAGTTTTTTTTTCTATAGAAAAATACGGAAGAAAAAATTTTAATTATTGAAAGACTTGAACCAATCAGTTTCGCATGAGTTTTTTGTGGTATTTCTGCTCATATTTTTCCATACCTTTTTAATGATTTTTCATCAACATGACACATGATAAACAGATTAGTGAAAATATTCTCAATTTAATAATTGAAAAACCTATCTGGTTATCTGCTTAGTATTTTATTAGATTTAAAACAAATTGGATTCAATAGAGATACAATTCCATATTCGTGGTAGTACATCAAAGATTACAGCCAGCGATTTGCATACATTGTCCATAATTGTTATGGAGTTTTGGTGTACCTGAATAATGGTCGAGGGAGAATATGAGATGGATTATGTAATAAACTTTATATCTCAATAGTTTTTAAAACTAAATGAACTTCTTAGTTTCATAAAATATTAAATCAATCGCAGAATCGATTTGAGCGTCATATAAGCATGGTATATGTACGTATATTGTACCATATAAAGTTGGACGAATCAATTACTTTATTTAACCACAACTGATGGCAATTATATGAATATGTACATACATTATATTGTATATGCACAAATGAAGAAACATCGTTTTAAAATTACATATAAGGAAATCAAAAAAAGAGGGATGATGTTTGTCAGAATGACTCTATTGATTCTATAAAACCAATTCTAAACTTTAAATGCAATTTTTGACCCACTTCGTTTGGAGTATAATATCATATAAGCTGGTACAATTTCAACCTTTTACGTCCACAGTGGGTGGTGTTCGTACGCATACAAATATTTATTTTTAGATTGACAAAATACTCTTAATGAATTAAAAAAATTGTCAGTAATGCAGACAGGGGAATATACTGGTGATTAACGAATTACAAACAATACATTTATACAAAAAATATCGGATAAATAGTGAATTAGAGCTGTTGTCGTTTATTTCAACTGGGTGCACTTATTATTTTTGCCAACCATTTTGCCTTAATAGAGTCTAATGAGCGACGACTTTGCTAGTTAATTTTTTGTATTGTATCATTTACTCAATATGGAGTATGTGTAATAAATAAGATTTATCAGCAATATCAGCTCAATAACTATTAAACTATTATAGTAACTTGCCTAGAAACAGGCAGACAAACAGAATGATAAGTACAATTTGATATTTTATGGAATCTTCGATGCTCGATATTTGTTCAGTTTATTGTATAAATGGAAATTAAAAGAACTGAGTTGTGTTTGTGACATAACAATATATGTATATTTATTTTGATTAAGAACTAAGAATGATAACGTCAACAATATATGAAGGTGTATTTTTGATTTCAGCTTTGATAGATGGAGGTTCTCTAAATTAAAAATATTTATCAAAATATATGACAATCATCTCTAGTTCTGACAATCATTATCATTATCCTTGTTGACTGTTTTTTCTTCCTGGTTCTCTGAAAGCTTTTGATCTGTAGGAGAGCGGGTATCATCAAAAAGACAGGCAAAAAGGTTGAATTGATTGTAGTGATTTTCAGTCAAAGTATATGGTTTTAAATCGCCGAAAATGAATTCTAACTGACCGTTTGTTGAAGTTGATGAGGACGGTGCTACAAATGATTGTTATGTATAGGATTCAAGGTACATGTTATGAACACTGCATATACTTTCAATTGGTTGCACCATTATTTCTAACTTAGCTGTGAATTCCATGTTAGCAGATCAAACAGAAGACCGTTCAAAGCAAATAACGGTGCAACCAATTGAAAGTAGCTACAGTGTTGTACTTTATTTACATTTATCTGACACTAGCTGTTGTTGCGCATGATTTATTCGTAAACATCTTTCTTGTTTAACTAGAATGCCCAATTTGCATAAATTTAAGATAGTATTCTCTATAATAATCTTCCAAATCTCTCACTGGAACTAGCCTCAGCCTCTGATATATAACAATGTTGATGTTCATGCAATAGCTTTTTGATGGTCTTTAGAAGCTGGCGATTGATCTTCTTTGGAGTACCATTTGGCTCCATTTTCAATAAAATAATACAAATTTTTATATACAAGCTTAAGTTTCAGAATACAGAAACAAATGCAATTTTAAAGGCACAGACTGAAAGATTTTGTTTTAAGAAAGGCTTACTCAGATGATAAATTTCCTTTTTAGATAAAAAATTATAAAATTATAAGAAAATGCATAATATACCAACATCAATCGTCTTCGAATAGGTGATAGCGCCATCACCCTTACTTACATATTTACTCAATGGGGATACATGTCCATCTTGTCACCTATGCGAAACACCTTGTAGACCAATGCCATCACCTTCAAAGTATCATAAATTCTCACTTTCCTAAATCCAATCCCTCTTCACCCAGTTGTATTTTCTTTAGAAGATTCTTTAGTTCATTTCATTGTTGTAATGTCTTGGTCAATTAAATAATGATTTATAATGATATGGTTTATTGTAATATTCCTAAATAGTTTCTATTTAGAATGCAACTGAGTCTCTTAATTAGATGACAACTAAGGAATTTGAAAAATCTACTAATTGAGCACGTTACACACGTTATATGCCTGGAACTGCACCCAAAGACGACCTATTTTAACTAGAAACTTACTTTATTATGTGTTTGGTAGACAATTGAATTGAATATATTATTTTATGTTAAATATAACTAAATAAATATAGTATTTCTGTCATGAACAATGAGAGAGAAAATTGTTGAAAACCATATAAAATGATTAATACGAGATACTTTTAATTAAACAATTTGCTTAATTTATGCAATTTGTTTCATCGTCAACATCACCATCAGCATCATTGTGCACTTGTCAACAATGTATCTAGAACTGTATGACAACTTATTTATTTATTTAGAAAATATACTATATACTACTTCGACTACTACTACTGTAACAGACAATTGTAATTGTTGAAGACAAGTTTCAGAAACTGTCAACTTGAGAAGCAAGTCATAATTTAAATGCAAATATTGTTGTTGTTCTCCATGTTGTTGTTGTTGTTGCTTGTGTTTTGCATCTTAAGAGTTACTATATAACAAAACTTTACTGTCACTTTGGCATTCAGAGGGAGTTATTTGTTCTGAACTCATTGAATTATGACTCAAAGTCCGTTCATTCGTTCGTTCTGTACTTGTCATTCTGTTATGCCATTTATTACCGACAGGCAGGCGGACATGGCAGACTGGAAGACAGACAAAGTGATGACAAGACACGCATAAAGCATAAAGTGTTTAATGAAGCCATCATTGAATTGAAGTCAAATTGTATTCTTAATGATTTTATTAATTAAGAAACAAGTAAGTGATCATATGCAAATGAGTTAATGTTGTTCCATGCAAGATGACATGTTGCTACTATATAGTACTAACTACAAGTGATGATTGGTTATATTGTTGATGATGACGATGATGTTGACATCTTGTGCTACTTAATGACAACTAACAATTACTGTTATGTTTTTAATTAACACTTAATAATATGCTAAAATTCTCTATTCTATTCCTTCTGTTTACTTACTACTATATGGACTAGGTACATCGACGTGGCAAAACCAATACCATTGAACGTATGACCTTTGTCAATCACACTGAATGTCATTGTATTGCACGCACCAAAATTGCCGAAAATGTTGCACATATTTCAAATAACAATTACTATTATGATGGCATATACGATAGCAGCAGCAATAGTCTACAAACTGCTTCTGTATTGAATTGCAATTGTCCCAATCTTTTTGAGAAGATACTACAGGATGATGGTCTCTGTCGTTGTGATTGTTCATCAAGTAATACTGGCTGCGATTGGTTCAAACGTGGCATGGAACACTTTTCAATGCGGGATCGCAAGTAAGTCATGAACGTGGTTATTACAAGTGGAAAAGCAATAAAATTTTGAATTTTGAAATAAATTTCCCTTTGTCTCGTTTGTTCATTCATATAGATGCATACATGAAGGACGCTGCAAGCCCCCGACATGTGAGTATGGAAACTATAACAAGAAATTTGGACGTTGTCCAAGGCAAGGTGAGCAGCAACACAACAATTCATAAACGTGTTAATGGCGAGGCAAACTTAAGAAGATTGAAAGTAAAAGCAAAACTGAAGAGAAAAAAAACTATTCAAAAAGTATTAAAAGGATGTAAAGAAGAGAAGCAGGTCATAAATATGATTATGATAATGATAATGATACTAAAGTCAAGTAATATATAGCATTTCAATAGTGTGTGAAGCTGAGAGAAATACTTACACCGATAAAACAAATTACAAAAAAATTTAAAAAAAAAAAAATAATGAAAAATTAAAATGAAAATATGAATTTAGTTGCATATCCTAAATCTACATTATTACTACATACTACATACTTATAATACCATACATAATTATATTATATTATATTACATAGAAACAAGAAAAGTAAGATGAATAAATAAAGAGAGTAGGTGGAGAAGTTAAAATATTATAGAATGAAGAGTTATCCTCTTTTGTAGCACATTATTTTCCAATGGAATTCGAACTTATACAAGTTTACCATATATTATAGTTAATCAATAATTATTAAAATAATTAGATGTTTTAATGTTTTTAAACGAAAATTGCAAAATGCAGAAAAAATATTTTAAAAAAATATACTTACTTACATATACTTATAAGACAAATTGTCAATGAACTTTTTCGGTCTAATAAAATTTATAGTACAATAAATTTATATGTATGAATGTATTTCATTAAATGTATTTCACAAAAACAAAAGATGATAAACTGAAACAAAAATTAATTTAAACAAAAATAAAGTTTAATATTATTTAATAATAAAAAGAAAACATTAATTTCGGTTTTATCGAAAATTCTTTATATCTTTCACACAAAAAAGGGAAATCACTTGATTTATTTAATCGAACTAGTCGGCCCGGCGCACCTTGCTATGCACCTGATGTAAACACCCACACAATAGATGGTGGTTGAGGAGTTCGTTGTAATGCTTTCTCTGCCGTGAAATATTGTATACCATATACTTATGATATTTTCTTTACAATATTTGATGGTACACGACATTTTTTGTTGGATTACCTGGAGCGTAAACAAACAAATATGAAGGTTTTCGAACATGCGAACAGACAACATACATATGGCCAAGCAAGAAATATGGGTTTTCAAGATTAATCCCGCAAACACTCAATGACTGCCCCTGGTATTTATTTACAATAACAGCAACAATACAATATTCTTGAAGCAACAAATACATTCATTTGGACTCATTTGTCTCAAAAAAATTTTGTAAAGTAAAAACTGACTGTATCTCCAAAACTACTCCACCTACCGAGTCCAAATGTAGCTATTAACCATTTACTTGACTTAGCAACACGTTAGAGATTCATTTATATATATATATATATATATATAGAAGAAGATAGATAGATTTCAAATAATAGTTTCCATTAAGAAATTGGTTACTAAGCAGTAACAGTGAATATTAGGGAGCTGGCAAGTATACAGTGGGTGACTGAGTCAGACTTTCTTGTCTGCCGGAATCTTTGGCAAAGATGGGTAAATCTTTTTATGGTTGTCTTAACAAAGTTCTGCACCATCAGGCTAATGGCCGAAGGAATGAATATTTTCTCTTTTCAAGCATCAAGCAATGAGCCATCATAACTCAAATCTACCTTGAACCAAACACGAGACTGTCTAGCGTTTACTATCAACTCTTTTTCTATCTTATCGATCTTTTATATTAAATACTATTCCAATCAGTACCAAAGCTCAAGAAATACTATAAACACATTGAATTTCTAGTAAACAATTTTGTTAATTTTAATTTCACAACATCTTAATGGTTTTTAAGACGAACACCAATAATTAAATCTAAAAGAATCAATATAAAAATTTAGTCCGATTAAACCAAAGCTTATCATATCCACATACTTTTATTCAGTAGGACCTGTTACAAACTTTACCATAAATTTAATACATAAACTCCTAATCTGTGAAAGGTATATCAACCAAATTAAAGATTTAATTATATTATTTCATTGACTTTTGTTGACAAAAGAAACACTTATTTCATCACTAACAAATTTTCAAAATAAAATTAAAATACAAAATAATAATTCCAATTTAAGTGAAATTTTTCCATAATTTAACAATAATTTGAAAATATTTTAACGAAAAACACATACTTATATTTATAATTTATTAATATTAATTGAAGAATTGAGAAGAACTTTTACTTCTATGCTTACAAAATCAATAACTAAAAAGACTTTTTCAAACAAAATAAATACTTTAATCATGGTAGAGTTTTTCTCGTAAGAAAAAAACAAATTTAAATAAATAATATTTAAAACAAAAGAAAAGAAAACAATTATAAAATTTTATTATTAATTAATTTTTAAGTAAACGATGAAAAAAAAGAAAGGAAAAAATTCAAAATGAAGATGAAACAAAAACAATTCCAATAATAAATTGACTGCATTTTAGTTTTAAAAAGAAAATTTAAGTAAAACGAATCAAAAATAAAAATTAATGTTAATTATTTAAACAAATATTACTATGTATCATTTATTCACTCACACACAATATCACAGAATCACTCACGCACTCACTCCACTCACTTACTCATACTAATACATAAATTCGAATAATTTTATTAACAAAAATGAAACTAAATTTAATATAAGCATGAAATTTGAATTTGTTTTATTGTTAAATTTATTTTAAATTAAATTAATCCAATCATCATAGCAATTAAAGTTTAAATTTAATTTGAATATTTATTTTATAAATATTCTATTTAAGTTGTGTGTGTACCATATATGTGTGTGTGTGCATTTTTCAATTAATTTTCATTTAATTTAATTTCATTTTAATTTCTAGTCAATATTTTTATTTAAATGGTTTATATACCTTTTTTATATATTGTAGTGGTTAAAACATATTTTAAGCTTCATTGTTTTTATTTTATTTTATTATTTTATACATTAAAATAAACAAAGATTATAAATGCATTTTTATTCTATACACATCATGAAATGAAAAACACATGCCCCCCCCCCCCCCAAAAAAAAAAAAAAAATTATCAATTATGGTAATCCAGACAACCATAGCATTCAACCTTTCCATCAAAACACATTCATTTATGTTTATTCAGTAATTAAATCGAGTTTAATTGTTTATCACATTTATAGAATTATGAATATTAAATTTTTGATTTTATCCAAAATATTTTGTAAATATTTATTTCTGTTATTATTTTTTTTTCTTCTTTTTGTGTAATAAATTTCAATTTATTTTAGTTGTTTAGTGATTTTTGATTTGACAGACAATTTTAAAATAAAAATAAATATTTTTTTCAATTTAATTTCATCACAACACAACACTCACTTAACACTCAACAATACTAATATGCATATTTATATATTGTAGTAGTACATATGTATAAGAGAATAATTTAATTTGATTTATTTTTTTTTTTCGAAATGTTATCGTATTTTTTGTTTATTTTAATTGTAGTATTTTACTTTTTCTGTGTGCAAAATCAAAGAAATCCAATTGAATCTCTTCACACTGTCACTTGACTTGAAAAAATAAAATTGCGAAAAATTCATTTTCGATAAATAAAGAGTTAAATAATAAAAACAAAAAATATACACAAAAATGATTCTATTCACATTTAGCATAAATTTTATTTGTATTATAAAATAAATACTAAATATAATAAAATAAAAATATTACAAGAAATAAATGTAAATCAAAAATATATTGATTCAAAAATTCACAACATGTTGTTTTCTTTGAATTTCATAGTAAGTAAGTATTTGATAGCCCATTTAAATTCAATTCATTTCAGTCCTCTCAACTTCTTTAGAAGTGGTTAACGGATTCTTCCTGATTATTCAACATTGGAGTAAAATATGTTTCTTATACGCTTATATGCTTCAGCATAGCAACAACCCAAAGCTTAAATCTATGCTAGTTAAAGACTATCTAAGGCACAATGCTGTTTTGAGTTCTAGATAAGACACCTTGATTAGCTGACTTGATTTCCATTGAAATTCCTATTGCGACACTCCCTATCAACGTTTTCCTAACAAGGAAAATATGTTCCATGGTATGAAAATAGAATGGAATAATATTCATTAAAACACTACTCATAAATTAGAAGCAACAATTCCACTCAGATGTCCAACGGTTAAAACTTCTCGGTTAGGAAAACTACATAGGGAAGCTGCGAAGCACTATTACTCGAACTAATTACACAACAATTATGTAACGAAATAATTTTAATGAAAAAAAGTTTTTTTATGTAAGCTGTTTATTTAGATGTAACTATTGTAACTGTACGGTAGAATTGTTTTTTGCTAATGACGATTTTTTTCTTTTATTCTGTACTACTGTCCCTTATTAGCAACCAACAGTAATCCCCCATAATTGCAGGGTCCCAGCAGCCTGTCTCTGTTCTATTGTTCAAATATCTTTGTGGAACCTCTCTCTCTCTCTCTAACACTAACGAAACATAAATTTTCTGAAAAAAAACACAAATGCGAATGGAAAAACTGAATTTTTAGTGATATTATGCTACACATTTCAGAAGTTTTTCAGCAAGTTTTATATGTGTTACATGATTTTTACACAGTTTATACAACAGATGAGACGGTTTTAATTGAGGTCAGCTTGATTCAAAACGCATGTATAAACACTTTTTCATTTCGTTTTGAACACAAGAAGCGACTTTACGAAGCACACATTTCAAACCCGACGTTATTTTCGTAAAGCAAACTGAAATGTAGTATAAATGCTTAGCGTTTTCAGAATGTTTTGACATTCAACTGTTCGCAAAATATAATTTTATGTAGTGTTGCCACATGGTATAATTATTTTGCTTTATTATCATTATCTCAATGATTTTGTGAATTATATACTAAACGTGTGCTCCACATTATAAATTATGCATATGGCAACTTTGCACCATCAAATTCGTTCTCATACAAACCTAAACATAAATTGTTCTGAGCTAAAATGATTTCAGTGAAGTCCGTATAAACGGGGCATTTGTAGTTCTTAGAAGATTTTAGAAAAAAAAATCAGGCATGTGTGAGTACGACTCGTTAGTTATGCCAACTACCTATCACAATAACAGGCCAGATCAACCGCAAAGGGACAAAAGATATTAAAATAGCTAAAATAACACTACCACTACGCCATTGATGATGCCAATGTCAAATTTCATTCTACCGAAACCAAAGATGTTAGAGATTTCTTGTATGGGGACCCCCTTTAATTTTTTAACTTTATTTTAATTTTATTATTGGTTGTTATTATGACAATAGAAATACACATTCTGTGAAAATTTTAACTGTCTATCTATTACGGTTCATGAGATACAGCCGGAGTCGGACGGACGTGCGGACGGACGGAAGCGGAAACTTAGTAATAGGGTTCCGTTAGCACCCTTTGGGTACGGAACCCTTAAAACTTGCTTAAAACTCATCAAGATATTGTACTAAAGAAAGTATATTTACTTTTTATAGACTCATATTTAGTAGTTATCATGTAAAAATCATTCACAAATTCAAAATATTATTATATGATCTTGTTCCAAAGGTACGTGTAACTAAATATATCTTTAATTTACACACATACATTTTTTGCTTAAAACAAAAAGAAACTCCCATTATCTATTCAGTACATGTTAAATTTAATGTAATGGCACATTAATCCTCTAGCATTGCATGCTTAATCTTTTATTGCTTTATACGATTTATGTCACTTCACCAAAGTGTCAACTACGTGTAAACGAAAAATTTCAAAATTCAACTTAGTTCTTGCAAAATATCATTAAAACTAAAGCCAACATAGTATCTCACTAACTTTTATTTAATTCAACTATACAAAAAAAAAAAAAAACAAATAGTAATCAAATTTATCCCCAGTACCGAATCGCTTATAACTTTAATAAAATTTCCAATTAGTAGACATTTTTTTTAGTTTCAACTAAAATTGTGAGACTCATTTAATTTTCAAACTCTAATTACAGCAAAATGGCAGCAACGAACAATGTTGCGTTTGAGTATTGAAACATAAAAAGGTTAACAACAACATAAAAACAAGTTAGAATGATAAAGTGGGTAACACCGACTATTAAATGTCCTAACTTTACATATATAATACTTTTGTAGTCCTAACTTTACATATATAATACTTTTGTAGTTTCTGCCAGCGACTTTGTAGCCTGCGGATTGGTTGGTGACTGTAATTTTGGCAATTCCACCAGTGAAGGTGTTTCAATTTCATTTTCCTTACACAGTTGTTTTAGATGAAGTTTTTCCAGCAAACATTATATGTATATTGTAGTAGCTGTTAAAATAATCTAACGCAGAAATATAAAAGAATTATAATTATAAAAAAATCAAAAAGATAGGTATGTATGTTTGACAAGAGCGGGTTGATTAATTTTCATATAATGGCTTTAAGATTTATATACAAACTTTGACCTACCAAATAACCAATTTTCCCTACTATACACAAACTTAATTAGAATAATGCCTTTCGATTTTATTTTATACTATTGTATTTATTGATATTTTACTAAACCTTTTTAGGTTTACCACAACTTTAAAAAGGATTTCCCTTAAATGGATGAAAATAAGTCGTGAACAAATGTATACCAAAAATTAAAATAATTTATAAATCTGGGACCAAATATGTATAGTCGTGGATTACCCTTTACCCCTCACAATTCCCCATACCATTTCAGAATTCATCACGCATCAAAATGGGACTGAAGGCTACTGGGTGAACTCGTGAAAATCGCGAGCAGCATGCATAATCTAACCTAACCTAAGAAATATTACAATGGCTATATTTAAACACTCAAAATTTCAGTCCAAAATCTTATATACTATAAAATTTATATGTGTGGGAATTGACACATTAAAGAGCACCTGATTAAAGGAAATAGTCGTAGTATTTTGTGAGAAATACGCTTTTTTTGATTCCCTAATACTTACACGTATATGAAAGGATTGGCAATAATATGATATATATTTTGTCAGCCTAACAAAATTACAATAACTATTTCAGCTTCCTAGCTTTCATATACTCCGACAAACAGACCCCAGGCTTAACAGGACCAACATGTTCGTTTTTTCCATATTTATTTTGCTCGAGCTTACTCCACTCATTCTAATAGTTACAATGGTATAATGGTCACCATCATTCACACACATCTAATGTACCCTCTGACCTAACTATACCCTATACATACCATTGTACAATAATAACAAGAAAACAAAACAATAAAAACAATGAAATTCAAAATACAATAAAAATTTGAAAATGTTTCCGTGCCACAAGTAGAAAAAGGCATTGAGAATTTTATTATATCTACGAGTATTTCACAAATCAGATGTTGGAGAATAAAGGCAGAAGAAAATGGATGTTGTTAATGCGAGACAAGGCCGCCACTGACTGGGCTGTGTGTGCGTGATCCCCGGTTTGGTTAGTTGGTGATAGCAACATATTATAATCTAAAATTTATAGAATTTATAATCAAACGTTGTGGGTGCTGCTGTTTGTGCTGGGTCTGCTGGTCCTGGTTCACATGCTGTGTATCTGTTGCTGCCTACAGAGAAACATCGCAGCTTGAAACAATAATAACGAGGACGACTAGCAACAGGAGGTTGGGAGGAGATGATGTTGCTTGGCTGATGGTGGCGTTGAAAATGATATTTGCAATGTGCGATAATAAACTGAAATGGAGCAGCAAGGCAGGAAAATGAGTTGCATGTTAACCAGCAAAAGAACAGATGGACGGACGGACAGACGAACGGAAGGGTGAATGGCAGAATGTATTGTAATTTGTGGCACCAATGCAAATGAGGGCAACCAACGCGCGAAGGTGCCAGCGAGTAAAAATCAATTAATATGCCTGAAAAATCATTAAGCAAATGTGGACTTCAAGGAGGAGAGTATGGTATATGGTGAAAAGTAGTATAAGGCGCTGCTCGCTCGTGCGAAGGATTCATGCCATGCGCACATGTTAAATTTATTGATTTCAAAGTGAATTCATGCAAGCTCGCGCGAATGTGAAACATACAATTGTACAAAAGGATAGACACAAAAAGGAATCAAAATTTCATGAGGATGAGCTCGAATGCCACAAATTAAAACCGCAAACGTTGCACAGCAAAGACTGAACCAGGCCGTAGGTGGGCTGAATAACCGGGACGTAAGCGAAAGAAAACCGATAGAACTGGCTAAACTACAATTGCAACGTTTTAAACGGTTGTTGTTTTAATGACGGCAACAACAGTAGCAACAACAACAACAACAACAGCAAATGACTGTTGTGAGTTTGCATGGAGAAAGCATACATAAAGGATATGCCTGCATAATTAATTTCACAGAAAACACCACACACCGGAAGCAGTAGCAACAGCAACAGCAACAACAACAACAACAACAACAGCAGCATCATCATCAACATTTTACAGGTGTGCGTATTAACGAACTGATGCAGGATGTAAAATCGCATGCAACCATGAGATGCAAAGCGAATACAAAGCGATAGCAACAAATAGTATACAAAATGAAACTGTAGCAATTGTTTAAAATGAAAACTCAGATGCATAATGCTAACCATAGACACAAGTCATGCAAACAAGCAAAAACTGTGGATACATTTACATAAACTGTTACACACAGATACGTGCACATTAACATGCGCAAATATTAGTGAATCACGAACAGGCACACATCCAAACACACTAAATGCGCTTAATTTCCCTTTGACCATATTATTTTACCCTTAAATTTCCACCCAAATATTGTACAAAGAATTTATGCATGTATCTGTAACCATAAATACATAGAAACATAAACACAAACATACACATACAGAAGAGGAGTCTGATAAGTTAAACATTATTATTTAAATTTATTTTATATATTATTACGACAAATCATAGCGATCGACAGGTGGTGCCATGGTGTTGATTGATGTGCAGTATCTTGAAATCTGAAATGAAAGAAGGATGGAAATGAATGGAGGAAGAAGAAGGAAAAGGAGAAGAAATAATCCCGACAATGGAGATAGTCGGAAAGTAGGAAAACAGTGGTAAAATGTTGAAAATCTAAGGATTGTCTGGAACAACTGAAGCCGGTGATCGTCTATTGAATGTTACATTTAATGTCATCCACAATCGAAATCAAAAACCACAAAATCATTACAAAGTTTCCAAAATAGACTTCCTTTTTTATTGAATTTCCTCAAATGTTATCTAATGTAACACACACATCGAACAGATAATAGTAGTTACTATTGATAGCCTGAACTAAAGTATCTTTGCCTTAGTGAGTTTCGATATATGAGCCGTGATATTTATTAGTACGACTATGTTTATGTAATGACTTAATCAGCTTTAACTGAACGGCATAAATTATAGTGAGGAAAAGTTTCAAAAATCACATTGAATGAAATAATAAATAAATTTATTGAGCGTAAATTCAATTAAACTACAATATAAAATGTTTTTTAGTACTCGTAGTACTTTAAAAAACTATAAAAAAAATAATATACCATATGACGACAACAAAATTTTGTGTACCTGATCGTCGCTAAGCCTTTAAATCGATTCAACAAAATTACGATGGATTAAAAACAATACCTGAGGTAATTCAATTGCTGATTTTAAGGCGCTGTAAAATTGTGTTTATTATTATTTTATTTAAGATCTGTTTAATGAAACACTCACAACATTTGCTGAGATAATAATGACATAATACATTGTTGCAGGAATGCAAATTTACTCAAGTCTATAAATTATTATTCTCTAAATGGTAAGTCAAGTGGGTGATACCTGTTAAGTCTTCTTGTACCGATATTATCTAATAATACGTCATTATGAGTTTCTTTTTAATAGGTGTAAATCGTTGGTCAGTATGCTTTTTTTCCGCTTCAGCTGTTGAGAAGCGAAAAAGTGCTCTTAAAGGCCTTTAAGACGGTCAGTTCAATTCAGTCTCAGTCCATGTTAACGCACCGATAACCGAAACGATGACAGAAGTATGGACTAATGGCCCAGCTTATTTGTCAGTCCATTTCGATTTCTGAAGAGATAAGATGGACTGAGACTGAGACTGACCTGACCGTCTAAAAGGCCTTTTTATCTATCTCTACAGGTTCCAACTACCGCGGTGATATGCTCCCTGGTTAGTTGGTTGGTTTCCGTGGCTGACCCGTATAGTCCACCACGAACCACAATTAGCACTAGAGTGCCTTTTTTAAACCACTTCCTCGCCAGTATTACTAAATCCAACCTGTCGAATTTAGGTATTTTAATAAATCACCCGGACATGTGACTGAATAGTCCGAGAGGTTGTTGATGAAGTATTTGCCCAGGAACTTATTTCTAGTCTTTGCCAGGTCTGGGCATTGACATAGAAAGTGGGTAAGCGACTCTTCCTCTTCATTTTCGCAGCTTCTACAATGGCTTCTGAACGGAATACCCAGTCTCTCCGCGTGTGTCCCGACACTCCAGTGTCCAGTAAAAACCGCTGTTAGCAGTGAGGTATCCGAGCGTCTTCTGTTAATGAGTCTAAGTGACCTATTTTCGTTGTAGCGAGGCCAGGTAGTACGTGCCACTCTGCAAGATTCAAGATCTTTCCACCGCCTATTTGCTAGCTGACGGAAATACAGGAACTATTAGTATAAGTAAGTATGAATGTGAGTATTTTCATTTTCTATATAGTTTTTACTATACTTATAGAGATTCTTCTTTTAGTTTGATGAAATATGGAACTCCAACATGTCTTCGAAGGAGCATAAGTAGAGTAATTGTCTTGATGGTAGAGTAATTTCTTGTGTTACAAATGAGGACGTTTTTTCTATCACCTAGACCTAAATCAACTTTTGTACTGCTGCGACCAAGTTTAATCTCACTTATAGACAAAAAATTGGTGACAAATAATGGTGGAGATGTGTCAAAAACTTCACCTAAATTCATTGATGTTGGGATTTATCTTTTGTTTAAAAAGGCTAAGTTTCTAGTACTGTTCACTTTCACTTATTTGTGTTCAATGAAGAAACTTATCAGACTTCTCTCGTATGCACATACATATGCTTTAGGTTATATCGTGTAGTACATGTGCACGATTATTGTATTATCAACAACAATAATAACAACAATAAGAATAAAGCTTTAAGCATACAAATAATATTTTATGCATATTTAAACAAACAAAAAAAATTATGAAAGAGAAACATTTAAAATTCTTAATTGAATGCAAAATGAAAATAAATACAAACAGATACAATTTACATAAGTTAGAGAGTGCGATATAAATGGCGTTACAACAAAACTTAAAAACACATACAAATACAATAAAGAATAAATGGTAAAAATATGCAACATAAGCTTATGCATAACAATTAAACATAAATGTTATTATTGTTATTATTATGTTATGCAAATAAGTTTAGAAATGTTTAAAAATCGCAAAAGAAATTTATTATCGCTAAACAACAAACATTTTATTTATGACACACAATTGGCCAAAGGCACGTTTTATTAAAATGGCAACAAATGAATGAATAAATGAGAAAAGTAGAAAAAAAAGGTTAAGGTTGTGGCTTTTCCATAGATACTTTCCATAATCATCATCATCATCATCATCATCTATGTATTTCTTAAGCTTAAATAATTTTTCTTTTCCACCTACCCAAATGCCAAAATACAATGTACAATATTTTCCCATAGGAGTTGTTCAACACCACAAGCAAAAAGATATGCGCTCCCATATGAAACTCATTCATTCATTCAGTCATGAACTTGAAGTTGAATTTAAAGTCGAACACCAACAACAAACTCAAACTCACACTTAAACTTTATTCAACTCGATTAAATGTAGCACTCAAGAGCGGCAATGTGTTTAAAGTATAAAAAGAAAATAATATACTTACAATATATTATGAAAAATAAAAACACCAATGTGATATATGACTTGCGTATCCAGTCATAAAGATATGTATTTACTCACTTCCACACAAGCGCGTTTTGTTGTTTTTTGTATGATTAGCATGTGTATCTAGATACTTTAGACAGGCAAATATATTTTGCTACAAGAATTTCTGGTGAACTGAGCAATTTTATTTATTTTTAATACACCCACAGAAAATTATTCGTTAAATTCACAGATTCTTTCCCAATTGTTATTCTTAAATGAGTTTTAAACAACATTTATTTATCAATTGAAATAAAAATTAAAAAGATATTGGCAATTTTAATAGATTTTCTTTGATTTTAACTTTATTTTTTTTAAATTTCATTTCGAAATAAAAACCACCTAAAAAATTGAAAAACTTTCACAATAGAATTCATCAAAACATTTGCAATGACATTAATATCTTTTCGAGGCTGTAAAAAAGCCCATTATCTCAAGGTGTGGGAAATTGGGTAATAAAATTACTCATGTGTGTTCGTTATTGTTTTAGAGATAAATTTTTAACAATTATTTCTGACAAAACAACACACTCAAAATGAAGTCCTGGCAGCCATTATGTATTAACATAACAGTACAAAATCATCAATATAAAGTGATTCAGGAAATCATGGATATACAATATGATATACCATAAGTATTGTATGTAGGACATATTCACATACAATATGATTTAGTGACATATATGTTAGATATCTTGTGAGAATGTTGAAGAAGTTCTAGTCTTATCAAATTGATGTTAACCTAAGCGAAATTAAGTGAGAAAATATAAACAGATAGAAATACATATCTTATTATATGGTAATAAGCCCATAAATCACTGGTTCAAAACTGCTTCGTGGCTAGTTCCTTTGGAACCAGTACTAGTTTCAAATATCTCCTTGTGTCATCATTTCTTACAACTAGTGTACCAGTAATGCGAACTTACTATGGAAACGCGCACTTACTGGTTCGCCTCTGCATAACCTGCGACTAGTGAATTCACTAGCTACCAGGTAATAAAAAGGGGTAGTGAATTACTATCGAAACGGTGACTATTTCCACCAATCATAATGCATCAATATAAATCTGCATTAGACTTTTGCACATTAATGATGTTAACACACTATTTCCAACTCCTATAAATGGAACTTTTTATCATGTGAAAGTTCAACAATAAACTTAAATATTACCAATTTCAAATTGAATTCGTTATCTTAACGTGGTCATTGGGAAATTAATATCAACTTGTTGACATCTATTGAATACTTAAAAACACCTTAACCCACAATTTAATGCAATAAAAATCGGAAGAAAAATATTTAAGGAAAATATATTGTATTGTGTAGTATATCATTTACCCCATTAAAATTTTTAATGCAAATGCTCGTAGTGGTAATAGTTACTAACAATTTTGCTTGAGTCTGTTTGATAAAAAAAAAAAAAACAAATAGCGAAAATACAAAAAGAAAATGATGCGGTTGAAAGTACTAGAAGCGGTAGAAACCGCATCACATTGACAGCATCAGTATCGGAATCAACAGCAAACAACAGAGTCAGCGCAAACCTTCCTCGAAGCGTGCTAATCTTATTTTTATGGTCTCGACGGACTTGGACTTGTTTTCGCTTGGTTTTGGCATTTACATATAAACACAAAATCCACACACTGCGATGCCTCTAAACTAAAATAATATTGTACAATATTACACTACATGTTCTTGTTGCTGTTAATTTTTTTCATACACATCTAAGTGTTTATGTATGAGAATATATGTACATACATATATGTATCTTGATACATTTTATATACATGCACATACTATATACTACTTACATATAAATTCATGTAGTTGTAGACATGTTCTTGGGCTTGTGCGTGGCATTTAAGCCAAGTTAAGTTATTGAATCTTGTTATTGACTCTTGGCGTGTTTTGCGTTTCTCTGCTAAGACGCTTGTTTGCATATTAGTCACAACTTCTTCATCATCATCATCATCGCCTTCATCTTCAACGTCTTACCGCCTTTATGTTCCTTTATGTTTGTGTGCCATACTATCAACATTGCCTTTGATTATGCTGCTTCTGCTGCATCAAAAGACTAAACTGAGTATCAAATACATGAAATGTTGTTGCTTTGAGTATCTGAAGCTATTAGAATTAATCAAAAGGCTTTAATGCTGCTTCAATGCGTTGGCATTAGATGAAATTGACCGTGTTTGCTGTGTACAAGAAATATAAACATGCTTTATTTACTTCCTCTGGTAAAGCGACTCTTATATTATTACAATAAAATGGGTTGGATGCCCAATTGACTTGCTTCATTGGATCATTAATATATCGTATTTTTCTCTCTTCATGTTAAGTATATCATATAAATAATGAAGCTTTTGGATGATACTTGTATACACCGAATTCCATAGAATTTACATTCTTATTATACACGTACATATCTTATTCTTTAAACATGAAAAGTTTTCTACTAAATTGAACTCACTTATATCACGTTGTAACCATTTATGAAATTTAAAAGGTTGCAAAAAGTAGCTACAATAATAACACATTTTACAAACTTAGAAGCATATTAAATTTGTTTTAAAGTATGTAAAATATTTAAGGAAACCTCGAAGAAACACAAAATTGTACACTTACAATACTTACTTATATTCTTGATTAGATTGATAAATCAAATCGACATAAGTACTTAGTTATGACCATCTTTCCCAGTTTCTATTTAGTTTATTATAACATGAAGATTGGCAATTGATAAAAGAAGATATCTGTTTCACTTTCTTTAAACAGTAATACAACTATTCTATGGTATATAAAAAAACAACTAGGAGTAAAAGTATGACAAACTGTCTTTGTTGTTTTTCAAATAGTATACACATAACATTTTATATCCATACTTGAAGACTACTAATATTATTATTATTGACAAAGAGAAAACAGGCATACAACAAAGTGCGTACGAAAGGACAGAGTCACTGATCAGTGTAACCAAACGCTGAGAAACGACTTCCATGTATTCGAATGTTTTCCATACCATTAATTTGATTTGAAATTTGGTTCATTCACGATCGGTCGGCATTTCAAATAAAACATTTAGTTTGTCAGAGCAAGTATTCTATAATATTTGGTATTTGCAAATGTTGACAAAAAAAATCTATTTATTTTATTTGGTCGACTGAGAACTTGATCTAATATACTTAAAAAGATTTATTATTTTAAGTCAGCATTGATAATGATAAGATCTAAAGAAATAAGTTTCCATTGAAGTATTAGCATAATTAGAATGAACGATCTAACACATGCCAAGATGCATCTTTCACTTAAATATTAACTATACTAGAAAGCTGAATTTTACATTTTTTACAGAACCATCTATTATTAATATTCTAATAAAATAATGTGACATATTCCTTTATTGGTATTCATATTTCTTAATGAATTATTGTTTTTAATTTGAAAACAAAGAATGACGCCAATTTAAAATGACGAAATCCTTCATCATCTGAATATCAATAGATCTACTGTGGATGGTTGAGTCAATTGAAGACCACGAATGTTGTGGAAGTTCAAGAGTTTCAACATCTCCTTGCTGTCAGAGTCGACTTCGACGATATCCTGTTCCAGAGCAGTCACAGCTGAACATAGTTATCTTGATTGTCTTGGTTCTGGCACGACCCATGGCTAGCGATTTTATCGGATAGATAGAGACGTTCTTAAGAAACTTCGAGTCCACTCGATTACAGTAGCCTTGCTATGTTTATTTCGTTTTGGCTTCTTCCCTTTGATCATCTACTCTATGAATATTTTAAGCTAAATAGTCCATGCAATAAGTAGTTTTGTTGAGAAACCATTTTTAAATAACTAACATTACAAAGGATTCAGTCTTTATACACAAATTCACCGAAAAAACTTGGTGAGAAGTAAAAATCTAAATATTATGGTGACCTTTTCGAATTCTTCTAGGCCTTTTGTTTGCAAAATTTGTTATTGTAAAAGTTCTAACAATACGAAAATGCTGCCAATGTACAAACTAACTAACTTGGCTAAAACCACTTGAACAATGATGATGACGACAACTATGAATATGGCGATATGGCACAACCTTCTTGCATTAGTCTTTGTTCGAGTGCCTACTCAGTAAGTACCATAAGTAGTAGTATAAGTAATACATACAACAACAAATATTTGCAAGTTTTACTTACGTTGAATTATTGTGTTGCACACGAAGCTCATTGTGTCGCCTTGCTTCAATTAACATAAAATTTCCACACATTAACTCTTTTCATTAACACTTTTCTAAGTTTTTCTTTTCCTTTGCCTTTGCCTTTACCATTGCCTCCTTAGCACATGAGTTGGTTTTTGTTCATAAAAGACTTTCTGCCGACAACATCGAGAGCAATGACGATGGTGATGATGATGGTGATGATGATGGCAATGGTGATGGCGATGACGAACGACACTTACTCGTACGACACACAACTTTTAAGTCTAAAATCGTAGTGTCGCTTGAATACTTCCCACGAACTTTCTAATGCATTACACTATTATACACATGGACACTTCTATTTCCAGCCACTCACCCCTCTGCTCCACACTTTTATGACATTTGCTAGTTGCACTAATGCAACGCCTCTTAATCATTTAACAACCTTTTGCCCCATTTTCAGTTTCATGGATTTATGCCTTGCTCACCTTGTCACCCGCCCCATTGATATCTCTTAAAAAGCTGTCGTATACTTTTATCTACAAATTACTCTCACATGAAACTTACTCGATTACGAATGGGGGATATGGCAATGATGGTGGCTGTCGGGTGATAGCTATGGCGCCGGGGCGCTTTTAAATCGAAACACCTACGCAACCATAAAGTTTTCTACTTCGAACGACATCAACTCGGTCAATGATCGTTGTCGTCGTTGTTGATGTCGATGGTTGACAGTTGCATCTATGGCTACAGTGGCATGTAGCAGACGGTTGACGGGGTTGATATCAGACCGATTAATTCGACCTATGGCAATATAACTTCGAATATGAAATCATGATGATGATGAGGTTGAAGATGAGGATAAGTATGCTTGTCGGAGTTAAAGTCATCGTTGTCTTTCCGATTTAGCTTGTCTTGACTTCCTGTCATCTGCAGTCAATTTATTAAAAATAATGTTGCAATAAGATCACGTCGGATGTGCTGCATGCCTGCTCTTTTCGCTGCTTTCTTAAATCGAATTATTATTCGCAATTTAATTGCTTATGCCACAATGGGGCGCAATCGAGCAAACGAATCATGTTCGAGCACGCCCGAAGGCCAATGACAAGATGCAAAATTACAATACAATGTACAAAATGATACTATTTATAAAAACAAAAGAAGAAGTAACACTTGGATTTGGCAGTACCATTGATTCATCGATTTACTCTTCTCTTATGGTACAACAATGTTGTTTATGTCGATGTTGATGCAATCACCATCATATGTTAAAATATATAAATCGCATGCGACAATCAAATTGTATCTGATGCTGTCTCTCTGTCTGTCAATTGTTTTTATTGTAATGCAGCATAAATAAATGAAACTAAAAATTTAAAGTAATCGAAATCGAAATTGAAAATGAAAATGAATTTCGTGGCAGATTGTTAATTGAATTTATGGCACAAGGTTCAACACCTTTCACATGTGAACAACATTGTGTAAATGTTCGTACTATGTAATACAATACAAAAAAAAACACACATAACAAGCATCGAAGGCGTTCAATTGAAGTTTTAAACCTCCAAGGCACAAAACATGCATGTGTATGTAGGTACAATGTGTATCTGAAAATGATGTGAACAAAACTTATAGATGAAATGGTACGTACAACAATTATTGCATATGAAAATATTGGATCTCATGAAATACTTACTATTCTTTATTCTTGTGTATAGTTTTTTATAGATTAAGTTATCCTCTTCAACATTTAGCTAATTGTGTCACACAGTCTCCTGTTTTCCATACAAACAATCGATGTTTCTGCAGCTCTAGTCCCCTCTTCCCTGAGATTTTTTTATTCAATTACTTTCTATTCTCTTTTTGTAGGTGGTCTTTCAATAAACTTTTTGCGGTCTGCATTCCAGATTGTTTCTTGGTCCACCGACTATCCTCCATGCGAGGTACATAACCTGGCCATTGCCTCTTTGCATTATTTACTCGTTTGATTATGTCACCCGTATAGAGTTGTGTGTGTTATTCGATTTCTTCTTGTTACTCCCAACATTGATCTTTCTTTTGCACTTTGAGTCATTCGAAAATAATGATTGAGTATGCTACTTTCTGTAAGAGAGCTGTTTGGAGCTGTTTCGTGCGGTATGTGACAATGGATAAAACATGGATCTACACTTTTACACCAGAGTCACATCGCCAGGACAGCAACGAATGAAAACCGTACAAAGCGGCCAGAAATGCAAATATTAGCTGGTAAGGTTTTGGCCTCCGTATTTTGGGATGCGCAAGGTATTTTTTTCATCGATTACCTTGAGAAAGGAAGAACCATCAATAGCGAATATTATTGATTGATATGCTTGAAGGAAGAAACTGCGAAAAAAAACCCCAAATAAAGAAGAAAAAAGTGCCTTTTCACCAAGACAAAGCACCGTATCAGAAGTCGATGGCAACAATGGCAAAGTTTCACAAATTTCGCTTTGAATTGCTTCCCCATCCACCTTATTCTCCGGATCTGGCTTCCAGATACTAGAACCTGTTCACAGACCTATATAGAATGTTCCAGGGAAAAAGATTTGGCTCCAATGGAGAAGTGATTGCCAAAACTTAAGGGTATTTTGAGGGCAAAGATAAATCGTTCTACAAAAAAGGCATCGAAATGTTAGAGAAGCGTTGGAATGAATGTATCACTCTTGAGGGACTACGTTGAAAAATAAAGTCGTATTTTGTCTAAAAGTTGTTGTTTTATTAGTCATCCTACGAACTTATTGAGCGATGATTAGAAGTACTCAATTTATGGTACCTACCTACAAGCAACCTTCGATTGTCCAAGACTGTTTCTATGTAACAAACACATATTCACTTGTGCGCAACTAGTCTTCATATCACTATCAGCATCCTGTGTCCTGTCCAGTCGCCTTCAAATGGCATCCGTTAATACATTCTTCAAATAGAGACTTGTGGGAGTAAGTGATAATTGTGTGATGTAATTTTCCATTATTAATCTGATCATTTTTAATTTAAAGTTCATAAAGTCATATCTTTGGTATACTCTTACATGTACTTATTACTATAGAGCTTATAAGCTCCTCTATCCCCCATGAAAGATGCAATTTCAATTGCCAAAACTTTTTTGCATACAAGAAAAACAATTGAATTAAATGATCTATTGTGTTGCAAAAAGAGGCGCAAGCATTAAGCATTTTACAATGTTTAATGATTCAAAAAAAAAAACTTCACTTCTGGTTATAAATTCATTTTATTATTGTTTTCTTAGACAGCCACCACCCAAAAAAAATAGCTAATTTCCACACCCCCATAATGAATTTCACCAAAGACAGTTACAAACAATGATGCATATGATTTTAAATGTCAAAAAAATGCCAAATTTACATAAAAAAAAATATTGTAAAAAATCAAACACTTAAATATATATTCATAAAATAATTTACATAAACGTTTTGTCTTTCATTTTCATCCATTCATTCATTCATTTTCCATATTTTTTTCGCACCTCTTACCATTGGCAATAATTTAAACATACATAAATGGGAATGAACAAGAAAACACAAATTTGTTGCAAAATGAAAACATTTGAAAGAGATTTTAAGTCGCATGTTACATAATGTTAAGGCCCCACAACAAGAGTCACTTACAAGCCTCTCAAGTACTTTGCGTGGTAAGTGGCAACAGATGAAGGCATCAGTATTACATGAACTGACGAAATAATTGCAAATTATCAACAGAAGAGGTCAATGGGTTGGATCATTTAGTACTAAATTGAGTGTCATAAAAATGGTATGGTTAAAAGTTATAAATAAACGTGGGTTGCTTGCTTTGGGCCACAAGTCAACATGGCATAAATTCTCTGAGTAGAGTAAAGTTGAATTGCTGCAATTTTGCGTCTAGAATCAATGCAAAGACTAAGCCCCCGATTGAGAGCAATGGAATAACTTAAAAAAACATGCAATAGTAGAATTGAGTTCACTGACTTGTCATGGCATGATTAATCAATCATTTTTGTGTGGCATGCAACTTGCTTGGTCGGTCTTCCTAACTATACTTTACCTTACCTTACCTTACCTTACCTTACCTTACCTTACCTTACCATACCATACCATACGATACCATGTCAGTCAGACGTGTCTAGGTAAATCTTTTCTTTGACAGTTTGCTTAGCTACCTGCTCGTTTGGTCTCTGCCTTATAGTAAATGTGGATAATGTTTAAGAGGAAAAATATGAAGGCGGCTTATTAAATGTTCAGCAGCTGCTAGTAAAACACTTCGAAACAAGCTGCTCACTTTTGTGGTAAACACGCGCTTATCTTTGTGCAGCATCGTGTAGCAAGAGTTTTTTTTTTTTTTTTTGTCTATTTGTCCATCTGATGGTTGTACTCAGTCAATGGTACTCCATACTATGTATGAGGGAATGACTGACAGCCGCGACATCTTATCCCATCTCATTTGAAAACATTCATCAATTTGTTCTTTTGTTGTTCGCTCTTTGTTTGCTCATTCATTCTAATCTGTTGCATTGTGCATCACGTGCATTTTTTCGTTTAATTTCTTTTCTATTCTTTATGATTCTCTTCTATGTAAACGATCTTCTTTGGACCACACGAAATTAATACATGGCGAGGGTATTCTTCTTGGTTCTACATTTTCTTCATTATTGTCTACCATTAAATTTGAACTTTTTTGCTTTTCTTTATGCTTCATCTATTCATTCATTTTTTCATTTACTTTGAACTCTTTCATGTTGCTCAAACTTATTTTGAGAGTTCAAGAGATCATTACCATCATCATCATCATTATCATCATGAGCTGAGTAAATTTCCTTAAACCTCAACTGGAAGAAAAATTATGTTTAAGATTTCTTAAACAAATAAAAGCAAAGCATACCCCGAGGCGTTGATAATTCTCAGACTAAGAAATCTTACTTACATACGAGATAAAAATATTATTCAAATGCAAATAAGACAAATGCAATAACAATAAAAACAATTAACAACAACAAAAACAAGAACAATAATAGAAAACTATGTAAATATTTAACTAGAAAGAATAAGAAGAATAACAACAACAATAACAACAACTTGTAAACTTCATTTGTTTGGACTAAGAGGAACAAAAAGCCGACAGCAATCAGATGCAAAAGTCAAGATACAAGAGATCAGAGTAAATAACCGCTGTTCTCTGGGCTTTCGTTCTGCCTGACAGCCTAACAGTCTCTTTGATAGCTTACCTGATAATCTCTTCAACTACATCATACCACCATTCCTTCATCCACCCTTGGAAAAGTTGTTGAAGTTCACTTGAATTACGATATATACTCGTACTTCATAGAATTAAAGGCGCGCCCTTGTTTCTACAATATTATTGTATGTAAGTTTTCATACATTTAACTGCCAACCATAACTCAAAGACAGTGGCTCAAAGTTAGGTCTATTCATTTGGTCTGTAGTACTTAGTTCTACAATATTTGACTTTATACTGTCTTTTGTGTCAATGGATAAAGGTAGTAGTAGCTTTTCATGCCATTGTCAGTGACTTGAGCTTGATGAATTTTTAACCTAATTTCCTTTGAAGTCGGAGACTATTTAAAAGATTAAAATGACAAATATATAACCTAATTGGATTATATTTAAGGTCAAATAATGTTGGAAATATTATATTAAAAATAAGTGTTCAACAAGGAATGCAGAGAATATATGCAAGATAATGAAGAGATCTTTCATTTGAAAAATTCAAAAGAATAACTACCAATATTTGAAGATAATTAATGTACTAATCAATAGAACACACCCACAATATAATTGTATACTATTATTGATCATTATAATGAATGAAATTCATAATTCTCATTGCACATCTTTTATTTTTCCATTCATTTATTCATTGGGTGTCATTAAGTAACCAAAAGACATCAAAGTTTTCATAAAATGTTTACATAAAATCATTTGTACACTCCTACGCCCAGTTTTTTTTTTTTTTGTTTTATTACAGTGGATCTTAAACTTATGTGGCTTGCAGATCCAGAACCCTAAGCATTTAACGACAACATTATTTCGGAAACTATAGTTTAAGAACCACTGTTCGCTATTATAAGAATCGTCATCAATCATAAAAGTTCGCACTTGTTGCAGCTGCTGCTAACCCACTAAACACTTGTACGCTTGATTACTCGCCTGTGGCACTGAGACGGCTGCCAAAACTCATTAGCACAGTTCTTAAAGACAAGCAACAACATCGAGTACGTTGGCGAAGGCGAGTACATTGGTGGCAACATCCGGAGTCCGTCATCATCTAACTAAAACTGAATGGCATGGTATAGTGCAGAATCATATCTATGTCTAGCACCCACAAAAATCACTTAATTCGTTTTAATAGCATCAACAGACAAAAATGCTATGAAACGCCCCAAAGATTTTTGTATGAGTAAAATGATCATAAATAGATTTGTTGCACACTTTGTTCCATATTCAATAGTATCTATAAACATATTTAGTATGAGCAACAAGAAAATCAACTTTTTTTTTTTTGACAACATAAAGTCTCAATCGAAAATTATCATCTAAGTAAAGTCGGTATACTACTTGTAGTTCCACGACCCCACAGAGCGCTTTCTGCATCTATTTAGTAATTTATGCATCTCTAGCCGGTTGCTTGGCATTCATCATTAGATTCAACATTGTGTATTCCTCAGTTTGTATTTGTGCATTCCGCGTACTTGACGACAGTTCACGAAATGTTCTTTAAGTATTTAAATATATTTTTGTTACGCACAGCATTGCAAGATGCAATTTGTTGGCACAATTTTCTTAGATTTGCCGCTATATCTTTCGGAAATATTTCTTTTACACACAGATGTTGAAAATGATTTGGTTACATATTAAGTACGAGTACATATCATCATATTTAAAGTTGGTTACGTGTGCCACTAGTAAATTTGTTATGTTACACATGTGTATATTTATGTGCCACCTTTATGCCTTTTGTTGATTTGACCAAGTGCGCCATTTATTTTACCAAGGCTCATTTATTTGGCTTAACGAGCAACTTAATCCTTGGACTTGTCATTTCGATTGCGGCTCCTAAGCTGCTTGCAATCATAGCACCATGTAACATTTCCACAAGTATTTGTGGTATTTGTGCGATTGTGTGGAAAAACTCATCAATATTCGAATGGTTTGTTAAATCAGACGGTCATACCATACAATAACATATGTATATATAGTCAATAGTTTGTGTGTGTTTGTTTTTTTGTTGTGTTTGTGGTGCGTGGCAACAAAGTCGATAATTTGTTTATTGTCACCATTTGTTTATTTATTTTCTTACTAATCTTTCTAATACAAATTGCTTTGGCTTATGTATTGGTAAACATTGATAAAACATTGATTCATTTTGATATATTGTAGTGTAGTATGTCGAAAAAATATTAGGAAATTGGAAAAGATATACTCAACATGTGATATGTATTAATATTAATGGAATTAGTATAATAATTGAATAATATCATAAATAATAAATTGATTGAATTAATATGTATGGCCAACAGTGAACTCTAACAGGTTTTCTAAGGGCAACATTGTGAACTTGAAGGAGAATAATTGAAAATTTAACTAGTAGCATCAGTAAATATTGTAATGGAAATAATAAACAAGTCGTTTAAATATGTACTTAAACACATATCTTACTTACTTACTTAGTTCTTTAAAGAATGTTCTAAGGTCCCTTACACTACCTATAAAATCATTAATCCTGATGTACATCGTGGCGAGACTAAGAGCTCCAACTCGAAGACATGGTCTTTTTTTATAGACAAAATAAAGCAAATATGCCCGGGCCTGCCTTGCATCTATAGAGGACCATTCTACGTTATCCACTGCCAACGAATGACCAGATCCGTCCTAGACACACTGTCCTGCTATGAGTTATTACGCTACCAAGTACAAGGACTATGTAAATATTTTTGCAGTAGATCTGTGCATTTCAATGGGTAATGTTGTCTGCCTATAGCAATATTGTGTCAATGGTCTACAAGAAATATCAATTAAAAATCTGTCGACAAAGGAATTTGCATGACGCTTTCAACGTACCCATTAGATTTGATACGAGGAACAAAAAATGTGTTCACAGGATAAAAAAATGTGTGTTCATGTTAAGGAAGCAGCTCCACAAAGTTATCAACAACGTGATCATGGTTGTAATAGTGAATACTCAGCAAAACTACAAGGCCCTGAAGACAGGAATGATTGTCATTATATACGCAGTGTGAAACCTGATCCAATCGATTTAAGAGCGCAAGAGAAACCCAGATCTCGAATCATCAATTCATTTTAGGCATCAGCCTGACGGAATCCCATCGTTATTAGAAGATAATTCTGAGACCACCCCTCAGGAAAGGACAAGCAAAGATCGTCCAATAAGTGATGACCTTGTGGCGGAATTACCATTCATTTTATCTAGCTATTCTGTCTTAGAACGCCTCGTAGAATCAGATATGCCAAAGGATGTGATATTCGATCGTACAGAAAGCAGATACATTATGTATATTAATTTCTTATTGGAACAACTTCTTCATTGATTTGATAAGTCAGTCATTAATTAAGAAAATGGATTATTAAACTAATTTAAATTTAAAAATTCTTTAGTAAGCTTAAATTTTCTATTATTCAGAAATATTTTAGAAAGTCATAAGTTTTTCAATAAATTAACAATTATCTTCTATTTTCAGAAAGATATCTCAATTTATTAATAAAAATCTAAGTAAGACACTCATCATACATATTTATTAAAGCCCACTTAGCTGATTATTATCACGTAGCCACCATCAGTCACCTGAAATATCAATAGACCAAACAACATTGACAGAAAGTGAAACCAACAAAAAGCCAATCAATTTACTAAGATTAATAACTCCTTTTGTGCCATACTAGTATAACAAATGTAACTGCAAATCATAGAAATAACAAAATTTCACACGTCTTTAAACTTTGACTATGTTCATAGTTTGTGTTGCTTTTCACAACCATTAAGAAATGAATAGAAAAGATAGAAAGATAAAACACTTCGAATGCACTTGTCAGTTAAAAAAAATATTTTCAAAAATGAAAGAAAATAAGAAGATAAAAAAAAATCACTTTCACTAATTGAAGATTCTGTGTGTATTGAATATGAAAATACTAAAAAATGAAAATCAATAAACAATCAAAGAAACCGAAACAAGTGCTGCAGATACAAGATACAATCAACAAACGAGTCACAGATTTTAAGCTCAACAAAACGCCCCCAAAATTGAAAGATAATTAGAAAATGTTTGTTTGCATGTGTATTGTAAGTACTAAGTAGTATGATATTTTCGAACAAGAGCTAAAAAATGCATTGAAAAAATATTTGTATAATTGTTTGGAACTTAAAAGAGTTTAAACATTCCATACATTCCATTTAGAGAAAATAAACAAGTTCGAATGCAAAGCAAATGATATGCGATTGTTAGTTTTTCAAGAAACTTATTATCGTTGTTCTAGATTATTCTATGAAACGAAATAGTTTTCTGTCAAATTTTAATATAATACAATACACATTTAGTGAAAACATCTACTAGTTTTCAATCCTTTGCTTTAAGTTGCACTTAATCGAGTCAGCGAAAAAAGCAGCTGCCATCACACAAAAACTGGCCTGGATTCTCCGAAACCCAGACAACAATCTGGGGTTCTATTAGATACGATGAGTAAATCTATACTGCTTTATGCGGCTCCAATCTGCGCTGGGGCACTTGCAACCAAGTCGTACCCTCATGGTATATGAAGTGCTCACAGGGTTGCTGACCTGAGGATCTATATAGCGTCTCGAACAGTTACAGATGATGCGGCGGGCAGACTTCCAATTGATCTGAAAGCCTTGACTGCCAAGAACAAGTACCTAGCGCAAGTATCCTCTCAGGTAGCAGACATGGAGAAGATTAAGATATCTGAATATGTGGCAGCTCAGGTGGAGTAGGACAGAGCCACGGAGGATATACCAGCTCATTCCAGATATTACAGATTGGCTTAAGCGTCGTTCTGGTGATGTGGGGTTTGAATTTAATCTATTCGCAACTGGCCATGGTTGTTACAGGCAGTATCTTCACATTTTTTTCATGAGTGCCCCCGTTTCGAAGCAAAGTGACGAGAAATGTATGCGCGCCTTGGATCTTCTTCAAGCTCACAGGATACGGATGAAACATCTGTGGATGACTGGGCATTCTTCTCTGCAGCAATAGCCAACTTAATGAGATGCACTCGAATGTACGAGCGAACAATGGCATCTGCCAAATAAAGCTTACTACACCTCCCTACAAAGGAATGCTTTGGCGGTACCGTAAGGATTAAACGGGATTTGAAGTGATAGAGGATTTTTTAGTCGATAGGCTAATGAATCCGACATAACTTGTAGCAATGGTCATAAGTATATTTGGAAGATTTTTACCTCCTTGTACGCATAATAAAAAAAAATCGCTTGCTGCCCATTATGATGCCTGATTACTATAATTGAATAAAAGAAATTGATTGAAAGGTTTGTAGTTTGTGTTGATTTGAATAATCAAATTGTATCCATAGTTCGTCTCAGAGGTCTCACTCAGCCTCTAAAACCAACCTGAGGAATCCAAGAACAGAGCCAGGTCCCCCAGTGGTTATTTTGACAAGCTGAAGAACGGTTTCTTCATGAGCATACTAAGAAATTGGATTCAGATTAAATAGGTGAAAAGAGCAAATGATATAAAAAAAAATGAAACCTTTTCCGAATAGAAACTTTAAAAAATGTATATACCCATAAATTGTTCATACCATTTTAAGTTAAATGGATTCGATTGATTTTAGTAAAGTTATTAGGCAAATTTTTGTTAAAGAAAAGATACTGCTATATGCTTATGGTATTATTGATAAAATTTTCGGCAAACAGCATCACAATAATCATTGTGTTTCCAGGAGAACACCTGTTTTCTTTTACTGTTGCTAATTTTGTCATTGTCGTTGCCGGTTCAAGTTTTTGTAATTAAGCAAAATGATATGAGCACTAGCAAATCCAGAACAAATATCGAGAGGACAAAATTGCCAAAGATCACGTTGTACTTGTGCATCTTGCTTGCTTAGTATGAAACTTGTTGCTTACTTAGCTTGATGATTGTCCCCTACTCCTGACAGATCTGTGTGTGTGGCAATAAAAAAAGACTGTGATAAATTTAAGCTCAATAGCTCATAAACTAAGAATGGCTTGTTAAATGATACATAGTAATGGGAGGAGACTAGACTAGACCCATTAAGCACAACTTTTGGTAACTTTTTAGAATATGTTAGCGTCATCCTTTTCATTCTTACCCATAAATTTAACAAAAAAATCTAGAACACATTCGATTCGCCATAGTAATAATGTCATAATTACAACTCTAATGATATATGTACATATTTTTCCCATTGCATTCTGTTTCCATTTTATATATCGTATAATATGCCGAGGCACACTTTTAAATTTAAATATATGTAGTATTTGATATACTGTATATCACGTGACTAATTTGTTTGAAAAAACCAGTATGATGTGCCGCCCTACATAAATTAGGAAGAACTCATTAATCATTATAACGCCATGAAATATCTAACAGTAAATTTAACCAATGACTTTTATAGTACATACGAGTATGCATGTAGAAATATTATAACTAAATGACAAACCGACTGACTGAGTGACTGAATGACAGGAGAAAATAAAAAAAATATTGTTGTTGTTAAATTTAAAATTATTTTATGAATGTAAATTCATTGATCAGGAAATGGAAAGAGTTCAAAAAATACATTCGGTAGAAATAGTTTTAAAGTACCCTATTAAAATTAAAAAAAATTTAAATGATGATATTTATTATATGTATGTTGTAACACATATTGTTATTGCAAGGTAGACAGTCTTCTCTGAACACTATAATGACTTCAAATTAAGCCATGTAGAGTCACCTAGACAATGGAAGTCCCAAACTTCTTTGATTTGAGATTCATATTACAATCAGTGTTTTAAGAACTTTAAGTTGTCTACTTTTTCTTAATGTATAAACTGGTTATAATTCCCAACCCTTTTATCAAGCAGGCATCTGTACTCTACCAATATGCCCTCCAAATTTGGGATACCACAATAGCATAGGAAATACAATATGATAAATGAACTACTGAAAACTGCCAACGCGAAAGCTACATTTTAAAATATCATAAAATATGAAAAACAACTGAAACTTATAAAAAAAACTATATGGAACACTGACGCCATTGGCATGACCATAATGAAACGAAGAAAAATATACTAGGATCGTTAAGAACAGATAAGTTTGGGTGCGTGAATGACTGAGTAAATTTGTGTATCGTACTATGAAGGAGGCACACGAGGGTGGTCATGAAACTAGAAGTAAAATATGTCGCAATGTTGCTGCAGGCCAAAATCAAGACTACAGATAGGCAAAAAAGCCATATAGACAGACGGATGGATAAACACACGATGCCAATAACAACATAACAAAAATACAAAAAAAAAAAAAGAAAAGAAGGAGCAGACGAGTGAAAGAAAAACAAAACAAACTAAAGACAAATCGCCAAAAGCGACAGTTTTAGTGGCATATGCAAATTTTTGTTGTCAAATGCGCGCCAAACGACTAAAAGGAACTTAAAGCAGTTTGGTTGGCATGATCCAAGGGGGCCGAGCGATAGATGGGGCACATGTGGCTTACTTAATGTCGCACACACATAGATATGTAGATACACGTAGTAGATGATTGCACGTTCATATACAATAATATTTGCGTGTTGACACATTGTCTGAACGTTGCAACGAACGATGAACGAAATAAAGTTGTTGCTATTGCTGTCGTCATTTAGATAAAGGAACAAACACAACACACATATACTTACATACATAGAAAGAATTCAAGAGTAGTTTCAAAACTCGCTCCCTAGTCTCTGGCCTCTATGATGAATACGCATGGAAAACCAATTCAATTTGAAAGCATCGTTTGCGTTTGCGCACTTCAAATGGCCTCAAAATAGCAAACAAAGGGCAACTAAAGAAGATGTGTATATGTAATGTGTGGGTGCTAGTTAAGATTGTTCAGATTTTGTGGGGGAGTATGTATGGTATAATACTTGATGAAGCATTGCAAATGCGCACGCAACATCAATAGAACACAAGTATGTTATATCTACTTGATTAACCCTTTAGTGCACGCACTGCATTTATCATATTTGATCTAATATTGAATTGGGTTAGTATTGCACAATTGAGCTATAAGTTTTCCCCCCAAACATATTATACAAAATAAGCTGATGTACAAATTATTTAATTACTGCAACATGCTAAGGGTTAACCTCATCGCCATCATCACCAACCACTATCAACATCATGTTGAGTAAGATTGCACTCTTCTTCAGTCAGTGATCGTCATGCATGTCATTCATCGCCAGTCATCGTTTAGTTACGTTGAAAGAACATGGTTATCAACGCCTCAACGAAGATGTTCAAGCGCAGATCTATCATAAAGTAAGAACTCAGAACGAATAAGAACTTACAACTTCAGTGCAGTGGCATGACGTGAGTTGAGCCGCATCCACCATCATCAACAGCAGCATCATCATCAACCTCAACACCATCGTCACCATTGCCATTGCCGTCATCATCATCATAATCATCGTACAATAAAACAACGAAACGACAATAAATGAGAATGCCGCAATATCGCTTATGCCGAAATGATCAAAAGAGGAAGCCAACAACAGAAGATGAAGGAAGCCAATGGAAAACACCAAGTGTGCTATCTGTCTGCATGTCGGACTGTTGCTAGCTGGCCACTTGACAAGATCATTAATAAGATTTATGCGCTATTAGCAACTGCAGCCAAAAGCGATAAATAAACAGAAAGTCTGAGATGTTGACTGAATTGACTGTGGCTGCAGAGATAGACTAAGAGCAACAACAACGACAACAAAAATGACAACATACTTGGTGACAGATGGATGCACAGTTCCATACTACAACAAACACGTTCTACAGTCAGTATCTGTATCTCTTTGGGGTAGTGGTGTCTATCCGTTCGAGACCAGACTAAGTTTTGGTTTAAACCACGGAAGCAGGCCAACAACATGCAAATACGTCATGGAGATAAACGTAATGTTTTGAAGGAAAAAAAATGAATAGCAGACAAACAAGGCAGACTAGACCAGATCTTAGACTTAGTAAGTGTGAATAAGGATTGTCCAGTTAGAGAAAACCAAAAGAGAAAAAGAGGTGTGGCGATCTACATAAGACAAAGTATTTAGAGTCTAGATCAGTGATTCTCAACTCACTTACGTGTGCTGGGAGATGCCGTCACTATGTGGAGGGAAGTAATGAAAGTTTTTAAGTGTGATGAAATAAAACGTTAAGAATCACTAATTTTGGCTAACTTTGTCTACAACTTTGTGGCTTATTGAATGGCGTAGTCTGGTAGTGGAACAGATCAGTTCATGTTAGTTGCAAGAAAATTTAATGAATTACTGCTTCTCTTAGAGAACGTTACTCACAAAATATTCAAGGTAACATTTCGTTGCCTCTTCTCAGATCAAATATGCTAAAAATAAGTTTGAAAGGTCCAAATGAGTTATAAATTTATTAGTTTGAACTTTGAATTGAAGAAGGTTATACATATATATTCATAATTGCATTTCTTAGCCCTAACAATATTTAAAAATGATGTGGCAAATCAAGACTAAAGGTTCAACAAGTCAAATATATATATTTTACTCCCTTTTAAAGTTGTTTTATTTGTTAACAAAATTCAACTCATACTTCATTCACATCTTTAAACTTAAGCTTACATTATTTAATGCTTAATCCCACGTTCCTGAAACCTGAAACATTTCTACATGGTTAAACTTGAAAAAGGTTATAAGATCAAGTACACTAGTGATCACATAATAAAGTTCTCTCTTAACATTCATGCAAATGCACGTAACATGTTACAACATCATGGTGCATCATTGCCATTGCTAAATGAGTATTTAACATGCAACTACAACAGCAACAGCACAACAACATCATAAACAGTTAACAACATTACTATTTGCATTTCCCTAAGATGCCGACATAGAAGAATAAACTCCTTCGTTCCTCCACTTTCCACAATCTATTCATTTGAAATGTAATAAGAAAAAGTAGCGATTTCATGCTGTGCACATGACACAAAGTATGACTTAAGGTGATGATTCCAATACTAATACTAATGTTTACTAATGCGGCTCATGCTGCGGATAAACATCATCATTATTATGATGATCATGATGTTCAGCATGGCAAAGATGCTGCTGTTGCTAACGATGATAGTGCAATGTTGTTGATTCATGCCTGCATATTGAACTGCACTAAAATAACAACAAACAACAACAATTTCCCATTAATTTATGTACGAGTATACACAAAGTTCAGTCTCTGAGTAACTCAGTAGCTAGAAAGAATTCTGAGATTTATTACAATCATTCGGTCGCACACTCAATCCAAAGACCCATCATCCTTATTACTGCATACGATAGCTCCTCTTTCATTCATTTATGTTTTTCCCCCGTTTAACTGATCTTGGTTGCTGCCTATGGTATAAGCTGCATCAAGATTTGTCGCCTTATCTGATTAAATAGTTGTACCACTTCTGTTGCTGTTTCTGCTGCTAATGCCGGTTTCTACTTCATCTTTGTGTTCTTACCCTATTCAGTCTACTTACTACTACAATATACTTACATATATTTGTAGGCTATTTGTTTAGATATTTGCATAAACGTTTTGTAGCCATTATAAATCACATTTATTGTTGCGCTTCGTGCTAATATATCATTAGATTAGCTTGTTGGCAGTAGTAGGTAGTGCCCGTTTCAGTGATGCTCCAGATCTGTTAATTAGATGCGGCATCACATTCATCATACAGTGCAACGCGTTCATAATTCGTTTTGTTTATTTCTTTCTTTATTCATTCTAAAGTGATTCAAAAT
This sequence comes from Amiota communis, assembly GCA_037043315.1. Classification (NCBI taxonomy): domain Eukaryota; kingdom Metazoa; phylum Arthropoda; class Insecta; order Diptera; family Drosophilidae; genus Amiota; species Amiota communis. Next base: position 360,184 of record JBAMAV010000934.1, read on the forward strand.
ATTAAATCATCATGGCATGGGATTTTTTTAGGGATTCATATATTTTACCACAAGCATATGACTTATTTCCAATAGAACTGAAATTAGTATTTATCAAAATGATGTCACAAGAATTAATTAGTACCTACATATTTTCTTTTTTTAGTTTATTACAATATAACAGTGTAAAGTATTCGAAGTATGAGTCATTCGATAACCAGAAATGACAATACCCTCAGTTGGCTAAGTTGTCCCTACCATATGATTATGCGCAAAAATTAAAAATGCCAATCACTATCCTGTTCTCCCAGCTCGATGACGAGATTGCTGTGTTTGCCAACCTATTTACAGTGTATAAAAAAGCGCTTAGTTTTAACAGCTCGCTTTTGTTGGTGGCTTAAGCGAAACCTAGAAAGGTTGAGTAAATGTATAAAATAAATTAATAAAATAAAGTAAACTGTTGAAAAATAAGAGAAAATGTGTTTCAAATCATATGAATGTTACTAACTGGAACTACTTTGTCACAGTGATGCTGAATACCACATTCAATGGGTCTACGATACTATAGCAGTATATACGGATCGCTCCACGGAACAAACCCTTCAATAACAGTTCCCCTTCACCAGCTCGTATATACCGAAGGTACGTAAAAGGCGTAATCCGATACAAGATTTTGTAACTGCTCTCCCTGATATGGTATAAGTAATGATTGTATTATTAGAACATTGTCGTTCTTTGTACTAAATATAACAATAATAACTACTAATCGATTTCAGGAATAAAAATTATGGCCACAACAAATCATCGATTGCTTCATGAATCAGAAATTGGAACAGTAATTTTAATACAATACCCTTTTTCATTTTTATGATACATTTACCCATCTACATTATTATATATTCACTAGGTTACATCATTCCTTCAAACAACCAGTTTTAATAAAAAATGAAATTAAAAATTAATATTTTTTTGGTTAATAAACCAATTATAACAATTATAACTTTTTGATATTAAACCAAATGATGGTGACTCATTATGATTTTTTTTTCTTCGAATCACTTAAAAACTGATAAAAGCATTGCAGAATTAATTGTCTCAATTGAAATATTTGACACACTCAATTCAAATTGTGTATAAACACTAATTGCCTTCATTTATATGCATCAACTGAGTATGACAGAAAATAATTTACAATTAAAATAACAAAAATACTTATTACCCATAATTACTTGCATTGCATATGAAACAAAATGAATCACAATTGCGAAATGCGTGTATTTCATTCCCATTTGAACCAATAAAGAAAAGAAATTGTACTACCCAGAATTCAGAATTCAAAAATATGCAAATAAATGACTCAAGTTTGTATCATCATCATAGTCGTCATCATTGTCAACAATCATCTTTAAGGGAGTGAGGTAAAAAGAAAGAAGTATGAATGCGACACTTTTGTTGTGGTTTGGCCACAAAAGAAGAAAAAACTAAGTAATAATTTCAAAAGCCGGCTAAAGCTCCTGATCAGTTGATAAGTTGGGTCTGCCTCACATCTTAAGCTTAATGAGACGCCCACGCAGTACAACATGCAGCGCAGCAATCGAATGCGTAAGGTAATCATATAGAAAAAGTGATCGGCCGAACAAACGAACGAACAAACGATTGCAAATTAACGAATCGTTCACGAAGTATGAACGTCAGTTGCTGGCACTCTTTAACACTCGGCTAACGAAGCAAGCTTTACGACAACTGCTCTGCTTTTGAACTGCGCCCGGTTTGTCTTTCTTTACTTGGGCTACCCAATTCAAAGTGCTCGGATACAAAACCAAACTCATCATCATCATCACCATCACCATCATCATTATCGTCATACCAGCGACGACGTTGTCGAAAAGCTGCGTCACTGTTGACGCAGAGAACGCATAAACGGAAAAAACGCTCTCGCTCGATCGTTCAGATACGCGAGAACAACGAACGTGTGCACACACAATTCAAGAAAGTAGCGCGAGCAACTTAAATTTATTCCCCCAACACAAATTAAACGAACGAAAGTTTCTATATGAAACAAATAAAAAGATACAAAATTACCAATAAAAAATAACGGTTCATTTAAATATCTTTGCTATAAAAAATAAAGGATTTTTTATTCAACGAAATAAAAGTGTGCCATAAAAAAGTGTTTTTGAAATGTCAAAAAGACCTCAAACAAATCCAAACCAATCCAATCAAATCAAATTAGAATCAGAAGCAAAGCACAAGCATTTATATTTTTGCAAACTTGTTCAATAAATAAATATTCTTTATTAGTTAATAAAAATGCAAATAAGTATGTGAAACGTGTTGAACTTGAACTCGCACACAACTCTTACTAACTAACTGACTGACTGACTAAAGTGAATAAGTGAAGTCAATTGAAATTGAAAATTACAGAGTATCTACCTTATACTTACTTACTTATGTATACTGAATCTTATTGTAATTAAGAAGGAACTAAACAAAAGTAGAAACAACAGAACTAAAAATTGTTGTATTGTAAATTTTTTTAACATAAAAGTTAATGACCAAAGTGGCACACAAAGGTGCGAATACAAAAATCTGTCTGTCCATTGTCTGCCATTTGTCTGTGCCGGATTTAGCTGCGTTTCATTGTAAAAAAGATACAAAAAACATGTGCAAAATACCGCATTGTTTTAAACAAAATTTTTGTGCGCTGTGCTGAGTGTTTCAAATTGAAATCTTAAAGAAATATACAACAAAAAACACATGCCAACATAAGTGTTGGCAAAATATATTTGATCAATACACGTTTTTTGAATTAAACAAGTGGGCGTCATGAAGAAGAATTAGACAGTGTATGTTTCTTTTTGTTGTTTTTTTTTTATTTTTGGCAACATTTCATTGAAATCAAGTCAAGTAGTAGAACATCTGTGAAGCGTTAAGTGAATCGGGCGTGTGCCAAAAAAAAAAAAAGAAATATATCTTAATGAGAAAGAAAAAATCCGAAAGAAATGATCACAGATAAAAAAATCATTATAATTTAAACAAGATTTTTAAAAATTCAAAAATATTAATGGAATTATTATTGAAATGTATTTCTTTCAAAAAAAAAATACACAGACACAAAATCAATTAAATTATGAAAAAGCAATAAATTCATACTTCAAACAACAAACATTAAATTTAATTAAATTAATTAATTAAGAAAACAAAAAAAATACTTAATACAGACAAACAAGTATAATAAAATATACAAAAAAATTTTGAAATGTTTAAACAAAATGAAAGGAAGAAATTGAAAAAATAAAACAATAACAAAAAGAAATAAATGAAAGAAGTTACAACTCAAAAACAATATAAATAAAAATTATATATTAAAATAAATAAGAAGCCTTAACAATTAAAAAAAAAATATAAATAAAATACTTATAATATCACAAGAATAAAGTAATCTATAATTAAGATAAAAAACTGTTTAAAATAATTGAATAAAAATTAATTAAGATAAATATGTATAATGAATATTTATAAAACACATAAAGTGCAGACAAATAACAAATAAATATTAACATCCCAACATTCAGAAGAAAAAATCAAATTCTACAAAATTTAAAAACAATAAAAATTATTTTAAAAGATACAAATATTTTAATGATACCACAAACAGTAAATACATTAAAAATTCATAAGCTTCCATTAGTATTTTAATTCTTTTTAAAATAAAAAAAAAAAAAACCATAAGAAAATACTATTATAATTTTTAAAAAATCGAAAAAAAACCTTGAAAGTTCGTTCATACGCATCCATAAAATTAGTTCATAGAACACTATATTATTATATAAAAAAACATAATCTGTGTGCCATAAATAAACACAAAAACTAATAGATTTGTGCCAGTTTTTCCAAGAATAAAATACAATAATAAAAACATCTTAAATTTCAAAATCTGCTCTGTGCATTTATTTAGGTTTATAAAATTTAAATGAAATAATTATTTTTAATTAAAAAGATACAATTTCCTTCGCATATACATATATGTTATAAAAATTAATATGTTTTACTTTGAGAAAAGTGAATAAAAACTGAAAATGTTTAAAACAAGCTAAATACGCAACCAAGAAGGTGAAGGTGTTTATATTTATGTAAAAGTGAAATTCTCAAGAAACAAATCTAATCTACCAGCAACTACTATATAATTAAGTTCAGTTTTTAACCATAAACTCTGAAAACGAACGAACACATTCAAATATGACAAGTCAAGGTGTAAAATTAATAATGTTGCTGATGCTAGCAACACTCATGCTGAACAGTTTACCAACGACATCTGCAGCAACAGCAGCAGCAGAAAGTAATAACGGAAATAGTCATCATCATCGTCATCATGATGAAAAAACTGAAAAATCACAGGAATATGCTAAGGCAACCACAGCAACAGAATCAGCAAAAGTGGTAGAAGAGCAGCAACAGCATAGTATACAAAGAAGACATCATCAACGTCATCATAACCACAAGCAATATTTAACCAGGGAAAGTGCAACAAATTATCACCAACAAAAACAACATCACAAAAACAACATCACAGTTGATAATAATAATAATAATAAAAAACCAAGTGTTAATATAACACAAAAGTTTGAAACACAAACCCATAAGGAGCATCCTCATCACCAACAGCAACAGCAGCAACAAAACGCCCACCAAACCAACGTAGAACATCGCAAGCAGCAACATCATCCACATCACCAACAACTGCATCATCAACAACATCATCATCAGCATGAACACGATCATCAACAACAAGAAAAACAATATGAGAATAAACAAATACAACAATATATGTCCAATCATGACAGACACTCGCGGGCATTGTACTTCGACTTAAAGCACAACAACAAATTACACCTGACAACACCAGCAACAACATCAACTGCAACAGCAACAGAATACTCAGATGACAGCCTTTTGCATTTGACCCTGAATCAGGCTAATGAAGATAAACTGGCCCATAATGATATTACTGAGACTGAGAATGCTGCTGCTGATGATGATTATGGTAATGATGATGATGGTAATAATGATTATGACGACTATGATAATTATGATTATGATGATGAAGCTCTGGTCGCTGTTGATCTTGAAGATCGCCGACATTTTGCACATAAAAAGCAAAAGCAATCTGCATTTGCATCCAACAATCGCGTGCAAGCCGCTTTTGCGGCACGTCGTGTGCCACGTGATCATCATAATGTGGCAACAAGATGGAATGCAATTAATATTGATAGCAGTAACAGCAACAGCAATGAAGAGGTAAGCTCAATATGCACGCATGCCACATTAAATCCACATTATTGCAACTTCAATGAGCACACGAGGTGGTAGCGTCGTTATTCCAAAGAACCATTCGATGCCGCATTCTCTCAATTCCACTCCCAATACTTTGGGTGGCGCGCATCATTCGAATTTCGCAATTCTTGGAAATCATAAAATCCAATTATTGTCTGTATTGTCTGTTTATACGTAGTACATACTACTCCGTACATACACCAAATGACTTTGGGCTTAGTCGGTTCAGTTCAGTTCAGTTTTTTGATGAGGCGCTTCATTGTTGTTATTTGCTTTTGTTGTTTTGTTAGTTTGTGTTTTATAGTCTCTTTGTTATTTCAATTTGTATCTTCTTTTCAAAAACCTTTATTTGTTTAACTTGACTTTTATTGGAAATGCATAAATACATACACGTATTACAATAGTCTGGACATTTAATGAATTAGATTTCCTTTGATCTTAATATAAACATTCTTAAATTCTTAGTTGCATATTTTAATCATCACAATTGTTTGTATTCATAATTTTATATGGGAAACTTTATTACAAACTAAATCATAAAATTGGGATCAGATACAAAGTGAATATCAATTTCCTTCAAACTTAAAATTGTAATTGTATCAAAGGAAAAGAAAATTAATAGAAGAGTTAAACTTGACAACATCTTTGATAATAAAATCTCATCTGATGAATCTATATATTGTGTTTGGTTAATTTTCAATGTAAAGTCTCTAATATAAGACTTCATTCTGATTTCATAGAACTGTGGTCAAAAATTGCAATTGCACTCGGTTCAAATGAAGGAATTATTGAAATCAGTGATAATTTCTGTAATCACTTTCCAATCTCTCATGGGATCAACTTACATATCTTTAAGAAAGAAAGTCTTCTTCTATTTACCCTTTTATAATAAAAGAAATTCTCTTTCGCACAAGTCATGCATTGCAACGCATACTATTCACAGGCCCAGTATGCGAAGAATTTCGCTGTCGCTAAGAGTTTATTTAAAATCAAGTCATAAAAAGCATTAACTTAATGTAGTAGCCTTACTGTCCTTCGCTATATCATATCAAATCGTTTCTCTTAAGCATTTCCCACTCTTTTCTTTTCATTTTTTCAACTCGATATATGTACTATGTAATTGTTCAGGTTCTGTGAACCGGTAGCGATAGTTTAATACTTGGGCACAGAAGGCATTCGGGCATTTACCATAGTAGGCATCAAGAAGACTTTTATCAAACCGCAATCATGATGCTGCTGTAGTTGCTGCTGCTGTCTTGCAAATGTTGCTGCCGCCCCAATTTACAGACAAACTCGTACAGCAACTACTTGTTACTACTGTTTAAACAAGCGTAAAAGTGAAACTGACCATGCAAGCAAAGTAGTAGCTAAAGGCTAAAAGAGAGAAAAAGAAAAGAAAAAAGATAAGTATCATCGATCGATCGAACGACCGATTGAATTGATCGAGTCATGTTCGAACGTTGGCCAAGTAAACTATCATATGAGTGTAGTACTTGAGTTCGAGTATACATATAAGTTGCTTGTTGTGTGGCAGCAATTTGTGCGGCATCTTGTGCCATCATTGTTTCTTTGTTTTGTGTGGCCTTTTGTATACAAGTATGTAAAATTTCTTGTTAATAAAATTACCGCCTGTTTTATTTCATAATTGTATGACATATTATAAAATTGTATAATCTGGAACACACACAAAAGTAACTTATTCAACTTTATTCTTCTTTACCTTAGCGATCAGGGTTAGATAAGGAAGCGAGTTCAAGGTTATAGTATACAAATTTCATTTTATTTGGGTCAGTGACAGTTAATTTCAAGGTTTTTATGAGATACTGGAGTAACAGGTTGAATTCTGTGCTGCAATTCCCTTGATTTATGTTGTCAATAAATTTATCTGATATGAATAAGTAAGCCAGTTCTTCAGTTTCTGAGATATTGATCTAAAGATTGTATAAATTTTTTTTTCCTTCCAAAGATTTATCCAATAGGATCACATAGGCAAATATTGTATGTAACTTTTATCAAATAAATCATGTTTATGACATAAACCATCTAAAAATTTATCATATATTTTTATGGGTAGCTTTATTTAATCTTTTTAAGATAGAAGTGTTACAATCAAAGTTCACTGATTTCATGAAATCATATAATAAATAAAGTTTAAACCATAAAAACCTCTTAAATGTTCGATTAAGAAACTTCAAAACATTATGACTTGAAGCCTTAACTATTGACTTGTCAATAGAACTTTTGCAATTTGGACTTGCATATTCTGTAGGTGGATATTTAATATTTAAAGTTAATAAATTTACAAAAGAAAAATCCCTCAGAGAGTCTGAGTTCATTGCAACTTGTGACGCATTTTATGTTCAACAATGAGCAATGACAAAAGATTGCAACAAAAAACTACACAAGAACAACATCATCATATAAAATACAACATAAAGCATGAGTGCAAACTTAATATGGTGAAAAAGGCTATTAACACTGTCAACTGGTTGTGGTGGTGGTACTGGATACTGGTGTTGGTTTTTTATTACTGTTCTTGTTGTTGTTATTGTTACTATATGGCAAATGCAAATGAGTAGCATACGCAAAATGACCAAGTCAAGTCTCATTCGCACAGAATTTTGACCCTCAAAACCCCAAAAAAAAGCAATAATAAATAAACATCTACTATATATCGTATGTGTTTTTATGTAGCAACCAGAAAAAAGAACTGATATATGGCGATCAGGTAAAGGCATAAAGAAGAGTTAGGAGACTCAGGAGGAGCAAAGAATTATTATTGGAGGTGTGGGGAGATGAAGTCGGTGGTAACGTTAGAGTCAATGGCAGCTGTTGCCGGTTTGGTTTCGTTTCATGCAAAATATACGGTAGTCTGTCTGTTGTGCTGTACTGTGTTCTGCCAATGGACAACAATTTACTAGTTCGACAGTCCAAGCAGTCTGAACCAGGCATAGTAGACTCTGTGGTAGAAAGAGAATATAATCAACAACAAAAGCACAAAAAAAAAATAACAAGATACACATATTTATTCACAGCGAATGTTGCCAACTGTGCAAATATTTGTTTATTTGCAAAATGACATACACACATATACAAGAACACACAAAAAATAAAAAAAAAACAAAAAAGATAAAAACAACATACAAAAAATTATATACAAAAAATGAAAAAGATACAAAAATTCAGTATGTTGCATAAATTACGCGCATTTTTCTTGACTTTTGCACGCATTCTTTGCACACTCAAACACAAGTTTTATTATCTTTTTTGCTTTGCTTTTTCCTTATTTTTAATTTCTTTGAAAACACAAACACACAAAGATACATAGATACACAGATTCAGATACAGATACAGATGAGCACCCACATATGTGAATATAATTGTAGTGTGTATGGATAAAATGGGCGCACCCTTCGCAAACTCATTTAAAAAAGATATACACTTTAGTGTATCACAGTAAGTCTATGGTATTTGTGTATGAGTTACTGCAGGAAAGTAGTTACAACTTGAAGGGCACTCGGAAACATGCATCAAAGACCAAGAATCAGAGAGGTAAAGAGTACACTTTTGAATTTGAGGCTTTAATTTGGCTAAAAGCCACTTTCTGACAACATGCAACTTGGCATGGCTTTTTCGGTTGAGGTGCCCTATGCTTTTCCAGCTCCTTCTCCTGCTACTGGTGCAACTTGATGCATCATCATCACCAACAGCAACATCAATAGCAACATCAACAGCAACAACTTTTATTTCATGCTACAAAAATATCTTTTCTTTCATTACTTTATTGTTCACATTTCTTTTGGTAATGTTTTTAGTTGAACTTTCATGAATAAAATGTAAAGAAAGGGATAATGAATAGTTACTCATATATTTAAGCTGAAATCAGCAGGTGAATGAATGAATGTGATGAATTTTGTTGTAGCCAATGTGGCGTATGATTAATCATTATTATTCAACTTAATTCAAGGAAGGTTATCAGCTTGAATTGAACTGCGATTAAAAAAGTAAAATCAAAATATACAATATATGAACTGGGCATTTCTTAGAGATAATCTTCCACTTATTTTAACAATTAATGATTAATATGTGTATATTCAAAACAAACTACATTGGGAAAATCCCACATCTCATTGCATATATGTACGTGTAATCAAACAGTTCTAATGACCTCAATATAATTTAAGACACTCTATGGATCACATTTTAAATAAAGTGCATACATAGAATATTTGTAATTTTATTTTCTATTGCAAAGAAAAGAAAGCCTTAATAAAATTAATATAATAAAATGTTAATCACACATGAATGAAGAAATGAAGAAAGGGTATACCTTGATCAATATTGTACCCTATAATGTGCTTTACTTCTGCGCAAAAATATCGCCAGGGTTTTACATTTGTGTTGTGGAAAACAGTATTAAATCAATAAAATATGTTTATAAGGTTACTCATGGCCTGGAGTGGTCGGGAAGTCGCCTGGTACGTCCAAGGCATAGACTGTACGCTTATTCCCGAAGGAGAGTGAGCTTCTCCCGATAAACAGCCAGTGAAGCCTGTTTAGTTTGTTTCGGCAGCTAAGTAGCGCCTACGTGATATGCTGACCGAAAGTAAGCCTTTGAACCAGGGTGAAGCCCAGGTATTTCACTTTCTTTCAGTCCTCGCATATGTACAGCCGGTGGGACATTCCTTCTCAAAGTGAAGGACACTTTGTCAAACTATTACTGTTTATTCTATTCTATTCGCCCAAGACTCTAGCAGGTGGACGTATTTTGATCATTGACTTGTCGTTGACGATGGTGAAACACAAATAGTTTGACGCTCTATTTTTTGAAGAATAAACATATCATTTTGCGACTTCCAAAAATCAAGGATTGGCTGTGAATTTAGAATTTTTTTTATTAATATAAGAAGAAAACTGTTTATCGACTTCAGTAAGAACTGATTTTTGAATTGAAACATGCATCGCAAAGCACTTCAAACAGTATTTTAGAATCTGATTTGCTTTCAGTTGCAAGATTGTCCATGGTTGTGTTAACATCACCTTCTCTGTGGTGGCGTTGTTCCTCTGCACTCAAACAACTCAGGGACTTGAAAGGAGGGCTAAAAAGCAATCACGAAAATCACGGCAACATTTAGCCTTTCACGATCACTTACAATTTCACCTATATCTCTAGTTGTAATGTAGAGGAATTTCTTTGCCTGGTCACAAAATCTCCAATTGTTTGTTGAAGATTGTTTGAATTTCTTCAGATAGACTATAAGCAGTGACCAGTTAATTGTACACCACAATTAGGAATTTGCCATTCTGAGCTTTTGGGGACATACACGTATGTCTGCAAAATAAATATCATCATCATAGAGTTGTTATTCCAACTAGTATGTGTGATGATATCGTCAATCTTAATTAAGACAAGAGATTGTCGTATGTGTCACCTATTAATAATGTATTGAAAAACCTATTAACATTGAGACACCTTATACAAAACCGAAAACAAACCTTTCTTGTTTTTCTCATTTCTTTCATTTATCTCCATATTTCATAATTTTATTATTGTCACAAGATATTGTTGTGGTGTTGACAACCAATAAAATATGTCATAAATTTTAATACTCGTATTTTACATGTTAAAATTGTATATATTTTCTATCAGCTTCTGTGTATGGTTATTACATATGTTATTACCTTTTATGACATATTTTATTTGTCTTAAGCAGATTTTTAGTTGAAAATACATAAATATTTGTTGCCATCTTGACTTTGAAAGGTCGCTTTCAAGATGCAGGAAACAAGAAATTAAAGAAAAAAAGTAAAGGTGACAAATGCCACCAGTTAGAGAAGAAAGTCAATAACAGTTGACATTTCATCATCATTATCATCAGTATCATTGACATTGAATGCAACAACAAGAAGAAACATGTTTCAATCAAACCATAGACTTGCCAGAAACCTCTGCCTTGTTAGTCTTGTTAGCTTTGATTGCTACTTACTATCCTTGTTCTTGTTGTTGATGTTGTTGTTAGTTTGATAGCCAATTAAATAAACAATATATCTAGGAACAACAACTGATATAACAACAAAATCAAAAGACAAGAACAAGAACAACTATGTATTAAGTCTGCAACATTGACTTTGTGTCGCCTTGTCTGAAATCTTGATTATGATTGCAACCAACGCAGCCATAGCTTGCAACAAATTCAACTACCGGAAATGCGCAAGGCTTTTTCATAGGCAACACACACATATCAATAAATATAATATTAAAGATCAATAATAAAGATGTCTCATGTCTTGCTGATCAGAAGACGACAAAAAAATTAGCATTTTCTTTGCGGAAAAATCAAAGACTACAATCTCTTGTCTAGTGGCACATTAAATTGGACGCCCACCATGACACTTCAGGTTAACCTATCAAGTAAATTATATAATCTTATCAAAAAAAAACCCATTAATATAACTAGATAATTGGCAACTAACATTATCATAGTAGTCATTAACATTTCTTATGTTAACCAATCTCTTTGGTCACATTCACACTTTTGGCTGATATCCATCTAAATAACTTAGTTATTTTGTTTGAATTTTATTTTACATAAATTATGTAGCTGGTTAATAAAAATTTGTCGTCGTCATCATCAATACTGCCAACTTTATTATTGACGGACCGACAGACAGACATAGAGACAGACGATAAATGCATCTAACATGTGTGACAACGTCATCAATTTGCACCAGAGCAATTTCAACAACACAAAAATGTCAAGACAATATAAAGAGCACCAACAATTACAACAACGATGTGGTGTCTGATGTGTTGAAGTTGTCCAACTTTCAAATAAACAATTTATGCCACTATATAAATTTGGAAATTTGGTTTCTGTTAATTAACGAAAATTAACTATTTCATATGTGTCGGTCATAAAAAATATATGCTATAATTAAATTAGAATCACTTCCGGTTTATGCATTGCTTTTTTTCGGATTTAATACTTACAATAAAAATGAGCTAAAAACTTTAAACTAGATAAATCAGTAAAGGCATAATTTTGATATTGACATTTGCTAGAAATCCGCATTGAAACATTAAATAAGAAAATACAATACACAAAGTTTCTGCAACTCATGCTTGCACTACTTCATATTAAGGAACAATTTTTCATCGCCAGTAACGATTCAGAAAAGAAATCATTGTCTCCAACGAAAATTGTGACATGTTATTTTGTTCATGCTATCACTTAAAACATTCGGAAACCATGCTCCACACTTCCGAACCTTTCCTATCGATTAAAGATGTTTCTCTGCAGCAGTGAGGGAACATTCCATTTTCTCTGCCAGTTCCCACGTCGTTTCATTCGAATTTTCCTTTAATCATTCGTCATTGAACTCAACTGGATGACTAAAACGAGGCATACAAATCACGAGCGGCTCTTTCAGCTATGGCACCCTTTCCATATGCATCCTAAATGTTGCCAGCAGCTTTTGTCTCAACTTGACATTCCTTTTTAATGATCAGAAAATCAACATAAAATTACTCGAACAAATCATACATCAAATTAAAGTCTTCACAACATTTTTTATTTTAATATGTATATCATTATACTATTAAGTATCGTATCTACTAGATATTTTCTGGATTAAATAAAAACTAGAGAGCAATATTCTGAACATTCCACACAAATATCTTTGAAGTTGCAGAAGTTATATGTAACGCATCAATTACACTTGGCTTGTTGGCGAGCTAAAAGCCAGCGAGTGGGCTAATTGCAAGCGAACTCACCCAGTGTAATCAAGTTGGCTTGTTGCGAAAAGTTCACAGCCGTCCAACTTTACTCGCTACTCTATACCTGTTAGTTCTCCCGCACAGACACACTCTCTCATTATTTTCAAAGTGAATCAATCACTATTGAGGCAGCTGTGAGTATTTCGGTTATTTACAAAATTACTTGAGCAAGTAGAAACTTTGTATGAATTCGTTACAAGCGCGCTCACCAATTCGCTCGTTTGTACATTTATTACTTTTCTGCATGCCAACTAGCCAAATGTAAATGAGCCTTAAGATTATGGATATCTTTAGAAAGAAGAATGTAGAAGACCTTTATACTAAATTAAACATATTTGTTTTTATACTTTTCTATGAACAAAAGAAATCGACCCATATGATTCTATGTGGTAATCATTTAAGTAATTGACGTTTTGATGCAAATTTGTTACAGATAATCACTACAGTTACAGAGATAATACACATTTAATCTTATGGTTCACGTTGACAGCCATAGTAAAGAAAGGTAGAAAAAACACTGTCCTGTAAAATTTTGGATTTTGGCATATACTCGCATATACAATCATTTCATTCAAAGGTGTGTATATCTTTATGATAAACCTAATCTTCACCAGATTAGATCAATCAGTTGTGGAAATCATATACAAAGTTTTGAATGTACTTTCTTGCATTTTCAGGGTTCCGTACCCAAAAAGGGCTAACGGGACCCTATTACTAAGCTTCCGCCGTCTGATTCCGCTGTATCTCATGAACCGTTGTAATTTTCACAGAATGTGTATTTCTCTTGTCATGATAGCAAAAAATACTAAATCTAAAATAAAGTTAAAAATTAAATATGCACTGCGCACAGTTTTAGAAGCTTTGTGATTTATTTTGTTTCATATTTTGGTAATTTTTTAGTATACTTTTAGGCTTTAAAAATATTTCAATTTTGCTTTTGATAATTTTCACAGTTCCTGATCTAAATGTTGATATGCAATATGAATACTGATTCTACTCTAAACATATGTCAAATCAATAATTTAATATTTGGAGCATGAGCTTTTTGTCAATTTCATAATAAATGTGCATTAATTGTGTTAGGAATTGCTCGAGCATTGAGTTTGAATACATTATTCATTTTTGCCGCAAAAAATCTTGTACGATGTTACGGAACCCTCCGTGAGCGAGTCCGACTCACACTTGGCTGTTTTTTTTTAGTTTCATCATATCATATTGAAATTCATATATGAATATATGTAAGTATCAGATAATAAGTTATAGACACATTAATCTATTGAATGAAAATATTATAATATTTTCTACATTAACTTTTGCTTTAAATCTTAAGCCAACATTATTGTATTTGCTTTTAGTCATTCAACACTTCAATTTATTTTCTCTTTTAATTCGATATCAAATATTCCCATCGCATAAGCGACTTTTGTTACATAAATCAAGATTTTACATAGAATTTCATTAATTAATAATTAATTGTCTTAAGTCTGACAAAAACAACAACAACAACATCTGAATTTTACAAAAGCTGCAATCAAATAAGGATATTATGAAATAGTATTTGTCAACTATATGAATTATTGTTTACGTTTTATGCAGAGGCGTAGACGAGAATGGTTAAATGAAATTCACTGCTAACACCTATGTTTTTTTTTTTTAATTATTTATAGGGCTTATCCCAATTTTCTTTGTTTATTGAATTCATTGAATTTTTATATATTGGAGAAAACCTTTATCAACTAAAAAAAATAATTGAAAGAGTGAAAATATCTTTTCAAATCTATGTATGATTAGTTACATATAAAACAACAAAAGCTACAAAAGCTTTGGCTTCACTCAACATTAATTACACTTTACAAAAGTAAATAACATTAAAATAATTACTAGTTAGAATCATTCAAATGATCTGACAGACTACAAAAGTCTTTCAATTTCAATTTATTAAAATGCTTTAAGAGTATTCTAAATAAAATACAACAATCAGTTTACGTTTTTATCAATGAAAAGAAAGCTGTACAATAATTGAGCTCATGAGAAATATATGTACAGATGGACAAATAATCGTAATTGTCGGCGAGCTACTACGTAGACTGTTTATTCATAGATTATAATAATTATTAATGTCAATTGCTAATTACCCCACTTGGTGTTAGAGATTATCCACCTCATCTTTAACAATTTGTTACTTTACTTTTTATTCAAAATTAATTATGTTGTTTAATTGCATAATTGAGCTTGCTCACAAAGCTGTGCCTATTTCATAATACCCCTGTTTTATTGAAATGTTCCCTTAGGTGTTTCTCCACATTCCTCTTAATATTGTATATAGATTATCCCTTTTTGATATGTCACAAATCTCAATAGAATATGAAATTACCCTAAGGGTGAAATACTTTAATTTTTTGTCCACATTTTTCATGGCATTCAAAACCATTGGGTTTAATTTTAATACCCACATATCTATAGCCAATATTTTGTATCTATTACTTATCGCAATGGCCGAAACCCAACATCTGTTACTCACTACCATTAATTATTATTATTCATACACACTTGAACATGTTGTTTTTGATGTTTGTATTTTTGAGTGGAAATTATTTTATTTACATACAATATTTTCAAAATTATTTCAACCCTCTTTGCCTAACTAATTGACTCTACCACTATGCATGGAATGATTTCAAAGCAAATTCATACAATAATTATTATCTATATAGTACTTAATTGATTTAATTGATATGCTTTATTGAAGTTAAAATCGAAGAGTATCAATTGACACCCAAACATGCATTCAATTCTGTCAGAACCACAAACTGTTTATTATTTAATTGAACAAAATGAAGCAAACAAGGGAACACATTAAACAATTGAATATTTAAACATTTATAAAGAGATACACTGCTCACAGACACTTGCTTACTTAGCCTATAAAGATCAGTTCTTTATGTACTTATTAATGAGTGAATTTTCAAGTCTGGTTGGATTTTATTAAACAACTCTGAAAGTATATTTGCCGGCATTAAAAAAAAAATTACAAATGATAAGCTGAAAGATTGAGAAATAAACAGCTTTAGATTCAGATTGAGACCCAAACCCAATGTGACTTGCTGCTTAACAAGTTTTTAATTGTCATTGAATCTTTTTCTCTTCTCATTTCTTATAGTATTGACAGGCAATAAAATGTTTTGATTAATGATAAGCTTGCGCTCAGAGTGAGTGTAATTAATTAAAGAAAATATATTATTATTGTGTGTTTATAGAAGTTTTCAATAAACATTTACTTAGCTATACAAATACTATTCATACATACAATACAATACAAAAATATTGCTTATCAAGTATCTTCAAATAAGCTGAACAAATATTTAGAAGCAATAATTTTGTCCGCATGAATGCGTTTGCATTGACTTTGTTTTTATCCTGACAATAACAAACTAGCCTTCCTTCTCCTCTACAGCTACAGGTAATGCAATAACAATATATTACAACATGCAATGTAATACTTATAATATTTTCCTGCACATTTTCTATACCAAATAGTAAGTATTGTAGTGTATGTGTGTAGAACACTCAAATGCACTTGAATGAATGCACTCGAGGCGAACAAGATAAGTTAAGGCGGCGAACCATAAACGCCAATAGACATTGAACAAAACTGGCAGTCAAGTAGTCAGCCAGGATGACAGTCAGGCAGGATAGTAGTCAGGCAGGAAGATAGACATATATAGTCAAGCAAGCATACATTCAGTCGTGCATGAATAGATTTAGTAGGTTTATTGAAAAGTTTATGTTACAGTAAGGATAACTACAGTAAATAAAGTTATGTCAAAGGAAATCAGGAAATCTTTTTGTTACAATCACACATAAATTTAGAGAATACTTACTTACATTTGTTGAGAAAGTTTGGATATTTCTAGAAAAATAAGTTAGCTTATATCATGAATCTACTATTTCAGTTTTAAAATAAATAAAAATGATAAAAAACAAATTGTTAAACAAAACACAAAGTAGTGAAATGAAATTGAAATTTAAACAAAAAATAATGAGTATTATTAAATAAGATACAAAGTAAATTATTGTAGATAACAGCAAATAATAATATTGTTACAATAAATCAGCTGACAAGGTGCTGATCAATGTGCATCATGTTCCTGGAATGAGCAGCTATGGTAGGAAAGGAAGAAGACAAACGATTAAAGATGAAAAATTTGCAACTGTCCTAACGAATTTTTGGAGTTGTGATTGACATGTTATTATAACTACTTAAGAGCTATATTCTCAGGATTTATTTGGTGTAGATCTTCTTTTAGTCTTCCGGTGATCTGAAGTGGAGATCCAGGAGGTGGTAAAGCTTTAACGTACGAGTGTGTAGGTCCAACAAATTGACAGCGAGATGGTTTTCGTGAGATTCACTACAGTGAAACCATTCAGCGTTGAAAATCATCCTTAAGATCTTGGACTAAAGACTTTGTACAAGCGGACAAGTGCGAGTCAGAATTACACAGCGCTGGCGGTTGTTTTAAAGAGCTTCTGATTATCTCTATCCTTTTCAAAAGGGGTAAAATCAAGTATGGTCACTGAAACATACATCATATAAATATTAAAGAAAACTCCAATAAAACACGTTTCTTGTATGAGGTGGTCTTTAATTTTTAACTTTATTTTATTACTATTATTTGTTGTTAAAGCGTCAATAGAAATTCACAATCCATACACAGTCTACTTATTACGGTTCATGAAATACAGCCCGCTGACAAACAGACGGTCGGGCAGCGGAGATTTAGTTATAGGGTCCTTTTCGCACCCTTTGTAATATAGAATCCTAAAATATATTTATTTCCAATGGAAGTTTCCTGACATTGTTAAATAAAAATAGTCAAATGTCAAGTCCAGATGAATTGTTAAAGAAAGAATTCGACAGATATGGTCATAGCAATGAGTTAAACAAACTAAGGATTGTTTGGAACAACGGAATATGTTGATCTTCCGATGAATTCTTAACAATATTTCTAACAAAACATTTTCTCAATAGACAACCGAAACATTTATTTTAATAATTTTTTAAAAAGTAATCATAAACTTTTTAATGAAACCTCGTTTCATTCAACTCTGTTCGTTGTTACGTGTACCTTCTCTACACTTTATTATGCTGTGATTTTTATTACATGCTCGTATTATTACAACATGCATATACTAAATATATGTATCTAAAGAAAAATTTAATATCTTTTTATATTGAGCTCAGTATTTTTTATATTAGAAAAAAGAAGAAAAAAAACAAAAAAATTTCCTTGTTACCTTCGTCAAATTCTTTTGAAATAAAAAGTCTTAAGTCTATTCTCAGTTGACTTGTTGGGATTTTTTTCATATTCATATGTATACTATACAATATGTTAATATATTCGTATGTTTATTTTCTTTAGAAAATAAAAAGAAGAAAATTATAGATAATATATCCAAGTGTGTACTTTGGCATTTCCAAATTTATATTTATAAAAAATATACCTATATTGTATTGTATATGTATTTCCAATATACATATTGTTATATTTGATTACACATTAGGAATTTCCTGATTTAATACAATTATTATATTTATTTATTCATATACTAATTTTTATACTACCCACACGTTTTTACTGATTATCTTGTTTTCAAATTTAATATCGTCATATTGGGTCACACAGATAATGATCCCCCTCGTACGAGTATTGGCTCAATTGACTTATCAAAATTGTTTCAAAAATATTTGCATTCACGAGTAATTTAATTTTATTTTTCAAAAAAAATATGGTAATTTTTATAGACTTGTATGTATCTATTGCAATTCTTTAGAAACCCTTAACTAGTCATGCAAATTACCTCTATTACTTATAATTGATATGGCGCTTAGTAACCTATAATTAATATGGTAAATGTTTAGCTTGTTAATGTTAAACAAAACCAGTTCATTAGAGGCATTTAATGTATGATATATTGAAACTAAATATAGAATGTTTATAGTTAATTGCACTTAATTGATAGGTTTGTTTGTTCATTCAAATTCAAATTCAAACTTTTGCTCCATAACTTTACTGAAATATTCCATCTTAATAGCAAAGTTCTTAAATTTGAAAGATAAAAATTGATACAATATCGACAATCTTTTCTCTTCTTGTCTTTTGATAGCCTTAAATAAATAAATGCAAGTTAAAAGACAAACTAAATTTAAAGGTCCCATGCGTCACATCGAATATAACCAAATAACCAAGTTATTGTATTTAACATAACTGAGGATGCAAAATACTATAAGAGACGAAAAAAACGGTCGGTGTAACCACAATTGAAAACCCAAACCACGACCAAACCATGCCATTTGCCTATAAATCATGCAGCACTGCAACAGTTGCACAAAATCCGTTTATGGCCCAATGGAGCAGACATTTTCTTTAACTCAACTGTCTATGGGTACACATACATACATATGTGTGCGGGATTTTATATGGTGTGCATCAGGAGTAGTCAACCAACGAACCACCACACAATCATGTACTATATAGTATAGTATTCACTTTCGCATACGACACTAAGAGGACATTTACTTTTAGCTTGATGGGCTACAATAGCAACAGAAGTAACAGTAAAAGCACCAGCAGTACCTAGTACAGTTACTCGTTGAAACATTTCACTGAAAATGCCATTTACTCAACATGTTACTCTATTGCACCTCAACTCCTCAAGTACGATGTCCTTCTCCTTGTATAAAGTATTTTACACAAGATACGCGTATTCATACTCATGCATACTACACCGAACATGGTATCCTTCCATGTTGGTCGTTTGTTGGGCGCCATTTTTCCTTGGGCACACTTCATTTATTACCTTTGCCAACGAAAGAAAGATACTTACTAGAAGTAAGACAAAGTACGGAAAGAGTATGGTGTGGAGAGTATAGAGAAAACGAGTGAGCACACTTCCGGTGGCATTTTTCTTTTTATCTTTTTGTATCTTTTTGTTCTTTACATATTCGTTTGCATGTTATATGCTGCGTACAATGAATGAATATTTTTCTTTATGTTGCATGTTATTCAACGAATTCGTGTGTAGTTATTTTTCATTACATTGAAATGCAAGTTGAAATAAGAATAAAACAACATTGAAAATCTCATGTCACAAGTGAAGAAATATTGTACTTATGCTTCTTAGTAGATAAAGAGCTTCGAATAGATTCAAGGACATTTCATATTATAAATTGAATGAATCGATTCCATTGATAAGATTATATATATAGTATACAATATAAAACAAAATAAACAAAGACATACTTAGTATATATTACTTATACTTATAAGTAGAGATGTAAAAAGATATATGTTTTACAAAAGAAATTCATGGTAGACACACACAATCAGATTAAGTTGCGATTGTAAAAAGAATCTTTTGAGCTCTTAAATATAAAAATAACAACATATGTATATTTATTATAACATATAAACCTTTCACACTACTATAAACATGTTATACTATTATATTGCCTTAATGTTTGTGATGGATAGAATCAGAAATGGAAATAATCGCCGTGATGAGGAGAATTGATAAACCCATGTCTTTTTGTCCTAAGCATGCCATGTTCTCAATTTTTTAGTTTATATTTTGATATTGCTTTATAGTATGCAGCCGGTATATCATAATCAAAATTCTCCGATTATTAAAAGATGTTACCCCTTAACAATTAAGAAATCTATTGTTTCCAAAACAAATTTACATGAAGTATATTTCTACTAATGACAATGAGCACAACATATCAGAAATATTGGAACGATTTAGCAAATATTTGTTACATTCACTTATTACTATTTTAATTTTATTTTGAATACTTAAACATTTAAATATTAAATTAAACCAAAATAAATTTCCTATTTATTAGTCTTTCTAATTCTCTTTTTGAAAAGAAAATATTTTGTTTTCTCAATTAAAATATGTAAAAACACTAGAATTTTTCTACAATTTATTGTGTAAATATAAATAAATCAAAATTCAAAATCTCAATTAAATTAGTTGCATAAATATATATGTTTGAACATACTACATAAATCAAATTAAAATATAATCGAAATTTTCCATTTAAAATGAAATGTATATATATATATATATATGTATATTGTATGTAGGACGATGGATGACTGAATGACTGAAAATGCTTTTAGCACCATATTAAACCGTAAAAGGATTAAAATGTTAAGCCGATTTTTAACATAAATTCAAAGAGGAAAAAACCCATAAATTTATTAAAGCATTGTGTGTATGTTTGTGTTCATGAGTATTTAGAGATATCTGTTTCGACATGGAAATAAAAATAAAAAACAAAAGCACACAAAAATTGGCGTCAAACGATACAAAAATGAATGGGCATCAAATATGTTATGTGACCCTTCTAGTGTTCTTTTACGAATCATTCAAAATATGGACAATTCTATTGTCCTTGATGCCATTATGTAAACATAGGTTAGTATCGGCAATTTTATGCATTCATTTATTTTTTGTATCATTTGTGAACCCATGCAGCAGAAAATGTTATAACCATAAGTTCTTGTTCATTTTTTGAATGTTTCATCATATTATATTTATTTACATAGATCAATTATCTTAACCGTCATCATCCTATTTGCATTAGTTGACTCAGTACCAAAATATATAATAAAGCAAATTTTATGTCTTATATATGTATAGTATATCCATACCTGAATTGCGCAGATGCTTTAGACAGCTATTTTCCATTTCCATTTCTTCATCGGTTTTATCATTCTGAAGCAAACAATGTCTATTTGCGTTTCTTGTTCTACGATCTATACAAGAAGTCGTTCATTCTTAGCTTAATTGATGTAAACAACCTTATAGTGCATTCAGACAGAGCAGAGCTCGCACGACAACTCGAGTTCAAATTACAACAGCCACAGGGAAAATGAACGAAATTTGTAGTTGTTGTTGTAGCTCAGAACGATAGTCGATTGTCGATAGTCTTGTTCTTTCGTTTTGTTGCGCGGCAATAAACAGCTGATGATGGCAGATAATATATTTAAGGAAAATATTAATTGTAATTTTTTTTGTAATCTATTAACAAAATACGTAGCAGGAATGATAAAGGGAAATACCAGAACTATGTGAATACACTGCAAAATGTTCTATATCATGTATTTTTGACAAAATTTAAATTTTTATTTTTCACAATTGCCACAACGTTCCATTTGTATGTGTATTGAAAACGAAACAAAAAACAGCTGCTCAGAACTCGGTGACACAAAATGGGTAACCAGAACTCGCACAATCAGAACTCACTGTGTGAACACACTATTAAATTTTATTTATTCAAAACAGACTTTGCAGTATATTGCACAACACTTGAAAATATAATTGATTTAAAAGATATGTTTAACAAAGACGACTTGATTGATTTTAAAAAATGTCTCTAAGCCACCACACAACCAATATACAAAGTCTTCATTAGAATTAATTAACATGTATTGTACTTGAACACTCTTCGGAGAAAGTTCCTTAAATGATAGTGAAAATCATATCAAAATCCATTGCATAGTTTAAAAGTAATCAGTATCCAAACTTTCTGGTATTTCGACATTGCTTTATACCAGTGCTTTAAAAATGCTGTAGTTTTATCATTTCATTTGCTGTGTCTATGCTGTGACTGCAAAAAGTTGGCAGCACGGCAACACAG
The DNA here is from genome assembly GCA_037043315.1 of Amiota communis. Lineage (NCBI taxonomy): Eukaryota > Metazoa > Arthropoda > Insecta > Diptera > Drosophilidae > Amiota > Amiota communis. Next base: position 382,980 of record JBAMAV010000934.1, read on the forward strand.
CGACAGCAATAATAAAATGACTCAATGCTGTACTGTCGCTGTGTTGCCGTGCTGGCAATAGCAATAGGATGTGCGCTACTGGGGTCTTCGACTTAACTAATGACTATGTAAACGTAATCTACATATGGGCATTTCCACCAAAGGTCCACCGTGACCAAAAAATTAAAAGTTATTAAAATCAAATTATTTTAATATTTTATTATACAATAACATTCAAATTTAAATAAAATACACAAATTTCACAAGTATTTAACGTTCTTTGGTAGTAAAAAGAACAGCATAGCAAAACAAATCAAAACATATGTATGTAGGCAGCACGGCAGCACAGCAACAGCAATGGAAAAAAACAAATGCTATCCTGCCGCTGTGGCTGTTGAAATGTGCGCAGCCAAAAGAACAGTTAAGACAAAACCAAGAATAAAAATTGAATTGTACTGTTGCTGTGCTGTTGTTTTGTGCATAGCAAAGTAAAAGTAAAAATTACTTAAAATAAAAAAGAGACTTTTGCAGCACAGCAGCAGCACATTTTTCGGTGCTGTTGCTAATATGCTGCCAGTTTTTCAAACTTTGCTTTATGCTATTTAATTTATATAGAATTTTAGATCATTTATATAAACCGTCATATATAGTCTCAATACCCCAAATATAAATAATATAGTGAATCGATCTTTAGATTTATTATATCTAATTGACTTGGACAGACATTGTCCTGAATTCTATGTAGATCGGCTTTTATCTTTTGTCGACTACAAACATTTACAGAAAGAACAAAGAGCACAATACTCTTGTGCATACTCAGTTATTAGTTAATGAGAAGAAAAAAATAATAACAATAACACAACATTAAAGAAGCAGCAGTACCACAGGAAGAGTTAAAGATTAATGTCTCTTGATTCTGTATGTCGATATTGATGAAATCATCGCTATATGTTACTCAAAATAAAACTTTTTATTTTTTAGTAATTTCATTTTAAATCCAATGAGTGGTTTCAACGTGATGCGTGCTCAAACGCTTTCAGTCAATGATTCTATACGATGTATAGCCAAACCCCATATGTGAAGTGTATCTAAAATTGGGTGAGACCAAATTTAAAGTTTTTTTTTTTTGTATTAGTTTTTCCTTAATATGTTACATTGTAAAATATTAACATGAAGCAAAAATATATTATATACAATATTACGGAATATATCTCAAAAAATATGAAATTTGTTGCATGCAAAAGAAATATTGTATAGGAACAAAAAAAATGGCGTCCAGTGTTGCAGGCACACGTAGACAGTGCAATGCATCAAATACGCATACACAGATATATGTACATATGTATTTATGCTTATGTAAACTGCATAACATTTGCATGCATTCGTTTTGTTGGATTCTTTTTTTTTTTTTTTTGATATCGTCCCGTTTTCAGGGGCCGCGCTCTGCCACACTGCAAGAGTTTGACTGCATCTGCACTTCCTTCCTATGGCTTTGTCCTTCCATCATTTGGCATTATGCCCATTCTCGTTTTAAATTTATGTCGCATCCTATATCAAAGTGCATATTTCAATTGAGATTTACTTTTGCTTCTCTATAGATAAGTCACTAGGTGGAATTGGTTAAGAGTGAATGTGTGAAGTTGACACAGTTCTGTCAATATTTGTTAATAAAATCAAAAGAAAAGATATTACTAAAATTTTATTTATGGAGATTTTGAAAACCTTAGGAAACAATATAATATCTCCAATAAAATAGTATTAATATCCAAATTGATCAAGCTAATTTTTCTATTTTATCAGAATGAATGAAATAATAAAAGCTAGTTTTATGGTATTGTACAGATTGAATTTAACTGAATATTCATAGTTCAAGAATTTTTCAAGAATTGATGCCTAAAACTATGCTGCTCTTCTCTAACTGAATACACATATTTGCAGTTGATAAAATTAATTCAAAAAGGCTAATAAATATTTATGTGTATATTCTCAAAGAGATTTTCATAAGATAACACATTATAAATATAAGATAAGTTGTCAGTAAGACATCGGATACCCTCATAAAATCACTAGCAATGTACAACATTAAGAGTTAATTTTAGCTGCCATCACATTTCACAGTTGTTAGGGTTAGATTATTTAAAGCAAATAAATTTATCAAGAATTCCAATCCCAAATACTTGGTTTCCTTTTTGAAGTGCGATATAAAAATCTAAACTATTTTGAACATTAAAAATAAAAGGGTCTACAATGCATATGATAATCAATTAAATCTGGTTGGCTATTTCATTCATTATGGAATTTTTTCTTAATAAAAAAAACTGTATATGTATTTTTATACTATTTTATTTTAAACTAAACACAACACAATTCTATTTATATTCTATTTATACCACTGACCACCAATGATCTTTACTATTGTACAATTCACAGGATTACCCCTCGGATCAACCATCTGATGAACCCGCTGGCGCCATAACACAAAGAAAAATCAATGAACTCGGTACACCGGAACGAGCAGATGTCGAATTTAAAAAACAATTACTAAGTAAGTAGCAAACAAGACAAGGCAAGGCATTGGCATAAAGCGCCACAAGAAGGAAAAACCATTAAGCCATTAGTGCACGTAGAAAATCTCTTAAAACGCATGAAATGCAAACAACAAAATGACTAGAAACAAGAATCTACAACAAACAACAACCGCAACGAACTTATTGTAGTAGTAAGTTGAAAACTATGGTACCATTTGACGTACTCCAAATGTTCATGAGCAAAAACAAATGATGGCAAATATACTCTAGATGGAAATACTTCTATGTAATAGATGGAAATAATCAGCGTAGAATAAGAACTCAACGGAGCAGAATAAGAACAAGTACAAGCACAAGTACACAAAGTATATAGTATTGTGGTAGGGAAAGGCAATATTATCAAATCATAGGGAGTACGAGTTCGCTTCATCACGTTTTACACATAAAAATGTTGGAATTCACCATACAAAAGTTTGTATGCAGTAAATTGTATCTGCATTAAGTAAAAAAGGGAAGAAATTTATTATAGTAGCCGTGTGTGTGTTCTGTCAAAAATATGTCTTTTCTTGTTATCATCTTTGCATAAAATGATCATATAAAAAAACCTTGTTTATAAAAGTGTTTTAAGGTGTGTGACTTGTATATTTGTGGTGGCATGAGTTTATGAGAATCTTAGAAGGTTTTTGAGTGCTAATTTGTGATTTTTGTCTTTTAAGTGGATTGAAAGAAAATTTAATACTGCAAATACTGATGAATACAATAAAAAGATACTACTTATCATAAATCATAAGTCAAATGTAAGAAGTATTCCAAAGAGATCGTTTTATTCATTATATCCAATTGTAATGTCATGTTTTTGTTTGTTCAGAAATGATTTTGTTAATAAGTGATAAGCATAGGTACATTTTCATAAGAGCATAGGACCCAAATCTCCTAGAAAAAACTTCCAGGGTCAATGAAAGTTGTAAAAGGGTACAGAGTCATCAGACGAGTGGATAGAAGTGCTTCGAAAATTGGTTCAACCGCATGCAAAAGTGTATTGATCTTCATGGAGAATATTATTGAACAAACAATAAAGTCATTTTACGATGATAAATATTTGCTATTATTTGATCTGTCTCAAAACTCGTATGCTGATTCATAAATTTACCTCTAAGTTGTACTTTACCCAAAAATATGTAACTGTCTATTAGCAATGATGACATGACATGATTTCAACAATCTTTATTATAAGACCTTATAAATTAATTGTGTCTTTAAAAGTCCTTTCAGACTCAAGCACACGGGAAAATTATTTAACACAAATTTCTTTAAAAATATTATTATGTATATAAATTAATTATGAACTTAATAAACCTTTGGCCAACATTTTGCTAAAATATTTCGAAAATAAAACAAAAAAATATTTTCTTGAAAATCAAGAAAAGCCTATACTATTATCTAAAAACCCATAAAATTATCATTGCGCTTACATAATCGCTACGTCATTCGATGGTAAATTAAGAGAATAATCAACAATCATGTAAAAGTTTAGAAAGTTAAAAATGCCAATCAGCTTAACATGTGAAGCGTTTCCCAACAACAACAACAAAAACATCAACAGATATTTTCCACTAGACACAAACCAAGTCAATAAAGCCAGAACATGTAAGAATCTTTCAGTGAACACACACACACTCAATATTGTATTTCACTGCACTTTCATTGCAATTAAGTGAACCGACAAACAAGTTAAAACGACTAAAGACAAGGTGAAAAGCGGATCGGTAAGGAATACAAAGTTTGTAACGCTTAACAATTTTGTTTTGAGGAATTTCAAGATAAACGATGATTTTCCAATTACTTCATTAAAGTTTTACTATACTACCAATGAACCAAACATAGCAATGGATAAATACTACATCGTACATAGATATATATACCTACATATATGTATGTAGACAGACTGAAGAGACAAACTGATTGGTGCATAGAGATCTCGTGTCAATGACAATGAATTGTTTGTGAGAAATGTCAAACGAAAACGTTTTAAAGAAAACATTAGGTGTAGACACAAACATTTCAAGTTAAGGAAAGTGTGTCACTATGTTGGAAAAATTGTCATTGATATGGATAAGCACACACATATACATCAATGTATATTTATATCAATATATTTATACGAATCTGCTGTCTTTTCAGGCATTTCCAAGCAATTACTTTAGTATTATTTACAAAATGATGCAATCATCATCATTTACTTATCAATAAAAACCTGAAACTACTACATTTCAACTTTTGATCAATCAAGCGATTGATCGGTAGATTCAACCGTTATCTGGCAATTTGTTTAAGTTGGTAGCAATCGCATAAATACGAGTTTATTTATTTATTTTTGATTTAAAGAAATTGTCATTGGCCTTTTTTCACGATATCAACATTTTGCGTGTGTGCAAAACTAACAAATATCGTAACGTTTATTTGCACAGCCCACGCAAGCATGTGAATGCTACAAGGCAATGCAAACCAAAAGTAGGAAACAACGTTTTACTTCAAAATCAATTGCACTGAACGCAAACGTCAAACGAAGATGATAAAATTGTCTTGCATTCATACAGATACTTCTATGTACATACATATGTAACTGCTGCTATGTTATTTGAACGTTATTTAAATATGCAAATTTGTTAGGTATTGTAACTGTAGGTGATTGTCTAATACAATACATTGGCCTTTAGCTATTGAAACCGTTTTAAATGATTTTTTTTTGCAAACTAAATTGGTTTTTTCTTAATATTTTACCCTTTAGAATAAGTTACAAATGATAAATAGGAGTATTTACTTTTAAGTAGCCACATAATATACCTTATGTATGTATATGTTTGCAAGTGATTTTCTTAACTGTGCAGTTGTTTAAAAACTGTAACGATTTTTGTAATAGAATATTTAACATATGCATACAATAATTCACAAGTATGCTAAGTATTGGTGGATAGATGGCTATGGTTTATCAAATAGTTTCATTCATAAATAAAATAAATTAACTCAGAAATAATACTTAGATTCTCAATAAAACACATGAAATGTTATCATAATATGGAACACACATGAGCATATTTTCTGTGAAATAATAGATAAGCATTGTTGGGATTGTATTCAATTGATATGCCTAGTCTTGAGGAAAGTTCTTTACCACTTAGATTAGATAATTCATAATTTAAATATTTATTTCACAAAAATAAATCTAAATATGATTAAAAACGCTTGAAAAATATACTAAAATCGCGTGCGGCTTATTTAAAGCGAGCGAACAAACGGCAGTTCGTTTTTTAGACTCGTTGACTTTCTTGTAGTAATTTGCGATGATCGCGATTTTAGTAACGAGCGATTTGCTTGCGATTTAAAACGCAGAAGTTTATTAGCTTTAAATTTTAATTTAATTACTTCATGCACTGTAATTCCAAGAAGGAAATGAGTAATGTGATTTGTAAATATATATGTACATATCTGTATTGTATTGTATACAGAAATAATCATATCAATAAAAGAAGTTGCTAAGCTAAAACAAATAGCAGAATCATGATAATGATAAGATCTTTAAATAGTATATCTATAGTAATTTTAAACTCTCCTACTATGGGCACTCTTAATCACTTTGTGATGTTTGTAACTCACATAACAAGGCATACATACAAGATCTACTAAGGAGAAATTGCATGTTCTTTGTACGTCAGTCCCTTCCCTACACTTTATTTTTAAAGTACTTTGCTTTTCTAATACCAATAACCGGACTAAGCCATCTAGAAGCCTCAATGGAAATCTTAAAGCACCTCTCCCTTTAGAGCGGGGTTCATGATGAAAATGTTACCATATAAATCGATAGATCAAACTTATGCTTGCCTTTGAAGATGCTTGATTTTAATTATAGAGGACTATAAAAATATACATAATTGAAGTGTATATAAACTTTGCTTTAATCAAAGTAAGTTCTTCTTTTTCTTTTCTTTCTTTTTTAGGGTTCCGGACTCAAAGGGTCCGTCCGACTCCGACTGTATCTCATGACCCTTAATAGGTAGAAAGTTGAAATTTTTACAGAGTGTGTAGTTCAATTGCTTGTATAACAACAAATAATAAAAATAAAATAATGTTAAAAACATAGATGGGTCCTCATACAGACCCAAATTTAAATTATTGTTCTTATTAGACAAACTTTTTTGATTTCTATCTTATCGAACTGAAATTACGACAGTAAAAATGTATGATCCATATTCACTAACCATGTAAATTCAAGATCCTAGGATTCATAAGAAGGGTACCTCCCATGCAAACACAAATTTTCATTTTGGTTAATTTTTTTGTAGTATACTTTTCGGTGATAAATATTTCACTTTTGCAACAAAAACAAATATTTTAATTTTACATAACTTCAGACAGAGGTACAAGCTTTACGTCCAACGAATTTGTATACATATATCAAAACCTTGTGAGATGGTACGGAACCATTCGTGTGCGAGTCCGACTCTCACTTATTTTTTTCTTGGTCATATCTTGTTTTCGCCTCATTTGGTGTTCAAACTTCATGATTTTTACCCATGTAAAAGTTTTGCTTAAATCAAACAAATACAAGATACAATAATAATAACAAAATTACTAAAAAGGAAAACAAAAACAAAAAGAAACGAAACGAAACACAAGATCACAGTTACAACTGTCATTTTACTGTCAGTTTAAATGCATTTTTATTGATTAGCAGCTTTTTATTCGCGCGCTCATGTTTTGTTTACGTTGAACGTACAGTTGTTTTTATTAATGTTTCTTATGTCTACATTTTCATTTAATTTAAACTTAGCTTTCTTGTTTATTTTCAATTTTGATTACAAGCAATAATACAAAAAAAAATCGCGTATTCAGTTTATTTAATGTCTCGACGCGCCATTCACTCTTTCTCTTCTACATCTCTTTTCTGTTGTTCCAAAACTGTTAACGCACTCTTCATTATCGCATTGTAGATACAAGATACTAACTCATGGACTCACTCAATCCACTTAATAATGTAATAAAAAAATGTTTTCTTACACTATTAAGAGAAAGTACAGTACAACACAAAATTGCATACACACATATGTAATAATTGAGGATGCAATCCCACCCAAGTGTTGAAAGAGGGAAGAGGATTGTTTGTTATTATTTTAAATTAAAGGTGGTTTTTTACATTGTTTCTACAACCAAATGCTTTTTACACATATTGTACTTACATACTACAAGACTAATAAATAAAGAAAGAAAAATTACATATTGATAAGTGATTGTATACGCCCGCCCGCCCAATGCTCAATATGCGAATCAATAATCATAGCCAACCAACCAACAGTAATAATAATATGATCCGCTGCAGGTTGAAAATGCCATAACATGAGATTATGAAGTGGAAGATGGAAAAGAAGGAGTATAGAGCTTGCTATTTGGTGGTTTAACATGATGAACGATAGAAGCTTAACGGCGGCTCATTGCCAATGGTAAATTTCATAATTCGTTGATGATTGAATCATCTCTGGGGTGTTCAATCAATAGATATATAACTGATTGAGCAAATGAATGAATGAATGAATAAGCGATGAATGAATGACTTTATCAACAGATGTAGTAGACTTCATGGCGACTAAGACGTTAAAGCAAATAGCAAATAATATTTATTCAAGGCTTTTGCGCAGCTGCAATAGCAACTTGTGAATAATATATAGGAGTAAAGCAGAGTTTCTTAAACTTTTTCAGGCACTGATCACTTTTTATATTAAAAGAAAATAAAATATTCACAACTATTCTCCGATGTCTTAGTACCTTTTACACCTTAATATTTCTATACTATGCTGAATTATTTGATTGATAGATTTACATTAAAAGTACAGCAGATCATAAGCGGCTTTAAAGCTGATTATATAAAGGGAATACCTCTTCCAGTTATCAGAAAACTGAACGTATTTTAACATACCAGTTACAATCGGCAATTAAACGTGTCTGGACCAAATTGATTGTTTGAAAATTGGTAGTATATCATGAGGGGTACCGATTGTATGTATATTATTATTATCATATATATCATTGAACAAATTATAAAAATTCGAAACATTTATTATACAATATAATTTTAACATGTCCTCAATTTTTGCTTGGCTTCAAGAGATTTTTAATGGATCACTAAATGTCATGCTGTTTAAAGTTTAAGAAACGCTAGAGTAAAATTCACTTGTAAAATTACTTGAACAACTGTAAGTACATAAATATTACCATGACTTGAGGGAAATTTGTATGTAGTACATTTTCATGTTTGCTGCCAGGTTTAGACCGCTTAGTTTGGCAAAATTACCAATTTGATTTATTTTTTCTTTTCTTTTCTTTTTTTTTAGGAGATCGTGCCCGTTTACACCAACGACGTATTGCCTTCGAAGCGAGTTGTTCTCAGCCCAAACCTCGAGTGATTTATATTAGAAAAAAAACCACAGATCTATATTTTCCTTCAGGCACAATATTACATCGTTGTGATGAATCTTCTGGTTGTTGTCCAAATGCTAGACACATTTGTGGACCAAAAACTACACAAATTGTTTCGCTGCCATTTGAAGTAAAACATAGTTTCAATGGTCCCAAGGAACCAGTCGAAGTACCTTTACTTAATCATACCGCATGTTATTGTGATGAACCAGCGAAATTTGGCAATGATCTACAAATTAGACGAAAACGTTCTCATCATATACACATAGTAGCGCCATTAAAGTTTAACACGTTATCCACCCATCCTAAGGGTGTATGTAGATGTCCAAAGCATTTTGAGCGTGTAAAGGAAAACGAACATCAATATACTAATTTGGAGGATTATGATTATAGTGGTGACATCCATAGTGAAGCTGTCAGTTCAACACCAACGACAAAAACGCCAAAGTGTAGCTGTGATTGTCAGCCAAGTGATAATCATATATGTAAACGTTTGAAGAATGGCGAAGAAGGTTTCGCTGTATTGGATCGAAAGTAAGTTAAAGACTATTGTTACAATGATGAAGTCTCAAAAAGTTTTGACTCATTCTAATAATGGTATATGATGTCGTACTAGAAGTCTTCTTTAAGTAATGCCAACTCAATAGGTGTAAAGACTGTGAGAACGATTCCAGTGGTAGCGGTAGGGTCTTCAATGCTCGTATGTACAAAAATTAACACTGAAGCTAAAATTATTCGAATCACAATAGGATGAACTCCCAGTCTGTCTATCGTACTTTCTTCTACTCTAATGCCATTTGAGGATCAAAACTTTTTAGAGAATCTCAACTTACTTATTTGTTACAATTTAATTAATAAAATTTCTTTTTTTCCAGATGCATTTCCAATAATGAATGCAGTCCGCCAATATGCAGTCATGGCATTTATAATAGACAAGTCGGACGTTGTCCACATGCCAATAGTAATCAAAGGACAAACTATGAACACTCCGGATGGCCTCATTACAGTTTCGATTAAGCAGTTTTCAAAAATCCAAAATCTACACGAATTTCTTTTAACCACACTCGAAATTTATACACATATGTATTTTGTAAATAATTTTAAAGGTTTTCCAATCATCCATTTTCAGTTTTCATCAACATAACTTTGCCAAGTTTTAGTTTACACATGTAATAATGTATTTTTTGTTTTTATGTTTTTGGTTATTTCTATTTTGGTATCTACTACATAGTATTGAGTAGAGGATCCAAGCCAAGAGAAAGTATTTAAGTGACATTCAATATTTTGTACTTAAGACTAAATTAAGTTATCTACAGTGAGATAAGAGAGTGCGTGACCAGTGTAAATTATCAATTAAGTTGAATCCTACTTTTTTATATGTTACACTTAATTATTATATTATATAAATTAATAATACATAATCATAAAATCAATAAAGCTAGTCAAAAGTCGTGACGAGAAATTTTAAGATCAGAATCTAGACAGTGGAACGAGAATTATGATATCAAAGGTATGTACTCGTAGTAGTGATCCAAAACATAAAGCAATAGCCAAATAAATAGTAAAAATGCCCAAATATCTAAATTATAATATTGCCAGAAATTCAGGAAAATTGCTGGACTCTGTAGATGTTGTGCACCATGATAACGTAAAACATAATCTACCCAATATGCAACAGTTACACTGGCATTCAATGGACGGTCACTGTAGAGTTGGGCATAACGTTTGCTCTGCCTGTTGTAACTAACATTTGTCAATATGCTCACAATGGCATCATATAATTGTGTATTTGTTATATTGTGTATATCCAATGCCAAACCTAGACCCTGACGCACTGCTTTCGCAACATTAGCATATTGATCACCCATCAAAGGCAAACCCAATATGGGAACACCATAATGATATGCCTCTGTCAGACTTGCCTTACCGCCGTGTGTAATAAAAAGCTTTGTTCGTTTATGTGCAAGTATTTGAGATTGTGGCCACCAATTTGAGTAATGTATATGATTTGATGATGAATTATTGAAATATGATATGCCATCATAGGTCCAGAGTATTGTATATGAAGAAAGTCTTTCGAATGTGTTTACAAAGTCAGACACTGTTGTTTGAGGTATGTTTCGCTGCCATCGTATACGCGTACCCAAGCTTAAGTAGATGATATCTTTATGGCCGAATTTGTCTAAATCCATTAAGCTAGTATTTTGGTGTTGTTGCATTTCAAATTGTATCCCACCAATTTCAATTATACCCGGCACATTTGATGTTATTGGTCCTTCACTTATTGCATGATGATTACACAATACCAAAGAGACATTACGCCGCATCATATCATAGTCTGGATAAAGAGAGGCGGGAAAATGTTTTCTATTTATGTATACTAATGGAAATTAGTTTTTCAAATCATTCACATATGCTTGAAAGTGATAAGATACTCACTCATATATACCACGCATAACATGCTGTGCTATTATTTCTGTTAACGCTTTCCAAAGTCTAAAACTCCAAGCATTTATTAATCCACTTCTTTCATATTTATCATAGGGTTGTTGAACCAATAAGCCCAGCTCAGGATTACCCAAAAGACTGTGTATATAACTGATAGGTTGACCGGGCCAAATTAATATGACAGGACATTGATAATGTGCTGCTATGCCCAATTGATAGTCATTGAAAAGATAGCCAAGCAATAACAAATCAAACTTTTGATTTTCCTTTATAAACTGCTGCCAAATAGGATCCGCGAGAAAACCACTTGTATGCTCAATGGATTGATAGTTTTGTTGCAAACGCTCAAAGAGATCTCCGGACACTTTATTGGTAAAATTGGTATAATTAAATGAGAGTTGTAAATGTCGAAATTGTAAAGACGAATTAATGAAATCATAATGTGAATCCAAAGGTAGTGTAGTCACTAAAGTAAGTTGGTGTCCACGTTCCAGGAGTACTCTAGTTATAGCACTGTATACCAACAAATGCGAACGTATGCCATTAATGAAAAGGCCAAGTATATGCGCAGCACTCACGAATTGTATCGAAATGGAGAGCAGTAGAACTGCGACTGTTGACGCTGACAATGTTGACATTGTTATGATATCATTTCATTGTCAAATTGATAGAAATTGATAATAAAAAGTCCATTATTTGGTCAAAGGTAATTACCCATTAATTATAAATGAATCAAATTAAAACACTTAAGACCATCCACTGATAAGTTTCACAATATTTTATTAAATAGTTCAAAAGAAATTTAACATTTACAGAACAAACAAAATATGAAATTCAATTACTCAAACTAAGCAAAATGGCAGTGCCACGTTTGATCCAATATTCAGCTTTTTCATTGCCAGACTTCAAATCGACAGCAATAATAAAAGAGCCCGAACGTATTGGATAATAATAGGATGGACATTGATAAACGCCGCGAGTACGCTTCTTAAGATTTTCAACAGGTTTGAAGTGAATCACTGGAAGAGGACAAATCAATTCCATGGGCATGGGATCTTGTAAATTTTGTGATTTACGCAGCCAACCGGCACCCTCTAGATATAGATTGCGCACATAAACACCGCCACCTTCTCGTACGATACGTGCTGCAGCTCCATCATCTTCAACAAATACAAAGAAATCCCACGATAGTTCATCGATGGGTGTCTTTGTAGCACGGGCAGAGGTCTGTAGTACAGCCGTTAAAAACCCAGTGGGAAAGGTATAAGCTGCCAACCAAAACAGAGTTGGTGGACGTAGTGTTTTTGCCCAAGCAGCAAAATGGGCGAGGCGAAAACTCAGATCACGAGCCCATGCAGCTAGCGGTCTTAATGAACTATAAGCTTTAGAAGCGAAACAAATAAACATATAAGTATATATATTAAAAGAAGAACAATCAAAACTTGTTTCTTGAAACTTACTTTTAAGCCATTGTATGGGAACACGGCCTTCGTAGATCGCTGTGAAAATATCCTCCAAATCACTACTCATAACAACCAAACCCTTTATACCTTTACGCAAATCAGTCAAATGACTACGCATACGACTTAAGAGGGCATTATATCTTTCGATTTCTTGCAGAAGAACGACTTCGAGTGGGGAACGATTTATGCCAATAATTTTTGCTGTTTGCTCATAATTTATTTCATCCGGTGTGCCTGCGAGTAGATCTTTGGCTGTATCATATACACTATTCTCCTTATTTTCACCTGAACCAGAGCTAGTTTGGGCTTGCATTGACAACAAAGTTTCAAAAAGCATGCGTGCCTCACCAATAAGTGAGGCTATATCTGCATTAGGATGTTGTCCAAATGCCTCTGGCTTATCGAAATTTGGAAATAGTTGTATCTGATCAATATAAGACTGAACATCACCATCACTTGGTATAAAGTAGTTTGGCAACGATGATAAGCTTTTGTTGATAAGAGTTACAACATTATTATGAATTGGTATAATGGGTATATACATATATCATTCTATTACTTACCGATATTTAATTGTTTGTATGGCAGGTTCACAAAAATATTGATTTATATAGGTTGTAAGCAAGCGACGATCCCAATCATCAGTTACATGGCCACCATAATTTACACCTGCAATAAGATACTTGAGTGCACCCCACGGAGTCTCATCCTCATATTCATTTAAATATAAATGCAACAAAACTTCGGATACTTCAAAATCAGAATCATTAAAACTATATACGACATTCCAACCCAATTGCAAAAACTTCTTGCGTTCCAATAAAATCGTATGAAAGAAACATAAACTGAAAAGTAACTTCTTATACTTTCCAGGATCATTTGCAGTATCCATATTCACTTCATTAACTATATTATAGAGACGTTTCATATTTGATCTGATGCCACGTGGGGGTTCTGTGGTCATCTTAATACTTGTTTGTAATATTGAAATCGGAAAATCTGGATGTGGACTTGAGCTCAGCCACAAACGGAATTTCTTATGTAATTTCATTGTTTGCATTGTTGCAATCATTTTATCCAATGTTGGCATCCAACTAAGCGACAAATGGCAATTAGCCAAAAATACCCAATTACCATCACGTATACCATCCATGATGAGACGAGTGGCTACTGGTGCTTGACCTTGTCCCAAACTAAGAGAAAACATACGCGAATTCATTTTCACAGTTTCGGACAAGGTAATAAGTGATTGTGTGGGATCAACGCCCGGAGAGAGGACAAATATAAGAGGTGTTTGTGAAATAGATTCTTCAAATGTTGCTTTCAAATCTAGTACTGGTGGTTCAACATAACGTGGACCCAATTTATTAATAATAAATTGAGTCATACAAAAGGAAATGCGATCTGCACGTAAGGCCCTTACAACGCAAATCTTTTGGAAATCAGTAAGTTTGTCATTCCATTCACCAACTAGTTCTTCCGTCTCGGGAAATGTGGTAGCATACCATGCTATAAATAATAAATAAAGTTTATAATTGAATGCAATAATATATTATTATAACAAACCATTCCATAGCTTAGGATTTTGTTCAAATGAATCAACAATACCATGAAAACCTGGTACTTTATCCAATTCAGTAACATTATCCCAAGCTGGTTCCGATATCCATGCTGCAATTGGAAAATTTATTAATGTAATTAACTTCCAAAATTATGTTTCAAAAGATTGCACACACCTTGTGCAGGATTTGGTACTTGTCCCTGCTTATCCAGGACTATACCACCTTTTAAAATGAACTCATATTCTTCTTCAATCAATTTTCCGGCATTCGAAAGAATTTTCGCTGTCATGTGTATGGAAAATAACAACTTGTGCATCTCAAAGAGACCACGACAAGTATTTCTGTAGACCGCATAAGTGTGATAATCATTTATGTTCTGTATGCGTTCCGAGACCAATTGATTCTTTGGACTACGCTCAATAGATTGCGTAAAGAGTAATATGTATGCAGCCAATGAGAAGACATACATTGGATCTATTTTCGACATGTCCATAAGGACAAAGAACAAAATGGCAGCACGCTCTGCTGCTGGCTGATATTCTTGACGTGCTGCATCAATTTCTACTTCAGTGACCTCAGCCGTACTTAATGATTCTTTCACCAAAACCGATGTCTGTCGAGATTTTTGAAGTGTATTAAACAGTTCATCATCATCCAACAATGATCCACGACTTTCATTCAATAAACGTAAGATTTCACTATCTAAATCCAGCAAGGTTCGTTTGTTACGTGCTATTGTTAGCACAAGTTCATCCTTTTGTTCCTCCAGTGCAGGTTTTTCTTTGCGCACAATTATACCCAGCAATTGTGCCTGTAGACCATCTTGCTTTAGGGCAAAATTGACAATTGTTGTCTTAGACGATATCTCTGGGGGATAATGCGGGTTAGAGATTTTCGTGGTTATGTAAAATCGGAAGTTGTCGTTATAAGTTATAAATTTATCATTGAATTTAATGAGTTTTTCACCAGCCTGTACGGTATAACTCTTTCGGAGTATAGGATTTATAGCTTGATCCAAATATTCTCCAATATTTTGCAATAGCACGGGAGTGCCAGCTGCCATTGCCCTTTCCAAAACTTTTAAATAGTCACTCATACTGAAATCTATTACAAGAATTTCATTTTTTGACTCTAGATTCTTGATCCAAGTATTTGCCTGCATTTGTGGATCGATAACCAATGGCCAACGACTACCTAATGTCACAATGACACCATTTTCAGTACTCAGATCATCGGCTGGTAAGCCTTGTATATTCCATTCACGTATCGATATTGCATCACTTACAAAATGTGTAATCTTCAGATCCATTGTGGCCGGTACTTTAAGTTCTTTGATGAGGTTCACCCATTTCGTAACAAGTATTTCACGATATTTTGTATCGAAAGCACCGAGATACGACATGAATGCTATTGAAAGCAGTACATCACCTGGTAATTTTTCAAAGTCAAGATCTAATTTATTGACCGTATCAATCCAACGTTCACGTTCGCCTGAAAGCGATTCCACTAGTATAATAGCACGTTCCAATTGCTTGCTAAATAATAAAGAAATTCATTATGGAAAATATGTACGAGTATGTAGAAATATGTGATTCCAAATTAACTTACCGTAAACGTTCTTCTTTAGCACGTAACTCATTCAACAGTTCTGTCTTTTCAGCCAATTGACGATATAATTCTTCAATAACTGCTTGCAATTCCTCGAGCTGTTTTCGGGCTTTTGCCAGAGCAGCCTGCTTTTCCTCCAAAGAACGCATGGCATTATCAAGTTTCTCTTGCTTAGGTGCAACAATTCGATAAACTTTACCATAATTCTCAATAGCTAAGATCCATTCCATCAATGATTTACAAGCTAATGATACCACTGCTACCTTGTCTGGTTCCAATTCAGGATTCTTTGTATATATTGCAATGCGCTTTAAAGTTTTATCCGAAATATGATCGCGATCGAAATTCTTTAAATCATTTAAAAATGTTACTTCACCAAGCACTTTTTTGGCCATTTCCCATGTTGGTTCCTTTCCCAATAATATCAGTACTGCCTCCATAACTTTTTCAATTTTCATTGGCGGACGTCCATAGGATTTTACTTCAGAAATATCTTTTTTACTGAGTGCATCCAAAGCTTTTACAGCTGCATCAATCATAGGCATGACAACTTCCAAATCGGCACGTGCCGTGCTTGCCAGATCCAAGCAGATAATCTCCTCTTTTCTAATAACAACAGCTTCTGCATCAACTATTTCTTTTTGTTCAGTAGCTTCAGCCTTTTGAATCTCGATCATTTGAATGAATTCTTCACATTCCACTGCAAGTACTTTGACTTTTTCTGAGCTGACCTTCAACTCTTCGGTCATGACACTCACCTTCTCCTGGGTGTCAGCAATCTTTGACAAACCATTTCGCAATCTGTTAGCACTTGTTGACACCTCTAAGCGCTTCTGTACAAGCAAATCCTTAAAACCACTGACAAGTTGTAAATAATTTGGTGATGTTACATAATTGTAGCGCTTTACTTCCATTAGCATAATATCGGACATATCGGCTACGCTTGAATGTATGACAGAAAAAGCCAAAGCAATGTCTCTGTGAAGTGTCACTTCAGTAGACACAACGAGACTCTCACGATGCTTTTCTTCTTCTTTGCCGGGCACAGGCATATTTAATTGGAAACCATGCAAGAAGTGTGAAGCCACCTCGAGCAAAGCTTCCTGTGGCCACAATCTAAACCAATTTGGACTGGTTGCGCTCAAGAGGGCCGGATATTGACGTAAATAACTACGAAAACTCTCACCGATGGGACTAAAACAAAGCGCTACGTGCAAAGAGTCACGTACGTTTATCATGAAGAATGAATACAGAGCTTCTGTAGTAAATTGTATGTTCGCCTTTTTAGCTGGTCTCTCTAGTTCCGGTTTCAATTCCTCAAACTCATCTGACTTAAAAAGATTTATCTCACCCGTACTAAGCATATTATTAACGATCTCCAGGAAGGATAATTCTGCAACTTGTTCACTGCTGAAAAGGAATAGCGTAAGACGTTGTTTGATGCCCGTCAGCTTATACAGTTTCTTTAAATCCTCGCGAAACTCGCCAGTTTTGTATTTCTTGGTTACTTCAATTTGGAATATGCCCATTTCCAATATGAATGCCGCCAACTTTGCTAACACTTGACGACCAGAACCGCCAATACCAATATTCAGCATATGGCCACGTGGCTGAGATATTACACGTAATATACGCACAACATGCTCAATGGCTTCCTTAAAGAATACCAAGTTCATACGTGACATGCCTGGAAAATTATTATACTCAACCAGTTGAGAATTCATGTAATCACGTAATTTTTCCACAACAAGATCCTCGTATAAGCCCTGAGGATGAGCAAAATCACCAAACAATGGTGCTACTTTGTTGTGACAAAGACTATGATAAGTAACCTCAAAGTACTTTCCCAGTGTATCGTTTACAGCATTAAAGAACCAGCCTTGATCCATATCATCAACCAAACGATCGCAGAATACACGAATCACTTCGTGACACCAAAGACGCAAAAATAATGCTTTTTTTATCTGTAACTCGGACGCGGCACGTAGAAGTCCTTGAAATACACGTGAAATATCACGTAAATTGAAAAGATAATGTGACTTATTTGGAGTGGGCAGCATCTTTACAATGATCATGTTATAAAGCATAATTGTGGCATTCGTTATGGGCAACCACATTTCTCGAACCTCATTGGCAAAATCTTCTAATCTCTGCTTTAACATCGTACCAAATATACGTACAATGGTCTCTTCCGTGGGAAATGTTAAATTTAGCAAGACAAAACGACTTTGCGTTCGACCAGAAATCACTTGGCGACCACCTCCCGGTGGACCCATTGCTGCCATAAGCAATGTGTTTTGCACATAAATACGCTGTTGTGTTCGACGATTAAACCAATATTTATAATCGATCCATTGCCGTATAAGTTCTAAAGGCGGCTGAGACCCATAAACATCTTTAGCTGGCATATTGAAATCATCCATAAAGCATATCATACGCTTTCCACCGATTGGCACAAAATATGTTTTAGTACGTTTCTCAGTACGATTTTCAATAGATTCCTGTAAGCCAGCCGCCGTAGTCTGTGCCGAAATATTTACCGAAAGCACACTGTAACGTGTCTTATCACAGGCTTCCATGACACTAACAGCTGTTGATGTTTTACCTGTTCCCACGTTGCCAACCAACATGACCGGATGTTCTTCAGATAGTAGTTTCGATACTAAATACTCGTAACGTACTGTATCACCGGTCGGTACAATGATCCTGTAGTATGGTTGTTCCATATCAAAACGCCAAGTATCTGAAAGTTTACTCTCCCATGGTAAGAATGACCGTTGAACTGGATCGACGTAGTAATCATAAATAGTGTCCTTGATGGGAAAGCAACTCTCAATCTCACGTATATAAGCATCAATGCGATTTCTGCTATCTTCATCTACCGTAGCGCACACTGACCACACTAACGAAAACATAAACCAAAGTCTGGTCATATCTTCCAGACACTCCATATCATTAACATTGATGCCATTCTGTTTAGTTGCAAAACCCTCCAGTAACTTGCATAATGACATTACCACATTTATTTCTTCGGTTTTTACTGGTTCCTTGCAACGGAGATGCTTAAATTCCAATATTTTATCTAACATGAAATTAAAGTGCTCCTCCACAAATTTCACATACTCCTTCGGCTTTTGTCGTTCCAACCATGAGGTTACATACGGGTGCCATCCCCAATCTTTGTAGTCATTGTAGACCATACCGCATCTGGATACTGTCGCTGGTGAGGCTACAGCCAAATCTCCAACCTCAAATAACAAGGAGACCTGTGACGGCATTGTTATTCGTTCACTATTCACTAATGTCAACAGTTTATTATCATCCATAACCGAGTTCATATTCTCTATCCAAACTGCATCAACCGGGCCATCAAAAAGTAACCATTTCAGTGTAGGATCCTCATCAGCACAAATGACGCGCATAATAGAGCTAAGCACACCATCCAACCACTCGCCTGTGGCCAGATTATATTCACCATACAATTCAGCCAGATTAAGTGCCTTGGGATTGACTGGATGTACTATAACAGCCTCCCAACCAGGTATTTTGTTCGCATTCATACGGAAATACGCGCCTTGCAGGCACTTCCATGTTACCGATTTTGCTGTACCAGTATCACCTATGATCATGACCGAATGTCTTGAATTCTTTGTCTCATATAGTTCAATTATTTTTTTCACAGCAATGCGAATGGTCTGAAGTCCTTGAGCCCGCAATTCATCATGAATAGCGACATTAAATTCTTTATAATCGATAACAGGTAACGAAACACCTGGAAATATATCCGACATAATGCCTTCGAATAATGGTAAATCAAATGCAGTTAAACGTGCCACATTCATATCCTTCATAGCTAAATAGACAATTTCTTCCTCATTTGTGTTCGGCAATTGGCGACGCTTACGTCCGGCATAGCGTAAAAGGGCCACCATTGAACGTAAGCCAAAGTCATAGTGATATTGCTTCGAAAGCTGTTGCTTGGCCAGCTCATAAAGCGTAAAAACTTTACGTGCCAAGTTTCGTGTATTAGAGAAGCCATCAGAGAAAAGTAAATTCTCAGCAATAATTATATTATCCGGGACCATCATCGAAATAGGTCGGAACATTGACTTTAAATTATCTGGCAGTTCTGTGCGACCTGCATAACCGGGATTCATGGTAATGAAAAGACCCACTGTATGCTTTAACTTTATCATTTGACCTTCGAACATGAATTCGGTTAGCTTAGCGGACAGTGCTGTTAAAATGCATAAAATTTGTTGGGCCACCACAGAAAGCACCTCAATATTAATGCGATTGAATTCGTCAAAACATCCCCAAGTACCGCTTTGTGCAAGACCTGAAAAATTCTTGCCTATGCTTTTATAGTCGAGACCTTCGGAACAATTGGTCACAATAACCCACATGCCCAATGCTTTGCCCAAATCTTTGACAGTTTCTGTTTTGCCAGTGCCAGCAGGACCCTTTGGACTACCGCCACGATGCAAATGCAAAGCAGTTGTCAATGTTATATAACAACGATCTGTAAGCGGTGTGATTACCAAACGACCTGAGTTTCCCGTATATTCATAACCATACCAATTCTCAGTATTTGTTTGACGTATTACACACAATTCGGATTCACGATGCCAATAGAAACGCAACTGTGAAAACCATTCGAAGTGCCCAATATCTTTACAATTTGCCTTGTACATTCGATCAATGACATCACGTCCATGAATTTCCAATGTTATTAAAGTATTGACCTTAAGACGCATAATCAAAGTTAATTCTTTGCGACTCATCTCCGAAAGCTTAAGCAATACTTTGCTTTGCTTGCGTTTTAATTTGCGAAGAGGCTTCTTTTGATCCACCAATTTACAATGTATCAAGCTACGTGTGCACTCAGTTGTCCATTGTATCTGACATGTGGTAAGTATCATTTGTCCCGGCCATAATGAAATCCATTTTTCACGATTGCTTACTAGTTTCTTCAGAGAGGCTCTTGTCAATTTCAATTGTTCACGCATAACTGCAAACATATAATCCTCAACCTGACGCAACCAACGTTCAGAAGGTCCATCTACATATAATAATTGTAAAAACTCCACAAATTCTCCATCATCCGAATACATGCCAGTTGCCTGCCATCGATTCAAAGTTTTACCCACACGTTTCAACTCCAATTTGTATAGATTATCAAATAGTTTTTTCAAATGTGTTTGTACCAGATCAGGACGTTTGGCATTACCTAAAATCTCTAGTAAATCATCATTTGATATAAAATAGAAACGTGGAAACAATTGACGCTTCGACTCCAAATATATTTCCAAAGCACGTTGTATCAGCTCAAGACGTTCATCCATTTTATTGAAGCGATTTAATATAAACGGAGGTGGACGTAAATGTGTTGCCTTTAAGGCGGTCTTCACTTGAAACATTTTTGATGAAATCATACGAAATTCATCTGTTATGGCTGCAAATCGTTGAGCTTCCTCTGGCAATTGTTTACGTATGTCTTCACCTTGAAATATATTCTCCAAATAGAACCATTGACGTTGAACGGTCAAGGCTTTCTCAAATGTTTCTGCTATATATGACAATGTCTTCTCCCAATAATCAACAACTTCAATAAATGGTTCAACGAAACGTGTTGATTTCATGGCAGAAATTTGAACTAAATGCTCTTCGAGCAATTGAAAACATTCATCGACATTCTTAATGCGATAGAGACCATCACGATAGAAAGCCATTTCAAATGTTTGTTTCTTCCAAATCGCAGCAATATTCTTAATGCCATTCTCAATGGCCAATTCCATTGTGGCAGCATTCGATATATCTTGTATATCTTCAGAAAATGCTTGAAAATCCAAATTAATAATTAATTCCAAAGTGAATTTTTTGGAATTTTCATCGAAGTCACTAAAAGAGGAAAATATGGTAAATATTAACAGAAATCATATTAAAGAAATGAGAAACTTACACTCCCATGACTTCACGTACGCGATTCCAGTGACGTGTACGCATACATGGGTTTTTCAAGGCCGTTATCAAAGGCAGCGTACGTCGAAAGCTGTCCAAATTTTTTGTGGTCACTTCAAGCATTTCCCAATGTCGTTCATAATGTTTTTTACTTAATATACTAAATTCCTTATAGAGACCCATAGCAATATCTTCCATTTCATCAATATTCATTTGCCAAAAATTCCCCTTACGCCATGCTGACCAATTTGTTTGCCAATCCAATACCAGCTTCCAGATGTTTCGTACTATTTCCACTTCACTATCTAATTTACGTAGATGAGGATTTTCTGGTTGATTAATATTATAAATAGCAAGATCTCTTGTCAAACTCTCTTCAAACTTAAAACAATCTTCAATTTTTGCCGAAATTATTTTCAAATACTTAAGTGCAATTTTAGGATTACTAATGCAAAAAAAAAAAAAAAAAAATCAAGGGGCTAAAGAAATAGAATAAGAAATTATGGGTTATGAAAAATTTACATATCCGCAGCTGTTGGTAGCTTCACATAGAAATCATCAAGAAATTCTTTTATTATTTGCTTGAATTTTTCAGCTTGTTGTAATAATGTTTTCTTGAATTCTTCGCGATTATTCTCTAACATTTCATCAGCATCTCTAAGTTTCTTTAAATAATTTGTCCATAAATTAGATAAGCCTTCAACTTGTTGTCTAGTACTATCCGGTATTTCAACAGCATATTTGTCAATAAGTTTAAACAAATCCAACATGGGTGGAAATGATTCTTGTTTAGTGGGAACTTCAGAAACTAAACGTTCAAAAAACTGTTTTGCCTGTTGAGCCTCACGTAATGTTCTCGGTACTATCATTATACGTTTCTCATTTTTTGTAACATAACGATAAATACCTAAAAAAATAAAAAAAATTTAAATGTATTATTGAATTATCCAAAATGTACGAGTATGTACTTACTTTTTATTAAATGTGTTGAATGATCCACGAGTAATTTAACATTTAAAGTTTGCCATTTTTCAATCCAATCTAATATGGTGTTTTTAATATAATTCTGATTCATTAAAATGAAATAAACATGTGTCAATGAATCAACAAATGATATTTCATCTCCCAAATGACTATAATCATCAATAAAATCTTGATAAACCTGAGCCGATTGTGATGTACTTGTTATTTTTTCTATATATTCTTCTTCAGTTGTCTTCCATACGGCATTATAATTATTCCAGAATTGTATATAACGCACAATTTCCGCACGTTCATATAGTATTTCTCCATTTATTTTCGCTATTAAATCCAGACACTCGGGATCGGTACGAAATACCTTTGGAAAAGAATCTTGTTGATGTGTTTTCGGAATATTCATTTTATTGCCAATTCTTGGAAATTGATCAAGTATCATTACAATACGATCGACTATGCCAGAGATCAGATCAGCCACAGTGTCCATATCAGGAGTTAAAACAATATCACGTTCTATGACATCGGATTCCATAACTAAGATTGGTGAAGAAGCCATACCACTATCCTTGTACAATAAATGAAAAACATAGTTAAGCGAATTACGGGCACTGGTCAAAAATGAACTAGCCAACATATCATCGAATATATTCACATATCTGTACCATTCTAAGGCCATCTAAAAAATGTTATATATGAATGGTAAATTAATCAATTTTATCATAAGACTATTGTAGTAGTAGTTCTTACATCTTCAATGACAGTCTGAAACTCTCTTAAAACAGCCATAAGTAATTCAATTATTGTATTATACAAATTCTTTAATTTGGTTGTTATCCTTCGTATATAATTTGAAAGATGATGCTCGAATACCGATATGGTAACAGCTCCCGAAAATGTGAACTTCAACATTTGTGTATCGCATATAGTCTCACATGTACGCGCAATACAACGATTTGCACGCTTATAAATATCCATAGTATCTTGCAACTTCGATGTATGTTTAGCACAATCAGCAATATAGGCATCGCTTAACTCACCGCCATAGGTCAACTTAAAGACACCGGGTGCAATTTTCCGATCGCAAGCATTGATTAAGGCACGAAACAATAAACGTTCTTCTTCTGTCAATGCCGCCAGTATACGATTATAGTCTAAGCAAACCTGAACCACACTATTATAGACAAATTTAAGTGTACTATATTTTTCATATATCTTCCTTATAGCACTCGGCACTGAGAAGCCCAACTGTTCGAAATGATGCGCCTGCTCACAAATACTCAATATTGATCGATCTATATTGCATTCAAGCAAACCACGTTTCACTTTGCTGCGTATAAGCAAAGTACGATCGAGTTTTTGAGAAAGTGCTGGGGTTCCGCATATCCTGGACCAGTCATCAAATGATTTGCGTATCTCTTTTTCAAATTCCTTCCGCAGGGCACCGAATTTTTCGAGGGTAACATGTGCTTCGGGCACTACCGGCAACCATTCAGATGAATTTAAACGATCACGTAACCACTGTAAACGCTCCAAATTTATACGATAACCTATGGCACGTGATGCATAGTAAGGTACCCAGGACTCATGTAATTTGCTACGATCAATAAGCATACGTTGAGTGTTGTCCATTTCTTCAGAAAACGTAATCCATACGGCGCTCACTTGTCGCAAATACGTTTTACGTAGAGTACTACGATAGGAGTAGAAAAGCATCACATTCAAGGCTTCCAATGTCTCTTCAATATTGCAAACATGTTGAAAGACATTCGACATTAAACGCTGAACTGTCTCCTCAAGACTTTGAACGATACGTCTATATTTGACAACCTCTTCATACCTGAGAATATTAAAAGCAATTATCATTAATTTTATCATCTCATTCAAATTTCTACATGTGTTTAATGCTAACCATTCATTTTTATGTACATTCAGTATTAGTTCTTTTGAATCTGTTTCCAGCGAAGACAAAGTGTTTAGAAATTGTGTCTCAACACGTTCAGCAATTTTTTCAAATTCGGGACCATTAGTCCCACCAAAACGTGGCCTCGGTATGCTTTCGGTTTCATCAAGTCGCCCGAATACAATCATTGACTCACATATATCGATAACATCGTTGAGACGCTCCATAAATGCATCAATATGATTAAATATCATGGCATTGTCCAGATCCCAACCGATTTCCGGATTGCGTTTGGCATGTTCTTCAGACATAGTGTCATACATACCCTTATAGGTAAGACAACAATCGATAGACATATTGCACATTTTGATACCAAATCGTGAATTACCATCAAGTATTTTTTCCAGATTAGTTTTTTCCGTACAAAAACGTATTATCTGATTACTGAGATTACGAAATAGTCCCGTTATTAAATCACGACGATTATAATGTTCCGAATTAAGCCATATAAATCGAATTAAATGTATTATATGCGGCAGTAACTGCGATACTGAAGCAGGACTATCGGCAATGTCGATTTCCGCACATGGTCTAACCAATAAATATAAGTAATTTATATTTGACATGGCCTCTTCCATCTCTTGCTTGCATTCATAAATTAATTCATCTATTTGTTTGATATATACAGAATGTGCTAAACGTAATACACCAATAATTTGTTGTATATCATTATGTTCCAATTGTGTATCAAGACCTTGTAAGACCTCAACTGAAAATTAACCAAAAAAATATACATGTATCATGTTTTTTCCTATTTGAATATCAGGGAATAGTGTTTATTATAGAAACGAAGAACGCTAGAAAAGGAGGGGACAAGAACCATTCTGCCTTGAAGCTACACAAAACTTGAATTCCAACGATGGTTTGAAGGAGAATCTCACCAATATTGCATTGAAACAAAACCCATACTAACAATAGCGAACAAGGGTTATTGAGACTAAATTGAAAAGGTCTTATTGATCAATGTAGATTGTAAGTATAATAAAAAATAGGAAATTATAGAGCAGTTGATGCACCAGAGTGTAAAATCTAGGCATCCATTACCTAGAACCAACAGAAATTGTAAGTTTACCTCTAAAGAGAATCTTTGATTTTTTAATGAATGCCAGAAACTCTGAGGAGTTGTAATTATGAGATTTGTTACAATAGGCGAGGTGACTAGCTGCCGCCTTTCCCTTATCTAATATGCACGTACGTATAATCAAATTTACTTATGAGTATCATATACTTACAACGATATAACCAAAATTCATATTCATCACCAACCACAACAAATTCCTGTGGCACAACCAAAGTTTTATCATTTAACAAGGTGCGTATTTGTGTTGCCCAGTATACGGCTACGGACTCCAAACTCTTGACAAACTCACGATCATGAGCAATATTTTCACGTGCAATCTGTTTTACCACATACGGAACATACAATACCGTCATTCCTGCCATCTTGTAATGCATGCCAGTCAAATAGGCTAGAAATTTATCTATCGCCCTACAAAAACGCAGCTTCACATTTTCACTCCATTCCGTAAAGTTACGTAATGTCGGGGCATAGACAACTTCTAGTACACGTAAAAGGCAACCATCTACGTCATCGTGTATAGTGCCAAAATTAACTTCATCATGAAATCCTTCGACGGTGAAAATTTGATTGGGCGATCGTACAAAGTAACTGCAATCACAGACCGAAGCAACAGGAAAACTCCGGCATGCCGTCAGCAAGTCACAATCATAGAAAATAGTCAGTAATGGTTGATTTATTTCGATCAACCACGAGCGTATAACATTCAATGTTTCTTCATTCCAATCGCGATGATCCAGTGTATAGAGTATCGTCATGCGTTGTACATAATCCACCAGTTTTGCGAGATCCTCTTCGCTATAGTTGGCACGTGGTATCTCTTTTACCATGGAATCTTTACGTTCTCCTTTCACAACACGTTCAGCTAATAAAAAATGAACAATGTACTTAATACTATAACAATGATGCAGCACAAATTACCATTGCCCACACTTCCGATATCGGAAAATAAGTCATCATCTTCTTCATTATTAATATTAGCCATGTTCGTTTTAGATATTGAAAATTATTTTAATCTCAGCTTTTGTGATATTTGATAAATTTCAAACTAATCTGTTCGACTTGACTTGATATTTTATTTTGAATTGTAAACAAAATCCATGGCGACTGTTCTTTTTTTTTTTTGTTAGTAAATCTCCTTGGCAGCAATATTTTGTTTAATTTCTTTATTTTTCACCTCTCACTAAGACAATAGCGCTAGACGATGCAGGCGAGATGAGTTTCTTACATGAACAAGTTTATCCACATAGTTACATTTCCATTAAGAACATACTCCTTTTACTAGAAGTAGGTCCAGGTCTTTATTTCTGATATGCCATGTAGCTCGTGTGATTGCTCTAAGGATTATATATAGAGCACTTTGTTAAACATCATTGTTGCCATAGAATTTGGAACCATATGTCCAAATTGTTTTAATAGTATACATAGTATTCAAGAATCAGACCAGATTTGAAGTTAATTACCCAGTGGAGACTTTGTGCTCTCAGTTTCATATATGTTTTGTCTAAGTTTCGATTTGTTTTTGCCATATTAGACATCTATCCATTAATGTGAACGCCCAGATAAGTTATCTGTTGAGTTTTGAGGAATTGTTGAATCATTTAAAGTGGCTGGAGAACAAGTCCTATGGTTCAATGTAAATATATCGTCCTTATATTGACTATTCTGCTCATTGACTTCGATCCGCCAGTTATATGACCAACTCTTGAAAGATTTTAAGATGATTGTCCAGATCTGATGCAGCATTACCTTGGCCACAGGTTCGGCATTGACATAGGCTAAAGTGTTGATGTGACAAATCGTGAACTTGTTGGGATATCAGCACTACAATATAAAAAGTATAGAGAACACTGCCTTGGGGAACACCAGTTTTCATTACAAATTCATTTGTTATAAAATTAAAATGTATCTCTACATAAAATGCGAGTTAGGGTGTATGAGTTTTGAGATATCATTTTGTAAATTAAACCTTGCCATGCTATACTGGATGATCAAAAGCTTGTGCTACTTATATCAAGAAATACTGCTGAGCAACATTTTCATAGTTTAAAGGAATTTCTTATTTCAGTTGTGATTATGTTGATCAATTGTTCAATGCTTTGAAAGAAATCCAAACTGGTGAGCCGGGATTATGTTGTGATTAGTTTGTAAGTGGTGATTAACTGTGTATATTATTGTACAATCTTCTCAAACAATTTCGAAATACACGAAAGCGGGCTTATATATATCTATCTGTATGAAGAATTACATGTCTTATACTTCCCGGGCTTATGATAACTGATGTAAGTATTTGATTTGAAGAATGACAATATAGAGTTGTGAGAGAAACGCTATTGCCAAGTTTTAAATTCAATTAGTATAATAAAATCATGACCTGCAGATTTTTTTCGTATTCAGTTTTAATTTATACAAAATGTTTTGATTCCTTTTGAATGGGTTTTTAATCGAAATACATAGTAACATACATAAAGAAGTTATGATTGACTGCTGTGGATGCACAAAATTATTTGTATGTGAAACAAATACTTTGGTCTTCTCTCCATTTGAATGTGCTTAGCTTGATTCGCTCTATTATGGGAGCATCCATTTCCACAGCAATTTTCAATGAATTGTTGGCTATTCAGAGTGATAAACTAGTATAGTATTTGTAAGTCATTGAATATCACACATTTTATTGCTTTGATACGGTTTTTTTGCAATTATAAATAATTTGCATAAATTAAATAAAAATATAAATAGTTTTAATATTTTTAAAATAAATCTATTGCAGTTTCAAAGAACAAAAAGTTCTTAATTGATAAGCAACACAAATTTGATTTTTAAACTACCCCCAAATCCGTTGAAGAAAGAATAAATTTTCCAACACTGCTAAATGAGAAAACAAACAGAATTCATTACTCAACACTAACATACGCGCACAATACAAATCGAGTGCATTTTATTATTGTTTACTAAAATTAATTTATTGAATTTAATCAAATGGCTACCAACAAAGAAAAAGTCGCTGGCTCCAATATTGACGAAGTTTATAATACTTGGAATGAAACATTTCCCGAACTAAATATGCGTAAAGCCGATTTAACAAATCCGACTGAGGCATTTCTTGTAAAGACATTTGTTGCCTATTTGCGTGCCTTTGGCTACAGAGTGGAACCTCCAAAAATAGAAGGCGGCAATCCAGAAAAAGAAAAGCGCATATTTCTTATAATCATAGCGCGTCATATAGAAAAGATACTGCAAATTTCAGTTAAATCACGTACATTCACGTACTATGATTTAATAAAACCAGGTAGGTTTATCCATATTACAATTTTTCAGTTTCCCTAATTTTCACCGTTTATTCCTGTTTGTCAATAGCGCCAAAGAAAACAATAAAATGCTTGGATATTTTATACAATTATTTGTGTTATTTTAATATGTACAAACAAGATGTTCTTGTCAAAGCGAGTGATCTTATCCAGAAATACGAGGATACTCAAGCGAAAGTTAATGAAATAAAACGTGAAATTGTTAATCGAAATGAGCGCAAAATTGAAGTGAAATCACAAATTGAAAGTCTTCAACGTGAGGTAACCGAGTTGAAGCCCCGTCTGAATGCTTTGCAGGGCAATAATCAAAAAAGAAACAAGGATTTGATGCAATTAAAGAATGAAGTTGAGGAGTTGGAGAATCGAATAACAAGATTGAATGCTCAGAAACAGCATTACAATAGTTTAATTGTGTCTGAGAAAGAAAGAAATGATTTAATGATGTAAGTTCATGCAGAAATTGTCAACACATTCAATCTTTTAAATAGTACGTCTATGTTTTTGACAGGCAAATGGAGAAACTTCATGAGGACATTGAGGCAAGCAAACAGGAAATAAAACAACATGAAGATGTAATGAAAGAGCGCAAGTTCCAGATCGACTCGAATAATGAACTATGCAAAACAGTGACTGATATGCTAGAGAAATTGTCTCCAAAAGATTTGGCTGAATACAAAGAGAACAAAAGTAAATTGGAGAAAGCCAAAAAATTACACCAAACAACTAAAACTAATGTAAAAGAAATGAAGGCTGCCATAGAGAAACAAAAAGTAAATTTAGAGATGCTTAAAAATAATATTAAGATACGACAAACTCAACATGAGCCGGAAATGATATCTCAACAAAATCTCATGAAAGAGAAGAAAACGTAAGTGTGCCGCCGCATATGATGATTGCCTTAGAAAGCCATGTTTGTTAATACATATTTTGTTTCTTTACAGCACCTTAATGGAATGTAATAAAAAGATAGAGAACTTGGTTAATGTCGAACGTGAACTTCAAAATAAAATTGCTGAGCAAGATTTGATATCAGAGAATTTATACCAAGGCATCCATGAACTTTTCGCATCCTACAATTGATGACATATTGTTAAAACATGTTTTTTGTATAAATTTACCTTAATATATTTATCTGTTTCTTTTGTGTATTAACTTAAACAATTTGAGTGTATATTATTTAGCAAAATTGATGGTGTGTTGTTGAAGGCTGCTGCTGCTGGGTGACTACGATTCCATTTTTTTACCCTCTAGATGAGCTTTTAACTGAATGCTAAAATCATCTTCAACATTATCATCATCCCAGTTGTCTTCCCAAACATTTAGTGTTTCAGTGTCATCGGCACCAGTAAGAAAGTCTAAGAAATATCAATTTTTTTAATAAAAAAATGCAATGTTTATTTTCCGGAATCCACAATTTTATTACCTTCAGCAGGAAATTCTTCGAATTCATCATCTTCTTCGAGTAAACCCAAATCTTCGACTTTGCTGGTGTTGGACTCCTCCTTATCCTTTTCTTTGTCTGGTAGAGACATTGTGTTGTTAATTTTTTCTATTATTTATGGCTAAATTGAAAAGAAAATTTAACAATATTCACGCGTTTAGATGCCGAGTCACTTTATCAAAATATAGTGACCATATTACTATAAAGAAAATGTAATAAAAAATACAAACCGAACAATTCAGACAAGTTGGCAGGCCCATTTCGTGGTGAATGATAAAATTGTAGAATATTAAAGAAGACTCGCTACGAGATTAAAAACGAACCGAGAAATTGTACAGACCAAAAGCATTTAAAGTTTAATTAAACAAAGTGAATGTTTCATTCATAAATTATCAAATTATTGCTTAATTTGCCCAGGATTTGATTTTGAAAAAATAACACTCTCAAGGTTCTTGTTACTCTCTTAAGGTTCTTTTTTACTCTCTCAAAGTTCTTCTCTCTCAAATTCCAGAATTATTCTTTCCTCTTCACCCACCCTTCTCAAAAAAATTTACGTGGAAAGGAAGGAAATTCGTTACTATTTCGAGAATTCTTTATGATGACCTCTTATTGGAACTGGACCAGGGAAGATGACTCCCCAGGGTTGCCATCAAATAAAATGTGACCTGGGTGCCAACCATGCCATTCAAGAAGAAGATAACAAAAAAGAAAATTTTTCGTTTGTTTCTTCGTTGTTGTTGTTGTCGACATCGTCGTTGTCATTTCTATTTTTTTATTTCAATTTAATAAAGAAAAAGAACTTCAACTATTGACTATTTATTGATGCTAATAATGACTACATCAATAAATAGTAATCTTTATGTGGCTGTCGTTTGCTCTTCAAACATGAATCGCTCCATGGAGGCACACAGTTTTCTCGCCAAAAAAGGATTTCGTGTGCGTTCTTTTGGTACCGGCGAACGTGTCCGTTTACCCGGTCCTGCTCTCAATTTACCAAATATTTATGAATTTGGTACTAGCTATGAGAAAATCTACACCGATTTGAAGTCTAAGGATGAGGAATATTACACACTAAATGGTTTATTGCATATGCTGGAACGTAATCGCCGCATTAAAAAATGCCCAGAACGTTTTCAAGATTGTGATGAACAATTCGATATTATTATAACAGTCGAGGAACGTGTCTATGATGCAGTCTTATTGGATTTTGAAACACGCAATGGGAGTAGCAATAAACCAGTTCACGTCTTCAACATAGACATATTGGACAATCAAGAAGAGGCTTTGATGGGTGCATTTCTTATATCGGAAATCGTGAATATTATGGCTAAATCAAAAGATTTAGATAATGACATTGATGAAATACTACAGGACATTGAGACCAAAAAGAATATTAGCATATTACACTCAGTACAATTTTATTGACTGATTGATATTTTCACTGCTGACTGATGACACACACTGACTCCATTAACCATTGACTCAAAGGCTCGTTAAACTATAGACTCATTGGCCATTCATTGACCATTGGTTAATCAATTTTATACAATCGAATGTCAACAGTTAAGAGATTTCAATCAATCAGTTGTTTTAATTATAAGATATTAACTCGTTTTCTTTTGCATTAAAAAGTTATGTGCAATTTAGTTTAAGATTTTCTACAAAAATAATATAGAATTGTATATACATAAATGTTAAAAAGAAATTTTTCATAAATAATTTCATATTGAAATAAAAGCCACACTTATATAAGTTGACAACTTTCATATTAAAGCAAGAAAACTGTATCCCCAGTAACATTGAACAACACAACAAAGCAATACAGTCAAATACCTCAGAAAGCAAATGGATCAGAGACATTAAGGCAATACAGATGCAACTCAAAATTAAAACGAAGGTTTTACTGACCCCTTGGACCATGGTATCAACTTAGCATAGAAAAAAAAGTTCGGCCTCTACAAGACAATTCCAGATTGAGTGCTGCGGACAGTGCTATGTTATCAAAGAATTCCTGTGTCTCGAATGCGACAATACCGACGCAGGGCTATCTACTCCAATTGGATGACGTAAGTGGAATATTGCCTTAAACGTCGCAGAATGCGTTTGTGTCACATTCACCCTGAGGAAAGACGTTTGCTCAGGATTATCTCTTAGTGGTCAACCCCAGAACATCATACGGGACATAAATACCTGGGACAGGCGTCTTACTTTTAGATCGCACATGCAGGAGTTGTGGCGCCGCTTAAGGCTAAGGTGGTTAAGATGAGTTGGTTACTGCATTCTCAAAATAAGCTGCGGAACAAAGTTCCTATATACAAATGTATTCTTGCACCCAATTGGAAAAATGGAACACAGGTTTATGGCATTGCGTCAAAGTCGAATTTACATAGGAATCGAGTTTTTCAGGCTAAAACACTCAGAAAAATCACTGGTACTCCTTGGTATATGCGAACCAGAGACATGAAAAGAGATCTGGGCGTACAGAAGGTGGGTGACCTTATACAGGCACAATCTAGCTAGATGTAATAACCAGTTTGTGCACCTGTTCATTGTTTATTATATTTTTGGTTGGTTACCGTGGCTGACTCGTATAGTCCACTACAAGCCATAATTGGCAAT
Source organism: Amiota communis (assembly GCA_037043315.1). Lineage (NCBI taxonomy): Eukaryota > Metazoa > Arthropoda > Insecta > Diptera > Drosophilidae > Amiota > Amiota communis. The sequence goes on from JBAMAV010000934.1 coordinate 416,381, forward strand.
AGAGTGCCGTTTTGAAACCACTTCCTCACCGAATACAATCAGTATTACTAAATCCAATCATTCGAATTTAGGTATTTTAGAAGATCACCCGGACATGTGACCGAACAGTCTGAGAGGTTGTCGATGATGTATTTGCCCAGAAACTTATTTCTAGTCATTGCCAGTGCTGGGCATTAACATACGTTTCCACAGCTTCTACAATGGCTTCTGAACGGAATACCCAGTCTCACCGCCTGAGTCCCTTCACACCAGTGATCAGTAAAAACCGCTGTGAGCGTCTTCTATTGAAGAGTCTCAGCGATCTATATTCGTTGTAACTAGGTCAGGTAGCACGTGCCACTCTGCAAGATTCAAGATCTTTCCACCGTCTGTTTGCCTGCTGACGGAAATGCAGGAAGTTGCTCCTCATGACGACCGCCAGGGGAATCGAGACTTGTTCCGCTAACGATATATCAAGGGATGCACCAAAACGAGCTAGTTCGTCTGCTTACTCATTTTCCTCAATGTTCCTATTGCCGGGTAACCATAAGAGAGTGATATCAGCTCGACGATTTAGCCAGTTTATCGCCGACCTGCATTTGGGTGCGGACATATGCTATGCAACTGTAGGCAAGTCCAATATTAAGACACTGCAAAGATAGATAGAGTCTGTGACTTTTTTAAACTCATGATAGCAAGTGCTCCTTGGTATGTGAGCAATATATCACTGTTCGAAGATTATGTACTATAAGTAGACTGTCAAATAGATATGACAATAAATTGCATAACCAACATACCAACAATCTCAAGCTTGTAGCGGACTGCCGTTCTTCCCTAGATACTGTAGCCTGTCACGTACCCATACAACTATGCTGGGTACCTGGACATAGAGATATCGTGGGCAATTGTGAAGTTGACGAACTAGCTAAAGAAGGAACGTTATATGAGGATGTAATTGCGTTAGCAACAGTGAAGTTCACTGTCAGAAAATTCTACCAAGTAAAAGCAAGACTCTCTGGGTAGAAGAAAGCGCTTGCAGCACAGCTAGGCAAACCTGGTCAAATATGAACAGGAAACGAACCGGCCAGCTGCTAAACCTCGGCAGAACCTCAATAAGCAAGACTATAAACGTATTAACGGGCCATTGCGTCATAGGCAAACATGCTGGCAGACTTGGGCTTCCGCATTACAATTTCTGCCGCAGCTGCGGCTCGGAATAGGAGGAGGTGACTGTGCTTCAACTCATGTGCCAGTGTCCATCCCTCGCCAGAAGAAGGTGGAATCACCTAGGCGCTGGGTTTCTTTCCAGCTTAACCGAACTATCATTCCTACCAATCAGGGACATAGCTTGGCTCATTTCGGAATCCAAATGGTTCTCCACATCGGACTAAGGGGGTGCCGTGTCAACTCTTTGCTGGTATCACAATGGGCCATACTATTTTTTGTGCCTAAGTGAGCCTCTCGTCTGAGAGCTGCCACCTAACCTATACCAACAATCTAGCCATATATTGTATTTGTACGGATAGATGCTCAAACTTGGATCCCCATCAATATTTATAGATATTACAATATGTTTGGATAGATTGCAAATAAAATTTTAATTACAAAACAAAGAGTATTGAAATAGAAAGCAAGTTTATACATAAGTTTTTAACATACATACACATACATTATACATTTATTATGTTTATTATCAATAATTTCATTAATTCATTTTTATGGGTATTTAAGGGGGAAGTTGTTTGACTTATGGGAATTGTCTGTTACACATTTTTCTACCACATACATATATAAGTATTTTTATTGTATATATTTTTAAAATTGTAGCTATTGACTTGATTATTATTTTTTTTTTTTTGTCTTAAGAAAATTCTTAAGATTTTTTATAAGTTTTCCATTATTATTATTTTTACTAATATTTTGAGCATTTAATATGTTTTCTGTTTGCCACTAATGAAATACTTATGTATGGTAAGTTGTGCCTAATTTGAAGAAACAAGTTAGCTGATTTTTTTTTTGTATTTTTTTTTTTTTTTTTTTTGACAGTTACAATAACATTTATAGTTTATTTTTTTGTCTTTTGATTTCAGGAAAAGTGTTTATTTATTGACTATAGTATTTCTTGTTTATTTTGATTTAAGTTTTTTGTTTTGTGTAATGCATTTAATCTATTAATATTTTCTATAAGCATTTCCATATGGAAAGGAAGAGGAGGCTTTAATTCCTAATAAACTAAAATTTTAATGGAAAATCTACAAATTTTTTAAAATTTTAAATAAAAGAAGAAGTTAACGAAGATTATTAGTTATTTGTCCCCATGTATAAATATTGGACAGAAATATGACTTCACTTTCGTTATACCATAATACATACTACATAATTGTAGACCTTTTGTCAATTACAATTTACACTCATGGACATAATTATAAGCACATCATCATGTCATGACTTTGATTACTTTGGTATGATAAAATGACTATTAAAAATTATTATTGTTTCTAAATTCATGAGACATTTTCAATTGACTCGTCACTATTACAAAAGTATTATTCTCTTAATTTAATGATATTATTTTTTTTGGGAAAAAATCGTATTAATTCTCAACGAAGTCTCCTTTTAGCTCGATACATTTAGTGCAGGGTTTTCCCAATTTTATATCCCATCAAAATAATAAAAGGTTTTCTCAAGTTCCTCAAAATATGCTTTAATTTATATTTCTTTGATCCAAATCTGTTAACGCAGAGTTATTTCTTTAGGTTTGGTATTAGGAAATCATCGCAGTAGGGCTTCATCTGGAGAAAATGCTGGATGAAGTAGAAATTCGTCTCATATTTATGGATTTTTACCATGCTGACATGTGCACCCATGCATTGCTAAGAAGTCCACTGATTTGACTGTTCCTTGACCTCTGGTGTATTGTGATGGATCCATGTTTCTTGCGTTATTTTTTTCATGTCTAAATATTCATGTAAAATGTGATATACCTGTTCAGTTGAAATGCCCACAGTCTCAGTCACCTCACGGCCTTTGATTCTCATTCCATGGATTTTTCGGGCGTGACCTGAACGTGCGGCATCACTTGAGCTAGTACGACCATACGGAATACAGTAAACCACTTCTTAACCATTGAAATTAATGGTGCAGAGTCCATCTAGTATATACCAAGCTTTTCATTGCTTTCTGTGATTTCTTTGTTCACATAATAATGTTTAATGAACACACGAAAATTAGTTTTTTCCATTTTCATCGAAATAAATGAGGTTGTCTATTTTCAATAGCTATCAAACACAAACTAAATGAAGCAGTTTCCTCAAAATTTGTCAGTTGTCTATTAACGGTAGCATGGTAGGTGCAGTGTTTGTCACTGACTATCTAATGGATTTATTTTTGGTTTTTCTCATTGAAAGTAACAGAAAACTATTATTATTTGTCTCTTATTTTCTATTATTATAAAGAGACTGTTTTTTCCAAACATAAATGGTAATTTTACATCATGGTCTATTGAAATCATGCGCTTATTATTTTATGCATGAGTGAATGTAAATCATATATGTATGTGCCATATAAACTGTCTGTCCATTTATTATATAATTTAAGTATGTATTTCTATTGTAATTTCATAAAAAGTATTATAATAATTCAAATTGTTTGCTGTTTGTATGATAATCATAATTCGATGAAACCGAATGTAATCATGTTATACACTTTACACTTGTGTGAGCAATATAAATTATCACTTTAGTCATAATATGTTTCTTATGAATTGTAGTGTGCTTTGGCATATGGAAATGAAATAATCAAATTGCTAAAAGGAATCTATTTAACCATTTAACCTTGATCCAATTACTAGACGACATAAACAATAATCATATAAACCAAATCATGGAATGTAAAGTAGAGTCAATTTATAGATGTTTGAATCTCATCTCGTATGGATGCTCTCCAAAATCTTAAGAGATCTTAATTTATAATCAAATTGTAAATTTTAGTTTTGATAATCAATTTGAACTTTTGTTTAAATTTTATATTTCATGTTACAATTGAGTCCACATTGCCCAAGTGACTATTTCTCTGTATTCCCTCTAAATTACAATATAAGTCCTTGGTGGGTATACTAAGTATCTAAGTTTATTAAATTAAATTAAAGTTGAATTGATCGAATCATCATAAGCTTTTGCTTCCCCAGAACGTGTTACATTTTCATAAAGGAGCTTGGTATTTTACATACATATGTATTTTATATTGTAGGGGGCTCTAAAATACTAGAACATTGCTCTTCATTAATAAACTTGACGAGATCTAAAAAGAATATATGTCATGTGTTTTTTGAGGATTCTTATTTTGATTTGGTTGGATCTCTAGGAACACACTGTGAATCAGGCTTCACAACCAAACATTAATGACCTAAGTCAGCTGGTTGATTGGTTGATTACCATTGCCTAACATATGTACTAAAAGATTAGGAATTGATTGACTTGGCCATTGCTTATTAAGACACTTTACTGCAGTTTACATATGTGAAGTGTATGTCTGCTCTGGTGAGACCAAAGCTAGCAATGCATTCTTTCTTGTTGTGTGTTTTGTTTCTTAGAAAAATATTATAATTTTCATTATACAAAAATAATGTTTTTTTTTTCTTTTGTCTTTTGTGGTTTATCTTTCATTTGTTTGCCAAAAAGTTGAACTTATCAATTGTAGTTGTTTAATTTGTTATTTTTTTCGGTTTTTTTTTTCCTTTTGTATGCCAAAATATACATATATAAAATTTTCATTTTCTTCACATTTAGTTTAGTTTATTTTTGTTTTGTATTTTTGTTACATAAACAATAAAAAAAAGAGACATTCATTAATTGTACTTTTGATGCTTTTATTCATATATGTAATAATTGTTGCATCTTCATCAATAATATAATATTATATATTATAATGTTGTGTGCTGATGTGTTGTTGGATAAAGAGAGAACAGCCAAACACATTTCTTTTATTTTTGACTCATTTTTATACATTTAAGTATATTTAATAATATTCATTTTTTTAGTTTGTTATGCTGTTTATTTTCTTTTCTTTTATTTCGTTTTGTTTTTTCTTCATTTTATAATGATATCAATACATACATATAATAATAAGTATTATAGATTTAAATTGTATACATAATTTATATAGATTTTATATTAACATTTAACATTAATTTTATTAAATTTTTCATTTTAAATTTTTGTTTTCTTTGTATTTTAAATTTATTTTTGTATTTCTGTAAAGGAATAAACACCATTAATAAAATTGTATTGCATATAAACTTATTTTGTTGTGTTGTGTAGTGTTTTATTTTTTTTGTTTTTAAATATTTAATTAAAAAATATTTTTAATACATTTTTAAACAGTATTTTGTTTTTTTTAAGGGGTTCCTTTTTTTGTTTTGTTAAAAGTTTTCCTTTTTTCTTTCTTATTATCATCACAGACAAACTACGCAAAAATGCTCAAATGCTTATTATCATCATTAACAATTTGTTTGTTTAGCTTAACAAAAAGCTCCATTTTTCATCATGTTATTGAATATCATCATCATACTTTGTGATTTTGAACTGAAATATTTAAAACATAATTAAAAAACAATAAAGAAACAATAAAAATACATAAATTAAAATGTTTTTTATTACTGCTGGATATTTTGATTGATTTTTTGTAAATTGATAAATTTGTAATTGATAACTGTTTGTGGATTTTTAATAAATAATTTTCTGTTTATTTTTTAATATTTCATTTTAATACCTTTCATAGACTAAAGAGATCAACAACCCATTCAAATCTTTGTACACATTTCTGGTGTTTAATCTATGTTCCCCTTGATTTTGAGTGACGTATACCAAGGCAAAATTCTACTTAAGTTATTGTACTTTTAATGTAGAATTACACCTAAGTTTTTCACATTTTCCAATTCCATTCCCTTGATCTTTTCATTTTGATTTTATTTAACATACACTTTCATACTTTACAATCGGAAAAAATTCATTTACATATGTAAAACCTATGAATGAACTCTTTTACCCTTAGTTTTTCAATTCCATTCTCTTTTTTCCTTTATTTTGATTTATCTATCCGAAATATTACTTAAATTATAATTACTTTAACTTCGGACAGAATATATGTGGCACCTTCCCCCCGAATGACCCCATTTTACATGGCTTATAAAAATTTTATGCCAATTGTTTTTAAGATATACAATCGAACCACGTATAATGCGGTGCTTGAATAACGTGATTTTGCTTTAACACGGTTAGATGGTTTCGGTTTAACGACTCATACTCGAGTTTGACTCTATTTTGTTGAACACACGAAGTGATTCAAACTTGAATTGAATCAAACTGGAATTGAATCAAACTTAAATTGAATGTAAAGCGGCCAAGACACGATACAACAAATGTAAAACAACATTTACTTATGTGTGCATACAACACATGCAATGAAGATGTAAAACGTTCATTTATTGTTATCCATTAAAGTGTGCAGACGACAATGTCAATGCAGGACGAAACATTATTATTATTTTACTATGATAAAATTGTATTACAATCGTTGTACCGTGCCTTGGGCCCTTAACTCGAAGTGATTCATATTTTAATTGATTCAAACTGGAAGTGATTCGAACCGAACGAACATGAAAATGGAATGATGCGTCTCGTATTCTTTTATTGTCGGAATTTTTTCTTTTATACTCTTGGCAGTTCTCTGTTGGCTCCAAGAACGAATTAACCTTGTTATATTAGGTTCGTTTGTATGTGTTTAGTGTTTTATTTCACGTTACAAAATAAATGAATGAATTATAAGAAAAATTTGGAATTTACTTGGTTTTTTTATAAAGAAACTGTACACTTATGATTTATACAATTTTCTTAGGTAACTAAGTGCCATATAAATCGAGAGATATGTGTATAGGATTGGACCCAAGCACTAATATTTCTATTGCTATTTCAGTTTTCATTGTAATAAACATAGTTTATTGTAATTTTGTAACCAACTTTTATTAAAAACGAATAGACTATTGATCATCTTTATAACTTACATATATCAAATCAAATATTTATATAATCTGATTTTGAAAGTATACACAACATACTATTATCTATGAAAGGTATAATACTATCAGTGTTACTGAAATTAACATTTTTTCTTTTTTTACACAACTTGATTATTTTAATATTATTTAATATTTGATTAATAATGTTTTTGTTATTTGTTTTGTTTATCACAAGAAGAGGAAGTGTGAAATATTGTTTTCTATTTTGTTATGTTTTGTTTGTTTAAGTAGTATTTCTATTTCTACTACATCTATAAACTATGAAAAATGTCTACAGTTTTCTATTGGGGATTATATATTGTATAAACATAATTACTTATTTATTTATTATTGTAGTAGATATTTGTGTGTTTTTTTTTTATATGATTTAATCTATATAACATTGAAATACATATACAAATACATATATATATTAGTGAATCCTTATAAGATTGTACCTTCTTTATTGTATAAATAGTAGTATGTATATATTAAATTAAGTTTTGAACTCATTGCCATAACAACAGAATGCATCATGTTTATTTTGAAATCAAAAATTTGAATTGTATATAATTTTTTTAAGTGTACTTAGTAATGAAATTTCAGTTAGCTACTAAATTATATAATACATATATGGGGGGTAGCACATGTAATTTGTCTAAGACAAAGAACTCCAATATTTTATAAATTATAATCATTATTCATTTTTTCATTATTTTCCATTTAATGGGAATCACAAAATCAGAAAAAAAAAACTCATTCATTTCATGTACTAAAAGTATATTAAAATAATTTAGTTGCTTTCTCAAATTTCTTTTAACATGTTATTTATTATCAATCAATCTGATTTGATGAAAAAATTATTGCATAAATTTCACTTTTTTTCTTTTTTTTTGTCAATATATGTATTATAAAACTGTTATACTATAGTATAGTTAGTTAGTTATTTAGCCTCAATAATAAAAGTTTTAAGATTCTATTTAAAACACACACTAGGAGAACATTCATTTAGAAATGTGTTCTAGATAAAATCTTAGAATAAATACAAAAACAAATAAAAAGTTAAAACATAAACAGAGCGAGCACCAATAAATTTACGCTTATAAATTTAAATAAATAATAATAATATGTAATAAGATAAGATGTAAATAGCAAAAAATATTAAAGGTAGCTTAAAGCATAAAGTAAAGTAGTACTGATAGAGAATTTAATCTCATCTAAAATACATTTGAAGATTTGTCTTATAGATAAATTTAATATTGTTATGTTGTTGTGGATTTGTTTTTTAACGCTAAGCGTTTAAATCTAAAGATGATTTTGTTTTTCTCATTATTTTTATACAGATACATCAAATGTTTTTGTTTTTTGTTTTAAATTAGATTTTTGTAACTCTTTCAAATAGTTTGTTTATCTTAGGTTTTCTACTTTATATACTTATTAATTAAAACACATTCATTAAAATTGAAAGATAAAGATAAAGAATACACATTGATTTCATATGGTATACATATATATATATATAAAGGTATATGATATAATATAATAGAATATAAACTCTGCTAACATTTAGATAATGAATATAATAAAAAATACAATACAATACACAATAGTAATAGTACAATCAATTACACATAAATATATAGATAACAAAAACTTACCAGCCTAAAAAATAGCAACTTTATTAGTTGTGCTGTTTGTTTGTTTGTTTGTTTTGTTACTTCTCCTTTGTCTCCTATTGAAGATAAGTTCGCAACCAATTGTTTCTTTCGAAATACAATTTATTCACGTCTTGTACGCTTGGGTCTTGATCCTACAATGGAATCACTTGTTGCTGCTGCATTAGCCGCAGCCGCAGCAGAAACAGCAGCTGTCGATGCCTGAGCATTACCAGACGATACAGATGCTGATGCATCACCACCACCACCACCACCAATTGTTGTTACATTAACTGTAGCATATGTGGATATAGTTGTATGATGGCCCAATTTATCAATACCACGAACTTTTCGACTTGCAACTGATTGTGCTGTAACTTGTAATGAAATCGCATGTGTATTGAGTTTTTCGGAAAGTAACAAATCTTTAAGACCCTTCATTTTTTGACTGTATAAAGTGATGATAGGACGTTTTAGCATAAAATGGAATGGCTCATCTTCGACGGCTATCGATTGTTGTTGTTGTTGTACTGGTAATGGTGCTGATACTGGTGCTGGAGCTGATGATGGTGATGCTAATGCTGTTGGTATAGACATCGAAGCCTGTGGCATAGATGCTCCTATGAAATTTTCTTTAATTTCATCTTGTTGTAATGTTTTCGTTGTTGTCATTGACTCGTTGACATTATTCGTTTCCATTGATAATCTTACTGATGATGATGATGATGATAACAATAAAGAGGATGTTGATGATGTTGATGTAAGCTTTGCAATGCCATTAGCCTCATTTTTATGATTGTTATTGTTGTTGTTATTATTATTATTGCTATTATTATTAAGTTTATGCACTGACTGCTGCTCTTGCTTGGGTTGTTGCTGCGATTGCTGTTGCTGTTGTTTTTGATCAGCAAATGGTTCACCACCACCTTGCAATAAAAAATCTGGATTAAGTATTTTCTCGCCACAAGCAGCAGTGAGATCAGCAAGTGTTGTTGGCAATTCTATTTTCTTTCCATCATTGATTGTTTTCTAAACAAACAACACAAAAAAAAAACGAAACAATTAGCAAAGGGATACAATAAAGAATGAAATGAATTTATTACTTACATCATTTTTCTTAATGTGATTATTATTATTGCCTTCCATCATTTCATCATTGCTTGTATTGTGCTTAGCCTCATTGATGGTATTTGCCTCTTTCTGCTTAAGCAACAACAATTGTTGTTGTTTTGCCTCACGTTCTGCAGCTGCCTCAGCTAAGATTTCCTCTGGCATTTTTATCACAATCTGCGAACGTATATCATAATCAAATTTTGTTATATTATTGACCAAAGGCTTTGCCCATCCAATATGTAAGATTGGAGTCAAACTATCCTCTTCCCATTGGCAAATGCCATCATAGAAACGCAACAGATTGGCAAACACTTCTGAATCACGTAAAATACTGCGTGCCGAATGACCAGAACTTTCGGTTTTCATGACATACGGAATCATTTCATTCGCAATGTCTAGCAATTCTTTGTAGATTTCCTCATCATCACGACAATTGTATGTATAAAGTCGTATGACATCTGCAGCATTGGCCCATGAAGCAAAGGCTTCACGATATTTGAGCAAACGATTGTAATAATTGCCCTGATACGTATACGGATAAACATGATGATTGCGATAATACATACGTGCCGATTCTATGGCTTCACGATATAATTGCTCACAACTGATATTGCGTAACTGGGTCGGATTAATTTCCTCCAATTCACCCAATGTTCCAATTGCCATGGGATATTTCTTTAAATGACCCATATCGTAGAGTAGCCAAAGCAATTGTTGCTGCAATTCGGAGACTTCAACACAATCACTATTTGTTGTTAGTGAGATATTTATAGCAGAACATATGGCAGCCACTTCCATAGATCGATCACAGCCCACAGCCAAGCCACGTAAATACAACCAAGATCCAGATTCAACTCCCGGTGTTATATCCTGACCACGTTTATCTTCGCTACCCTTGCCATGCCATGTCACTTCAATTGTCTCAACACGCTTCTGACCGAACACAACCCAAGCATGATCTTCAGATATTGCCAAATGCACATCTCGATAGCCAAGCAATTGACAGCCTGCTACAACTGCCAGAGCCACACCAAAGCAATCTAGTTTGTTGCCAGAAAGATAGCTGTAAAGATTCTGCAAGTGAGCACGATCCTTGTAACTGCTGCGTATCAATGAATTCCATATGACATCGGACACTTTTTTAATAATTTCCCTTGTAGCTTGCCGATGTGGCTTGGGCTTCTCAACAACTGATAGTATAGTTTGGAATTTCTTGTACAGTCCTGCTACAAGCTCATGTGTCACCACCGGAAAGGGCACACTATTGCCAACAATAATGTCCGAAGAAGCTATAAAAACAAAATTTAAGAAAGAAAAAAAAAACATATTAGTAGGTTTTTTTCTTAATTATTTTGGCATGTTCATTCATACAATATAATTGAACAGGAAATGCAAAAATTTTTAATAAAATGTGCGCACCTGTCGTTATTGGAACACCACCACCTGCAATAAGAGTTGACGGTGTTGAGTTGATATTGCTGTTGCCTGCCTGTTCTGCTGCTGCGGCCGCAACTGCTGCAGCCTGGGCAGCATCGCCTGTCGTTAACGAAAGTTCAATGTAGCCAACGACAATAGAGAGTAAAGTCAAATCAGGATCTGTGCCACTGGTTAAGGAACGACGAAAGAGATTCACTACGTCCGCAACGGATTTCAATGGAAACAAACTGGGATCAATTATGGCATTTAATGCCATGCACGGACTGGCGCTTGCGCTACGTGTTACAGCTGACATTGCGTTGCTTTGCTTTGCGTTGATGACTAATGTAATATGTGAAAATTTTATAAAGCGCGCGCACTTGTAACGACAATTATTAACAATAACCGACGATGCTTTGACTTTGATTATGGTATTGGTATCACACACTATTCCTTTCGGCCTGATTTACCCTTTTTGATTGGCCACAGGCGACGACAATGACAATGACAACGACAACGTTAGTTAGTACAGCCTACGGTGGTGCAATGCAATGTAAATGCAGCCAGCAAGTCACAAAACAACAATGCTGCAGCACCAGAAAACTTGAGCAGTCCTCTTTACGGCTGGCTACGAATACAACACGGACAAACGAGGACACAACAGGGTTAGAGCAGAACAAAACGAAGATGCCACAAGTTGACAAACAACTTTTTTCACCTTGTTTGTTGCCCTTTTTTGTACGCTTGATTGTTTGTTGGCTGGTTGGCTTTCGTTCGTTCGTTCGATTGCTAGAACAAACTAGGTTGGATGTTTGTGCTTGCTTACTTGCTGCTTACTTTTCTTTGTCGCGTACTTTTCTCTTCCTTTTTGCAGTTTTCTTACAGTTCTTATTTTTCTCTTATTGTTTTAATTTTTTTTTTCTTTGTTTTTTTTTTTAGAGTTTCAGGAATTTTATGCAATCTGCTGTGGCTGCATTTTCGTCCGATGCACTCCAACAATACTTCGCGTATGCACTGTGCTCGTTCGTCCAGCAGCTAAAGAAGTGAAGGACTACGATGACAATAATGATGACTTCGTTTTTGACGTCGTTGCTATTGCTGTTGCTTTTGTAATTTTTGTTGCTGTTGTTGTTGTTATTATTGCTCTTTGGAAATCCTGTGCAACACACGTCAGCAAATCCGAACGTGGTTGGTCAATGAGTCAACCGGTGTCGGTGGGGTGATGGAATTGATGACACTCGTTGATTGAATTTGTTGCGTTTGATTGGCCCACCACCCACTACCACCATACCAACATTTGCCAACAACTATAACCAAACCAAACTATTTACGAACTCAGTTTTCGACTTTTCACGATATATAAATTGTATCTGTCGTCTTTTGTCCGCGTGTCTCTTCGTTCCACCTGTCCAGATCAAATTACGCACTTGCACATAATCGCCGCATGTTGTGAAATACATAAGTAATACTGTCTTAACATCTATTTAAATATGTCCCGCACACAGGTTACATTACATAAATAATATTTATTAATAATGTTAACAAAAATAATTAACAATTTAACGATTTTAACAAATTTAAACAAAATTCCATCAAATTGCGTTGTGTTTTTGTTTACATTTTTTCTTATGACGTTGCCACACTTCCAAAATCTATTTATAGCAAGTGGGCATTCCGAATTAAATGATAACACACTAGCTGCACTACTTGCACTCACAGCTCGAAGCTCTTTATCAAATGAGTTGTAACAAAAGTGCATGCCAAAGAAAGAGAAAGCAAATGTTTTTGAAAAAAAATGGTCAGTCCCATGTTTGGCGCATAGTTTTGCTTCTTTTTATGATTCTTTGTAAACAAAATTTGATTTTCTTTGTTAAACCATACGAACTCTGATTGATTTTGTAAAAAGAAATGATTCCTTACTTTAAATACATTTGCCAAAACGCTATCGACTGCAACCAGGGAGCAGTTCGTGCAGTTCGTTTCAATGGTTCGTATGAATTTAGTCAACTGGTTAACAATTAAACCTAAACCGGCTTTACATTTTATAAATCGTCGTACAGTCGATGGTTCCTATTGCCTCACTTGCGGATCTGACAAGAAAATCAAGCTCTGGAACTATAATACTGGTTTGCTACTGAAGATTTATGGTGGCCATGCCGATGAAGTTACCGATGCATCCGGCAGCTGTGACAGTGGTTTCATATTGTCATCCAGTCTTGATAAAAGCATAATCTATTGGGATGTTTCGACAGGTGAGATATCTATGAATAATTGACTCACTTTACCTTACTATTTATATGTTTCATTATAGGAGCACCAGTGCGTCGCCTACGTGGTCATGCCGGAGGTATACGATGTGTTTGTTTCAATGAGGATTCATCGATTGCAATATCCGGTGGCCGTGATAATGCCGTCATGTGCTGGGACATACGGACACGTCGTCTAGAACCTGTTCAAGTGATGAAGGAAGCAAAAGATTGCATTACAGGAGTGTTATCAAATGACTACAAAATCTTTTCGATTTCATTGGATGGTTGTTTACGACAATACGATGTACGAAAGGGTCAACTTGTTTGCGACGATGTTGGAATACCCCTTACATATTTATCACAAACACAAGATGAACAATGTTTAGTGGTTGGATGCCAGGACAGTGCAGTACGTTTAATAGATCCTTACAGTGGTGGTATGCTATCGGAATATAGAGGTCACCAGGGTGATGATTATCACATTGAATGTGGGGTATTGAATAGAGATGCATTTGTTGTTTCTGGCTCGAGTGGTGGTGTTGCTGTTGTTTGGGATTTACTTCAAGGCAAAGTACGACAGCATATTTCAATAGGTAAATTATCTATGCGGTTATGAAAACTCAAAATATTTATAATAACCACTTTTTTCATTTTTATCATCTAGGTAATAGTGGTGGAGTTGTTCATTCGTTGGCAACACATCCCAAAGAAAATCAAGTTATTTTTGCCCATAAACGTAATATTTATGTATTCAAACCGGACACAGTTGAAGATATCATTGATGACGATATCTTCAAAAAAAAATAATATTAAGTAAATTCTTGAGTTGTATTACTCTATAATAGACTTATATGTTAAACCCATTAAGTAGATGGTATTTGTCATGTATGTATTAGAGAACTGCATTCATTAGCCGTTTCGAATCATATGTTGGAAATGGATCGTCTTTTGCCCGCATAAGGTCTGTAGGACTCTAGTATGTATGACTTATACATGAATTTGTCCTAGAAAATATAAGTTTTATATAAGCAAAAACATGTATAGCCTAAGTAAATTCAAATTTATAAATATATATACAAACTTCTATAACTCGAAAGAAATCTTGTTGCAGTTGCGTCTAGAGTGTAAATTTTAATCCATTTTACTTCCGTAACTCAAACAAAAAATTAATAACGACCGTCTGTTGGCACAGAACAATTGCTTGTTGAGACCGCTGAGCGAGGCAGATAGTACATGAGGCGCACCAGGCAGCTTTCCGGCCTCGCCAGGCATTGAGCCACCACATTGGCATATGTATATCTATTGTTGAATTCTGATCTAGAACAAGCAAAGCGCATTATAGAGCATCAAGAGCCTTGATTGGGGCAATCAAAGGAATCAAACATCAACGTAGTTTTTCCTTTAAATACAAAATATCCCAAGCAAAAATGTCATTCCCTAGAAATCGTTTCTACTATCATTTAAAGATAACTGCTGTTGAAATTTCTTCAAGCGTTATCAGAAATAAAATGTTAAATAATCTTCTACGCTATCGTTCACACAGAAATGCTCTATCATGAGCTCTTGAAATCTGGTAAAACAGTCACTAAATGGAGAACTAATGATTTTTTTTAACCGAGCAGAAAGGAAAAGGCTATTTGAATTTGAGACAAGTTAATTTGACTCCATTACAATGCTCGACCGCATGTGCCAAAAACAGTCGAGAAACTGCTGAAAGCATTTCGTTTTCACGTTACTCAATAAGTATCCGGTTGACTTTATTCGTTAACATACTCTCCTTCTTGAGTTATACTATCATTCCAATGCTCCTTTAACTTTTCGATACTTTTTTTGTAGAACGATTTGTTTTGCTCTCGAAATAGACCCTAGTTTTGCAATCACTTATTTATTTGAGCCAAATATCTTGTCCACAAAAGATAGTAGTCACTGGGGACCAGATCTTCAGTGTACGGTGGGTGAGGAAGCAATTCGAAGCGTAATTCATTCAATTTAACCATTGTTTCACATCGATTTGTCACACGGGGCCTTTGTGAAAGAGCACTTTTTTCTTTTCCATGTAGGGCGTTTATTTTTTTAATTTCTGTACTAAATCAATGCAATAATTGCATGTAAAATCCAGGCCTGTAGCAACCGTAGGACCTAGGGAGGCAGTGGTCCCCAAGCCTTTTGCCCAACTAAAACAGAGCAGGTACGGACTTGTTATTTGCGCTATTGATGGTTTTATCTTTCTCATGATAGTCGAAAGTACCATGCTTGTCCCAAAATAAGGACACTATAACCTTGCCTAAGTTTTTTGTTTGCTAAGGAAAGTTTACTGGTTGGACGTAGTTGACAGTTTCATTTCCGTGATTTTACATAGTACATGTTACTACATGTTACGTGATAGAGAAAGATGATCCAAAAAAAGGTAAAGTAAAAAAAATCCATTATTTTTCCAATAGATGGCTTTAGTAATCTGTATCTCCTGTTGTATAAGCGCGATCAGATTTTGCTAGATAGCGTTATAATACATACATGATTTCGTTGAATCCCTTCCGGTAATGTCAAAGGTACTCCACGCTCTGGAAGGTCAAGTGTCGAAAATATCAATGAAATAGCCAAGTAAGTACTGTTATGATTGCCCAGGAGCTAAACATTTCACAAAAAAACCGTTTGGAACCACAATTAACGCTGGATCCAAATTTTTTTTTATTTTATTCGACCTTACATCGTGACATGAAAAAGCCAACGGTACTTGAGCAAATTAATTTCTTCTGCAGCCGTTATAAAGATCGACTGCTCCAACACCCAACCCCCTAGCATGGGCTCTAATACACAACAGAACTCCACGACGGTTAAAACGACTTCACCCCAACAGTGGCTCGTAAACACCACTTTCTTCTAAGCTCACGAGATTATTCCCTAAATGCTGATACTAATGTTTAAAAACCTTTTGATTGATTTGATAAGAGAAAGGTGATTTTGCAGATGACATTTACTGTTTTGAAGGACCTTTTCGCGCACCGTACGTTGCGCACAAACCGAGGAGCTCCAGATAAACGGCGAAATGCCTTCCTTGTTTTGACATGCTTAAACTCGCTCAATGTTGCTACTTGCAGCGGTACCCCATATTTGAATCGCGTAACGCCAAACAGGGGCCACTACTTGTCTGTAAATTGTCCTCTTGTTGTTGAGCGACAATTTACAATTCAAACCTACGCAATGCATGCAATTGCATAACAGCATGCGGTAATGGTTTTAATATGAGCTCGCCATGTGAGGCGAGTGGTCCGAGGTAACGGACCACCTGCGGAATGATACTGGAGTCAAAGTAAACAAATAGAGAAGAGCCACACTAATTCGGTAATTTCTCTTCATTAATTCCAATGTTCCAACACTTGGTCCAGGCGTGGAATCTTTGCAAGAAATTCTGTAGTAACTCTGAAGGTTCCTGCGCCGAGAAAGAGATTACTAGGATGCCTGTGTCGTCCGCATATGTAGCGATGGTGGGTGGCTTCATCTGAGTCAATCGTTGGAATATCTGTTGTATATAGCGGCGATACGAAAAGAAGCTCGATGTTTGAGTGCCGCACGAGTTAACGCATAAAAAAAATCATGGACCAAATTTCCATCTGCTGAAAAGCAATGAAATCGACCCATTTCTGATGACTGTTGAGGAAAAGTCGCTTACGAAAAAGTCAAGCAAAAACTGTTTTGATCGAATAGCGGTGAGCCGGCAAAACGATGGCCAAGCCAGGATAGACAGTCATTAAAGTTTTCCTGTTTGTTTAGTAAGATTGACTATGAACTCCCCCCTACGGTCAAACTCTTAATTCGGAATGTACTGCCAACAAATAGACCGTCTGAAAGAAGCAATCATAGATTTGGCCAATAGGAGAGGAATTGTTTTCCAAGTCATGGCACACACAGCGATAGTTCAATCGCCAGAAGCGCATGGAGCTTGGTTTGGAACTTTCTATGCATGCACCTTATAATCCGGAACTGGCACCAATTGATTACCACCTGCTTCTATTTTTTTTTTTTTTTTATAATTGATTATTTATTTAGAATCTATCTATTGATTATATGTAGACAGTAGCTAAATTACATGAGGTATTTAGTATCTTAAGGTCATATTAGGAAGGAGAGGGATTAGGTCACTGATTGAAGCGGAAGGGAAGATCCAAGGGATGATAGCGCTTAAGTCTGCGGAGTTGCTGGCTGTTGTCCAGAAGTTGCACTGCGAGGACGCTTACATGGTTCTCAAGTCGATGTTCGTAGCGGCGGCTAAACGCAGTGATGGTTTCTGCAACCGTATCAATCTTGAGGCCGCAGTGAATGCCTCGTTGCGAACATAGAAAGGGGCACCTACTATGATGCGAAGAACTTTGGACTGGAACCTTTGTATTATTGTAACATTTGAGGCCGCAGTGGAGCCCCATAACTGAATGCCACAGGTCCAGATTGGCCTTAGAAACGCCTTGTAGAGTAGTAACTTATTGCGTAGTGAGAGCTTCGAACTAGGCCTGAGTAACCAGTACAGGCGCTTGAGCTTAAGGTTGAGCTGGGTCCGCTTGTTGAACAGATGTTTTCTCCAGTTGAGTGCTCTATCCAGAGTAAGCCCTTGGTATTTAACGCTAGAGGCCGTGGGGAGCAAGTGTCCATTAAGACTTACCCTAGGGCAGTTTCGGGTCCTAAGTGTATATGTGAAATGAGTCGATTTATCGGTGTTGATAGCAATACTCCACTTTGTGAGCCACGGTTCAAAGGCAGGCAATTGCAGCTGCAGTTTTCTGGATGCTGCTATGTAGCTGTCGTCGGATGCCAGAAATGCTGTGTCGTCTACGTAGGTAGCAGTCCATATTTAATACCGGCATATACTTAGTATCTGCAGTAAAAAGCGTGTACAATATAGGACCCAGAACACTGCCCTGCGGCACACCCTCCTGAATGGGTTTTAGGTCAGATTCTGAGTCGCAGCAGCGCACGTAGAAAACTCGATTGTCCAAGTACGACTTTAGGAGCAGATAGTACAGTGCAGGCAGGTTCTTTTTGATTTTGTATAGTAAACCTGGGTGCCAAACTCTATCAAACGCTTGCCTAACATCTAGAAATTCTGCAGAGCAGTACTTCTTGTTCTCCAGCGTCTCTAGTATATGTTGCACAATCCTATGGCACTGCTCTTGTGTACCATGTTGCGAGCTTCTGTCTATGGCGAATATTTTTGTTGGTGAAAAAAAAAACGCATCAAGAGAAGGTTGTGAAAATCGACTGTCGTAGATTTTTCCCAATAGGTATGGATCAAACCGATAGCTATTTTTTACATTCATGCATAAAAAATGTAATTCTCTTTACAAGACCTTCCCACCCCCTTACAGATGTAAAATAAATAAAAGAAACTTTTCTCTTTGAAGGGAAAAAAGGAAAAACCATTTATTTATTTAAAGTTCATTTTTTTTTTTTACTTTTTTTTGTTTTTTTTTTTGTAATATTTTTGTGTTTCTGTTTTTTGCTGATTCTGTTTTTGTTGTTGTTTGTTATTGTTATCCTTATTATAATTACAATAATCATAATAATCATAATAATTGTATGATTTCGAATATTTTTATTAATTGTAAATGTTTTTTTTTACTTTAACTTTAATTAATATTGTATGTAATTAATTATTTATTTATATATGTGTATATATGTATGTATGTAGCTATGTAGTATGTGTAGCTATGTAATTATGTACGCTGTTCTTTTTTTTTAAATGTTTTAATCTTTTATTCATTTTTATCATAATTCATAATCATATTTATGTAATAGCAATAATAATTTAAGAATAATAATAATATTTATATTTGTAATTGTAATTGTAATAATAATAATAATAAATGTTGTATGTTTATTTAATAATATATATATTGTTTATTATTGTATTTAGAATATGAATGTATGTTTTTATGTATGTATGTATGTATTTATTTATGTATATTAAGGTAGTGAAGAAAATGGAGCAGGGAAAAAGGGTGAAAGGGAGCGAGGACTTATTATATATCTATATGTATTACATAGTTGGGGAGAGTAGTAGTGGAGGGTATACATGTGTATTTTATGTTTACATATTTTATTCAATGATTTCTTATGATTTTTCTTTTAATTTTTTTTTATTTTTATTTTATTTTAATATGCAAGAAACATGCAATTTTATTTTTTTTTTTCCTTTTTTTGCTTAAATCAATTTAAATGTTTTTTCGTTTTTCTTTTTTTTGTTTGTTTTATATTTCGTTTTGAAATGTTTTTATTTTTTGTTTTTAGTTTATGTATTTATATATATATATAATATTTTTTACTATTTTTCCTAATCCGCGATTAGATCGTATTTCATTTATTAATTTAATTATAATTAATTTTTTTTTTTTTAAATTTTATTTTTAATAATTTTCCGTTTTGTTTTCCATTTCTTTTCTTTTTTTTTTATTTATGTACAAAAACAGTCCAATACATAATTATTATTTTTATATAATAAATTATTTTATATATATAGATGTATTTTTTTTATATATATATAAATTTATATTTACTTAAACAAAAATGCCTGCATATTTTTAATTTAATAATTTTTTATTGTTTTATCTTTCTTTTTTTTGCGATTTTTATAATTTTCTTTTTTTTTTTTTTTGCAATTTCATAGAAATTAAGCTGCTCATAATTAAAAAATTAATAACTAACAAATTAGAAATAAAAAATAATATGTATATATACATATATGAAACAAATTATTCACTCAACATTGGTAAAAAAAAAATAATAAAAAATTATTACAATCATAATAATAATAAATATAAGACTAATTAGAAGATTTTTTTTTTTTTTAGTGTTTTTTTTTTTTTGTCTAATTTCATTTGATTTTATTAGATTTTTGTTGATGTCCTCTCTCTTTGTCAATTTGCCATGTGTTGAAATTTCATAAACTCAATCACCTCTACTCTTTTAGAAGTCACACTGATTTCATGGCATGACAAACAAACTTGGCAAAAACTTAAAAATAGAAACAACAACATTAGTTTTTAATTTTTTTTTTTTTTTTCTATAATTTTCAATGATTTTTCTATGTTTTTCTTTATTAAAATACTAATAATGTTTTTCGATTGTTGTATATCATAACTAACTGGACCCCCGGCAAACGTTGTTTTGCTTTCAAAACACATTTGTGCATTTGTTAGGAACACATATGTTCTTAAATTAAAAGAAAAAAAAACTAAGTTAACGTTAAAGCAATGGTTACTAAAAGGCCTAAGGCTTTGTAAATATCAGGGAAAGCAAATAATGATTATTGGTCAATTTTTAAACTAAAAAAAATCACAACGAAGGAGAAATGTTACATGGAAAAGGAGTACACCAATGTGATTCTCACCACATGAACTACCCAAAACTGCCTTAATTTTTATTTATTTTAAGGAATATCCAAAGAAAAAAATGATAATAAAAATTATTCTTGAGTTTTATTTTTTACTCTGTAAATATTCGTTATTCTTATTTGTGGCAATTCTGCATTTTGTGATGGATGGACCTAAAATTAATAGTCAAATCAATGAATAGTTCTTTCAGCGAAATTTTGGTGAAGTGCATAAAAGTTTTTTTTTCATTTCCACACTTAATTTGGACCCAAGAATAGGCAGAGTTCTAATTTAGAACCCAATTAATCTGATGTATGCTAGGAGCCAATTGAAGAAACTTATGCAGCACATATGTATGTTTTAATTCTATTAAAGTGGCTTCAAGCGAAAAAGAATCGCAAGATGATTGTGACAATGAAATGTAAAAGACTATAAGTGAAATTAACAATTACAATCCGAAGCCAATTAACGTTAGTTAACCTGGATATTATGAAGTTTCATATTTGTATTAAATTGCAACAGTTTTGCATAGTGTGCCTGCTACAAAATTCAGTGTAGAGAGAGCCTTTCAGCTTTGAAATAAGTATTAACAGACTTAAGATTACCACAAATAAGAGTAACGAGTATTTTCTGAGTAAAAAATAACGATTATTTTCTGATTGAATCAAAAAGATCGTACAAATAAGTTTTATTTTCCGAGTGAATAAATAAATAATAAGAAATAATTCTTTAAAATCAATTTTTTGAATTATAGCTTATAACCGTTACGGTCCCTGGTAAATATAGAACAATATACATATGTACATATGTACGTAAATATAAAAAACCTAAAACTAAATCAATAATAAAGCAAAGACTACTAAGACCTTCGGCTTTGCTTTGCAAATATGAATATGAATAACTACACCCCACGGCCATCTACCAGGTCCAAACCAGAGATGGGCAGTGAAGTATGAGATAATTAAGTTTGCGAAACTTATTGCAATAATGAGCAAACGTTTCATGAAAGAAAGATTCGTTGTCTCTATCATTCTTATGCATAACGTTGTTGTTTTCACTTCAGAGCGATAGAGATAACGAACCTTTCTTTCATGAAACGTTTACTCATTATTACAAAAAGCTTCGCGAATCCAGAACCGAACCAACTTGAACCGAACCCATGGTAAATTTTTTAAATCTAGATCAATAGCTCTAAGAGAACATGCATTCTTAACAAATACACAAATGATTTTATATACATATTTGTGGCAATAAGTCAATATAGTCTACAGACGAAAATCTATGTTTTGAGATATTGTCCGTTTTGTGTAAAATAAGTCCTATTTGGTTTTATTTCAATATTTTTAATATCAAATACATTAAAGTAAAATGATATAGCTATGTTTCTAAGCCGTAATTTTTAAAATTTCTTTATTTGAAATACTTGTTTTAAAGCTGTTAATAATGATAAGAGTTGAAATTAAGCTACATTGACTTAATGCCACAGATATATATGTAGATAGATATACTCTTTACACTCTTTTTTAAAATTTATAGTGTTGCCGCCATATCATTGTTTGTATTGTATTGTATTGTATTTTCTTAAAAACTATACTTGAATTTCATTTTGATTTCTTTAAAACTGATAATGAAAATTAAAAAAAAAATAATATTACAAAATAAATCAGGCATATAAAAATTAATGCGATGGTTTTTTTAGAGTTCTCGTGCTGCTGCTGCTTTCTTAACTTAACAAAAATATAATTATATATATACTACATATTTATTTATATGTTTACAACAAAATATTTTCATTATTATTTGTTTGTATAAAAAAAAAAAAAACAAAAGAAAATATCAAGGAATCCATCATCAATCAAAATCAAATAAATTTTTTGTACAATTTTATTAATTTTATTTTATTTTATTGCTGAGCTGAGAGCTGAGAGAGAATAAAAAAAATATATATAAGTAGGTTTATATATTTTATGTCTATTTTTTGTACTTTTTTGTTGTTGTTGGTATTATTTTTTTTATTTTTATTCAATTATAAACAATTTATTTATTTCAAACAAAAACAATTTTTGAGATTGATTTGTATGTGTGTGTGGGTTTTTCTTTTTATATAATAAGGGACAATTTAGTCACAGTAAAAGGGAGTATGAGGACAAGAAGAGTGAGAGAATTGGTCATTAAATTATTTATTTATTATCATTATTATTATTTTTTTTTTAAATTACAAATTTACATAATTTAATTATAATTTTTTTTTTTTTTTATTACAAAATTTATTTAAAAAATATAAACAATAATCAACAAAATTTTAGAGAGAGAAAAAATAAACAAGAATAATAATAATAATAAAGATGAAAATATAATCAATCATTCAATTTACTATTTATTTTGTTCATTATATTTTTTTTTTTTATACTATTCTATATGCCAAACTTTACTATGTTTCAAAAATCGTATTTTTTCTTTAATTTAATTTAATTTTTTTTTTTTTTTTTTATTTAAATTTCTTTATTAATTTAAATATTTATTAAATGTTTTTATGCCAAAATTTATAATCTTTTTTGTGCATTTCTTCGTTATTTATTTTTATTTTTTTTGGATTTATGCTTTTTCTCTTCAGTTTCAGTTGCAAATTTCCTTCTTATTTTTGTATAAATTTTTACTAATTTTTGCCTGAAATTCTATTTGATGTTGTTGTGGATGTTGATTTCTTTACAATGCTCACTGTATTACCAACAGCAGAATTTTTTGTTGTTGGAGCTTTGTTATTCTTATTATTATTATTATGATGATTATTATTATTTCTATTATTACGATTATTATGATTATGAATTTTATTATGAAATTTTCCATTACGACGTTGTTTTAACAATTTTGTTAGATTAGCTTGATTAATTGTAGTTGTATGTGGTAAAATAGTAGTAGTTTTAATAGTAGTAAATTTAGTAGTAGTAGTGTTATTAGTTTTAGTAGTAGTAGAAATATTTTTATTATTTATATTATTATTACGAGTTCCGGCTAATGTTGTTGATGATGATGTTGCTACTGCAGCAGATGTTGCAGATGATGTTGCTACTGCAGCAGATGTTGCAGATGATGTTGCTACTGCAGCAGATGTTGCAGATGCTGCTGCTGCTGCCGTTGTTGTTGATGTTGATGGAATTGTAGTCAAAGTTGTTGTTGCTGCTGCTACTGTTAATGATGATGATGATGATGATGTAGTTGCATCATTGATTATTAAAGTTTTCTTTTCTTTAATACTTTTACTATTCTTTCTTTGAAGATTGTTTTGTTCTTCTTGTTCATAAACTTCTACATCTTCTTCTTCATCTTGCTGTTGTTGCATAGTCGTAAATTTTGTTGTTGTTGATGATGATGATGATGGTGTATTTGAAATCTTGTTATTGTTATTATTATTAAAAGTTGTTATAATTTTCAAATTCTTGCTGATCGATGAATTGTTGTTCATAGCTCCAACAATAGAAACATTGCTGCCATTTCTTATAATGGTGTTGGTGTTGGTGTTGTTATTATTATTATTGTTATTGTTTCCAATTTTAGGCAATCAAGACGATGACAATTGCTTAGCCACAATAACGCCAGGACGACATTGTTTCAATGCTGTTGCTGTTATGGTAGTATTAATTCCACCAACACCACCACCACCAGATGATCCACTATTGTTATTGCTGCTGTTGTTACCATTTGGACTTGATGTATGCACTTTGAAAATGGCGGTGGGTGTAACAGATGATGTATTGCCAATACTAATATCCTTGGCTGATTTTGTTGTTAGAATCGTTACCTGTTTATTGCTTTTCAATTGCAGAAACGGCCGCAGTTCAGCAAGTGTTGTACGTTGTGCCTGTTGTTGTTGTTGTTTATTAACTAATGCCAATGGTGCATCCTGACCAATTCTTTGCACTACTTGTTGCTGCTGATGATGATGATGAATGCTACTGCCACCACCGCCACCACTTTGATGATGTTGTCTTTCCACTATTGTGGCACCACCAGCATCCGTGAACAAATGATCACCTTCCAAATGACGTATAGCTTCGACAATTGTCTCAAGATTCTGACGTGAACGTGTAAATAAAGCACCACCGCCACTATTCGAACTGCTGCCAATAACACTACTGCCACTGACAACAACACTACCACAAGATTGATCGATTTTCTCTGTTTTCACTTTCATTATTTTCTCATTTAAGCGTTCAACTTCAACTTTGGGTGTTGCCTTGATGGCTGCCTGTAAGATCGGCTGCAATACAGTCGGCGTACTACCCTCAGCATAGGCTTTGGCAATGACATTAACATTTACCTCATTCTCTGATTCGGTGGAACTATTCGATGATAAGATGACTTCTTCATGGACATGATCCTCTGTTATTATTTCAGCGGCAGCATCAGCCTCTAATTCTTCAATGCTCGAACATACAACAACCTGTTGTTGTCCAGTCATTTCATCAATTTCCACATATGATACTGTACCCAATTCTTCGAGATCTTCGCGTACAAAATTATCCGTATGCTCGATAACTTCACGTGGAATGTATGTCGTACTAACGCCACCACTTGCTGCCACAGTACCTGCAGTCCCAGGGGGTGCTGTTGCCACCGAATACAATTGCCTCTTAATCATTTGCAATTCATCTTCGAGCAGTCGACGCAAACTACGTTCCTTATCCAATTGTTTTCGTACTTCATTCATTTCCTTGGTTATAGTCTGAGCAACTAATGTTGCATTATTATACTTGCTGATGGCTGCTGCGGCTGCTGCTGCTGCTGATGAACCTCCAGCACTGGCAGCTGCATTGAGCAATGTCATTGGTTCTGGTGACATCGAACCCAAACCTTCATCGGAGGAATCACTTATTGTTTGTATATTAATGACATTATCAGTTAATTTACGTTTTTTAATGGCCACTGCAGAGTTATTCCCGCCTGTGGTTATTGATTCTTCGCAGCCGCCTCCTCCTCCGCCACCTCCGCCTCCACCAACTTCATGTTCACCGAGTCGACGTTTCATTTCACTATTCTGTGTTAGTAATTGAGTTTTTTGGTTCTCCAATTCAATAATATACTGCGAGGTTTGTTGAAGTATAGCAGCCTACAAGGAAAATAAAAATTCAAAAATATTAATTAATTTTAATTCATTATTAAATATAATTTATAAATCCATTTTAACGTAACAACTACTTGTGACTAATCATTAGCCATAGCGAATGATCACCCTACAGGTTACTTTGGATATCCGCAGTGAAGTCCAACAAAAGTAACCTAGTAACAGGAACATAAAAGACGAGTGGTTTGACGTTAACACCTGCCATCAAGGCCTGATAGTAAGCATCAAAGATCACCCCCTTGAAGTTATATATATATAGCATTTCCAGAGTCAAAAGAATGATGAGCGAAGGATTTAACATATAGTAACTTCTTCGATTAGACTTAACCATATTCATAAGGCGTAAGTACAAGGAATCAGAAGTTTGCAACAACTTAGAAGAAACAAACAAAGGAATAGTTAACAGTCCCCATCTTAGAGAAATAATGACGATTCGTACCAATTCCCTGGCGTAATGTATGAAAATATACAATTTTACTTTGTGTAAAACAAGTAAATCATCCTTAAAAGTTGTTAAAATTGAGCATTATAGAACAATTTTCGTTGCAAATATGTGTATATGACAAGAATGTTGCTCAATAATAAACAACAAGCAACATATAAATGTTTACAACAAAACACAAACAATTGCATCTATGTTTTTTATCTGTTATTTTTTAAATTTTTGGTAAGCTTAAGATACTTTTGAGGCTACAAAGCTTATATACAATATGTATTTTTTTCTATCCCTTTTTTAACTCATTTTCATATGTATATGACAAATGTATACTATAATATACATGCGTATATGATTGGATATGTTTGGATGTGTGTATATACATATACACATTCATATGTTGCCTTCATGTTAAAGTTGTTATTGTTATTGTTTTCATCAACATATGCGCTGCAGTAAGATAATGGCAATAAATGCAAATAAATGAATCGCACATAATAACTCACAAGCTAACGTATATACATAAATATATGTATGTATGCATACATGTATACATGATGATGATATTATACAGATATGTATGTCCATTTGTTATATCGTAAGTAGAAGTTGTTATTGTTGTTGATATCGCCTTGTTATGACGCTTAATCGAGAGGTGAAGAAACTTGTGTCCTTCAACATTGCTGAGCTCACACAAACGTCATCATCATCATCATCATCAACAACAAGAATAATAACAACGACAACAACTTCGTCAACATCACGCAACATGTTTAGTTTATGTTGCTTTGTAATTGCTTTGACTGTGGCTACATTTACAAAGTGAATGACATGTTTTGCTGTGTTGCCATTGCACTAGTTACAACATGTTGCACCAGCAAATCTTAAGTTAAAAGCATCAAAATGAATACTCACAAATGCATCTTTGACTTTTTTTTTCTCTATTTTTTTTTAGTCAGTTGAATGCAACATTGTTTGCGATCATCGCCATGCATCGTCAATTTTAACATACTACAATAGTTGTGGTTGTTTGTTGAAAATAACGAGCATTTACATGTGCGCCCACGCAAATAATTGCCCCACAATTCAATGATGTACAACAAATATAGTAACAACAGTTAGATATTAAAAAAAAAAACAAAAATGCAATAACAAGCAATTTGCTTTTGACCGCATATTTGAGGAATTGGAAAATAAAACAACAATTCAACTTTATGTGTAAACATGTCGCTCGCAACATTTGTTGTCAGTATAAAAAAGTCATTGGTATCGCCAACGCCAACATTTTTTTTTTAAGAAAATGGAGCAAAGCAAAAGAAAAATGCATATGAAAAATAGTAAGAATTACAGTCAAGCAAGCTGCTGGCAACAATAACATCAACAAATTTAAGGAGTGCGTGGGTGTTTGTTGTTAATAAACAAGATTCTGTGTACATTATGTATGTATGTATATACGTATGTAGGTGAATATAACAAATAGAAGAAAAAGCGTAGTTAATCAATAATAGAGAGTAGTGTTGTAGCAACCTAATTAGTTAATAACATGTTGCCAAACTCAATGCAATTTGTTGATAAATATGCATTCAATAAAATATTATTTGTCTTAAAAATAAAACAAAACAACCCAAATTTAAATTAATGTTGTTATTAGAAAAATGTTTCTTAACGTACCGAACTGAAATTGGACACTATAAGTTTCTGGTCCATATCCATCAACCATGTAAATTTCATGATCCTAGGGTTACCAGGAGGGATACCTCCCATACAAACCCAAATGAAATGACAAACTTATAAAGAAGTACAATAAAAGTATTGAGTGGCAATGTGTTCTTTGTTGATAATCCTACTAACAGAGAGAATATAGCATAGCCAATGATAGCCTTCTTACTGGCTTTTATTTCTTAATCTTTTGAAACAAACTGCCTACATTTTTCCATTCTTTACTCATCTATACTTTACCACTCCACTCCTACCTTTACGTGCCTATCTTTATGCGTGCGTGTGTAATTGTATTAGTAGACAGACAGGCAAGCAGCAGGCAGTCGCACGCAAACATGCCGCACATAGTGTGACATTCCAAAGCTTAGCTTTTTTTTCCTTTTGTGTTCAGAGAGAGTTAAGAAAATTAAATGAGAGACTGATCTACTATGACTACTACTACCAGTTGGTCTACCATCACCACATTCTCTCTCAGCAGTAAGCAATCAAAAGAATTTTATTTTTATTCCCTCAACGCGCGCGCAAAATTCTTCTGAGCATTTTGGTTTATTAAAACAACATAAATCTTTTCAGCCATCTCTTTTATCTTTTGATAAAAAACTTGTTTTATGATTCTTGTGATGCTTCACCACAACATCAGCCTGGACAGGCAGCAGTTGTTGCAGCATACTAAAAGAGAAGTACTAAAAATCAAAAAGCGACTCATAGCTGCAGAAAAGTTGTCGGAGGTCATACATTTTTTTTTCCTTCGTCGTGTATGTTCTAAACGTTCCATCATAAGCTCAGCCATCCTTCCTCCTTCATTCTCTCCCACAAACCAACAGCAACAACGTTTTTCCAACAAAACTAATCGAAAAATCCAATTGGTCTGCTGCTGCTGCAACAAAAGCAATACCAGAGACCAGTAGTAGTAGGCAGGCAAGCAACTTACTACGCCATACATACATATACCAGCTGCTTTAACACTCAGCTGAGTCTTATTACACTCAGTAAACTTTGTTGGCGGCTGGTGGCATCCATCGGCTGCCAATTGTTGTGGTGCTTCATCAATAATTCTCTTGGTTAATTTCTCTCTCTCTCTATCTCTGCCTTCTGTTCTCTCTCTCTGTGTGTGTATCTCATTTAGTATTGATTTTTCTTATGAATGAAAAAGCAAAGAATGAGAAGGCCCCTACAAAGTGTGGTGGGCGCCAAGTTTGGCGCAGTCGTTTTATACCGGCGACAGGCAGCAGCATAGCATCGTGTACAGTCTCGATTTGTGTTAACCAGCAGTTCAGTGTTGTTCACAATATTTGTGTTGCTGCTGGCTCTCTTAAGCGCCATTTCAGCATACATATGAATATATTTTTTCCGATTGAATTTTTGCATTTTATTCTAAGTTTGAGGTCGTTCATTGACTGATTTTAATACTTGTTTCGAGACTTGAATTCTTGGGTTTCCCTCATTGGAATGTTTATGTGTTGTGTTATGTTGTGTGTGCAATTTTTCTGTTATAACTTATAAGATTTTGATTTGTTTTTTTTTTTTTTCATATACAACACAGCCACGCCCAGTTAAAGAGGTAAAAGACAAGGAAGGAATGAAATTTTATCACCCACCACCCCATTCATGTAATCATCTGCACACATCATCCTGTGATTCCCTCCACTCAACTGATTATTTTTTCCAATCTTTAAATGAAATTCCTTGATTTAAAAATGAAACCATGAAAATCTGCATTTGGCATTTCAATTTATAATAAAATTTCGAGTTTGACTCAACGAGAACAACAAGAAAAACTCATTTAAAAATATGTAAAGCACAGCAAAGCGCAGTGCAACAAAAACCAAAGTGATTAACCCCAGCAGCAGCAGATGATGAGCACCCAGAAAAACACAACTGCAACAAATAAACAGACAAACTCTTGTCTCTTGTAGATACATACAATAAAAACAAGCACGACGACAACAACAGCAACACAAGAAGAACAAAACAAACAATAAAAAACCACAGAAAAGAAAATGACAGCAGAAAAGAGCAAAATAAAAGAAAAACACTCGATGAAAATTATTGCACAACATGCGGTGTAATACAAAAATAAAAGAAGTAAAAACGAAAATAAAATGCAAAAATTTGTCAAAACAGCAACAACACACATATCCTCAAAAAAAACTCACACACACACAAAGCACAACGCGCCAAAAGCACAAAGCAGCAAACATAATCACACACAAAACATACTCACTCACTCACTAGCTCACTGGCAAGAATCAACTAAATGTTTAGGAGAACAAGGAGGAAGGTGGTACCATAGGGAAGAGTAGGGTATAAAGATTGCTATGCATGAAAAGCCGGCAAAAATAAAAATGTGTACGAAAAAACCCCCAACAATAACAACAAGCAGCTAGCAGCAATGCGACGACAGTGACAAAATACAAATAAGAAAAACCCAATCAGAAAAGCAACAACAGCATATACAAATCATACTACTATAGACGCCACAGCTGTACTGCAACATCAGCAGCAACATGAATGCATATAAACATAATAGTACCGACCAACGAGTTACTATAAAGATATGGTATGAGTGTAAACAAATGAATGCGCAAAACAAAAACAAATAATCTGCTCTGGCTGAATGGGAATAAACAGAAACAGAAGGAGAAAGAAAGAAATAGATATAGCGAAAAAATCGAAGTGGGAAAAAAATTGCGCGCGCACTGTATGAAAAAGCGGACAGACAGATAAAAGCAAAATCCAACTAAAAACAACAACAAGAATATCATAGCTGTCGCTGTCGTTCCAACAAGAACCAACAAACGAACCGACGCCACAGCCAAGACCAACCAAGTAGTAAGCAAAAGCAAGCAGGCAAGCAACCAAACCAAAACCAACCAACTAAAGCTATCAAAAGCAAAGCAACCAAACGTATGAGTTCGTGTTGAATAAGCACAAGCAGCAACTATGAACGGCGATGAAAACCGAACAGAGAGATGCGGCGTGGTCGTTTTTGTGGCGACTGTACTTTTTTGTCCAACCAGCAAAAACATCCAACCAACCAACCACCACCACTGCCACGACCGACGAAGCCGCCACAGCAGCAGCATTATTTCCAATACGAAAAATTATATACGCCGCTGCCGCCGGTCTACAAAATGTTTCATTCACTGTTGTTTCCCCATTTCATTTCAGTGTGTTTCACGCGTCTCATTTGTCAGTGTTGTCGCCGCCATGTTTCTCATTCAGAATGAAACGGAAACGGCTGCTAGCAATAGTGAAAACATGTGTGCGAACATATGAAAAGAAAACGACGACGCCGCTAAAGAGAGCGGCCGCTTTACTCTCCGAGAGAGTATCAAAATATAGTAGCAAGTGTACAAATGGTAAATGAAACACGTGCAAGCATATACACACTCAACTCATCATGTACTGTTTACTTCCCGCCCTTTCCTTTTTTAACAAGTTATTTCGTATTATTTTACTACTACATATGTACGTACATATGTATATACTCTCTATTCTTCTCGACTCTTTTTTAACTCATCTACAACAATCTTTTTCGTTCACAATTCCAGACAAGTTTCAGAACACAATTTGTTGTTCTTTCCAATGGAGAAAAAATTATATTGTTTGGCTGTACAAAACAACACAAGAGGCAAGCAACCAAAGAATCATAGCAGCAGCTGATGACTTTTGGGAAAATTACGAAAACTGAAAATAAAACAATTTATTCTATGTACTTAAGTATTGAAGAAAATTTTCAAGAAACAAAATTCTTGTTTATTTTGTTTCCCCTCCTCTTCTTTATGTTTTTGCCTACGTGCCTTCAGTCAGATGCGCGGCAGACAAGCGAATATGTTTTGGTTATTGTTGTTGTTGTACTTATGATAGATTTTCTATGCTGAGAGAGAGAGAGAGAGATTGAGGTGAGTGTATAAGAATAGAAAAATTATGGTGGTAGTGGGTGGTTTTTTGTTTCAAATTATTATTGATTTTTTTGCATTATTTAAAAATTAAGTCGCAATTCATTAGATGCATTGTGTGTATTAGTTGGTGGTCTCTGCCTTTCACAACCATTACCCCAACCACCATTCAACCCATACACATAGAACTGATGACAAATGCAAACGCAATTTGTTCTTATCTTTCGAGTAATAAATATTAAATACGTACTTATAAATAAATATTTGGCGGCAAAACAAAAAATATTAATATACAAGAAATGATGGAGAGTCCGTCGGCGGCAGCATTGCAGTATTGTCATTAATTCCACTCTCTCACTCACTCCGATTCTCTCTCTATCTTACTATTCACTCTTATAACCCCTGCTACAGTATAAAAAAAACAGATGAATTTATTGGGGTTTCTGTTTTATGGTTTTTTTTTTATTCAATTTTCTTATTCATAGAAACACAAACAGGTGTATGTGTTTCTGTTGTTTCTATTTTAAATGTCAGCTGACATAAGTCACACACGCGATACTAGTTTTTTTTTCGTCACTTTTCTTTTTTAAGCAAATCGAACTCAATTCAAAATAAAGGAAAAAAAACAACAACCATTTAATTCATTAAAAAATTCATTGGCTAGTGGCGTTCTCCAATTAATTTAAATATTTTTTTTTTTCATTCTTTCATTTTTTTGTTCACAATTTCATTCTACGATAGTGTGTATCGGTGAGTTTATGCTAATTTTAGCAACACCACACATAGAAAATACACAACAGTCAACAATAACGGATCATAGCATTTCACGTTAGAGTCTCGTCGACATCGTCGGTGGTCGTCATGCGTTGGCGTTGCCAGCTGTTGGTTTGTTTATTCAACAATGAAGGCTGTAGCGGCGGCGGCAGCAGCAGCTGTTATTGCATTACACCCACATTCACATATGCATTGCACTAAGCTTACTCATTCACGCATAAAAACATACATACATACATTGATGGCATACAATATTTCTATTTCCTAAATGAATAATAAGATTAATTACTGTTTTATTTTTATTTTTTCTAGCAAAATTTCTTTTGCTTTTTGAAAAACCACCAACGCAACCAAAAACTAAATCATTATCAGCAGCATCAATGAATACAACCCACTTCTATGCACCACGATAATACCACCACTACAAAAGCGACATTTTTACCAAATCACTCACATCACTCACTACAACCTATCACCATCACCATGATGATGATGATGATGATGCTGCTGCTGTCAATCATGTCGTGTCTATTTTGATAATTATCATTTGTTCGTTTAGTTGTTCACCCATAACTCGACTCACCTCACACTCAGCTGTGTGTGCCCAAGCAACCAAAACAAACAAAAACTGAGAGTGATAATAAGTTTACAGAGAGAGAGAGAGACGCAAGTGAGAATGAGGCCGGTACAACAAAGTCAACTGTGCCGAATGTTTTTGTTTAGTCAAATGCCAGCCAAACCACCATATGAGCCGATGGATGATGTCGGTGCCATTATGATGACGACGTTGTCGTTGTCGTCGTCGTTAATCGCCGAATATGAACATGTGTTTTTTTTTTCATATGTTTAGTTTTTAGATGCTTACTGTGAGCGTGAGTGAGTGTGTGTGTGTGCACGTGTAATATAATCATATGCTAGTATGCTTCTTCTTCATAGAGTAATAGTGTTGTAATCTTTTTTTTTCTTTTTCTTTTTGGTCACTTGCCTATTTTCAGCACTGAATTGTTGCTATGCCTATCGACATAAAAACTCAGCTGTAAATTTGTTTAATTTCTCTTTAACTCACACACACACTCACGCATTTATCCACTCTTCTTATACCTAAAATTCATTAATACTATTATCATATATCAGATGATCAGTTTCTTGCTGTTTTTGCTTTTCGTTTCTTTTACTTTTTATTGTTATTTTTTTATAAACTTTTTTCTTATGATGTTTCCAAGCTAAAAAACAGCTGCCATTGTGGACTGGTTTTTGTTTTATGTAGTGTTTGTTTGTATTTCTTTTTGTTTTTTTTTTTCATTTTGTTGCTATTTTTAGACTTGTATTTAATTTATTTTATTTTTTGCTTATAATGCCGGCTAAAAGTTATACAAATGCGAAAAGAAAAACATGACTCTGGTTTCTCATTCATTCATTTACTTACTCATTACTCACATGAACAAACAGCAATCATCACCCACACAAAGGCAAGTTCATCTTCTATTAAATTACTTTTTTTTTTTTTTTGTTTTTTTGCAGTTAAATATTTGTATTTCTTGTTAACCCAATTAATTTCAAACACGCGTATTTATTGTTGTTGCAAATTTTCAAGGTAAAAGTTACAAATCTTGAGTACAAAAAAAAAAAAAAATAATGACTCCATTACTGTCTATTTTAAAGGATCGGAACAAGTGACTATGTTTCCACTATAAATCAGGAACCCTGATTGGCAAGGCAAGAGTCTACAGAGGGAATCCTCTTAAGACAGTCAAGTCTATGAGAAAAAACAGTGGCATCATTGGACAAGTCAGAAGTTTCATGTTTACAACTGAATTTAATGATCTCTCTCTCACTACTATTCAGTTCTTGCAGACGAAACCGCATGAAATAGTAAAAGTTATCCACTATTCACATATCGCAAAGGAAATATATGAACTTAGTACTAAATACTTATATGTAATCTGCACGATCAACCGTTTTAGAAGTTCAACAGAACAACCTTCTTTGCGAACTCCGCTTCCAAAATAAAATACAACATAACTGAATTCCCTGTCACACAGGAATAGAAGACAATGAACACACACGCTGATGTTGCAGCAAAGGAAGCTGATTGTGCTCCATATCTGACAGTCATCACAGGCTAAGAGCGCGATGTTTCATATCACATAAAGGACATACTAAGAGATATGGAACTATCACAATGGCGTTCATACTTATAGCCAATGGTGCAAAACATTCAATCCTTTCAAAACTCCCAACTACTTCTTCCATGGCACTTGCGATCGTTCAAATCAGTCATCAAAACATCTCTTCGACAGTAAAAGCTATCTTGCTTGCTCAGTCTGTGCCAACAATTTGTTAATGAAACACCTACTCTGATCTAATCTGATGATCTTCAGAATATGAAAAATGGTGAAATGTTGCTTTTATGTCAAAAGAATCACTTTAAGAAACTTTATAAATTCAATTACAAAATAGAAGCTTCTGCTTCTGTTTGTCAGAGGCAAAGTTACGCCATAGACGACAGCAATATTAAAACAAAAACAACAACAAGTGAATTGTTCTTTTAATGTTTAATTACTTAATTTACTTATTTGACTTTTGGTTCACTGCTACTGCTGCTGCTGCTTCTCATTATCAAGCGCGGCGCATTCAAAGGTTTCGTTTTTCTTTTAAATCAATAGAGGGGCCTCTGAACCCATCACCAGCTAAGCTCTAAGCTAGGGTAGCCAAAGAGAGAACGACAGACCGAGCGACCGAACACATAAACACAAAATAAAGAGGGCAACAACTTAAAATGAAGTAAATTCATTAAAATTTCATTACAAAAGGTCAATAAAACCTTTAACCGTGCCAAAGTAAAATAAAAAAATAAATAAAACCAACAAAAATACAACAAAAAAAAAAAACAACTTCATGGTCAAACGAAAGCATTAAATTAGCATAAAAAAGTTTTATATGCACGACGAACAAAATATAAAGAAACTGCACACAGCACGCAAAGAAACAACAAAGAAAGAAATGCTTGAAGTGAAAAAAAAATATGCTTGCAAACAAAAAGGCCAAGAGAGCAACAAAGGTGTGTTGTGTGATAAAGGAATAAGAGAGAGCGGGAGAAAAGTTTAATCAGCAGCTAGGCTGCATCCAATCACAACTAAGTAAGTCACTAGTATTCTCTTTAGAATAAAATTTTCACTGCGAACCCCATGCCAGTCCTAAGCATATGAGTAAAGTTAATATCAAAACTGCTTAGCAGACCCCTAGTTTAAGAAACACTGGACTTACATACTTGTGTGTCTCACTCAACAATGAACAAAAAAACCTCCACACGCATATATAAACATATATGAATGAATTTAAACAAAGATCAGCTGATCAGACACAGAAGATTACATTACAAAAACAGAAAATAAATAAATAAATAAAAAGTTTATAATATACATACATACATATTCATGTAAGTATATTTATATACTTATACCCAGTATAATAG
This sequence comes from Amiota communis, assembly GCA_037043315.1. Lineage (NCBI taxonomy): Eukaryota > Metazoa > Arthropoda > Insecta > Diptera > Drosophilidae > Amiota > Amiota communis. Next base: position 452,636 of record JBAMAV010000934.1, read on the forward strand.
CAGCAGCTGTTGTGTTTTTTTTTATATTATGTATGGGAGTCTCATTTCATTTTCATTGTAATTAAATCATGTGTTTTACAATTTTAAAAGAAATAAGTACAATAAAATAAATTAAGTGACACCCATTCATTCTTTATTCTCAATGAATCACAAACTGTATTTCTTCTTGCCAGTGAATACAAAATTTAGAAGCTTAGATAAATTGTGAGTCATTCATTCATTCATTGATAGCTAACACAGATTCTCTCTTGCAGTGCATACACAATTTTGAAGCTTATGGTAGACAAATTGTGAGTAGTAAGTGAGTGAGTATGATAGTAGATAAAAAGAGAGTCAGTCGCCTCGACCCAAAGCCAAGCCAAGTGAGCTTGCTTGAGTTTTAGTTAGTTGAATGAATGAATTGAGTTAAAGATACAAAATGGCATCAGCGATGACCTTGTTTTTGTTATTAGTTAATACTATTGTTGATGCTGCTGCTGCTACTTTATTCATTAATGAATTTTTATTGTTTGTTTAGTCATTGTTATTTATTATTGTGCCAAATTGCGCAGCACTAACAAACAACTAAATATATAATAGTAGAACAAAAAACCATCGTAAAACGCAATAAATAAAAGGAAATTCGCAAACATAATTTAATACTTTGGATATTTTAAAAATATTGTACTACTGTACTACACCAACAAATTATTATAGATCAGACTCAACAGCAGTCAATCATCTATTTTTCGCCTTTGGTAAATGAAATAAGTATGTATAAATTCCAAGAAAAACAGTTGATTCATTGCATCTATTTTTAAATATGCAAACAATAACAAAGAAACAATGTGCTTAATTTATATTTTGTATAGATTCAAGTACAAAACAAACACATTGCCATACACATCAATGAGCAGGACGAATGAGGGAAGTATATAGTTAAAAATATTGCATATCCTGTTGAAATTCACAGTGTACCAAAGAAGCTTCTCAATACTTTCACTGGTGATGTATAAGTCATGCCTTTAATGGTGATCACACTAGACTCATATAGAATGATTGAGTGTACAAGTTAACAACCAAAAATATGCACCAGAGTAGCAGTCCTGCCTCAGCATTGAAAAACAAGCGGTCGTTGCTAATATTACTTTAATGAAATGAATGGTATGGAAAGCACAACGTGCTCTGGTTTCCTTCTCTAATTTTCTTCCAGTAATTTGCAATATCCCAGGAACTAAATGCTCATAGTGCAGCCATCTGGAAGGGAAATTCTGATTCATTAGTTAAATTCCAAATAAGCCTATGAACACAGTGCAGTCCACAGAATTAAATTTCTTATCAAAAATTGGATTATTATTACTAATTTGTAGGAGTTTTAAGATAATCCCCAACCCAATAGAGTGGTTTATGAAGCCAATCTACCTGGATCAGTGGGCGTATTGTGTCTGTATGTTAACAGAACGAGATATTGTATCTTTTGAAGACTATCTCCTTTTGTTAGTTTAGATCAGGGGTGTCCATCAAGCTTTCTGTTTCCATGGGCCACATTGGAAAAAGACGTGGTGATTTGGTCCGAAAGTATGTGACTGATTGGCTGACGAGCAAAAAACCAACTACATAGAATTCTGTTCTCTTTTCTTTACCCTGTTTGCCACTTAGGCCGCATTTGGCCCGCCCTGATACTTGCTTTGGCCGCCGGGTTGAACAGTCCAGCTTTATTTGCACACCTCAATATTACATTGCTTTCGCAAAAGTGTTTCTAGTCAATTCACCTGCCTGGCACCATCTGACAAATTCAAATTAGGATCAATAATGGATCATACTGGCAAAAGTCTTTCTGCATTGTTATAATAATGAATAATGGAACAATGTAAAATTTGTATGAAGTGTTGTAGTATTAGAGAGGAGGGACGAATGTAACATATTGAAGGGGATGGATAACAACTTAGTAAGTGTGTATAAAATGTAAAGAAAATGTATAAAAAAAAAGAACATATGAAAGAGAAGGAAAACGGAACTAGACAAATGAATGTGCATGCAAGCATTAGTTGCACAAGAAAATGAAAAAAAGCATTTTTGCACATCAATTATTGTCATTGTTAAAGCACCTTTATTCCATGTTGCTTTGGTTTTTTTTTTTTAGTTTTGCCAATACATCAAACACTTTGTTTAATGACGCTTTTTTCTTCTTTTCTCTTACAAAAAAATAACTGAAACAACAGTAACAACAACAACAAATATATTCAACACCAGCTTTTACAGACAGTTTTTCATTGATGAACTAAAAACCGTTAGAAAGCACATCATTGTGTACAACAAAAATAAACACAACAAACAACAGTCAGAAACGAGTAACAAAGTCATTAAATCCGGCGAGACAACATTCCAATGCGCAATAGTAGCACAACGCAAACACACACACATAATCACAAACACACACAAGCATCATCAATAACAACAATAATAATAATCACGACCAACAGCTGTGTAGTAAAGCAATCGCAATCATCATCATCATCGTCGTCGTCATCATCATCAGCAGTAGTAGTAGTAGTGGAGAAACAACAAACAACAACAAACCGAACGAAAGCTTTACGCCGGCGCAATATACCGGCAAGCAACAAACAAATAACGAACGTGAATTGTAAGCTTCATCATCGGAAATATAAAAGCAACAATAACAATATTAATGTCCCAAGCTGAAAACGGCATTGAGATGTGTATGACAAAAAAAAAAAGAGGAAGCATTGCTTGTATCGAAAGACTTGAGAGCTGGGAGAACTAAGAGAAGAGATATACAACAGTACAGTTTCAAAGCACCAAATGAGTGTGTGTGCATTATCATCATCTTTGGTAGTACAACAACGATACAGATACTTTTTCGCGACATTGCAAAACCAGTGGTTCTGAAACTTATATAGACCGCAATATTTTGTATACCCCAACCAAACACTAAGCTTTATATGTGCTAACAATGTGTTCGGTGGACTCCCGGCACAGACATTTCCCAGGTATCCATGAATCACAGTTTAATAACCACTGCTTTAGAGTTCTTTCTTTCTGTTCCCTCTCTCCTTTTCCTTTTGCTGTTCGATAATGTTCAATTGAAATGCAGTTGTAGTTTTTGCTTTTTAAGCTTTCTCTCTGTATCTTAAATCACAGTTTTTTTTTTTTTTTTTTGTAAATTCTTTCTTTCACCTATTTTTATGTTGCGAAAGTTGATTTAACAACACACACACACACACACACACATAAACATATTCTTACAAGCATGTGCGCAATCGCCGAACGCAGCAAATTTATGTAAAAATGCAATTTTAAGTAATTTTTATGTATTTTTTTATTGTTACTTGTTTCTTTATAGCGCAGCATTATTATTTATTTATATTATTATTATCTACACCCCGGTGGTGCCAGTCGCAGACAGTAGAAAAATAAATATCATTTATTTATTTGTACACATATGCTTTTTGTTTCTTTTTCTTTGTTCATTGTTGTTTTAAGTTTTTGCTTACCGCATGAATGAACCGGTAAATTAATATTTTGATTGCATACACACACATGTTTGTTTAAAAAGCACAATAAAAACAATCAAGAAATCAACATCAAAACATCAACCCACGCCACGTCTCACACAACTCAGGATAATTTAGAAAAATAAGCATTAATTTCATTAAGGAATTCGGGTACGTGCGAATTATGGTATAGTGATCCCATCAGTGATCTTCTTGTGTATTTTTTGTTTATTTTATACATATGTGTAACACCATTTGTCGCCGTCGATTAAAGTTGGAAACTATACTAGGGTGGCACATGTTAATATGTGATTAAGATGATGACTCAAAATGTAAAGGAGCTCCTAACAAAGAATTGAATAGTGAATATTGATGGTATGTGCTGTTTAGAGTACCACTTTCATATTATCTCCAGAACAAAATCTTCAATTTCAATGACATAAAGAAAACAAATCATATTTAGAAGCTTGGGCAAAGACTATTAAAATGTATAGACTGGACATATCGCTCTTAATTTTTAAACCCCACTACCAATTGTGTGTATGTGTTTCCTCGAGATTACACACAATTTGTTGTAGGATTTACCCACAGCTTGCTGTTGTATATGAAAGGAAAAAAAGCTCAGCTTAAATTGAGCGATTTGTCTGCTCTATACATTGTCTGATTCTAATTAAAGGCTATTCAATTTTCCTCAGCTTTATAGAACTTATGAACTATAATTACTTATAAAAAGACATTTTAACATTCTCGCGCAGTCATTTATTGTAAGAGCCGAAGCAAGAGGACTGACATGCACATTCAAAGCATCATTGTATCGACTAGTATGGCTGTTAATTTGATCAATTACTGATGAGATTCCTAGGTCACGATGTATTGATATTCTCCTGACTTACCAGGGGGCACCCGTAATGTTGAGAAGATCTTTGTTCTGCATGGCCTGGACTCGGTTGATAGTTGACTTTGCGAAAAGTCTCCAGACCTGATTGCCATAAGTGTATGATGGTAAAACTATGGCCTTATAGATCGTAACCTACTGGCATCAGGTCGGATGAGCAACCTCTATTTGTTCAGCTTGTTGGAGCACGTCAAACCGCGATCCAGAATCATGCCTAAATACTTACACAGAAGCTTTCTGGGGGACTTGAATGCCTTTAAGAATTACCGGTGGACAGCGTTTGTGTCTCAGCGGGATTTTAATTAAATTAAAATCAAAAATCGTAACAACTTTTAGAAATCATGTATAACCAGAAAGACTATTTTAAATTGACTACGCCAAAGATGTAATACCCTTCACGCTTTATGGGGTCTGCGATGTCTCATTCTATGTGTTACAAACTTCATGAAAAGCTTATAATACTATTCTTCTTCCCTGAAAGAAGTGGTTAAAAGTTGGGTATCTTTATCTATAGAGAAGAATTATTTTGATGATTATACAATGAATGACATAATGGGCGTAGTCTTAATGATGATGTACCATATACAAATATAGTAAAAAATAAAATATCTTTAACTCTCTCTTTTTCTCATTGTTGAATTAAGAATTTAATAATTTTTTTTTTCTACCAGACAAGGGAAATAAAGAAAAAGTGCATCACAAAGTGTGGTTTTGCTAAAGCTTCATTCATTCATTCATATATTCATTCATGTATTGTATATATACGTACATATGTAAGTACTCTTTTCATTCTTTATTAAGCTCTTGAGACTATTAGAAAAAATTAGGTCGTCGATATGCTAGTGAATGCAATTTGCAAAGAAATTTAGTTTTGAACACACCATTGCAGCAAATGTCTCGACACAACATTTTTTCACTTGTCTTTAACAATTTGTTGTTTGACAGGGGGTGAGGAGGTGAAGAGGACGAGAGAACCAACGAATATATAAATCTTAATCAAAATCAAAAAGATTATGTTGACTACTACTAATACCAATGACTAAATGGATGTGACAAAACTGAATTGAAATGGTATATTAGTCATTCACAATAAAGAAGATACATTGACTACTGACTAGCAGATACAATTACACACTTATTTAACCGTTATGCAAATACCCATATATGTATGTACATATGTATATAGTAAATGCATTTTAACTAAAACTTGACTCAATTGCAATTGCAAGCAAGCAAGCAAGCAAAGCATGTCACTCAATCATAGATTTACTTAAAAGACAGAATTGAGATAAATAGAGAAAGCAAAGTAAGAAATGTGAGACAGAGTGTGAATGAGTGAGTGGGTGAGAAAGCATACGCACTTTAGTATATAAGCGACGAACGACGACCTAGGGTTCAATGAACTTGTCTAGGTTAAACTACTATATGTTGTATATACAAATGTAGAGTGTACATAGATACATTAATGTATATATTTGTAAAGTTTTGCAAAACTACGCAATGTTATTATTGTTGTTGCAGTTGTTGTAAGTATCTACAAGCGAGTAACACAATTTTGTACTGCATTTCACATCATCATCATCTCAATAAAGTATCTACAGTACTATTTCTGATACGAGTATCAGTATGTATCATGTATAGTAATCGTCAAAAAGCATGACTGAGAAAAATAGGCTAGGTTAGGTCCAGTCAATTTTAGTTCACTTTACTACTAGTAAAGCCCAGCCCAAGACATTGTCATATAGTGCTTGTGCTCAGCTGCCTATCCTGCTGCTTTTGGAGCTCATTTGCTTGTCACTCGCTCAGTTACTCTCCTGCTGTTGTTCTTATTCTGCAATAGTTAGTTGAACTAACCTACATTAAAAAGATGCTTCCTTCCACTACTTGGCTTGGCTTTTTCCAATTGAACAAACTAACGAACGAAAGAAAGAACGAACAAACAACGAGAAAACGAATGAACGAGCGAGCGAACCTATTAAATCGCGACAACTAAGAAATATGGACAAAGAAAAAAAAAATTACCATTGGAAAATTGCTGCTTATCAACTATCCAAGCAGTTGGCTGCCATCCCATAACAAAAAAAAAAAAAATACTCATACATATCAGCATAATGAAATGAAAATATCGATCCATTTTCCAGGCACAAAGAAGAAACCCCCACATACACTCACCCACCCAACAATAATATAGAAAACTCGCGCCAAAAAGCAATGCGAAAAACAAACTCCACCATTATCATCATCACATCCACCATCAGCAGCAAATGTGAAGTTTTGCTGTGCTCCCCACAACGCAAAAAACTAACCTTCTTTCCCAGTGCACCACCACCACCATCATCATCATATTCCTCTCCTTCTCCTCTCTCCTTCATGTACAATCAACTGACTGATGTGAATGACTCATACTACGAGCACAGCTGTTCCTTTAGCAACAACCAGGCGGCGGCAGCAACTACATTGGGTGGTGTGGAGGCAGAGAACAAACAAAAACCAACACATACACCCACCCAAACTGCTGCCGCCTTTACCACCAGTTGTGAGAGCGCAGCGTATGTTTCATTTCAAAATGTTGCCAACGCCTGGTAGTTTTTGAACGCGTTTGTTGTATTTGCCTGGAAAGCTAAGATTTTTGACCCACCACCCTAAGTATTATCCCAGAAACAAATGCAGGCACATAAACTTGAAATGGACATGCGCAAAACATCAAAGTTGAGCCCGGCAAAGTTGCTGTATGTGTGTGTGAGTGGGTATACACATATAATTTCCTTTTTTTTTTTTGTATTTAGTATATTTTGCCTATGTATCTTTGTTTTGGGCGCGTCTGCCATCGGTTGTCGGTGTATTCTAGGCCATTGGCATACTATTTAAGTGCAGCATATGCATGTATCTCTCTATCCAACTATTCATACATCTACTATCCATCCATATATAAGTACATATCTATGTATGTATATGACTGTATATATTGTTGATACGTTCATACTATGTATATGTATACAGTAATAACGAGGAAGGACTTTGTGCTTCTCGTAGTAAGTAACTAAAGGACATTTCATTTCACCTCTCGACCAACAACAGCTGGTATTTCATTCTGAGGAGTAGAATCCAGTGCATCTGCAGTACAATATTTACTATTTCTAGATACATAGAAGAAGATACAATACATACATTTTTGGTGTACATACACTATCATATATGTATTTTGATATATGTATGTACATGCAATCACATCACATGGTGTGTGTCGCACATAATTAATGTCATTTACTACTATAAAAGTTATATAATAATAAACTCTATGCCACTGTCACTACACTACTATAGCTGCATATATATGTACAATATGTATTGTATCTGTGTATGTGTGTGCGAGAAAACTGTAGCTTTCGAGTGCAGCTGTACTTTTAGCATTTATTGTAATTTCATTATAGTAGAAAAGCAGAAAAGCGAGCGCAGGACAACAACAAAAATCTCATCATCATCATCATCATCTGTGTTTTCTTTTTTATTTCTCACTACTACTACTACTGTTGTGTGCATTCCATTTTATGTATATGGTAGTAGTTTTATACTACTATGTATTATATAGTCAAAGTCATGAAAATATGGCACAGGATATGCTAGAACTTGCACATACTACTACCACAACAACTACTACGACTACTACTACTGGCACTACTGCTTTGCTACTTCTATGTTTTGTCATTTTCTATAAACTAATAATGCAATTAAGATTGTTGTTTCAACAAAAAGTAGACTTTTCATTTCTTTGTTGTTATCATTTTTTCCCTATGTTCAGTTCCTGGTTAATTTTCTATTGTGTGTTGCATCATCATCATGTTTTCTACTACTACCACTACTACTACTACTTACTTTTGATCTTTATCCTTCTTTTCCTCTTCTTCTTACTTTTGATCTTCATCCTCCTTTTCCTCTTTCCATGTTCCTTTATATATGTATTCTTTCATTCATGTTCTTTTAAAAGTTTAATTAAAAATATTTGATAATGAATTGCACCAACAACATTTTGTGTGTTTTCGTTCATCTGTTGTGAGTCCCACCATTACTAAGTTTCACAAACACAAAGCGATTTTCAATGATTTTCATTGGGTTACACTTTAAACATGTTTGGGAGGGAGACGACAAAGGACTACTTCCAATATGTGATTTAAAAGTTATATTCATTGATTTATTTATTATGTAATAATCTTTCAAAAAAAAAAAAAATATACATATATTTTGGTTTAATTTATGAAATTTAAAAATATTATAATATTGTACTTTGGCATATACATAGTTGGGTCATGCTATAAATGTGTGGTCTTGCATGTCCCAACAAATATGGGGGTTCTGAACCGGATCGTCGCGTTGTTTGGGCTTCGAACCGAACCTGTTGCCCCCGACGACTTCGTACGCGTGGTATTCGAAATATGTTTGTAATAACGTGTATTTTGTTATCTTTTTCCCTAATTATCAGATCTTTAATGTTGCCTCGCAGCTAAAGAGGTTAACATTCGAAAATCAGCCAAAAAGTAGGCAACAAAATTAAAAACATGAATATCTTTTTGATTGAGTTGGTCGATTTCGATAAAATAAACGCTAAATGTTACACGAAGCTTGCTACAATACACCATTCAAAACAGCATTCAAATATGTTTAGCCGTTTCTGAGATTAGCGTGCACAGACAGGCTTACGATTATATATATATATACATAAATATAGAAGACAGAACCGAACCGAAACCTAATCAAAAAATGTTTCGTTTCATACTAAAAATGCAATTCTTATGATAAATCTACTAAAATTTATTTAATTTGACTTAAGGGCAAATATAGATGAAGACCTTTTAGAAGACAGTCTTATATTAAATTTGAATACTGAATAATTGAAAAAAAAAAAATGTATTAAATAACTTATGTAAATTATTATTAAAGCAATTGAAGAAAAATGCCTTTTAAGTTGCATTCATAACCAAATGTTTATTGAAATAATAATGTTTGTAAAATTAAAGTTTTTTTAGGTAAATACATACACTTAGTGCAAATAATTGAACCATTTGAACCGAAACGCGGTTCACAAGTACCCATGAACCGGTTCTTGCACCGGTACAAGTTTTCTCTAAGTGGTTCGAACCACTGAACCGAACCACACCGATTTTTGAAGCAACCCTGGGAAAAATTCTTTGTAACTCGAGAAGGTACTTTAAAATGTATGCTACCAAGCAAAGATGGGGAAAACATACTGGCAACAATTAGATTGTGCAAGAACGAGACTCCAAGAGTAGTTCTACGACTGGATAATTTCGGGAGGTAGATTAACTTAAGACGGTGGCTCTAGTAAGATGGATGGTTGATATTTGGATCCCAGCAGTGAATGCTATGCATTGTAAAAAGCAAGAATTGATTTTGAAGAAACACCTATTTCTTAACAACATAGAAATAGAATAATACATATTCCGGTTATCTGGTTTATGAAGTTTCTTTTATTGTTATTTCACTCTTTTAGAAGAGCCCTCGAACTATTTACTCTATTTAAGGCCGGGACAGAATGGTGATGCTGAGTCTGAAAAAAAGAATGCAAGGTTCATACATTATCGCTTTTGTTTTGATTATCAATCAGCTGTGCTTGTCATTTGAGAGGCAGATAGAGAGAGACAGATGATTTGAAACCGAGTGAAGTTAAACTACTACTTCGACTCCACAGCTTCAACTTCAAACTCAGATTTACATTGTGTTCGTTCCCATAAACACAGCTAGATTTGATTTTTTGACTGGCTTCCACCATTCTATTTCATCCTTTACTTGCAGCATAACCTACATTTCGCGTTTTATGTCAATCGTACAACCTATAGTACGGTACTATTTACTCTATTTCTTTCGATAAGCTGGTACAGCCCTATGTCTTGAATTAAACTTTATAGTACATGTGGCTGATGATTTTAGGTCTGTAGGCGCAAAATAGTCACTAAGTTTGTATTGCATGCCTGCTAACCCCAGTAGTTCAGTACCGAAATGACTTGTTGTCGATATCCAGTATTGTTCGGTTGCTCGTGCAGGCTCTGGGGGTGAGTAAATGTGACCTGGAATAGTTTCTTGTTCATTTAATAGGACATACCATATAGATATAGGCTTTGAATAAATCATTTATATCGATTGCATTCAATGCTTTAAGAGAACACTTTTCTTTATTTAAAAGAATTGTACCGTTTGTTGCTCATTGAACATTTTATTCAATACAATTTAACATGAAAATATCTCAAAGATATCAATCATTCAGTTACTATATATGACTTGAAATGCATACTAACTTCTTATCAATCTAGAATAAATGCATTTAGTGAAATAAGGCCAACAGTCGGGAGAGTTCAAATCACTGGGTGTGTGTATGTGTGCATATGACTATTCAATTCAATCTGTCATCCAACAAATTTTGTATGTTTTGCCAAAATATATTAAGCCCAAATTGATCTGGCATATATGTAGATACAAAAAAAGAAAAATAAAACCCAATATGTCATTCAAGAATTGCAATTCTGTCAACAGCAATAAATGTTTACAACAAATCATTGGCCTATATGGGTCAACAGCAGTCAAGTCAATTCATTGCTTTTGTTGTTATTGTCGGCAAAATTTTTTGGGCTAAAAAGAAATACTATGGTAAGTATATGGTATACACGCACATGAAGTGCATGCATGAATTACTGGTTCAATATATGTACAAACTTTATCTGTGTTTCAACTCAATCAAAAGTGAAATACATATGTAAATATGTACGAAAAAGATACAGTCGTCCGATTTTCTTATTGTTGTGTTTGTTGATGATAGTGGATGACGTATGTGGAAGATATATTCATATACCTACATACAACAATCAGCAGTTCCATATGTCTTGACTGTATACCAAAAGAAACAACTAAAATGTCTCAAGGTGAAAAATAAAACAAAAAAATAAAAGAAAACTGCCTACGACACAACACTGGCTGCCAAGACAGGGCAATATCGAGACTAAAAACAAAGAAGACGTGGTCTACTTGAAAGGAGAAACCTTCATCATAAAAACAATACAAGAAATACTTGACTCCTTTGACTTGTATTTAGTAAAGACGACGACGACGACGACAACCACGATGAAAGTGTTGTCTGCCCCCTCCCTTAAGGGTATTCGCCCATCATGTAAATGTTACTGAGTGAGTGAGTGAGTGAATGCGTGCGTGCGTGCTTGTCAAGTCAGCTGAGCTGGTTGGACTGACTGAGTTGGCGGCATTAAAGGCGATTGGCGTAAAATAATCACAACAACAACACATTTGTCAACATGTTGCATTCCATGAATATCGAAGTTGTTGGAGACAAAGCAAACAACATACTACATATATGTACATCATCTAAACCACCAACTGACAAACGAACAAATAAATTCTTATTGAAGTACATCATCATCATCAGACATATCATACAGGCTTCATACATATCTCAGACATTGTAGGTCGCACGAACAAAAGATATAGATGGACGACGTATAGATTTGTGAGACAGAAATTGGCCCGGCCAATTGTCGCCAACGTCAAAGGCGTCGAGACTTCGTCGTTGTCGTCGTTGTCATCGTCATCATCATTATCAACATGAACATTATTCATAAGAGGTGTTAAAGTGTAAATGATATTACATATTAACAATGGTAAAAGAAAAGAAGCATTGATAGAAGGAAAATATATTGAGAAATTATGATAAAAGGTATAACTAAAATTGTCTTAAAATAAACTGGAATATTTTAAATTCAAAAGTAAATACAATACTATGTTATTCATGGATCAAAAACATATCTTAAGTATGCCTAAACAAACTAAACATTTATCAAGCTTTCCAGATGAGGGATTTCATTGACTTACGTTAAGTAGGTTCATTAAATTCTATATTTCATTAAAACACGTGGGCAACGTTTAACTCGGGTGTTACGTCCCAAGGAAAACTGAGTGTTAAGCGAGACAAAAAGAAGGTTACCTTCCTATATTTCGTACAAATTTAAATTTTTATTATTATTAAAATCGCAATATAACATAGATCATAACATTCGTTAGGTTATATATTTTATTTAAGGATCCCTTTCATTATCAACTTTAGCGTGCCTTTGAAGGAATTTCGTCTTTCTATAGATAAATTTGAATTTAGGAAAAACGATTGAAGGCTTTTGGAAAATACTAAACGCTGATGAAGCTTTTACAGTGTTAAGCTTCCTATAGCGTCAATAACTTCGAAACAATTGTCATCCGATTTGAATTCTTCCCACATCATTCGACACAATTTCAATCAACCATTGTTCATGAATGTCATTGCACAAGCAAACAAATCTTGAATAATCTCCACGTGAGAAGAGAACATTTCTTTTTAAGTAAATTAAAATCTTTAAATTTGAGATTTTCTTGAAATTCTGTTTTTGAGTTATGGCAGTCTTGCAGTAAGTCAGACGATATTTATAAATAAATAACTTCTTGATGAGAATTAAACACAAAATATGAACAAATTTTGACAGTCATCAGATCAATAAAGTAAGGTAGAGTATTACTCTTTGGCCACTGTAAATATGTATATTAACATATGTATCTTCTTTCATTTCTTCTTTACAAAATCTCATAAAATATTCTAAAATATATAAAAATTGGCATTGGTATTTGTCGCTATGGTGAAAACTTACCTTACTCAACTTGTCGCCCTCATGACGTGGCAACAATGAACGTAAATTCTGAAAACCGGTATTGATGCTCTGCATACGTCGCCTTTCATTACTATTGGCAATTTCACGTCTCATACGCTTTTCACTCTCAAGCATTACTTTATTGGCTCCAACATTGGCACCAGCAGATCCACTACCATTCACACCGCCACCTGATGATGAACTACTTTTTGTGCTGCCGCCACCACCACCACCTGCTGTTGTATTCGAATTTGTGTTATTCATATTGGAATTTGAATGACGTTGATGACGTGTAGTTAAATCTTGTTGAAGATGTGGTACAGTTGTATATTCAATATATGATTCACCGCCAGAATCTTCTAATTGTAATCTAAAATGAGAGGCAAAGAGAAAGGGAGAACATTAATAAATAATGATGATATAGCTACACTAGAAAAATAAAGAAATACTTCCATATAATTTTATTAAAGTAATAGGAGAAATCAATTATTCAATTTATTATTATTATGTTATTATATAAAAACCAACAACCAAAGTGCTTAAACAAAAGCTCATTGTATAAAATGAAACTTTTCATTCATAAATTTTATAGTTTCATTCAATTCAATTTTGTTGATAAAAAAATATAGTAGAACTACACCACTCTGCTCACATGATGTTTATACAGATAAAAAAAAATAACAATATCAACAATAGGAGGAGCAGCAACAAGAAAACAATGCAAGTCACACAAAAGCAAAACAGCAGCTTAAGGCATCAAAAATCACAATAGCAAAGGAACAAAATAAACAAAAGTAAAACATAATAACATACATATGCATAACAAGAAACAATAGCTTATGGTAAATCAAAAACGCCTATATGTTTATATAAATGTATATAATATTTAGCTGCAAAAAAAGAAGAAAAAAAACAAAGTATTAAATGTTGCTGCAGCATCATCATCAGCATAATTTCAATGCAGTTGTTCGTCTTTTGGTTTATCCAGGCAACTTGTACCTAAGCAACCAACACTATAGAGTGTAGAGAGTACAGAGAGGAGCATGTAGTAAACAATATGAATTTATGTTGAGAGCGCAGTAAGCAAGTAAATGATGCTCAGCAACATCATCATCTTCGGCATCATCATTGGATACTTATTGAGAGACTTGCAGCAACTCTTAAAGAATTTTAAACCGGTTTTTTGAATGTTTCAGACTCATACTTATAGATACATACAAACATATGTACATACATAGATTAATGCATAGAACATAATAAAAAACCAATTTTCATGATTTTTCTCAAAGGTATGCAGGCAATATAGCCAGCCACAGCATGCATGCATGCAACAACAGCAATACCATTTAGATTTCTACCTATCTCCTCCTCCTCTTAGTAGTTCATACAATCTCTTCTTCCATATGCGCTGTTGGCTGCTGTTATTATGTTTATGTCAGTTGTCTTTGTATAAAGTTGCAACACTGCATTCCAGCAACAGAAGTAGCCAACCAAACAACACAATAATAACAAAGCTTAGAAAATTGTTAGACCAACAACACACACACACACACGCGCATTCGTACACACATACATATAAAGAGAAGTTTATTTTTAGCACAAGCAAAGGTCGTTCGCCGCTTTAGAAGACTACAAAAAAAAAAAAAAAGAATTTATGTTTGTTTCTTTTTTCGTTTTCTGCAACATTTTCTTCATTTCTTTTCTATTTTTCAGTTTTCTTCGCTGTTTCGTTTGAAGTGAGTGTGTCTATGAATGTGTGTGGTGTATGTGTATTTGTATATAAGAAGAAGAATAGCTAGATAAAAAGTTGCAGCAGCAATGCCACAAATTGCATTCCATTGAGGTTTGTTGTTTCGACTTTTGCAAGTATAGTAGTCTTTTCATTGTTTAATAACAACACATCACAACAATAAATAAAAGAATGAATGATGGGGAGGAAGTGAGTGACAGTGGGTGGTTGTTTAAATAAATTTTATTAAAATCATAAGAGAAGCAAACAGTTATTCATACAAAAACCACATTAACAATTTTTAGGTAGATTTTCCCTTTCCAATATACTTTAAAGAAATGATAAATTTTCTTAAATAAAATTACTACTAGTTTAGATACTCATACATATAAAGGGTATACGACATGCGAGATGTGTTTAGGTACTAAAATAATAAGATTGATGCTTCTACAAAATAGTATGTATTATGTTGCATTCATTTAGACAAATAACTTTGTAGTATGAATTAAGTTTAATTTTTTGTTTTTTTCATTTAGTAATAGAAGTCCCATTGCCGCAAGCAACATTGTTGCTTAGTCAAAATAAAGAGAGCAAAGTAATCATTGTTTATATTGTTGCTCACCATTTACACCACACTAGTGGTTTGGTGTGGTGGGGTTGGGTTTAGTTTAGTATGATGGAAAAGAATTAATGAATGAATGATGACACTACAATGCAATGCAATGCGAGATGCTATCAGAAGAATTTACTATTTTACTAATAATAAATAAGAATATGTCTGTCACATGTTAGTGTGGGAGAGAGATTCTCTGAATGAATGAATGTGTGAGGGTGGCTGCACGTTAATCTCAATGTATGCAGCTGTTTTTATTGCTCATTTTTTCCGACGATTGTTGTTCGTGTTATACTTGATGTTTTTGTTGTGTAGCAGCTGATATATTTAGTTTTGTTTTATTTTTATTTATTTAAATTCCTTTTGATGCATCATCATCATGCACGCACGTATCATCATGACATTTTCATTAAAATAATTCATTTTATATTTAAAACAAAACAAACAAATTTAGTTATTTAAAAATAAAACTATGTAAAACATATTATTTAATGATGTTATTACTAACAAAACAAATCATTTGATTGAGAAAGATATGTGCTGCTGCCTTTGGCATTAATTTGAGAATATACACACACACGCACAATAAACGTATGCCAGAGGCAAAGGTTGTGGAAAGGAGGAGTGAAAAAGAAACCAATTTGATTTTTTACTTAGTTTTATTAGGTTTTTTTTTTGTTTTTGTTATTCATAGCTAGCAGCTGTTTCGCATATTTATGCATTTGCAAGCAAGGGAAAGCGAGTACAAGTGAGTAGTGAATGCAAAAAAGAAAATCATTTACTTAATTAAAATGCAGTGCAGCACATATGCACATAAATACATATGCCCCACACACACACATCCATACATCATATGAGTGAATGTCGCTGTCAGCTTAAGCAAAAAAACAAAACGAAAAATGTTGAAACAACAACAAAATTCACAAACTCATAAGAGTTCAATGTAGTTCATTGGCCAATTTTTTGTATGCAGAAGTCAAAACAGACCAACCAACCAACCGACCGACCGACTGAAATGAACTACTACTATAGACAAACGACCAAGTGATCTCAAACTTCCACCCACTACCCGTCAATGCAGCAGCAACACAAACATCAGCAACATCATCGCATCAGCTGAAGAAGCAGCAGCAGCAGCACCACCACCATTTACCAGCAAAAACAACAATTTCATTACAATTTAACCGCATTTAAACACACACAAACAATACACTACCACATATGTATGGATGTATGTACGTTTGTACATATAAATATTTAAACAGAGATGGAAATAAAGAGAGAGAGAGAGAGAGAGAGCAAAATGGATAGATAAACAGCAGACACATATGTATGTACGTATTTATGTACATAAGTATGTTTATTGGGTCATTGCTTACGTCATCAAAGTTTTTTCTTTTCTTTACATTTTGCACACCACACATTTTGCATTCTGTCAAAATTATCACACAAAAAAAACTCCCCAAAAAAATAAGCAGCTGTGCAAAAAACTAATAATAAATGCAACACACACACACAATACACGCAATAGCAGCAGTGGCAACAACAGCAGCAACAAAAATAGCATCCACAACAATGCGTAGTAGTACCTCAATGTTGTCGTTGTTGTCGTTTTACCAAACAAACCAACCAATTGTTAAAAAACACATTTTTTTTATTGCAGTTCAAAGGATCCATAACAAAAACAGTCAAAATACAAGTACCTCGCAGAGTATTAAAAACCAAAATTATGTAACTGTTGAATATTGTTGTGCTGGGGGATCAGGTCAGGAGAGGCAACAAACAAAGAAATAATAATAATGCAAAAATAGAAGGATATTCCAATATTGGTACAATAAATACGATTAAGTATTTCATGTACTTAGTATCGACTTAAACCCATTTAATTCAATTGAAAGCCTACGAGGGACACACTCCCTAAGCAATAATAACATAAGCTAGGAACTATTGTCTCAAAAGAGTAATCAAAATTATGGTAATTTTAAGATACATTTTTTTTATGAAATACTATAATATTGGAAGGATTGATTGACAGCATGTCATCAAAAAGACTTGACGTTTGTGACAATATAAAATAGTGTAGAAGTTGTTGTAACAGCAAGGGGGCTGTAAAGTTCAAAACCTAAGTGTCAAGTCCTAAAAAGGAAGCCATCTCTATCAGTTGAAGCCATTAGTCGTCAATTGGGTCGGTTTTCTAGGACAGTTAAAAATGTGAACAGTGTTGTGAGGAGAACCACCACAATGAGGATTATTGTCTGAGAAAGCTATACGTTCCCTATTGCACTGGAGGATAAGAGATCAACACGATCTTAACCGACCTCAGGTAGTCCGAGTGTTACGAGGAAGTATCATTTGGTTATCATCAACAGGTGGAGGACGTCCTCCTAGGACAACATTGCTCTGAAGTGACTCGATAGCATTTTCCGCAGCCCTCCGATGTAATTCATCACGACACGACTTTTAACAACCACTATCAAGAGTGTTGCCTAATAAAAAGGTTATATCTCCCTCGTATGTCCTAATGTCTTTACGGATATGTCAGGGGGGAATAACGCCCGAAATAGTGCTAAAGTTGGGGTTCGCACTCATATGTGTAGCCAACAAAAACTGCAATACTGGCCATCTGGAAGCAACCGATCACTGGTCTGAGGGCGTTATTCTGACTAGTAGTAGTGAACAACGGTGCAACGTGTTACACAGCAACGAGATCAATCGATGTTTTGTATGAGAAGTTTAATAATTAAATTTTCTCGAAAAACAGACTAAAGTTTATGCAGCGAATCCTCAAATTGTTCAATAACTCAAAGACAACATCATAGCAAGAAAATATCATCCATTATATGAAAAAGTTATTTAGAATTTTGGTAAAAGATTGACAGCCTACCAAGCTATCAGAGAATGTCACTTGAACTACATTCTTTCACCGAAACCATTGATACTTATATGCATTTATGAATAGGTAACAAGAAGCAATCACAAGATATATCTTAATCTTATTACCTTATGAATATGTATCAAAACGCTTGTGCGTTGAGTTTTTTCAAACAATATTAAAATATGCGTAAAATTCCAAAATTTATGGAAAAGTAAGTAAAGCAGGGGCAGAGTCATGTAGCATGTAAACTTCAAACAGTGCGGTTAATAGTTGAGTAAGTGCAACAAAAGCAGCAATTGACAGAACTAAGAAGGAGTAAACAAACAAATAATGAATACCATACTCTCCTCCTCTCTTACTACTCTATTTCCTTATCCATCCATCCATACATATATTTTCAAAGTATTTACAGCACGCATACAACCACATTCAATTATATAGTACTACATATGGTACACTCTTACTACATAGTAATGTAGTATACTAGCAAAGTAATAACTGTAAAATGAAAACAAAGTAAACAAAACACAACAATGACAAGTGCAAACCGCCTTCGCCTTCTTACTACACCCACAATACTGAGGGTGGGTAATTGATGAGTGGCGAGAGGAAAAGCAACAAAGTAGAAATATGAAAAATTGGGTGGGTGGGTTGTTGTGAGAAACTGTGAGCTCTGCCACCAACTAACAAGAATGACTAAATAAGAGCCACATAGTAAATGGATGAGTGAAGCGATGAAGAGTCAAGTCAAAGTGGCTTCCAACCACACAGCTGTAAATATTTATGTTTTGTTTTCTTTTCTTTTATGTTACCGGCACCGCTGCAACAGTATTGGTGCTTAATGCAAAAATAAAAGTGTGAATGGTAAAAAGGATACACATACTACTACATACAACCAATCATATATACTACATTGTTTGTACATAATGTGATAAAACGAGTATATGAAAAGCAGAAGTACAGAAAATACAAATACATTTTTAGCCTTATCAATTCTTAGATAAAAAACTAAACTAACTAACAAAGTGATAAACACCATCCCCCCACCTCAAATGAAAAGCATATGTACTTTGTTTATTGAGTAATAAGCAATGCAGTTCCCACAAATAAATAATAAACTCCCCCATCATCATGCAAACCCAACTATGGGTACCAACCATATTTCTTTTTCTTTTTTATCTATAAACTAGAGAAAAGGTAAATGTTTCTTCTTCAAAATATTTTGTAATTGATCATCTGTAAATAAGAAATATGTCTGTAAATGAAAAATTTGATCTCTAATGACCAATTACAGACAATGATCAAAGACTATAAAATGAATAGACTGGACAAATCGCTCACCAAAGAGAAAGCTCCTCTCTTCATTGAGTATCCCGAGATTACACACAATTTGTTGTTGAATTAATCTCGGGATGATAACAACAAAATTATGGTTGGTTAATGGTCCTGAGATGTGAAAAAAGAGGAAGAGCTTTCTCACAGTCTATATAATATTTAACAGACTTAAAAAACGAGAAGGTTATCCATCCGACTGTAATTTTTTTTTTTTTTATATGTATATGTTACCTTACAACTTATTTCTAGGTGAACCAATTTTAATGATTCTTTTTTTTTTTATTTGAAATGTGGTGCTTGTCATGTGGTCCACATATAAATTTGATTAAGATCTGACCAGTAGTTTTTGAGTTATCCTTAATAATGCTCGTTCCACTTGAGCTGCTTGAAGTCGATTTTCTCTTTTGTTAAAATTTTGTACTCATAAAATTGTTGGATCTCAAGATACCACTTGTAATTTCAAGTTTCCACATAGGTTCACTATCGCAATTGTTGAATTAAGTGTTTCTTCGCTATTAAATAATTCAAGGAAAGGTCTTGGTCTGAACAAACTTATTCCAGACATACTGTATCAATATTACGAAGTTCTAGGTATAGCATATTGATAGTCGTCTTTGATGACCAATAACAATTTTACTTTTGCTTCTTATTTGTTCTGGCAACATAATAAAATTTGCAAATAAAAACATTATGCGCTTCACTATCATGAAAAGTGAGGTACGCAGGCAGGCAAAACATGTGTAAGGTAGGTTGATGGGTGGGTGGGTGTGAGTGAGCGAAGTGAAGTGAAAAGAGTTTGTTACACTTTTTATGGCTGATTTTATGTGCAACGCGCGTGTGCTTGTGTCAGACTTTTTAGGTATGCCTCTCAGTCAGTCATCAGACTGTTGCTGGCTTTCGAAGATTTATTGCGACTACAAAAAAAAAGGAAGAAAACTTTCACTATTGTGTTGTTATTGTTGAATTTTTTCATATTTTGCTCTAAATATTTTTTATTTTTTTTTTTTAATTGAATTCGAAAGCAGAATATTATGAAGGGAATCACTCCACCTTCCTTTCAATGAAAAAAAAAACCAACAAAATCTCTGCAAGAAGGAAAAGCATCATTTTAATCATGTAAGGAAAAAGGACGAAAACAAATAGTAAATTAAATTAGACCGTCGTAGTAAGTTAAATAGTAAAATCAAATGAAAACTTCTAGTATAGAATAGTAAATAGTAGTAGTAGTAGTAGTAGTAGTAGTAGTATAATATAGTAGTAAACAAAATAGTAAAAAGTAAGTGAATAATGTAGTTCAACTATAGGAATATAAGACCATAAGAAAGGGAGAGAGAAATGGAAGCAAATAGTAAAGAGAGAGAAAGAGAGAGAGAGAGAGTCGAAGATGCATTCTGAATAGAAAAGTAAATGATGAAATGAGGTGGCGCAAGTGCATCAAGAAAAACCCCACAGATACACAACAACACAAATACAAACCCAGAGAAAAGGCCCTATGAAAACCTATACAAAACCAACACTAATAATAATAATAACGGCACAACTACTATAATACGTAAAACAAATGAGAAAGATGACAATGATGATGATGGTGATGACGAACGTCGACATCGAAATATGAAGAGGAGATGAGACGACGACAAGTGGAGTGATATATGAGAGAGAATATTATTACAAACAAATGCGAGTGCAAATTGAAAAGCGCAATAAGCAAAAACAACAAGTACAGTAATAACTAAATGCAATGGAAAGGGAAAAGATAAACATACAAAACACTCATGTTGCATTTTTTATTTTTGTTGTTTCATAGTACGTATTGATAAAAGCCACGTAATTTTAGACTTTGGCAACAGGCAGACAATATAAAATAACAACAACAACAACACGACGAAGAGAAGGAGCATTTTCAATGTGCGACTTATAAAAAGAACAACAAAAATAGATTAAAACAGACGATAGACTACAGAATAATAATAATAATAACAACAACAGGAGGAGGAGGAGGATGAGGAGTACAATTAGCAACAGCAAAGGCAGAAAATTGTTTTTGGTCTTCGTCATTTGGCGCCACATTTGCAATAAAGCAAACAAAAGAAAATTGAATGAAAATACTTATGTACAAAAACACAAAAACCAACAAACAGCGAGCGAATGCAGCACAATGCAAAAGACGAAACAAATCTAAAAAACTAAATAATGAAACGTAATTTAAATGATTATGTAATTGTAAACAGAACGACGAATGAACACACACACACACACAACACACATGCAGCAGCATTGACTCATACATACACAGAGATACAATACAGTATGGGGATGTACATATGTATGTAAATGTATTGGTTTAAAGATTGCCATAGTCGCGACTTTTTCACTCACTGTACACAACCAAAATCAATGGATGGATGGATTGGATGCATATGTATGTAAGTACCCATATAAAATACGAGAAATTTGCTGTTATCTTACCTTACTACAATAACAAGTACAGCTGTTTTTACTTTCATTATTAATTAAAATTTAATACAAAAATATAGAAATAATTAAAATTAATAAATAAGGAAAATCAGATTCTTTTCTATACGTTTATTAAATTTTCTTCATCTTTTCCTCATTATCATTAACATCATCATCCAGATTCATCATCAATTCTATTTTTTTTGCCAACATTAAACTAATTAATTTTTGCGAATCTATCAAAAGCAGCAAAGTAAAGCATGTGTTTGTGTTTTGAATAAACACACACAATATGAGAAAATTTGAAACAAATTGAAAATGAAACATAAAAGCAGCAATGAGCCCTCTACAAAATGACTAAAGAGAGGAGACGAACGACGATGAATATAAATTTTTCGCAAAATACGAAATCTTGCAGCAGCAGCAGCCGCCGCCCAAAAAATTTTGCAAAGCATCTTTGCTTCTCAATGCTTGCTCCACCATCAACTTTATAAATGCTTTGCCACCGCCACCACTCACTCACTCACTCTCTCCATCTGCTTGCCCTGTTTGCACGCTTGATCTCTCACACTCACTCACAACAACGAAACGAAGCAAAGCTTATAAATTATTGTACTCCACTCCATCATCAGACTCCATACTCTCAGCCACTCAATACTCACTCACTTATTGCAAGCAAAGTTTTTTCAAGTTTTCAATGAACTTTAGCATAGTGTATAAAGTGCAGTGCAAATGTGGATTGGAGTGAGTGAGTGAGTGTCCCTTTCCGAACATAAGCAAGCTTTTGTATTGTACAAAAGAGTGAGAAAAACAGAGAGTAGAATGGGAGGGAATTTGCAAACTCACTTACTCACACACACACACACATATATGCACTTATAAAAATTGAATTTGTGCTTATTTGTTATTTGTTTCAAAGTATTTGTGCAAGTCTTTTGTTCGTTCGCTTGGTTTGTCTAGCTCTTCCAACCACACACTCCACTTCAAAATAACACAGTCAGCAGCGCCACATAAGCCATAATACTACTACTACAGCTTCCAGTTTTCATTTGTTATTTTATGTATGTGAACATTGCTTTTGCTGTTATTGCCTTTGCTTTGCTTCTGCCTGGGGAAACGGAAATGACGCCACATTTTGTTTTCTTTTGTTTGTGCCTTTGCGTGCTTGCGCTGCTGCTGCTGTATGTGCGGTTTGTTGTCTTTGCATTTTGCGCATGCATTGCAGACATAAGCAGACGGGAAAATGAAATGAATTCATGGGATTTTCTTTGTCTTTTTTCTCCTGCAAAACTCTGTGCATGCTTGTCATCATGGGTGTAGAGTTTTGTAGTGTATCTGATGAAACTGAGACTAGTTTGGTTGGCTTTGTTTCGCTTCACTTTGTTGCTTAAGACACAAACCAGAGAACGATTAAACCAAAACACACTACAAGTGGAATGTATCTGTAGCGCAACTCGGCGCAGCTGTTTTTCTTGCAAATTTTTCGAATTTATTGTATTTTGGTATAAAGTGCACACATTCGCACATAACACAACACAATACAGACGCACACAAATGAGAACAGGCACAAAGAACGTATGAACGAACACCACCTTTGGGTTGCTCTGTTGCGGTGTTGTGTGTGTATAACAGTTACAGTTGTGGCAAAAATTATAGTCTGAGCTTTTACACTTACACTTATTGGTTGGTTATGCGAGTGGTAAAGTTTTGCAGTATGAAGATGAGTACAAATATAAGAATCAAAGTTTTTAAAAACATCGCAAATGAGATATTATTTAAACTTTGTAGGGCATAAAACCGTAGATAGCAGGATGGAAGGGTATTGATGCAAGGAAGATTTAGCTTTCAAGTTCACATAAACAGGACTCATCAGTATAGGCAAATTAATTCCCACTGAATCCAATCCAATATAACCTATATGGCCATCTTATAAATCAAACCGAGATCATATACATAAATCTATGCTACTTTCATATATAAATAAATACTGAAGGCGTCGAGTTGGTACAAAAAAAAAAAAAAATGTATTGCATTAAGAAATTGGGTCAACAATCAAGACACTATAAGCATGCTCAATAAATGAACACATGATCGAGATTTCACATACATGTACCTACATATGTATACAAAGCGGCGGTCATAAAAAAATACAAAAACAATTCAAAATAAAATTATGTATCTACTTTAGCAAAATCAGACTAAAAATTTGTGTTTCTGGTTCATTTCATTGAAAATTGTGAAGTTTATTTATTTCACATAACCATGTAAAAATTACAGAAATAACATATTCATTGATGAAAGCGCGCTGCAGAGATATTCCAAGAATTTAATTCAAAACGAAAAACAACAATAAAAATAAATTACAAAAAAGTAAACAAAAATCTGTTGTAAAACGAGTAAATCAAAAAGAGAGAATACGCAAGTGGCGAGCAGCAATGCAACATTGTTGCTGCACAAATTGAGTTACTTATACAACCAACAACAACAGCAACAATAACAACATATTGACTTATTGATAAGACGGCAACGGCAGCACCAACAACAGCACAATGACTTTGAGAGCAAGCAAAGGCCGCCGTCATCGTCGTCGCCGACCCATTACAAATTACCCACACCCACCCTCCAGCCAACAAGTCTAAAGACCAACAAACAGACTCATTTCACTTGTACGTCAGCAGAGCACAAACAGTAATGACTACTACAACATTGTATTCATTTTTCTATGCATACACGAAAATATACAACACATGACCGACCGACCAACCAACCAACCGACGACCGGTTTCGTGTACAAAATAATAATAATAAAAATTGCAATGTAAAGACGAGAGAGCGAACGTGCGGCAAGCATTCAAACCAAACAATGTAGTCAGGCAATAATTATGAAGAGAGAGAGAGGGAGGCAGTGGGTGTGGGAGAATATAAAGAAAGGCAAACAAAAAATCATATGCTTTCGCGATGTGATGATGATGGTCACTCCAACCAACAAAACACAACCCAACTCACTCACTCTCATCTCTAACTCACTCTCATACTCTCAATCACCCACTCTCACAACTCTTGTTCTGTTCGTTCACATGCAAAGTCTAATTGGATTTTGCTTTCTTTCTTTCATTCCTCCGTTTTTTTTATTTTGTTTTTTCGCTAGTGTTAGTAAGTAAAATAAAGAAAGCATTGACAAAACCATATGATTTTGATAAACGTCAACAACAAAACAACTGTGTAATAGAAAGAATGTCGTCGTCGACGCACTTGCTATGGCAAAATCCAATAGCGGAGAGACAAAAAAGCAGAGCAATGACAAATATGTATAAGTATAAATTTTGCAAAATCAACTATATAAATAAGAAAAAGAGAAATACTATAAGCAAGACAACATTTGATCGTCGTTAAAACGAGAATCTACCAAAGACGAATGAGTGCGCCGCTGTCTGTCATACAAAACTGTACATTTTTTATTATAAGTATTTCATTTTTCCCCCCATCTTCTCTTCACACACTACACACATATTCTTTTTAATTGTTTCATCTTTTTTACGTGGTTTGCCTTGTACCATACATCACGAGAGACAACCACGACGATGACGATCAATGAACGTTGTTCATTTTATTATTACGATAGTTGTGAACCCAAATCAGGTACGTAGGTAGATATAACTAGACTATAGGGTGGGTAAGGTAAAGAAGAAGGGTGTGGAGTGGAGCAAAGAGTGGCAACAATTTAACAAGCGAACATATGATGATTATCATAAACTATAAGCTGATTTTTACCGGTACAGCTGATTTCTCGTTTATTCGCGCTCATTTCAAAGAAACAAAAACAGATAGCGAATAAGCGAGCGAATGAAATGAGTGACAAACGACGAACGCTGCTGTTTGCTGTTATATTGTCTCAACCCTCAGCTGTCTGTCACTAACCCGCAGCCGATAGCACGATATCATTAAGAGGAAGAAGCTGCTCATATATGTGAGTGTGTGCGTGTGTTTTATACCCGTTGATGATAAGCAGAGTAAAGCAAAATCAATGAAAATATGTTGACAGCTGTTTCTTTTCTTCATTTCCACATGTTTTTTTTTAATACATTTTTAAATGGGTTTAATAGAAATATTAAATAATATTAGTCATATTATAATTGTTATACAAAATACTAACATTAGTAATTTAGCATAGCATAGCACCCAATCAGTAGTTAATCATTTTCATTACCAACTCATTTAAAATACTAGAGAGAAATACTTGTGTGTGTATGTAAAAGTAACAAAAACACAGCTGACTTAATATTTTGAACGTCACTGTAATCAATACAACAACTGACTACAAAACAGCAGTTCGTTCGTTCGTTCGTTTGTGTTTTTCTTTAAGTTCTATATTTTCTTTTTTCATTCTTTTCTTTTCAGTTCTCTCCACTTAACTCAATATGGACGACGACGACAACGCTGAAGAAGCAACAACAACAACATCATCATCATCATCATCATATTTATTGTGTAGCGTCACTTCTTCTTCTTCTTTCTTTTCTTGCTTTAATTCCAGTCACCGGCATAGGAATGAAATGGAATGAAATGCTTGGAATGCAACACACACACACACAATATAAATACAAATACATAGGCATATGTCAAGTGTTGCGCTGCTGTTTTTTTCTTTTCTTTTCTTCTTTATATTCTTCTTGTCTTATTAAGTAGTAGTAGTAGAAACAAGATGATGATGATGGTGGTGGTGGTTGTATTTCTCAGCCGCATTTGCTGTCGCTCATATTAAAAAGCAATGATGATGATGAGAAAAGGGAAAAGTAAAAAAAAAACAGGCGGCAAAATTATCAAAATATTTCGTTGTTCGTTCGTTCATTTGCTTTTCTCTTCTTTTGCTTTGCCCATTCTTATTACACACATATGCATGTATTTGTTTTTATTATTGTGTTGTTGTTGTTTTTTTACTACGTATTCCGGCGCGCAATTGCACACACACAATTGGAATATAGTTATAGTCTCTTTTATATAGTCTCTATATGTTGCTATCTCTCTTGTACTCTCTTTATTAGTACTTTTAATTTTAATTGTTGCTTATCCATTCACACACCCTACACAGATGTTTCTAGCTGTGTTTTTTTTCTTCTTTTTGTTATTTTACGACAGAATGATGGAGAGAAGAAAAAAGTAAAGAAAAAGAAAATCAATAATATGCGTGATAAAAAATAAGTCTTGTTATGCATTTTTTTTTTTTTTGAATTTTTTGGATAATAATATTTGTCATTAGTATAATATACATATATAAGAGAAGATATAATAAGTGTAGGATATAACTCACTGCAATTCCTCGTCTAACTCTTCGGCACTGTTGTATTCAGCATTTTCTAAAATGACTTCCTCCGTTTTGATTTCAACAGAAGACATTTTATTTAATTTTTCTTATTTATTTTAAATAAAAATTGTTCGAATTTTCTTTGTGTTCTTTCGCACACTTTTACTTTATTAAAGCTTCGTCGTCGTCAGTTAGTTTTACTTATTTATTTTTATTATAAATTGTTTAACTTTTATTATTGTTAAAATATACAATTTTCTTTTCGTTTTGTTTTAGCAAAAAAAATTAAATCACTTTTCACTTAAGAAATACAATTGATGTTTTGTTGTTTGCTTTGTTATTGTTATTCATATGTTTTTACTTGTTTTGCGAATGCAAAAAATTTTTATTTCGTATTTCTTGTTTTCCATTTACTCACACGCATTCACTCACGCACGCACATATATACACACATTCGTATGAGACTCACTCACTCACTCTCAAGTTATAATAAACAGAATGCCAGCAGGCCACTTGAATCGGCTGCGGCGGCTCGACTACGCTCGACAACAAAAAAAATTGTCAGCTGGTTTTTATGTTTGCCTTTCAGCTGCTTCAGATTTAGCGGCAAAAATATGTCGATTGTTATTGCTTGGCTCTGTTGTCGTAATGTTAAGTTGTATATAGTTGTGTGTGAGTGTGTTTAGCACAATTTTTAGTTTTTATACAAATATATAAGTTTTGCCAATATATATACAATAATTTTGTCATTCAGTATAATGAACACCTTTTTTATAATATAAATTTTCTTTCACCAACACTTTGATTGAAGAAATACATATATAAGAGATTTATATGTATATACACACACTGTTCTCAAAAAAAAGATTTTGAAACAAAGCGTCCGCGATTACGACCGACCACAACGACCAAACAAAATAAAATGCAGAGAAAAAGTAGAAAAATAGAAAAATCTGCAACTTCCTCTCTCAAGGTTCTTATTACTCTCTCAAGGTCCGCAATACGACTGCACAATTCGAGCGCAGGGATGATATTGAGTATTAAAGATTAAAGCGCACCCGACACGGTGCTGCATGCTTGATTCAGCATTTATGTGTGTGTGAGTTGAAGTCATTCAATCGTTCACAAACAATTTGGACATTCCGTCAATCATCGTATGTGAGTCGCACACGATACAATAAAGCTAGGTAGCGACTTCATAAGTATATCAGTGTGCCAAAACGCTGAAAAAATACGCATTTAGTGTTGAACATAACGTGAATGACACACAAAAAACTGAATAAAACAACTAAAACACATAGAAAACAGCATCTTTTCTATATTTCACACAAATTCCAAATTTCAGGCAGTTAAATATGCACATTATTACGTATATAAATTGAAAAAAAAACATATATAACAACATATGATAGTGTTGTGCAGCGTAAAAATTTAGAAGAAGAAGTGCGTAAGTATATTCTTGAGAGAGAACTACATAACTGTAAACTACTGTCGCTACCATGGTACAATAATACAAGGTACCGCCACTAGGGCCTTTTACTCTCTTGAAATTTGCTCACTCTCAATTATTGACGTCAAATTCTTCAATTTTCAATGCATTTTCAAATCATGATCAACACTAAATTCATTATTTCAGCGTTCTACACACTGATATGCGAATGACGTCAAAAATTGAGAACGACACATAACTGTAAACTAATTTCGCCACCTCTATTTCTTGCACGCTACCTTCTTTTATTGTATCATGAGTCGCACACATTCAAATTTCACTAACACTTACACTGACACTTTATTATGCTGAATCAAGCATGCATCACCGTGTCGGGTGCGCCTAAAATGTTGTTATAAATTGGCGGAGGATGACCAACGCAGCACAAAAAGTAAAAACATATTAAAATTTATTCCAGCAAAACAGTCACTCTATTCTGTTTTAGTTCCGATTTGTTCCGGCGCCAATGAAACAAGTACACTCTGATAAGCGTAAATCTGCATGAGTGAGAGAGCAAAGAGTGTAACCAATCATAATTGTAGTTTTGTAGCAATGACTTCTTTGTATGCCACCAACGTATATTGATCGCGTATTCAAATTTGATTTATTGAGGTCTCTTTTAAACAGTTTTTATTTATTTTCTACTTATACCATTATATTATTAACAGATTAGCATTCAAATCTTAAGATTTTCACAATACTCACACTGGTCAGAATCCGCATAGTTACCGCGCCTAACATTGCCTAATTAATTTTCTTAAAACATATTATGCTTTAAACAATATTTTTTCCAGGTGTCGGCTAAATACAACTTGACAGAAAGCTAATGGATGCGAAATTCATTTTGACTTGTATCGCCAGCGCGTTTCATTTTCATTTGGGTCAGAGGGTACAAGTTTCATTGGTTAATAACGAGAGAGAGGGACACGAGTCATTAGCGCCGGAACAAATTCGAACGAGAGTGAGTGAATCAACGCTATAATGCGAACACAGCACAAAAAAAAAAGCTTCGAAAGCACGATACGCACGATACGAAATGATATAGAATGTTTGTAATCTATATTTGGTGTACACGCAAGAGGAGAAGCATATTGTTATCGGTAAGTAGGGGTGACTTCCGGTTAAATCAATATATGCTGCCAACGTTTATTCTTAAACATTATTTAATCTCATGTAATATTTGAAAATAAAACATATATCTTTTTTATTTTAAATATAACAATATGTATTTATAAATTTTATAATATTAAAGTTTTCGTTTTTTGAAAGGGGAACATCATTTTTATAGTAAAAACAATTTGAAAATGAAACCATTCACTTCTGCTTCCCCTTTAAATAAATTTCCCCAGGTTTAATTCACAATGTTGCCATATTGACAATGAAAGATCCACTTCTGCTTCCCCACTCAACACATTTCTCCATGTTTCATTCACAATGTTGCCATATCGAAAATATTTACCATTAAGTGGCAATATTTTTATTTCTTCTTGAAAATAAGCATACCCTCACAATTTATTTTTTTTCTTGACAACAACAACGAGTGGCAACACTTTTTATTTATTTTAACAAAAACAAAACTTTCTTCGAAATAACAATACAAAAAAGTAAAAAAAATCAACTAATTCTAAGCACCGGAACAATTATTTAAAAGCAATAAATTATAAAATAGGAAGCTTAGTTGGAAATATGAAATGGAAAAATGTTTAAATATCTTAAAAGACAAACAAGTAAGACACACACACACAACTCTCAATTTCCAATTGGCGAAATTGCGTGTCATATTAAATTATAATAATAATTACTGATCTCACTTTTTAATGAATTCTTTTAGGTCGTCGACGTAGTTCGCATGAATCTTTGGCAGATGACGTGGGCAATAATAGATGTGTCACAGGTGTTGTTGGTGAGAAACGAGATTCTTTGCGATCAACTACAAGTTTCTGTGATGAGGTCTTTTTGGAGGAACTTACACAAACAGCTGCAGTAGCAGCAGCGGAAGAAGAGACGTCATTGGATGTGTCATGCAATAGTGATGCGATCAGTTGTGGTGCGGGTAGTTTAAGCAATGGATTTGTTGGCAATGCTGCCGATAATGGTAATTAGCATTCTTAAATCATCAACAATTTGCTGAGCTTTGCATGTTTGTAAACATAACATTGTGTGCATGTGCATGTATCTGTGTGTCTGTGTGGAACACATTTAAATTAAATTTTCATTTGGTTCCATACATATTTGATTTCATTAAGCTCAGCAATTTATTCTTTCATTATTTCGTAAGACGCAATTCATTATTTGTCATTGTATTGTATTTTGCAGAAATCTTCTTGTATCATTCCCGCCTCTCCATGTCATTGTCGTCGATTGTGAATGAGCCAAATTGTCTCAGTTATTTTGTCCAATATTTGGAAACAAAAAATGCCTTCCCACTTATAAAATTTTATTTGAATATTGAGAATTTTAAGCGAGCTGCACTCACACAACTTGAAAAACATAGTATAACAAGAAGTGATGAAAATGCTGAAGAAGATGGTGAACGACAACAACAGAGTGATGAAGTGGAAGTGGAAAAAAAAGATGAAAAACCGCTGACAATTGATGTTGATAAAATTAATAAGAAAGAACCTAGGACGTGCCTTGTGGAGAATAAAGACGAAATGACTAATGACAATGAAGATGAAGTTGTTAATCTTATTGATGATGAAAGTAAATCTAAATCAACAGGAGATGAAAATGAAGAAGAATGCAACAAAGTACCTGAATTGAAAAATATATGCGATCTATCGATGCATAAACCATTGACAGATGATGAGAAAAGTCAAATTTATGCAGAAACAAATAAGCAATTAAAGAAATGTAATATCAATCAACAACAGCAGCACCAACAACAGCAAAGGCCAGTTAAAGCCAGTTCAGAGCTATCGATTTGTAGTGCTGTTAGTAGTAGCCTTGATGCAAGCATACATCAGCAGGGTTATGCCATAAGTGCAGCAAGCATAAAGGATGCCATAGCCATATATCAACAGTATTTGATTGGAAATGCACCACAATTTGTTGAATTACCCATTGCCATATTGGCACCTATATCATTAAAGCTTTGTAGCTCATCATCCAGTGCTAGTGCTGGTGGTGCTGGCACAAATGATGAAATTGAATCAAAACCCATATCGGCCAGTTGTTTTGATGAAGCACGTGATTATGTTTTACAACAAATGGAACAGAAATATGTTAACGAGTTCCTACAAAGCAGTTACTATTGTAAATACTGTGTAGAACTTATAGAAGGCAATGATGATGCCTCACTAAAGCCACTTAGTATCTATGATATACTTTACAGTGAGGTTACTCTATTCTATTTTATGGAATACCTCGAACAACATGGTGAACGTGAATGTCTTGATTTTTGGAGTGCAGCCATAAATTTTCGAAAAAGTTTCTCTACTCCCGAACAAACTAGACAGGAATTAAATAATGCTGGTGCTGCTTCTGCCGTCGCATGTAATGATTTAGAGGCACAAGCAGATGCAATGATTATATATGAACGTTTCTTTTCATTGCAATCAGATTGTCGCCTTTGGATGTCGGATAAATTACGTTGTCGTGTCGAACAAAGTATTTGTGCAGCCGGACAAGTGGCATTAGCTTTTGATTTGCCATTGCAAGTGACAGCCAAATATTTAGAACAAAAATATTTTCAAAATTTTCTAAAATCTCAACTCTTTGACACATATTTAAATGAGCTTAAAACAAAAATCCATAAAGCACAAATGGAAGTTACAAAAAATGCCTCAATCGAAGCAATACCAAGTTTGCATAAATTAAGTTTAAGACGAAACAATCCCAATAAAAAATCAGCTGCCGCCACACATCGTAAATCTATGTCCGATTGTATGCATATCTCACAGCATAATACACTTTTGGCTGCTATGGATACAACTAAAACAACAACAAATATGAATATTGATTCACGTCAATTGACTAATCCCAATTTATTGTGGCAACGTTCAAATGCTCCACATACATCCACAACACATGGCACAGGTGGTGGTAATGGCATAATTTTTGGTCGTGTCAATTCATTGGGTCGCTATGAACGAGATTTCGAGGCTGTCGATGCTGTGATGTTAAAGCACAATTGGTCATTAAGCGCAAGTGGCAATAAAATCAAAAATGCTATGAGAAAATTGGTGAATTTACCTGAGGATAAAGTCCAAGAGGAAATTGCGTGGCAAGTGGCTGAAATGATTGTTAAAGATGTTACCAATGTAACACTAAAGGGTAAACATTCACCACCTCAGACTTTGTAAGCAGCAGCACAAATATGTAATAGATTGCCTCTGCTTTATCATATATGTATGTATGTACTCCTTTTATATGAATTTATTTATGTAATCAAATCAAAATTTCTCATTTGAATTTATACTAATTTATATGTACCTACTACCTACATT
Source organism: Amiota communis (assembly GCA_037043315.1). Taxonomy (NCBI): domain Eukaryota; kingdom Metazoa; phylum Arthropoda; class Insecta; order Diptera; family Drosophilidae; genus Amiota; species Amiota communis. Next base: position 485,963 of record JBAMAV010000934.1, read on the forward strand.
TACTTATGAAAATCAATCACAATTATTATGCTCTCTCTGAAAATGTAGTAATGAATCTCTAAGGAAATCTCCAATATGGAAACTTCTCTGATTTATAAATTAAAGATGCTCTCTATCTATCCTTTTATCATCTCCTTCACTGTACAATGTATGTACAGTATAATTATGCTTAATTTATTATTTTTTTATGATTTTATATTCTTTATATACCATATACTACATATATATCATTTGTTAATTATTGCACAAATACTATTACATATGTGTATATTTGTTTTTTGTGTGCGACTGTGTGTGTGTGTATGTAATCCTTAATTTTTGTGGATTATTTACTTGTACTATTACTAATCATTCCGTTTTTCATTATATTTTTTTATTATATTATATTGTTATTAATTAATTAATAATTTACAAAAATACAAAAATAAAATTTAATCAAAAGAACAAAAAATCAAAAACCACAAACAATAAAAATAATAGAAAAGTAAATGTTTAGAAATATTTTTGTAAAATCAAAAGAAACAATGAAATGTAATATTTGTTGTAAATAAAACAAATTTGCTTTAATCATGCGAAAGAAATGTTTTTTTATTAAAACTGTGTCCTGTGATGAGAACACTCTAGCTGCTACTTATGCAGACAACACAGTATTTCTAGTGTGAGACTCTTCATGTGCCATCTAGCTGCTGCCATCTCCCAAAGAACACAATGACGATTACGAAATTTGGTCCAGGCAATGGTGGAATATCGGTATTAAAAGTGCTAAATCGCAGCACTACTGCTCTTTGTTTATGTCCTCCTGGTACGCTGCACGGCATTCAAGTTTACCAAAAAAAAAACATCTGTAAAATACTTGGTCATGATTTTGATTCGGCGTGGTCTAGGCATACTATAATAACTATATGTAAAAGCAAGCTGCAAAAACTATGATTTATTCGACCCGGTAGCACTGTCAATCTGGTTGCAAATTAACGCTATTCTAGCATAGCCTGGCACGCGTTGCTACGTCATTGCAAGCATGTTTTTTAGTCTTCTCAAATGCATATAGATTCGCGCTATCTGTACCGTTAAACTTTAAAACATGATCAAAGAGTAACTGAGATTTCAAGCAATGAGCTTTTTGTATGTTAGCATAGTGAACTTACAGTACGTTCAAAATAAATGTACTTCTTATTAAAAAAAATATGATAATATTGTATATAAAAACTTCCGGGTTGCAACAAACTGGATAGCATATAAACATTCTTTGATGAAATACATATATGTGCCAACTTTCATGCTGATTGGTCAAACGTTGTTGGAGTTAAAAGCAGTGAAACTTGTTTTCTTGTCCTATTTTATATATTTATATAGAAGATAAGGCCATAGTAATAACATTATACACATATGGGGGAGTAGCTGCAAAATCCATGTTAATCGCGTTCAAACTATGCAGAATAAAACACTTCTGTACATCCAGAATGCTCCTTGGGTTTTAATACACCGTGTTAATAAGAAAATTAACCGCCACATCAGTCGTTACAATGGCGCACTGTTTGTGCTTCCCAATTTTTGTGTATGACCCTTACTACAAATGATTGCCAGGGAAGATTAAAGAGTCTTCACCTGTTGAATCTACGACATACATAAAATGTATTGAAATTTTTTTAAATTGACCCGTACTCCCAATTTGAAAATTGATGGACCAGATGGGTTTCGCTATTAATGGCGTGATCTGAGGAAGGAACCCATTGTTTTTCGGTGGTGGATCGGTAATGGTGTGAGGCTCATTTAAAAAATCTGGTACGCTTCAACTACAAGAGTTCAAGAGCTCAAGAATGAACTGTGAAGCGTACATAAATGTGCTGGAGAGTAGTCTGCTCCCTTTTCTGGTGGAAAACAAAGAAGAATCACTTCTCTTCAAACAATGACTTTTTTAGAAAACTGCTCTATACAAGTTATGGACTAGCCAGCTTGTTCGCCGGACTTTAGGAGTATTAGTTCTGCGGATATACGCAGATTTTCCAATGTTTTCGAACTTAAACAGTCCATATTAACTGACCTAATAAATTCGATAAAAAACGAATTTTTGATGTTGGAATAAGCCGAGGTGGCTACTAATTAAATAATAAACTTTACCTATTTGTTTTTGTTTTGTAATACTTAAAATGAAAAAGTTTCCTATAAATATGAAATACCTGCTGTTAGTAAAAATGCAAGCATTTCAACTAAAATTAACGGATCTTTTTTTTTGGATTTATATATTAAATGTTTATGTTAATTTCGAAAACTCTAAGGTGATGAAATACCCGAGAAAAAAAGTACAGATTACATAATTGGTTCAAGCTAAATTTACCAAAATTTATCATTCTGTAACGTATCAATTTTGAGGTCTCGTGCGAATTTGTTCCTAGGAAAGTTCAACTGTGTAAAAATTCAACACATACTTCTTGAAGAATGAAGAAACTTTTGTTAAAAATTCTGCATGATATCTGAAGAACTAGGCGATTAGTTTTCACAATATTGTAACAGAGAGAGAGATAGCGAAACATGGATTTTCATCTCATAATAATAAGTATTTAATTTTACAAATTTAACATACAATATTCACTTCTTATAGGTAGTATATCATATATAAAGCATACCTTTTAACATGGTTCTCTTACAGAGAGAGCTTTTGATTCGGCGTGGTCTAAGCATACTATAACAGATATATGTAAAAGCAAGCTGCAAAAACTATGGTTTATTCGACCCGGTAGCACTGTCAATCTGGCTGACAAATTTACGCTATATTAGCATAGCCCGGCGCGCGTTGCTGCGGCCCCGTCGTGATGTTAGTGTGCGATTTTTGTAGTTATTGTACCTTTTTCGCTCTAATTTTGTCCAAAATCAACCAAAAATTTTTAAACATTAGTATCTTTTTTAAGGAATTATCAGGTGAGCTTAAAAGAAGTGGTGTTTACGAGCCCCTGTTGGGGAGGTCGTTAGAGTGAAGTCGTTTTAACCTTCGTGGAGTTCTGTTGTGTATTAGGGCCCTTGCTAGGGGTTTGAGGTGTTGGTGCAGTCAATCTTTATAACGGCTGCTGAAGAAATTGATTTGCTCAAGTACCGTTGGCATTTTCAAGTCACAATTTAAGGTCGAATTTCTGACGAACCATGGAGCGCCCGTTATACGTCGGAATGCTTCATTTTATAGCATAGCTTACATTTTTCTAACTTTGTATAGAGCAGTCGTCCCCCAGATTTGGATGCACTAATGTTTTTGTGTTTCTTCTCAAATGTTCGAATGTTCATGATCAAAGAGAAACGGAGCTCTATAGCAATGAGCGTTTTATATGGTAGCACATTGAACTTACAGCAGTGTCAAAATAAATGCACTTCTTATTAAAAAAAATATGAAAATATATAAAAACTTGCGAGTTGCAACAAAGAAAATAGCATATAAACATTCTTCATGAAGAAATACATATACATGCCAACTTTCTTGCTGATTGGTCAAACGTTGTTGGAGTTAAAAGCCGTGAAACTTATTTTCTCGTCCTATTTTATATATTTATATAGAAGATAAGGCCATAGTAATATCATCCTACACGTATGGGGGAGTAGCTGCAAAATCAATGATAATCGCGTTCAGACTATGTAGAAAAAAGCTCTTCTGTGCATCCAGAAAGCTCCTTGGGTTTTAATACACCGTGACCTTTGCATCTTATATGTTAATAAGAAAATTAACCGCCACATCAGTCGTTACAATGGCAAATGATTGCCAGGGAAGATTAAAGATGCTTCGAATCTACGACATACATAAATGTATTGAAATTTTTTTAAATTGACCCGTACTCCCAATTTGAAAATTGATGGACCAGATGGGTTTCGCTATTAATGGCGTGATCTGAGGAAGGAACCCATTGTTTTTCGGTGGTGGATCGGTAATGGTGTGAGGCTCATTTAAAAAATCTGGTACGCTTCAACTACAAGAGTTCAAGAGCTCAAGAATGAACTGTGAAGCGTACATAAATGTGCTGGAGAGTAGTCTGCTACATTTTCTGGTGGAAAACAAAGAAGAATCACTTCTTTTCAAGCAATGACTTCTTTAGAAAACTACTCTATACAAGTTAAGGATTGGCCAGCTTGTTTGCCGGACTTAAACCCCATAGAAAACATTTAGGGAGTTCGGCGGATATACGCAGAAATGAAATATTGCCCAATATTTTCGAACTTAAACAGGCCATATTAACTGACCTAATAAATTCGATAAAAAACGAATTTTTGATGTTGGAATAAGCCTAGGTGGATTCTAATTTGAGTTGTTTTTTAATAAATAATAAACTTTACCTACTTGTTTTTGTTTTGTAATACCGAAAATGAAAAAGTGTCCTATAAATATAAAATACCTGGTGCTAGCTAAAAATTCAATCATTTCAACAAAAACTAACGGTTCTTTTCCAATGCTATGCTAAAAATAGAAATCGTACGGTTTTTTGTGGCTTATTCTTTAGGCTATCATTCGTGATAGGCGAACTTCTTCTGCATATTGAAGAACTTTCGAATCGCATATTTTGGGGATTCTCAAAAAATGGAATTGTTTAATATAATTGGTTCAAGCTAAATTTACCAAAATGTATCATACTGTGACGTATCAATTTTGAGGTCCCGAGCGAATTTGTTCCTAGGAAAGTTCAACTGTGTAAAAATTCAAAACAGACTTCTTGAAGAATGAAGAGACTTTTGTTAAAAATTCTGCATGATATTTGAAGAACTAGGAGATTAGTTTTAACAATATTGTAATAGAGAGAGAGAGAGAGAGAGAGAAATATTTTAGCCAAACATGGATTTTTATCTCATAATAATAAGTATTTAATTTTACAAATTTAACATACAATATTCACTTCTTATAGGTAGTATATCATATATAAAGCATACCTTTTAACATGGTTCTCTTACAGAAGAATGACTATTTGTCCTCAAGTTGTTATTCATACACCACTTCCTCACCACCATCACCATTATCCTTGTCTATTTCCGTATATCCACCAGTATTGCTAAACCAACGCAATATGCGCAACATTGACTTGGCTGAGTACAAACAGAATGGATACTCATCATAACAACGATATGCAGAACCACGTAATGCTAAGCCACGACTAAAAGCCCGTCCAATTTTAGCCGGTGCTATTTCCAATGAGTCCTCAACAAAATCCATTAATAGAATTGCTTCTTCTGAATTATTTTCAGCACCAGACATCACTTGACATATTAAAGATTGCAAACATTCAAAGGGATCTCTTGATAATATACGTTTCCAGTCGATTGTCGTATGATGTTGATTTTCGGTAGCTTCTCGTACATCACGTCCCTGCACTCCTTTGACCCAATTAAGCTCTGCACGCAAATCACGTTTGCCACGATTATTAAGCATTACAGCTGCACTGGCACTTGAAAGTAGTCTAGCTGCCGCTTGTGGTACAGGGCGACGTATTTTATTCCAATCTTGTGCCAACAAATGCATCATATACATGGCACCCAAACCCATGGCCATCAAAAGAAGTAATCTTAAGTTAAACAGATATAAACTTTGATGTGAACTAAATTCTTATTAGATCTGCAATAGTACCTGAAACCCATTTTCTTGATAACATATATGTATATATGTAGTACAGATTGATTGGATGTTGGATGATGTGTTGAGTCTGACTGAATATTCACCAACTTGACGCTTTAACGTTTGATACACGAATGTGTAAAATTTCACCCAAACGCAACCAATGATTTTGGTAAGCTCCAATTTTTTTTTTTTTTTTTTGTATTAACAAAATTTGTTTTGGACTTGTTTAATCGAATCGAAAAGAAGCATGAAACCAACGAAAAACCGGAACATGATTTCCGGATGCATGCAAGCATACATTGTTAGTGACATAATAACCAGTTAACTCCTACTCTAGTGCCAGTGCAATAATCATCAAAAGGATATGGTTTATTTAATTTTTTTTTTTTGTTAGACCATAACTGGTTTCTGATTTTTCTTTTTGTTTTGTTATTTCATACAAAAATTTTCCTTTCAAAACATTTTTCACTTTCAATGTTGCGGTCAAGCTCCTCCTAAAATGTCTTAAACTTGTTAGCAAATCTCTCAATCTCTCATTGTGACTTTTCAATGATGTTTGGAAAAACTTTTTCCAGTTTGATGTTGAGAAAAAGCTTCAATGCATTTTAACTCGGATTTGCTGGCAATTGTTGCATGTGGAGAGGCAACATTGCGATAGTATAAAAATGAGGTAACCAACATGAGCATCGCCAGTCATTGTTTATGCTCGGGTTCGGTTATATTGTAAACATAATTTTCCTCATTTTGTTTTTGCACAAGTAAAGTGAAATAAAGTTAAAAATAAAAGTGATCGCGTAACAGGAAAAACAACTTGCTTTTTGATTACGTAATCCTAATAAAATTGCAATTCAATTCAATATAAATTTTTCAAAAATTCAATACTCAACAAAATGTTCTATGCTGCCTTTCTTGTGACAAGTCTCGTTATGTTGTTCCTCTTTTGGGGCGTACGAAAACCATCAAAGTTTCCACCAGGACCCAAATGGTATCCAATTGTGGGCAGTGCCTTGCAATTGTCCCAGCTACGCCTGCGTTGCGGCATGTTTTGTAAGGTCGTTGATGAATTGGCCAAACGTTATGTGAATCCTTATGGTTTGTATGGCTTAAAAATTGGCAGGGATAAATTGGTGATTGCCTATACCAGTGATGCCATACAAGAAATGATGACCAATGAGGATTTAGATGGTCGGCCGGAAGGCATCTTTTATCGTGAGCGCACATTTAACTCGAATTTGGGAATTCTCCTTAGTGATGGTGAAATGTGGATTGATCAGAGACGTTTCATCTTGCGACATCTAAAAGACTTTGGTTTTGTGCGTAGTGGCATGATTGATATCATACATAATGAGGCTAGTCATCTGTTGGAGGATTTACAGGCTTGTGTACGTGCCGAAGGCGGTAAAGTGGCCAAGGTTGCTTTACATGATATATTTCCTACCTATGTGCTGAACACATTGTGGTGTATGATGAGTAGCAAACGTTATGAACGCACAAGTGAAAGGTACTTAATCATTGAAAGACCTTTCCTTACTTCCCAATTTAAGTTACTCAATATTATTTTATTATTTTTATATTTAGAATAATGATAGTTTCTTAGATTTTAGCTTAAAATCTTATAGTCAGGAAGTCTATATCAAAATATTGCCACTTATACTTCCCATAAAATCAGGTCATTATCTCTCTTCTAATATATAAAAATCTCGTGTCACGGTGTTAGTGTATGAACTGCTCCGAAACGGCTCGACCGATCTTTATGCAATTTTTTTTATATATTTGGTAGGTATGAGAATAGGTCGTTTCCACCCTTCTTCCCCCATCCACCTATTTTTAATCACGAGTTTTGTATTTTCGTATGAACAATATACAAATAATTAGAGACAAATTTTAAAATCAGTCAATTCGCTTTGTCAAATATATCGATTCGTCGCATTTTTCAAATTATTTCAAATGCTGCGCAATGTACTACAATTAAACTGAGAACAGCACCTCGTCGCGAGCGTAGCAAAGCACGCCGTGTATACTAGTATATATACATATACATATATGTGTATCATAAAGCCCCCTATATACATGAAAGAATTGGAATGACAACAACAATAAATACTCCTTTAGAATATCTAATTTACGAAATTTTAGTACATTGTATGGGACCACAGTGGCCTTATACATAGCCGTTCCTGTTCAAAAACCCTGTTCTCCGACAAGTGGTGACAGAAAGAAGGACGTTATATCATTTTCTTTTCTCCCCACCCGCTTTTTCTACCTCCTTTTCTCCCCGTGGCATCCCAAATAGCTTTTAATGTCTTACATGAGCTATTCCTGTCACTGGCTATCACCTTAACATATAAAATTTGAGTGAGAAATAACAAAATTAATAAAATACCAATTCATGATCAATTCCCTAAAATCCATAATTGAAATTTTCAGTTAACCAAAATGTATAGAAGTTAACTTCTTCTTCCTAGGCAGATATCCCACAGGCCAATATGTAATAAGGTATCATTTAAACAGAATTAGCCTCTTTAACACTGAGTACTGCCAATTTTGTGAACTTTGTGCAATTACCAGGAAAAGACTGCATTCTAGGGCCAGTTACATTGCCTCTATAATAAATATGAAATAATAAACCTATTAGAATTCAAACAATTAATTAATAACCTCAATCTCTAAGGTTACCATAGAGAAATACAACCAATGCAACTCTGGAAGTCACAGTGCAATTATGATCATTAATAATAATAAGTGCTATCTGATACATACAATACAATAAATCTCTAAATCCTTAAATATTCTTTTCCATAATACCGATAAAATCAAAGTTTAATGTGCTTTTCTGAATTGTCTCTCTCTCTCTGTCTCTTCATATTACAGTCAAGAGGTTCCCGAACTATTAGAAATGTTCTATGAACTATTCAAAAATATCGATATGACTGGGGCTCTTTTTAATCATTTTCCATTTTTACGTTTTATTGTTCCCGACTATTGTGGCTACAAAGCTTATGTGGAGAGTCATCGACGAGTTTATGCATTTCTACGCAAAGAAGTTGAATTGCATAGGAAAACCTATCGAAATTATGATATACCACGTGATCTTATTGATAGTTATCTACGAGAACAAGATCAACCGAATGCTAAACCAAATTTCAGTGAGGAAAGTCTATTGGCCACATGTTTGGATATGTTTCTTGCCGGCTCAGAAACAACAAGTAAAAGTCTTGGCTTTGTATTTGTACATTTAGTTTTGAACGCGGAGCTACAAGAACGTGCCTATGCAGAAATCAAGGAAATAGTTGGACTGGAACGTGTACCAGATGGTCGTGATCGTGCTAAAATGCCTTATTGTGAAGCTATAATTCTGGAGGCGGTACGCATGTTTGTGGCACATACATTTGGCTTACCACATCGAGCTCTCTGTGATACACGACTTTCTGGCTATCAAATACCTAAAGATACAATGGTCGTTGCTTGTTTCCGTGGCATGCTAACGAATGCACATGATTTTCCTAATGCCGATATCTTTGATCCTGAACGTTATTTGGTCGATGGTCAATTGAAAATACCGGAAGCCTATAACCCATTTGGTTTTGGACGTCATCGCTGTATGGGTGATCAATTGGCACGACAAAATCTCTTTGTCTTTACAACAACAGTTTTGCAAAACTTTCGTCTTGTTCCAATACCGGGAGAAATGCCCGATGCTGAACCCATTGATGGTGCAACGGCTTCGGTGAAACCCTATGATGTATTGTTAATACCACGTCATGGTGTTATCAATTAAGAATAAAACACAAATGGATTACGGTTATCTAGATGTTTAACATGAATATATATTATTATGTATATTTATATTTTATTTTTTATTTCAATAAAAAAGTTTCGACTATCATAAACACCCACTTCCTTTTTGGATTTTAGTTCACTACTTACGAGTATAATGATAACATTTGATTGTGTTACTTTTATTTGATCCTATAAATCTAAGTATGAGACAGAAATGATTGTATATTTTTAAATTTAATTAAAAAATCTTAAAGAAAAACCATGCATAAAAGAAGAAAAAAAAAAAACAATATAATAATATTTCATCTGGTAATTTTGGGTTAAAACTTTTGTATTTTTAGAATATGCATTTATAAGAATATAAGATTTAAAAGCGTCTGAATTTTCTTATTTCAGATAAAATTATATTCAGATTTGTTTCAGAATTTAGTTTCAATGTTGTATATCAACTAAGTAGTATGGATTTTTTCCGAGATTGATAAGTGTAAACAGCTCTTACAGATTTTAAGATGGATATGCCATACACCAAGTATGTTATAGTCGTGATGGTTAGTTCAGCAGTTGGTTTTAAGTCAGAATATTTGTGAACAGATCTATTTTGTGAGAATGTTAATCAGACATCAAAATTATGAAGTTTGGACCTAAATTTCCGAATGCAGAGTTCCGTACATTATACTAAAATATTATTTCCAATAGCTGAGTGTTTAAATCTCGACAGCTTTCATGATGGAGATGGCATATACCAAGCTTGCAATTTTCGTGCTTCTTATAGGGCAATTGCTTATTTGTCGGAAATTTGTGATCTGATCTTTTCTGTGGGAGTGTTTATCAGTCATCTAAGTTTTTAACATTTCATATACCATAAATACTTCATGAGATCTTTATTTAAAAGAAAAGGCAAATAAGGTGCATATTAACATACATATACTCATACTCATACTGCCGAGCAGCTCTCAAAGCTTTTATATTTTTAAAAATCTCTTCCCTTATAGTGGGAAAAATGGCTGTTTCTACTTTATGATTTAGGCTTCTTCAACGATCAAGCACTAGAATGCATTCCAGAACACAAGGGGGGTAATGAATATGCTGACGACGTGACAAAGCTAGGGATGCTTGATATATATCGATATATAATAAATATATAAAGCCCTTTTAGACGGTCAGTTCAGTCTCAGTGCATTATCGACTCGAATTCTGCACCGATAACCGAAACGATTACAGGAAAATGGAATAATGGCAAAGCTTATTTGTCAGGCCATTTCGATTTCTGAAGCGATAACATGATACTTATTATCGATACATTTTATTCGTGGCATTGACAGAGTTTTGGTAATCAAGAATTTGACGCAGTTGCGTGTTGTAGAGCTTGTGCCGTTGAAATGCGTAGAAAGCATAGCGTCGTATGGAGTTCGGATTTTGCTCTTTGAATACAAATCTTATAATAGGGCCCATCCCTTTTCAATCATGCTTGAAGAAATCAAGAACGATATCAATAAATTTGGCTTTGGTCAAAAATATCAAAATGAATTTCACTTTGCTCAATCACCGCCACAAACGGTCAATCATGCTTGATCCAAGCCAAATTTATCGATATCGTTTTTGATTCAAACATATTTTATGGGTTGGCAATATAATCAAATGTATCGAAAATATTGATATAGAGTCTGGATATGCATATCATATCGAAATAAATATCGATATATAGATTTAAATGAACATCCCTTTATTAGTCCCAAGCCCTTCTGTTACAGAAACAATGAGGAAATGTGAAGACGAAAAATTTGCTAGTTTCTGGCATTAAATTGAAAAAAAAAAAACAGAAAGGTAATTTTTTTGAAGATCACAGATTATATGACAGATATCATTTAAAACAAATTGGCGAATCATATTGAAACACCGGTAATCATTCATTGAGCGATAGATAAGAAAAGAATTTCAATTTCCATTCTAAGGGCAGTTATAAAGTCTTCATCCCATGCATATATGGAAAAATTAACCAAATAGAGTAGACCTCTAGAGGTCTCAGTGCAATCATGGCTATTTATATTAATAATAATGATGGGACTTTTATAAAAACTTTAACCCAAATAAAGACCAATAAATAAAAATTAATAATAAAAGAAATAAAATTTATACTACATTGTAATTGTATTGTACTTATAATGATTTTGATTACATTTTATACTACTCGTATTATATCATATATTTTGTATATAGTATTGCATATATAGGTAGATATATAAATTATGTATGTGAATTATTTTGTATCCAACAATTGTTAAATGTATAAAGCTATTCTGTTATTTATGCGTATTGTTATTTTGAAAAACTAACTACAAAATGTTTCGTTATTTATTAGTACATAGTATATATGTATGTATATCCGGCGATTCTACTATATTTTCGCTTTATAGTATATTATGGAGTTTTTTGCATATGATTGCCTTTTTTTTTTTGTTTTTTTTTTGACTATTGTATTGTTATACTTATGTATATGTTAGTAGTTAATGTTTTTATTGTTATTGTTTGCTGTCAAGTTTTTTTTTCTTCAAATTGTATGTTTCTTTTACTGGAAGACATAACCATCATAAAAATCTATTGATCCTTCATTATTTTTAAAATTAAAACTTTTAAATTATCGTTAGTAGAGAGTTGGATAAGATTGATCTAAACAACATGAGAATTTCCAACACAAGGGCTCATTATTCCACTTATGGATGTCTAAGCAACTATATGATTTATACTTATGTAAGAAAAGGAGGCCATAAAGAAGTGTACATAGTACATAAGCTTTGGATAAGACCAAAGTTAATGATTTTTGTTCGGGTGTTTTTGTTTTGTACAATATTATAATAATAAAAATATGATTCTCACTCTTTTATGTTTTATTTTTGGAGATTTTGTTATTCTAACAGCATAGAAATGATGTAACTACAATAATTAGTTTTTATACCATTAACACTAGTGTGAAAGAATGTATGAATGAATAGGTCCCATGGAGGTTGACAAGGTAAGTAGTTTCCGCCATTCCATAATCTAATCTGATAGCATTTTATGACTTTATCGGCATAGATTTTAATTCGGATCGAAAAAAAAAAATTATTCATTTCAATGTAAGCTTGTCCTTTCAGTTTCTGAGATATTTAGGTGAAATTTTTTGGACAGACATGAAAGATAATAGAAGAAGTAATCATATGTTTTAGTTGACTTTATAGTAATGTTTGAAAGGCATAAAACCATAGACTCCTAGTTTTTGAGTTATTCTATTGAAATTTGGTGCAGACATATAGTATGTTAATCGAAGAAGAAGTTTCTATATTAAAACCAAATTTGTATAGATTTTCCAAATGCATTAACAAAACAAGTACAAGAGACAATATCTATCTATCTATAGATCAGACTAATTATACTCATCACGGGAGTGAATAATAGTATTATAGGTTTGTCATGAAGTTTGTAACACACAGAAGGAGACATCGCAGACCACATAAAGTATGTATATATAAGATTTAGCCATGTCCGTCAGATGGACTGTATATATGCAAACTAGTCTCTCAATATTTGAGCTAGAGAGCTGAGTTGTTTTTTCATACCATACGCTGCACATTTGTTGGAATCAGCCGAATCAGACCACTAGGGATGGGAATTTCCATACCAACCCCCATTTAATTTATTCTTATTGGAGAAAGTTTTTTGTTTTTTGACTTATTGAACTGACATTTGGACACTATAAGTTTCTGATTTATATTCATCAATCATGTAAATTTCAATATCCTAAGCGTACCAGGAGGGGTACCTCCAATAGAAACCCACATTTAAATTAATGTTCTGATTAGAAAAAGTTTTTTGTTTTTTGACATATCGAACTGACATTTGGACACTATAAGTTTCTGATTCATATTCATCAACCCGAAGGATCATGAAGAGTATTACATCTTTGACATAGCCAATGATAACCTTCTTTGTGGTTTCAATATACAAAACTTATAATCATATAAGTATATAAATTCACCTTTATAGAACATTTTCAGTGTAATAATTCCTCATCAAGGGTGCGGAGAGGTAAGTATGTTAAACTTCGATGAAACGAAGTCTTTGTTATGACATGATTTTAGTAATAATTTAAGCATTTTCCTTACATAGTATTTGTTTTAATTTCTTCATAACACAAAAGCCCAACATATTTTCTTAATTAATAGATTACATTTCATTAATTTTATCTTAAAGATATTTTATCTGCACTTTTAAGCTCATAAATCTTAAGTTATTAGCTTTATGACTTGCAACACAAAAACAAAGACCATTAAATCCTTTTAATTTATGATTTGCTTTAACAATTTGGTGTTGTACTAAGTAGTCCTTAAATTAAATTTTACAAATTTCATTTAAATTTTTCATACAATATTTATTTTTTTTTTTTAATAATTTTATTGTTGCGCTCTCGTTCTACCATATACATATGTAAGTATTAACATTCATTTTGGTCCATAATTCAATGCATATTTTCAACTAACAATTATGTTTGTATTTAATTATTGTGACTATTAAGCACTAAAACAAAACATCCATACATTTATAAATCTATCATCATCATCATTATCATCATCATAATCAATATTAAAATTAATTTCACTCTATATATAAAGGTATAAGGTAAATATGTATGTATAAATATGATTTTTTTTCTGAACTGTGACCTATGTTGTGATGACATTGAACAGTTCCTGATTTGTTTCTTTTCAAATCTTATAGTTTAAATGATTATGAGGAAAAAGAGGTAGCAATAAATAGTTTAAAATTGAAATGATTTAAATACAATGAAATTTATTCTGTTTTAGTTTTGATTATTCTAGAGATGAAGAGGCTTTTGAGATATGTTACACGTAATTTTTTTGTTATTTTCTATACATTTCACGAAATTGTTCTAAATTAATTCAAACATTTGCATATTCTTAATCGAGTATAACGAGACAAACCAATTTAGCTACTTCCGTCTGGCTGTCTACCTGAATGTATACAAATTAATCTTATATTCCACTGAATAATTGAATTGGTTGATCAAGACTATATAGATTGAGAAATTTTGGACTGCCATTTGTTCTTAGTCCGGCCTGCGGTGCAAAACAACCCCTTGGAAAGGTTTATCAGAACTGCTGTAATTTGGAATCTACTGTCTTAGTATATAATCTATACAAATGAGATTGTAAGTTCAATCTATTGGATATTAAATTAAACCATAGTTTGCATCAAATTGACGGTAAACGGAAATACATATGTACTTTTAAGAACCTTTTCAATATTATAAATTGAATGGTTACTAAAAATAAGTAAATGTTCTTGACTTTTTACACATTTTAAGTAAGAGAGCCCAAATTTCTTTTTTTATGTTATCAGTATACATTATCAGGCATGGGTACTGGGAATATCATTTCATTTATGCTGCACGCTACCCCAAAAGTAAATCTTCCATAGTAGGCGCTCTATCGAATTTCGGAAGCTTTTTAATGACCCCAAATTTTCGTTCGAATTGAGATCGGGGTTTTGAGCCAGTCACTCCCTCAACTCTAACGTCTAACTTTGACTTTTACGCGCAGTATGCTTCGGGTCATCATTTGGCTGAATAATTCCTTGAAACTTTGGATTCGGAATGGCGTCCACAAAGTCGTTAAAAAAGCACACACTAAGTAGTGTTAACAGTCGGCAATTACATTGTGCAAACTGAGAAAACGAGTCATGTGTGTTTTAAAAAGAGTCATTCCGAGTCTTTACACTATCATGAAAGTACACTGCAGTATGACTCGTGTCCTTTGATATGACTTGTTGTTACTCGGTATCACAATATTATGAAAATATATTGAAATTAATGAATGAATTCGCTAACAAAGCAAGTGTGAGTGTGAGTGAGACGATATGGGATAGCAATACTATGCACTGTATCAAAAATACTGTGCACACTTTGAAAACGGGTCATGGTGTTTACGAATCGAGTCATTACGAATTATGTGTGTTTTTGAAACAAAATTTATTAAATCATTTTGTCTATGCTGTTGTTCAACTCGTATCTTCTGCTATGACTCGGTATCACAAAGTTTTTGTAGACCATTGATTCACAACACCACACTAATTGATTTGCGAAAGTGTTGGTGCAGACAGTGTGACTATTTATAGTGTTGCTTGTAGCACTTGATTCATTTCAGCAAGAGAGGATAATTATTTGTTTAGTATTAACCTGTGCAACGATCTATGTAAAGGGAGTTTTTTTTTTTAGAGATACAGAACTTTACAATAAAATAAAACACATATAAATGGTGTTACTTGCATTGAATTTGGCATTGTTCGAAAGATAATTTTTACCATTTTTATTGGAATATATGATTTGGTGGTGGCTGGCACAGAGGAAGTCCAGTTTTCGATCCCGAATTACACAAAAAAATGTTGTTCAGCGTTGAAGCTGATTTTTGTTTGAATAAGCAAAACTGCCGCATTTGGAGTGAGGAGAATCCTCATGACATTGTTGAAATACCGTTTGGTATGCTTTATGGGCCAGTGGAGTCATTATGCCGGCCAGAATGTTACAGTTAATGGTAGCCGCCGCTACAGGGTCATGATCAGTGACTTTTTTGTACCACAATTGAATGTCCTTAATTTGGAGGAGCTGTGGTTCCAACAAGACGGTGTAACAAAATACACAGCGCATGCCACAATCGATTTATTGAAAGAACGAATAATTTTGCGTAATGGTGGAAACGTGAATTAGCCTCCTAGATCATGTGACTTAACACTACTGGGGTTATGTGAAGCCTGTGAAAGACAGCATTCGCCTCCGTTACTACAAAAACTGTACCTATAAAAAACACCCTTTAAATCGATCACATATTTGGAATATGGAGATCCTAATCTATAATTTTCTATATGAAAATGCTTTCATTGCGGACTTGTGTTAAACAACTCTAAGACATTTATACGTGAAATGTAAGAAATCTTCAGTGAAACCGAAGAGTGATTGTTTTCCTTGTGGATAATTTAAGAATCCATTACAATATAATTATTATGAACTCATAAATAAGTACATCATACAACATAAATTTAAATTTAATAAGCACATGCTTTTTTTTAGACAATATTCCATTTTTATAATAATTTTTTTTTGCTTAAAGAAACTTAAAGAGATTTTTGCTTTGTGCGACTTTTGTACTAAAACAAAAAAATAAAACAAAAATACACAATAAATATTTTATTTTAAGAAAAGAAAACATTAAAAAAGCCCATTCACATACATATTCATTATTCATTATAGAAGAAGACAGTGTTTTAACATATCGTTGGGCTAAGGAGGGGGAGGTGTTGTTTTTGTTTGTGAACTGAAATTACTACAATATTTTATATATGTAAGTATACTTATTTTCATGCATTCATTTTATATGATTTAATATTTACTATAATATAATAAAAATTCCCTAATATTTGCACCAATTTCTATACAATTTATTTAATAAGTAAGTATATTTTAAGTCACATCATTCAAACACAACAAGCAACAGCAACACAACATTATCATCATCAACATCATAAGTTTTTGCTTAAGGCAAAAAAGTTCGCACAAAGTTAACAAAATAATTACAGAATTATTACAATTACACACACGGCTAGCCATACAGCATTAATAAGCACACATACACTTACACACTTACACGCACACAAATATTGTATATTAATATGTATGTATATAATTACTTAGCATTAAAATTAACATTAATTAGTTTAATGCCTTCTTCTTAACGCATACTTTATGAATTGCATAGAATCATTTTCATCATCATAATCATCGATGTATTTGTAGTTGTGTGTGGTTAAGACATTTGATATAGGTATTGGTCATTCATTTAATTAATGGTCGTTTAATGACGACGATAACTAAAACTGGGCAACTGTTGGGCACAACAGCATGCGACCACATATAACATGCCAAAATAAAAATTCAATTTTGCCGTTTGCCTTGGTACCGCACTCATTGTTTGCTCATTACGAAAACGTTTCTCGATTTTAAATGCTTGCGGCAATGTTATGAGTGGCAATAGAAACCATAATGAATACTTAAGGCCACAAACAAAAAATATCGAATAAGGTGTAAACAATAATTGCGCATAGAGCACATGCGAGGCAGTGCGTCCAATTAGAATTGCTAGCGTAACAATACCAGCTTTACGATCACTTTCCGCATCTCGTGTATTATTACTATGCAAAATCGCTTCAGTATTTAAGGCCAATGGTATGGCATAA
The DNA here is from genome assembly GCA_037043315.1 of Amiota communis. Lineage (NCBI taxonomy): Eukaryota > Metazoa > Arthropoda > Insecta > Diptera > Drosophilidae > Amiota > Amiota communis. The sequence continues at coordinate 503,604 of JBAMAV010000934.1, forward strand.
TAAATGGTTGTCCAGTCGACATGTCCAGTTTGTGACATAAAGGCAAAAACCACCGATGTCGGTCCAAAGAGTATCAATATTACCAAATCGCCAAGGGCAATGTATTTAAAGCCAATGCCACCAGTATAAAGAAATGATGATGATAAACCACCAAAGTATATCAAAGCCAAATGTTCCATTTTGGCTGGACTCAAAGCGGCAAGTAATATGAAACCAACACATCCAGCCATATAAAGTATTGCACCAAGTGAAACAACCTAAAGAAATGTGTGAATTTTGTATTTATTTATTTGTTTATTTTAAATAAAAATATTAAGAATTTTGTTGTTGTTTACCTCATCTTTAGTCAATATGTGATCGACGAGTGTTCGATCGTCAGCCTTTTGTTTGTCTATGCCTTTGATGAAATCAAAATATGTATTCACCACATTGCCAGCACAATGTACTGTGACGACAGTGAAGGCGGTCAAAAAGAATGTAACAAATGAAAATTCTGCAGACCATTGTGAACGATAAGCCAAAGCAGAACCCAATAGGGTTGGTACTAGGCTAGCTGAAACTGACCAAGGACGCAAAGCTAACAAATATGTTTTCAGTTTCATAAATGGACCCGATGTTAAGTGCTGCTCATGTGATTGTTGTGATTGCATTTGCTGTTGATGTTTTTGACTCGTTGCTACTGTTGATAGTAATGATGATGATGATGATGTTGATGCTACAGGTGTTTCCATATTTGATGCTTCATCAACATCATTTGTTGTGCTTGTTGTTGTTGGTGTTGTGGTCTTGCCATTAACAAGAACCTCTGGATTGCTGCTGCTACTACTACCATTTAGTGTCATTGATTCCAATCTTAATTTTTGTCTTCTAATTTGTTCATGTAGAAATTGATCATCATTGCAATTTAGTGCTGTTGCCATTTTATATTAAAAAGTAGTGTATTGTTCTGGTACCACCTTCCTTTTGCTGTTTCACTGTTCACTGTATGGAAACCGTATGGCGTATGGAAACTGTCTGTTGCTACTTTTTTGTTGAGTTGATGATGCCACGTTTAAACATTCACGTACACAACAAAACAAACAATTTGGTTAAAGTTTTCTACAAAGACCTTGAAATAGCTAATTTTTAATTTTATTTTTTTTTCCTTTGCTTGTTTACTTGCCAACTGAATTAATTGCTTAGCTTTATACAACAATTATATTTTGGAGGCATAAATTTGGCTTTTGCGCTTTTGTTTATTTTAACAAAACAATTTTCCATATAATCAGTTGCACCACACAACACAACACAATACAATATAATACAATAGAACTGAACTGAACTCAGAACTCAACTCATATACCGGCACACGTTCTACTGCTACTGCTGCTGTTCTTTTTCTGTTCGGTTCGGTTCTGTTTTGTTCTCTGTATATCTTTTGTGTACACTACAACTGAACTTTTGATATGACCGCAACACCTTTGCCTTGACACCGCCGCCGACACTGACACCGACACCCAAAACGATACCGAGACACCACCACCCAACAATGACTGAATGCTGTGGTGCTGCTGAGTGCTTACGAATTAGTTTTGTTTCTTCTTTCTTTCGTTGGTTTCGTGCTTGTTAATGTTTATCAAACATATGTTTATGGTAGAAAATCAGTATCAAAAGAAGAATTGATTGATTAATGGTGCTACATGAGACTTCTTGAGCCCTGTTTAATTTAACTTCTAATCAGGATGGATAACAAAACATTTATTTTTTTCTTTTATTTTGTTATTTACACGTGCTGCACTGAAGTTTGTTATCTTTGTTTGTATTAGATTTAGTTTTATTTAAGCGTTGGACTTTCTTCACTAATATGTATAGTTAGTTGATTGACAGCAAAAAGAATTTCACTTTTCTTTCCTATTCCAATTTAAAATACATTTGACCATTATGGTTTCAACTTAATGCCGGCATTACAAATGTTGTTTAATTCATAACAGTCCTTATTAATGTACATTAATCCTCTTGATGTCATTTCTTTTTATTTTGATTATTATTATTATTTTGGCAGTGGCATTCCGAACTTTTATTTTGTGAATTACAATTCACCATTCTGCCCAACAAATGAGAGCTGCCAATCGAACTGGTATTAAAACAGAGGAAAGTGTTGCCAGACTGCTAGTATAATTCGCAGTCTGGCAGCACTATTCCTATACCGCCACTGTTGCCAACTAACTTAATTTTTCAAGGGTATACACTACGCCCGGTGCCACTGAAATTGATTACACAGTACATATGTTACTAAATATAGAAATGAAACTGAAACTGTAACAGAAAATAGTAACAAAAAGAGAATTCAATACATTTGCGACAGAAGCAGAGACAATTACTTTTTCTAACATTGCCTGTTGTGATATTACGTTTTTTTTAATTTCATTTCTTATTTTTAAATGTTTTTCTAAAAGTAAAAACAATAACAGATATTTATGTATATGAAAAACAGTCCAATGTGTCCGTTATCGTAACCAATTAATTGGTTCGGCACAATTACCTGTCAAGGCAATCGATAAGTAAAAAGTAAATAAATAATAGGTAAATGATTTTAATATCAGCTTTCCAAAAAAACTCAAGATAAATAAGTCTAAATTTGATTGAGCGGTTGCTTACTTGTTTACTATTTTGAGTCCATTACCATTAAAGAGTTGGTAATATTCAGTTTTTACTCTCTCAAGGTTCCAAAAACAACTTTTTTACTCTCTCAAGTTCAAAATGAGCTGCCAATCTAACTGAAATTATGATGTTAATCGCAGCAGTGCTTATCAAACTGTATTTATGAATCTGAATCAGCTGAAATTGTAGAAGCCTATTAATTTGAAGAAAAAGTAAACAAAAATAATAGTTTTATTCGAAATGGATTATAATATTCATAAAATCTGTCGTGTTTGCTTGGAGGAAGGTGCTCAAACATCCATATACAGTACAGAATTCGCCCTAATGATGCCCTCCGCCATGATGATGATGTGTGCCAAAATTAGGGTGACTCCAAATAAAGAAATATTAAATTATAATTATGTTTATGTTAATCAAAATTTCTTATTTAAGGTATATAAATCTGATGGTTTACCTTCGGTGATTTGCAACAACTGCATCTATAGACTTGGAGTTGCTTATCATTTTAAGCAAGAGTGTGAAAATTCAGACATGAGACTGCGTCAATACTTAGGCCTAGCAGATAGAGGATATGGGTAAGAAAAGCAAAACAATTTCCAATTTGATGACAATATATAACGAATTCTGTAGGCTTTGTGATGCTGAAACCAACACTGAATTCGAAATAAAACCTCAAAATTATCTTCAAGAAGGCAATCATCATCACCAACAGCAGCAGCAGCAGCATCAACTTGTTTCAAGTGATGACGACGATGAAGATCAAATTGAGCTATTGAAGAAAAGCAAAAAGCGCTCACGCTATAATCGCAAGCCACCAGAAGAGCATAAAAGACGTGGACCAAAGCCACTGCCAAAGCTACCTCAGACCTGCTATGAGTGCAATAAAAGCTTCAAATGTGCAGCCCAACTGCAACAACATATTCGAACGCACACTGGAGAAAAACCCTACACATGCATACACTGCCCCCAACGTTTTGCCCAGAAATACAATCTCAAAGTCCACGTACGATTGCATACTGGCGAAAAGCCATTTCAATGTGAAATATGTTCCAAGCTATTCGCCACCAGAGGCAACTTTCAGGCACATCAAAAAATCCATACCGGCATACGTGATCAATTGTGTCCCGTTTGCCAAAAATCATTCTATACAGCTGGTGATCTCTCTAAGCATATGGCGACGCATACAGGAATTAAAAACCATCACTGTGATATTTGTGGCAAAGCGTTTAGTCGCCGTCGTGATATGCGTGCACACAAACGCAAATTGCATGCTCTAGAAGTGGCTTCCAATAATGATGATGATGATATTGTTGGTGATGACGATGACGATGAAGCTATCGATACAGATCCAGTTGGTGTTGATCCCTTGGGTCATGAGCATTTCAAATGTCCCGATTGTGATCGTACTTTTGATTCAGCTGATAATCTTAGTTTACATTTTCGTACACATGCCAACAATCTTCTTAATTTGCCATTGACAACAGCACCACCACCAATGACCATATCCCATACACATGTGGCTCATCATACCTACCATCATGCTATAACTGGACCACCAGCACCACATGAAAGCTTACATCATACATCATTGCAACCACCGCCGCCACCTCCACCACCAAATGCCACACAAATGGGCATGGGAATGGCAGCTATGGCACATATGTTAGCGGCACCACCGCCGCCGCCACCAACACCCAGTGAACAAACTCGTTATACGATGCTTCATCATTCTGCAACACGATTACATTATTAAATACAAACATAGTTTTTGGTATTAGCATTTGATAAACGCAAAAGCATTGAATAATTGAAAATAATGCGAACAACCAATCCGATTGGGCAGAAAGATCTGGCTGTGTATTGAATGTGAATAACACTGCATTAAAACACACCAAGTAGCAGAGCTAAAGGAAGGTTATAACTAAAATAAGTAAAGCTTTCTCTCGAGGAAAAGAAATCATTTTGGATATATTCATTAAGATTTATTTAGTGCCAACGATTTATGGCACAAACAGGGATTCACACATGCAGGTACCGTGATTTACATTTACAAATTTATGGAATTCCTCATATATCATCATTTTGCTCACTGTAGATCATGAATGCTTAACGATTTTCGGAGATATTTCACAGTAATCGAAACGTGGACAAATCATGGACTTATGATAACAATATTCTTCATTGACTGAAACTAAAATAAGGCGAAAACTGTACAAGAGCCAGCTATTTCTCATTCCTATACTACTAAAGCGCGAACAATATCCAATCTCTTGGCGATTTGCAATGATATGTATTGTAAAAACATCTTTATATTGAAAAAGTAAAATTAATATAGATTCTATTAATTTTACTCCATCAAGGCTGGAGTTCCCCAAGGGAGCTGTCTTTCTCCAACTCTATACTCCATATTCACACATGATATGCCTTCCACCACTTCACGTAATGAAAATGATTGCCACATATGCGGATGACACAGGCATTCTGTCAAAGGATTCTTGTATATCGAGTGCGACTAATGCCATACAGGAATTTCTACATCAGTTCGATGAGTGGACTTGTAAGTGGAACATCGCTTTAAACATAGCAAAAAAATTTGCCCAGGCTTAACATTAATTGATCAACCCCTCGTACATTATACTGCACATAGGTATCTGGGTGTATACTTAGACAAGCGTCTCACCTTTAGAACGCACATAACAGGTGTTGTGTCTTCGCTAAAGGCTAAGGTGGAAAAAATGAGATGATTACTTCACCCTCGCAATAAGCTGTCCCTACGAAACAAACTGCTCATATACAAATGTATTTTATCGTGCTGTTGGAGATATGGTATACAGGTATATGGCATCGCGGCAAAGTCGAATCTTGACAGGATAAGAGTATTTCAGGATAAAACACTTAGTATCTCTGGCGCTCCTTGGTATATGCTGATCAGTGATATTGAAAGAGATCTCGGCATTCAAAAGATAGGTGACCAGGCTCAATCAACGGCATATATCAACCATTTATCTGCTCATCCAATTTATTTGGCCAGAAGGCTTCTATCCGGCATAAAAAGAAGAAGATTAAAACGCTCGCATCCCATTGATTTGTGAACTAGAACAATCTAATTCTAGGTACTTTTAAAATCTTATCTCTTATATTGTAATTAAAGTAACAAGATGTAAATAACCTGTAAATTTTATATCTATATTTGTATTTAATTAAAATCATTTACCACAAGTTTATTACTAACTATATGTATTGTCCACTTTACGCTCCTGTTAATTAATGTTATATCTTTAGGTTAAGGTGCTTTTGTATAGTAACAATATAATAAATTTAAAAGAAAAAAAAACACTCGCAATCAGTGAGATATCATCACCAATCTTCATAGTTCAGCTAAGAACGTAACGATAAAATTGGTAAAAAAAAAACAAATCAACAACAGGAAGAATATCACTGCTGAGGAGTCACTGCCACCACATAAGTCAATCTTCACTGCAGAGACCTTTGCCATACTAAAAGAAACAACAACGTTAAATTTGTAATTTGCTTTGACAGCCCATCCTTCATATTAGCCATACAAAACCGTAAGCACAACGACTTCACGATTCGAGAAATCCGGAAACTATGCACTTAACAACACAACAAATTGATCATCAACTCGGCATATCAGCACCGCCCCGAGTCACATTTTTACACCCACCAGATGCAAGGACTTAAAGAACCTTGTTGCCAGTTCCCTTCGAGTGAAGTAGCTGACTGAATGAGCGCAGGTTAACCACCGATACTCTGTCTCCAATCAGACGTGTTCAAAAATCAGCATACCCACAAACTTAACGCACATCAACACCTTTTCAACGAATCTTTCCATTAACAGTGCTTTCTTTATTCAGTTTTGCAATTTTAAGTCCAATTTGGATTATATTGAAATTTTTGGACAATCACGTTATGTTTCCTCAGGTAGTAGTTTTACTTGACCAGTCTCTAATCGATAACAGATTTAAAAAGAACAATCTCTTTAGTCTGCGCTCTGTTGTTGTAAATATTATTTAGTATTTAGCAGGTTGACAGCCAATGCTTTGGTTGACCAGCAAGTCTGTGTGAATGGTTTAGAATGTGATGTAGCATTTCTTGCAGAATTGTTGGCATTGACAGTGATTTTTCTCAGTGATTTAGTTTGGTACCTCTGCAGGTTATTGATGTTAGACAGTGCAGCTGTACCCCACAACTAGTATTGCTTTGTGGCATGGTCCTTCCAAATTAACCGACTCTCTAATATGAATGGATTTTCCTGCAATAACCAGTATGTTCCATTTGGTAATCTATTCGTGAATCATGTGTAGATGGGCTTGATTTCTGAACTAATTAAATAACATGACCAACATTTTGATTTTATAATACTTTATTTAAAATGGAATTGCTCATCTGAAAAGTATCTCTACATTATAAAATACATACTTACATACATATGTATATAATTTTACAAATTTAAAAGATTACAATACATTAAAATTTGGCAAGCACAGCTTCTATTTATTATAAAAGAATTGCAAAATATCTGATCAACTTAATTATGCAAAACTTACAAAAAAATTACTTTAAAAATACAATACGCAAAATAGTTCCAACAGTTTCCTCTGTCATTTGTCTTTTTTTTATAAAATACTTCTTTTTACTTAAATATTATTGTTTATTATTGTTATTATGCATATTTTGTATATTCTAACATACAAATCTAATTACTACTTTCTATATATGTATTTAATTGTATATAGTATGTAAAAATGTCATTTTGTATAAAATTGTCATTGTTTTTTTTGTTTTGTTATTAAATTGGTTTGGTATTTTATCGTTGGTATTTGGCATGCTTTGTCATCGATATAGATAGATAGATAGATTGACTCACATAAAAGTGAGTAATAGCATTTCAATTTAAATTATTAAAAATATTGCTTGCTTGTGTAATTGATTTGATTTGATAGATAATAGAATATTGTGCCACTATGTATAAAAACTTTTGTCATTTTGTTGCTTTTGTTTGTCAATTTCAAGAGATTTAAGTCTCTCACCAATTTCTATTTAAGTTTTTCCTTGAGCCATTCTTCTGTAAGTTCATCAAGTTCACGTATCTCATAGACACGCGTCAAATCAACCTCACGTTGCAAAGCACTTTTTGTACAAGCATACATCATTTGCAATTCAATCTGTTGATTGAAGATACGTTAGTATTATAATAAATTAAATGTTTAAGTTCTTATTTACCTGACTATCTCGTGGTGTATAAAATATAAAACACATTGGATACGATATTCTTTGGTCATCATGTATCATTTTATATGTATAGATTATATAGCGGGGTTGATGACCCGGCAGTGTATCTTGCAGTTCATCAACAGATATATCATCCACTAGCTCATCTAAGACAACAGTTTGCTTTTCACGATCAACTTTTACTACAAAATTTTAAACAAAAACAAAATATATACATATAATATAATTATGTAGTCAAACAAGGTTAATTTAAAGCATAACAACTTCTCAAAGTCAATAGGTTAAAGATAGGCATCACGATTTAAGCTCAAATCTTGTTTGTTTTTTTTTTAAGCAGATGATGATGACGACATTTATTAATAAACAAACAACAAAAGAGAAATCTACAATCTACAATTATTAACTTACAAATTAAAGCCGAATTGGTTGTGCTTTTGCGAAAGCGAAACTTCTTCAATTCATCACGCACCTCATCACTTATATCGCAAATATTACTATCACCCTGGAAAATAAAATAATGTTAAATACAATATTATTGAACATGAACAACACTTTCAATCAAATTAAGTGATTACATTTTATTGCTTAAATGGAATTCACATTCACGGTTCATGACCACACCCCCGCCATCAAATCACATCAACACAACACAACAGAACAAACGCTACCGATTTCCCTGCTTCGCTTATCAAGCCAAGCATTTGGTGCGTTGTTCTTTTAGAAAAATGGTATTAGTCATTCAAATTCAAAGCTTTCTTTTAATGCCATTTATGCATGCTTATCATTTTTTAATACTTACCATATTTAATGAGAATTTTAAATGGCAGCTTATTAGATCACCTTTTTCTTCTTATTTAATTTTAACTCAGACTATAACTAAATCGTCCTATTCAACTTTGAAGCGGATCCCTACTACTCTACTCCAAATCAACAGTATTCCTCCTACAAAGCAAGTAGAACTGCCAACTTGCTTACAACAATATAAGAATGTGCTGCCAACTTGTTTCAAATTAAAATACTAAAATATATAAAACAAAAAAATATTAATATATTGCATAAAATTAACCAATAATTAACAACATATAATATTCTTAGATATTTTTGCTATATATACATATATAGGTTTATTGGGTAAAATTCGCATTTTCCACTAAAGATAGGAATATACTACGCAACAATTTGCGCAATTTGTTGTTGTTGTAAAATGAAGCGTTGCTTCTATACTAGAATAATCATATGTGCAAATTTTAGTTTTGAACAAGCAATGAGTTCAGACATGCACCCACATGCACTCATGTAAAAGAATTTGCGCGAAGATTTGTAGAAAATCAAAATATTTTGATTTCATTCAAATAAATGCTTGCACAAATCTGAAATCAACGCCAAAGTTGGCGAAAGTTGCGCAAATTGTTGCGTTGTATATGCGTACCTTAACTTAGCAGCCTGCAGCCAACTTCACATTGGCGCCATTTTATAAAAATACCGTTGCATTTTGTTCTGTGTGGAAATTGTAAAAATTTCATTCATAAAATGTATTGCAATTCAAGAATGGCTTTAAATCGAAATAATAATGATGAATTCATTGCAAGTTGGTTAGCCGGAAGTAGTCACTCGATCAATATTTTGAAAAAAAAGTTTAGCCGTCAAGAAATTGATGCAATTAATGTACCTGAACTTTGGTAAGATTTCTTTAGGTGAACATACTAGAACATATTGTTGTTAATTATATTTCTATTTAAAGTGACAAATTGAAAACACAATTATCAGAAGAGTACAATGGTGATATAACACAAAGCAATAACAACAACAACAACAATGAGAATGAGAATAGAATCATAAAAGTAGAAAGGACACGGGAAAAAATTAAATTTATTGATTTCAGTAGATTGGTCTATGGAACATTGATCTTACATCAGCAACAAGTTGATAATTTATTAGGTTTGTTGTCATAGAGTATCTATCTATATATAAACCAATTAATAAAATAATATAAATTCCAGTTGAAACAAAGGAATTTTTTGAAAATACAAATCAACAAATTTCTTTGTGGGACACGCAATTTAAACAAATCACATCTTATAAAAGGAAACAAACTACTTATAAAACTTCGAGCAATTCTCAAACAAAAAATTGTCTATATCATGAAGATTCACACTTTGTACAATTATTAAATGAAGCGGAGCTTTTGGCTGAAGACAATGAATCATTCGAAGAGGTGAGTTTAATATCACATTACATTTTATTAGTATGAAGTACTTACATATGTCAATGTATATGTTTTTATTAGTCTTTTACTTGTGTACAAATATTGAGTAGTGGATGTCAAATGATGCGTAGGCATGAATTAAAAACAACCATACTTGAATTTAATGCCGATTTGACTTCCGGAGTGGAAACAGAGTTTGAAGATGGTTTTGGTGAAGTTTCAGATGATGAAAGGTTTTTCTTTCTAAATGCATTTACTAATAAATCAATGGGTAAGTTTAGAAATTTTTTAATATTTTTATATTAAACAGAAAATTGTTTATTTTATAGATCATCAAGTGACAACAGAAACTTACATGGGAAATCATGTTAAAAATAGAAAAAGAAAAGCCTCTTTTGATATAATGGATCATCATCCTATGGACTTTTTATGTATTGAAATGAATAATAATAATGACAATACCACAAGAGACTTGAATTTAAAAGAATTAAATAATAATTCTATATTCAATAATAATTGGTTAGTTGGTTATAGAAACTATTAATGATGAATTTTAATATACACTTACATATCTTTTATTAAATTCTTCCAGTTCAATGTTAGCAGCAAATCCAACTAATCCAGAAGAATTGGATTCTGTCAAACAGATTGAAGACTGTGAAGTATGTAATTAAATACATATTTTGAACTCTTTTTTTTTTTTAAATTTACTTTTTTAAGCTTTCTAACCAATTGGTTTCAACAACAAGTTCTTTATTAACAACCACTAATGATGTAAAGCAACGTTGTCGTAAAACACATAAATTAATAATTGACAAATCTATAAAACTTAATCGTCAACAAATTGAAACACAATTTAAAACATATTATGACACTTTAGATTATAAGGTATAACATTTGAAATAGATCTTATACATAAGTTCTTATGTGTGTGTGTGTGATTACAGATTGAACCTAATCCGAAACAAAAGACCGCTGAATATTTATTAACAAATTTTAAACTTAAGTTAGTAATTAATATTACCTCATATCATGGATAATATTGTTTGTTTCGTTTTTATCAACAGCAAAATGTTTCCACATATTTTAAATAATCAATCTAAGCCAACGACTGATATAATTAAAAATAATTATTTATTACTTGTACGTGAGATTATAGGAGGTGTCAACTATAATGAATCTATGGCAAATGAAATATATCCAAGATGGAATAAAAGAATTTACAAGCCAAAGCGACAAAATTCCAGATCTGTTGACTCTATGGATTTTATGAACTTATTACATAATGAAGAACATAATTTATTAAACGAAATGGTTGTTGTCAATAACAATAATGTTGAAAAGGTCATGGTATTGGTATTTCTTGATGATCTTCAAGCTCTTGTATTTTTATTATGTTTCTTTTTTGTAGTTAGTAAATGATGATGATGATGATGACAATAATAATAAAAGCAACAGTAGCAGTCCTTATGACATAATGATGCAACTTATAAATATTTTACATTTAGAAGCTCGTGGAGAAATTGAAATGAGTAAATTCTTAAATACTTTGCCTTCTCGGATGATTGCTGCATTAGCATTTCGTCATTTATTGGGTAAGCTTTTCAAGCTCGGGTAAGATACGAAACCCTTGTGATAATCATTTTCATAGATTTGGTACGTGACTCATATATTATAATAACAACTAAACCAGACTCTATAGAAGCAAGAACCATAACACTTGGCCCTCAATCTTACAAACTAATCAAGAATCTAAGAATTAATAAAATTTTATTGTAGTAAATAGATTACCATATTTTATTAACCAATGTATTTATATGTTTAAAAAACTTAATATGAAATAAGTTTATATGTTCATTGTTTTCTTTTAAATTCTCTAATAGTTTTGTGTCTTTCACTTTTTATTATTATTATATAAATACATTTTAACTTGTTCAAATGCACTAACAAGAGTATAATAAACTTTTACGCAGTAAAAAAAATGTTCTTTGTTCCTTAAGTTTGTTGATTGGTAGCTTGACTAATTCATATAGGAGGTTAGATAAACAATTCTATACTGTATTGCCTAATTAAATGCCAATTTGTTGGGCAAGTCCAGAGTAAATGTGAAGTGAAAAGAATCCAATTACAGCAGCAACGAATGCCTTGATTGCAATTGTAGTCCATGGTCCAACAGTTACCACATGCAAAAGACACTCGAGCCAAACTCCCTTATAAATAGTAACAACAAGTAAAAAGGTGACTAATGGCTTTAAAGCTTTATTAAGATCATGGCGTGTAAAGAGCCAAATAAGAGTTGCTGTTGTAATGTGTTGTACCTGTCGAATAGTTAAAAGGATTTCATATAAATCAAATTCTTAATTGAAATGAATGATTATTGTATTACCAGCAAAACATTTGACTCTAAACATTTGTGTATATAAATCCAACTAAATTCGGTACCTCGAGCGCCCACCCAAAGTAATATTCCTCTTGACAATATAACTTCAGCAGTTGCCCAACCCAGGCCAGCAGTAATAAGTTTGGAATGTCCTTTGCCAGGTATGCGATTTAATATAACAGCGAATGCAAGTAAATCGGCGACATCAACACTGCATCGTAGAAACTCCTAAAAAAAAATAACTTATCATCAAAAGAATAAGGCTAAGTAAATAGAATTATGTGCATACCGAAAAGAAATTAAATTCACCACCGGCACCTATGGCTGAAGAGTCTGAATAGAAAAATGTTGCCAGAACCAGCATCTTACAGAGCTGTGTAAACACATAAATGCCACCAGCCTGTACGCATTTCCAAAAGGCACCATATTCCGATCTACAAAATTATTTATTGATTAATAAATTTAACAATTGTGTCAAATAAAAAAAAAAACAAAAGTAATAAATTGCCTTACAATCCAGAGTACTTGTATGTAAAATAATATGGCACATAGATTAGTGCAACGCAATTTCCAAAATGATAAAGCGTCATTTTCATTTAATTAATAATAATACTTAAGTATTCTCTGTTACTTAATTAAAACATAAATAGATTATTCAATAATGGATGATATGTCAAACACTTGGCACACACGAGACAAATGGAGAAATTAGTGCTGCGCTTTATTTAACCTTTCATTTTGATCGAGCTGGTAGCGTCTTTTTTCATCGAGTTGGAGCTGCCAACCTGTTTTTCTAATATTATGTTTTATTGATATTTATAGTCATTTATAATGAATATTGATAATAAAATATTACAATTAAATATAAAATATTACTGCGTATAGATGAAAATAAATAGATTTGCAATTTTTGATAATCTTTGAAAAAATAATGTAGGTTGGCAGAGCCACTTCAATCAACACGTCATCTGTCATTTGCATACACATATGTTATATACATATGTGTTAAATTGCATGCGTGTGTGTATGGTAATAGGTAGCAGTTTTCTTTCTACACAATATTTTGTAAATTTTAATTTATACAAATTACTTAAAAAAAAAATTCAATTTTTGTTAATGCATTTCATTTAATATATTAAATTAAGAGTGCCAGTATTAGAGAGTATCATTTAATCTGCCAATTTACAATACAAAATTCCAGAAGAATAAAATTAAAAAAAAGTGAATGACGAATGCAAAACGACTTTGAACTTCCAATTGGAAAACAAAATTAATTTGGGAAAAACAAGCAATTTGCCATTTTGCAACTATAGCAGTTTGCTTGAGGAAATGAGATGCAAACACGACGACGTCTACATCAACAGGATATACCATACGCCGCTGGAACACAGGACGAAGCATACAATCTAATACAGGCTGATCATCAACCACAGCAACAACATCATCATTATCCGAGTCAACAACAACAATTTGTATCAACTGTTGGCGCAGCCACAGCGCCTTCAAATATACAACAACAACAACAGCAGCAGCAGCAGACAAGTGCTTGGGATTCGACAATACAAATTGGTGATCATCAATCATCATCATCGGCAGCCCTTCCTGACGCTGACGATAAATACAAAAAGGCGGAACGTCAGTGGAATTTTCGAACATTTTCTTCACGTTTGCAAGCAAGTTCTGGACAAGCCCTGCGAACTTTTATTCAACAACCATTAAGTGCAGCTGCCTCAGTTGTAACTGGCAATTATACGCAAGATCAGGACTTAAGTAACAATAATTACAGCAGCATCGACGGTATTTTAAATACTGGTAATTACACATCACAACAACAGCAAGCCCAGCAGCAAGGCGAAGATTTTGACCCAGAACCGGAAGAAGAAATCATCATTATGGCATCACGCGATCGAACAGGTGAATTCACAAATGCAATACGTTCGTTACAGTCCCGGAATATCACGCGGGCGGTAAATATACGTGATCCACGTAAAGCGAAACAGGTTCAAAGTTATTCGGAATTTATGATGGTAGCCAAGTTTGTGGGAAAGAATATTGCAAGCACTTATGCCAAATTGGAAAAGCTAACCATGCGTAAGTAAAATTTTTGTGATAGACATTAAAGTTTTTCAAATAATATACAACTAATTAATTTTAGTGGCCAGAAAGAAAAGTCTTTTTGATGATAGACCACAAGAAATACAAGAACTGACTTACATCATTAAAGGTGATTTGAATGCATTAAATCAACAAATCGCACGTCTACAGGACATTTCGAAAGACCAACGACGAAATAATAATGGCAAACATCTTGTTTCACATTCCTCGAACATGGTACTGGCATTACAATCAAAGCTGGCCAGCATGAGCACAGACTTCAAGCAAATCCTTGAAGTTCGTACAGAAAATCTCAAACAGCAGAAAAATCGCCGTGATCAGTTCAGTCAAGGGCCCAGTGCAATGGCTATGAACTCGGTTTCGCCATCTACTGCCAAACATGGTTCACTTTTGCTAAGCGAAGAGAACCAATCCGTAAGCATAGACATGGCTGCAAGTGATACAACACCATTGCTGGGTGCACCAGCACGCATACAGACGCAACAACAAATTGCGCTCTATGATGAATCTGACAATTATGTACAACAACGCGCTGAAACCATGCAAAACATCGAATCAACAATTGTGGAACTTGGTGGCATATTCCAGCAATTGGCGCATATGGTGAAGGAACAGGAGGAAATTGTTGAACGCATTGATACAAATGTTGCAGATGCCGAACTTAATATCGAAGCGGCACACAGTGAAATATTAAAGTATTTTCAATCGGTATCAAAGAATCGTTGGCTCATGATTAAGATATTTGGAGTACTGATATTTTTCTTCTTGTTCTTTGTTATATTTATGACATAATGTAATGGCAATTGTTTGTTTTAAATCTAAACACATATTTTTATTTTTTGTAAAGGAATGTTTTGTTTGAGAAGTTGTGGCCTCCATAAGAAAAATCTATTGTAAAATAAAATCAACTACTATCATAAATTCAATATGTTTGTATGTACTTTTAATTACCATTTAACCATGACTATAAAAAAATCTAAATTTTTATCTCATCATAGATAAGAAAATTCGTAATCTTTTCAGCATAGTACATGTGTTAAATGATAAAACAAACAAAGAGGTTTTTGTGTTTAGTGATTTTATTTAAAAAAATAATATATATATCATTCATTGCTACAACAAAATGTCTTTGTTCCCTTTAAGGCAAAGTATGATAAATGAAAAATACCCATTGATTTTATATATTTTTTATATAATTTAGAAATTGTGTGTTTCGAAAATCTCATTCATATACACACACATACAAAATAAATCTTGTTGTTATTGCCATAGAATTTATTAATTAATTTGATATCTCAGGCTCGCGCTAACAATGAGATCCCCATCAGTAGCTGCTGCAGACACACTTTTATGTCGAAATAAGCGAATACACCATTCTATAATTAATTATAGGAAAATGCGAAATGAGCAAAAAATTGCAAACAAAAATACTTTCACTCGTCTTACCCGTAAATGTAGTAGAAGAAACTAATTAAGTAAATCGCAAGTTTGATCCAACCCTCACGCATGTTTCGCGACAAATTATCTGTTTTTAGAACTGTAGTTGGATCATAGAGTCCAGGTCCCGACATAACCGGTCGATTTTTGTAACTAAATAATGGGATATTATACTATTGTTCTAATTTTTTTTGGAAAAATGCTTACCGCCAGACGTGATATGCTATTAAAGGTATATTAATGCATAAGGAAAACCATTCGCCGCTAAACAAAAACAGTAAATTTAAAAAAATATGTAGCAAATATTCCGGTAAAACCAACTGCAAAACAAATAACAAAAATAAAGTCATTAAATGTGGTTTATAATTGAAACTTGTATGTTACTTACAGGATTTAAACTATTGCACTGGTCTATAGGGTTTTTGTAGTCTGTTTTTAACTCATCAAAAGCAATGACATGAAATATGGCAAAGAATATTAAAAATGCATCGCCGATGAGCGCCACAATATAAGTGAATGCGGTAAAGCTAAAAGCCATTTTTGTTCAATTCAATTCAATTCTCTTTTGTTCTGCAATATTTAAATTTGTATTTGTTAATAATAATTTTTTATATTATATATTAATAATTACCTAAATATGTTTCAATAATATTATAAAAAAAATTCTACCAAAAACCAAAGTACCCTCCGCCCTTATATTACTCACATAATGAAGAAGCAGTAGGAACAAATAGCAGTGCTGGTAAATTGTTTAAAGCACTCGTCTAAAACACTTTTACAGCACAGTTTTCTTGTTTACTAAATAAACTCAGTACTAATAGGAAAAATTAATTTTATTTGTCAATTCGTAAACAAAATAATAGTAATAATAATATTTATTAAAATAAGTATATATACACCAATTTAAAACTTCCTTAATTAATTCTCGTATCATAAATTGAATTATTTTTATGTAACCCATAGTAGCCGAACGAGTATTCGTTACTTTGCATTTTTTTTTGATTTCTTGAACACTAACGGCGTTCGCGTCCATTGCGCCAATTTGAAAGAAAGAAAAAAGTGTTTACATCCTTTAGCTGTAAAACAAAGAAAATTCCAGGTAGAGCAAGGAATAAGAAATTATACAACATAAAATTAAGGATAAAATTGTGGAAAATGTCTCAATTTAATTTTGCAAATGAAATTAATAATGCTTTGTCATTGAATGGAGATGTGACTCGAGGTCCAGCACCTCGATGGCAAAAGAAATTAGAAGCGTCTCTTAATGGCAGTCGATCGGTGCTTTCAGTATCGTATAACACTAGTTTTTCTGGTGTGAATCCACCAATAAAAACGCCTGGCAAACACAACAACGATGGTCGAAGTAAAAAGACACCGAACAAGACACCTGCCGGCGGTGGTGATCGCTTTATACCAAATCGTGGTACAACAAATTTTGATTTAGCTAATTATTTGGTTAGTATGATTTAAATGCTATTAAAGATTAACTAATCTTATTTTTTATTTTTTCAATGTATTAGTTGAAACAAGAAGTAGACAAATCGGAGGAAGAAAATGACAATACCAGAAATAATGGTAATAATAATGATAATAATCAAAGTACAACACACAAGGCAGATCATCAGAGATTAATCTCTGAAGTTGCTCAGGTAAATGAAAGCAAAACACGTATACTTTGCTATCAAAATAAGGCACCAGCTGCCCCAGAATCGCATACAAATCCCTTGAAAGTTGTGTACTCCATCAAGACGCCCATATCAACAAAGAGTGGTTCACGTTTTATACCCACAACATCCGAACGTATATTAGATGCACCCGATTTCATCAATGACTACTGTAAGTATTCGTGCCATCCATGTATTTCTTCACTAATTTTATTTGATGTTTCCATATCCATTTAGATCTAAATTTGATGGATTGGAGTTCTGATAATATTGTGGCAGTTGCTTTGGGCAGTTGCGTTTACTTATGGAATGCTGGCACCGGAAGTATTGAACAACTGACCGAATACGATGAAGGCGATTACGCGTGTTCATTGTCGTGGATTCAAGATGGCCAAATTCTTGCCATTGGTAATAATACCGGAGCAGTTGAATTGTGGGATTGTTCGAAAATCAAGCGTTTACGCGTCATGGATGGTCACAGTGGACGTGCTGGCTCTCTGGCTTGGAATTCCTTTATTGTATCGTCTGGTAGTCGCGATGGTTCCATTATACATCATGATGTACGTTCCCGCGAACATAAGATATCAACACTGGCTGGTCATACACAAGAAGTATGTGGTCTTAAATGGTCAACTGATTTTAAATTCTTGGCCAGCGGTGGCAATGATAATTTAGTTAATGTTTGGACTGCTGCTAGTGGAGGCGTTGGCACTGGCCCCGAACCATTACATACCTTCAACGAACATCAGGCTGCAGTACGTGCTTTAGCCTGGTGTCCATGGCAACCGAATGTTCTTGCTTCAGGGGGTGGTACTGCTGATCGTTGCATCAAATTCTGGAACGTTAGCAATGGTCAGCAAATAAAATCAGTAGATTCCAAGTCGCAAGTGTGTGCCTTGCTATTCTCTCGTCACTACAAGGAATTGATATCTGCCCATGGTTTCGCAAACAATCAATTAACTATATGGAAATATCCAACAATGGTTAAGCAAGCTGAATTGACTGGTCACACCTCACGTGTTCTACAAATGGCCATGTCACCGGATGGCAGCACAGTAATTAGTGCCGGTGCAGATGAGACACTTCGCTTGTGGAATTGTTTTGCACCAGATCCGCATGCTGCCAAGAAATCGTCCATCATTAGTAGCAAAGCTAAACAGAGTGTTTTCCGTCAAGCCATTCGTTAATATAATATATAAATATAATTTATTTAATTAACATTTTAATTTTTCAGTTCTATTCCGTGTTTGATATTTTAATTACATTTTTTATATGTTACAATATCATTTGCCATTTGACTTCTATGCTCGTCTATTTATAATTTTTTAGAAGACTATTGATTATGTATGCATTTGTTTGGAAGAAAAATCCAATTTTAAGACTTGATATTTTGTAGAATTTATACACAAATAAATAAATATGTTTTGACTTTTATAAATAAAGAATGATGTATAGCTTTTTATTCATGGCCTTCAATATATCAAATCATAATCACACTGGTTGAAGTTGGTTTTTGCTAGGTTACTATATTCACCAGTAAGCGAGGGAAACTGGTGACGACAAAATGAGTTCACAAATGTTTACTTAATATGTGGTATTGTACTTATAAATAGATGATTTGCAGACAGTTCGAACTGAATTCCTTGTGTTCTTGCTGATCTTAAAGATTTTTTCGCTGTCCTTCAAATCAATAAGGTTTAATTGTCCGAGTGAAATTCAATGATAAGGTTACTTACCAAAATTAACTCACTTAGGTCAATAAAGGTCCGTTGTGATGCCACAGACAAAGCGCGTCATTCAATAGCAATCCAACACAGAATACACTTGATGCTCATGTCTTTTAGATTGTCAAGTTCATTCGAAGTAGTATGAACAACGGTCGGATATTTTTAGGACAAAAAACAGTATATTTCACCTAAAATTTGTTAAAAAGCAGTAAATTGATCCATCTGAATTACTCCTTCTGTGGCTGTTGCTTTTTATTTGGAGTTTGAAGCAATTTGACGAAGCAGTTCCGGTTTAGTTTTTACGTAATTGTAAAAATCAACGCATGCATATGTCAATTTACATTTGACTATCATTATCGAGTTAAGAGTTTCCAGATAATATTCGTTCCTCCGATTCTGAAGTTTCTGGCAAGCATAAAATATATTCAGATTCACATGGGTGAATATTTCCAGCCACTGATCCACAATTGAAACGTGGCTGTCTTTCCATTAAGTGATTTTGTCACTTCTTATCATATCTGAATTGCAAGTGCAAATCTGACGCATTTTCATTGGCAATATACAAATTGAATTCACTTTGTGGTCAGCGAGAGTTTGTTGTTGATATTACTACTGCTGATGATGATCATGATGATGATGTTTTTAGCTTTGCTCTTTTCCATACATGACTATTTGTAAATATTGATAAAACGTTTATTCAAAAACCTTCTGGTTGATTATTTGATGTTACCAAAATTAAATGAAAAAAAATTTGTTTTCTTACGCAGTATTTTAAGCTAAAAAACAGTAGGATGTTTTCGAGTCTAAAAAACAGTATAATTTTGCGATAAACAGTATAGATCCGCTCGTTAAGTATGAACAAAACATTCTAAACCAAAGGTTTCCAAACTTATCTCGATCTATTTTGAGCGTTAAGAAATTTTTAACTTACCTTTTTTTTTAGATAGAATTTGACCACACTTATTCCATCCACATTCAGATTTAAAAATATTCTAGGCCTCTCAAAATTGTTTTGTTTTTAAGATATAATTTGTTTGTCTGCTGTTGCCCCTAAATATTGTCTTAACACCCACCTGAAAGCATCCAGCGCCCGCAGGTCCTGGGCAGCAACTGATTTTCTCTTCCTCCCCCCAAAACAATTACAAATCCCGCATTCTAGTATTAGCATGGCTGCAAATAAGTAAGTATTATTGTTTTTTTTTTTTTTAATAATATAATTTTTATTGTATGTGATTTTTTTTTGTTTTTTCTTTTTGTTTTCTGAAATTACTAATAAAAATGTATTTTTTATCTTTTACAATTAAATTTGCATTTCTATTACCATCATCATCATCATCAATAATATAATTATAACTTGCAATACAATTGCAAAAATTATAATATTCCTTTTTTTTCTTTTTGTTTTCAATTTATATATATATAATTTTTTTAATTTTCTTTTTTGTTTAATGGTTTTCCTTTTTTTTGTTTTTTTTTTCATCATTTAAATATTATTTTAAATAATAAACATATTAATAATATTTAATATATATTTATATATATATATATATTTATATAAGATCTAATACTAAGTTTTTTTTAAGACACTTTCGTTTTGTTTAAATTATTTGTTACATTTTTTGCAGCTTGTTTTTTTTCAATTTTTTAATTTTCTTTAAATTTAATTGCTAAATATCTAAAAATGTATATGCAATATATATAATTTTTATATTTAAATAATTTATATATATTTGTTGTTGAATTTTTTTATTTTTTTATTATTATTTAATATTGTATACATTAAATTTATAGAGTAGTGTTTCTTGTTTTTTGTTTTCTTCATCATCATAAAAAATAAACAAAAGTTTTATAAATAATTTTGCTATAAAAATGAAAGAAAATAGTAGAAAAAAAAATAAAGAAAAATTAGCACAAAAGCAAAATATCAACTTCTTTTTTGTTGTTTTTGTTTTTATCAATTTTTGTTGTTTGGTGTATGTAATCATCAATTGTTAAATTTTTGTATCTCATAATAACATTTAGCAAAAATATACATCATATATAGTGGTGTTGTTCTTGTCATTTTTTTTTATATATACAAAAAAAAATTATATACATATATACTATTTTGCTATTTTTTGCAACAATGAAGATGATTTTTGTTTTGTTTATTCATAGACAAACTTATACGCTTAATATTTATTTTAATGAATTAATTAAATTTAATATATAATACAAATATTACAGAGTCAAAAACACTAGGCTTCCCATTTATTTATTTATTGGTTTCTTTTTTTTTGTATTTATTTTTGTTTTAAATTTTTTTTTGTTGTTTTTCTTAAATATTGAATTGTTTTTTGTCTAAACTTAATGAAAAATTATTTATTATGCTGCTGTTTTTTTATATTTTAGATATGGGGGAGGAGAAAGGATTTTACTTATGTATAAATATGATAAAATAATAATAAAAATTTTTAAACAATTTTATGTGCTTGTTTTTAAAGAAAATTAAAATTATTATTATTATTAAATAATTATATTATATAAATTAAAACTAAAAAACAAATTTTGCATAAACAATTTAATTTAAAGCAAAAGTTTTCCTCTTTCTTTTTTAAATATTTTTTTTTTTTTGTGTTTTTTTTTATTGTTTTTCACTTCTTTTCTCTAGAGACTTTGAACTTAATTTTATATATAATAAAGATAATAATTTTAAATAAAATCATTATATTTTTATCTATTTTTTTTTTTGTTAAAGAAGAATTATTAATTTAAAAAACTATTTTTTGTTTTACATATTTACAATAATAAAAATAAAATAATAATAAAAAAAATAAAATTATGCTAATCAATAGTGTAGTAGTAGTAGTGTGTGTGTGTGTGTGTGTGTTTGTGTATAATTGATTGATTGATTGATTGGTTTGTTTTCTTTAGCATTTGTTATTGTTTCTAATTATTGCTTTGTTCGATTTTCCTTTTCCGTTTCCATTTCTTTTGGTTAATAACAAATAATATATAATTTTAATAATTTCTAAAAAATTAATTAATTAAAATTATAATTTATGTGTCTGTGTGTTAGTGCTCCTCTGTGTGTGTATTTGTGTTCGTGTATATGTCTGTCTCTGTGTGTGTGTGTGTGTGATATTAATTTATGTTTTGTGATATTGCTCACTATTGCCACTTTTTTCTCTTTTGTGTTTTTGCTAATAACTAATTTTTTTTTATAAAAAACTAATTAAATTATTTAATCATAATTTCTACATTTCAAGCGCAGTACTGGGCGGGAGTTGTCTTGATAGTAATAATAATAATAATGATTGATTCACAATTACCATTACCATATAGGTAAAGATAATAAAAGATGTTTATGTACAATTAAAAAGGGAAGGGGCAAAAAAAAAAAAAAAGAAGAATCATAATAAAGAATCAAAGAATCTGGCTATATAAAAAAAAAAAAATAAAAATAACAACATTAAACAATAAAGACAACCAACATTCTATAAGATGCAAAAATTCGTTT
This sequence comes from Amiota communis, assembly GCA_037043315.1. Taxonomy (NCBI): domain Eukaryota; kingdom Metazoa; phylum Arthropoda; class Insecta; order Diptera; family Drosophilidae; genus Amiota; species Amiota communis. Next base: position 526,525 of record JBAMAV010000934.1, read on the forward strand.
TACTTCATCATCCTTTATATCCTTTTTCCGATAGTATTATGCTTTTTGTGTTCCGCTACTTGCCTGTTGCTGATGCTGCTGCTGTTGTTGTTGATAATTTATTGCTGTTGTACTTCTACTATTTGCTGATGCTGCTGCCAATGATGTTGTTGATGATGATGTTGAAGTTGTTGGCATTTGATTAAATGACATCTCCAAATCTCTATTCATTTGAGCAATGCTTAATATATCTTCCTCTTCGTCAAAAGGTGACATATGATGCTGATGATTTGACACATTACTCGTTGACGTTGTTAACATTTTTTGCCAACTATTTGCACTATTACTTGTCATTATTGTTGTCGACTTATTAATAGCCATTAATACATCATTGTCATCATCAACAATATTACCCACAACAGTATTAACTCCATCATCATCATCATCATCTTCACCAAGTATATTATTTAAGCATAAATTGAATTCATCAAAATCAACAAAATTTCCACAATCCAATGCAGCTGTCGATGGTAGTTCTGGCAATAATAGATCTACTGCCTCAGCAGCTGTTGATGATGTATGATATTCCAGAAGGTCTGGATCCGCTTCAACATAGCCCGTTGCACTATCATTGCCATCGCCATCGCCACCATTATCATTCTCATTCATAGCTTCTTCATTTACCAGAGATGCAATAGTTTCCTCCTCCTCCTCCTCATTTTCATTTGTAGCTGTTAAAGTATGGAGAATTTTGCTGCTGTTGCTCAATTGATTTAGAATAGCATCATCATCATCATCGATGTCATCGTCATTATAATTCAACATATCATGATCATTAGTGCAATCAAGCATTGCCTCAAGTATAATTTCATTGTCTGCAGGACAATCATCATCATCATCGCAAGAGTCTTCTGTTGTTAATGCATTGGTTATACGATGAGGTGTATTACCAAGCTCCTCTTTAATCATTTCAGGTCTTAGATCTACCATTGTAATGTTGTTATGGGCTGCTGCATTTAGAATGTTATAGCTATGCATCATATTGCTATCATTATCGCTACCATCACGACATAACAAAGTTAATCCATTACTATCGTTATCGTCTTCATCATCACCATGCGTCTCGGCCAAAAAGAAGCTGCTGTCTTTGTTGTTCACTACCGAAATTTCAGCATCGGCATCATCTTCATCAACAGCTTCTTCATATTCAATTAATTCGACAAGTTCTGCCTCATCATCGCTTTGGTCGTTTATTCCTATAGCCGAGGCGCAATACGTTGGTCACTTACAGTCACGCGAGCTTCTTCTACGGCGTCCTTCGGTGAGCATAGCTTCACCAATAACTAAAGAAAACAAAAATTTATAAATTACTTCCTGTTTTTAAATGTCATCATATCAAACTTACCAGCACTTCGTGTCTTTCGTCTTGCCTCAGCAATACTTTCGCTTGTGCTGGTGGTCACATTCTTGTTTGCCAATGCTGATTTCGCTTCCGAGGCAGCAGCTGCTGCATTACTACGACTATAGATAATTTTATTTGCTGCTGCACTGGCGCGCACACTGCGTCTTGTGCATATTTTTTCATCTGTTGGACAGCTATTGTTGTTATTGTTTGTTGCTGCAGCCATAGCACCACGTGTCGCATGCACTAATGTTGCTCCACCACCAGCTGTAGTCGTTATTCCTGCTGTTGTTGTAGTGGGTGCAATTGATGCAATGCTTGCAATGATTATAGAATTTGTTGTCATTCCACCATTATTATTATTATTATTATTTGCTAAACTATGATTCACTGATAGACTTGTTGATGAATTCGTAGCAGCACCGGCGCCGCCACTATTATTATTATTATTGTTGTTTGTGGTTGTTATTGGTTTAGTAGTTGTAAGTTTACCCATTGCTGACGTAGAATTTGTTGTTGTTGTTGATGTTGATGTCGTCGTCGTCGTCATGGTCATCGTTGTTTGAGCACTTGTATTTGAAGCAATAGAATTAGCAGCACCACCGCTTGCATTGCTTACGACCACCACCACATGGTTTTCTAAAATGAGTAGAACACAATTTTGTAGTGACTGTGACTCCCCATGAAAGGAATTTCAAACCATAGTACTTACTGTTTTGTGGTTGATGCTGATGCTGCTGCTGCTGCTGCTGCTGTTGGTGTTGCTGTTGATGGTTACCCACTCGGCTATTACGTGTTGCGTGTTTTTCTATATTGACAATAGCAGTAACACTATTTGAATTGTTGGATGCTGCTGCTACTTCAGTTTCATTAATGTTCACCACCTTTGAATTACGCACTTTACCAGCTACTTCAGCAAGTGGTTCATCTGAATCCGAAGATTCTTCGATCTTCTTTGCAGCAGTAGTAGTAGTAGTAGTATGATTTTCTTTTGCAGATGACTCTTGTATTGCTGCATCGTCAATTGATTTTTGAGCTTCAATTGATTGATCTTTATTTGTACTAGCGGAAGTAGCTGTTGTGCTGCTGTTACCACTACTATTGCGCGCACGTTTCTGTTCGGCCTCAATAGTAGTTTCATTACTACTACTGCATTCGGATGCAGATTCTTCACGTTTTCGCTTATTATTTGAAGCAGTAGTTGTTCCGCTGCTGCTGCCACCAGCACTAGCACCAGTTGTTGCTGCAGTCAGTTTGGGACTAGGACTGACACTGTGGTGTCTTTCACTACTTAATGAGGAACGTGTCGTTATCAGTTGTTTTGTGCCACTAACTTCAGTGGAAGGACTCGCTTTGATGGCATCTAAAGGACTCTCGAGACGACTACTGGCACGCGTACGTATACGCGGAGTTTCTGTATCACTTTGTACTGGTATTTCTATTGAGATCGGTGGCAGTGATGTTGCTGATGTTGTTTGCTGCCGGTGTAGCTGTTTATCATCATTGGCTGTGCTTATCCTGGTGTTTGAGGTGGTTGTTATGACATTTTCCACTTTTACAATCGGCAGTTTTTCATCTGTGGCAATGTTCTTCAGTTCCACTCTCAGTTTTTTACCATCCGATGATGATGATTCCTTTTTTACGGGCACGGACAACTTCTCTTCAATGTTATTGTTCTGTGTGGACTTGATGATTATGGCATTTTTATTATTGTTATTGTAACTCTCAATAGCGGATGGTGTTGGCTTTTGTTCCCTTTTGATCGATGGTGTTGTAGCACACAGCACAGCTTCAATTTTGATCTTTTCGATTTTAACTTTTGCTTCCATTTTAAGATGATCTGAAGATCTTGGCATTGAAGAAGTTATAAGTGGTGGAGGTCCTCTGCTATGTCTTGCTCCTACTCCTACTCCTGCGGATGTTGTTGATGTTTTAATTATTGATGCAACTTGTTGCTGTTGTGGTTGTTGAGGTTTTTGTTTACTACTATTATCTACTACAATCGGTTTGACTTTTACTTGCGGCTCAAATTTTTGTTCAGCCTCTAAATGGTCTGTCAGATTTTTTATGAGATCGTCGTCATCGTCGTCTTCAAGTAAATTATGTTGATGTACTCCATTTACCTTAGTTTCCATTTTTATTGTACCGCCACCACCAGTCGTTAGTCGTTTTCCCATATCGGCTGTCATGTTGTCATCATCAGCAAATACGCTGGCCACAATGTCACTGAATTCCTCTGCGAAATCACCTTGCATCTTAGCCAATGCTTTCTCGATTTCATCATCAGCATTTTGCATTTGTTGCTGGGCCGATGACACTGATGCAAGTGCAGGTTGTTGATGCTGGTTGATCTTCTTCTCAGGTTTGACAGTATCCATGGATTCTTCTGTCTTTACAATTAAAGATGTAGCAACTGTTGCCGTTGACACTGTTGTTGTTGCTGCAAGTGTCGCACTGTTGTTGTTGTTGTTGCTGCTACTGCTGTTGCTACTTCTTTCTGCCAAAGCCAAAACCGATTGAGTCAATTGTGATGTCTGTTGTTGCAATTGTGCTGGACTACTAGATGACACCTGATGAGGACTTTTTTCGGATAAGGCATCCATTGACTCAATGCCACTATCTTCACCACCACCATTATTACCATGACCTGGTGTGCCACTACCTGTGCTTGCAGGTGAATTTCGCAATGCGCCGACTGCAATTGCAGGTGACGATGATGATGTAGGTGTATTGGCAGCACTTGAATTTACTGCTGTTGCCACTGTAACTGGAGTTGTTGCATTCGTATTGGTAACGGTGGAACTACTAATTGTGGTTGTTGGTGTTTGACTTCTAATGCTGTCGACTATCATCACTTGGCTGTTGCTTGTTGTTGTTGTTACTGTAGCGGCAGCTACTATTGATGCTGGTGTTACGGTTAGTTTTCTATCACAGACAACGGATGTTGAGGTTATTGTCGTTGGCGTTGTTGATGCTGCTGCTGTTGTTGTTGATGTTGTTGTTATATTAGCACCCGCCACTGTTGTTGTAGGTGCTGCCGCTGCCGTCGCTGCTGTCGTCACAGCAACTGAAGATGTATCACTACTATTAGCATTTACTTTGGGTATTTCAACACGTTTCAATGTTGTAGCACTGGGCAACATGGTAACTGCCGCTGCCATCACTTGTTGTTGGGTTTGTTTCTCGGCCAATGCCGCTGCCAATTGTTGATGCTGTTTTTGCATTTGCAATTGTTGCACTGCTGTGATGTACGAGGGCGGTTTATGGTTTTTTGTCAATGGTTTGCCACCGCCCACAATGGGCGTTATTGTCGCTGCAGTCTTAAGTTGATTCTTAAGCGTTATATTACCGACAACTCGATTTGATCCACTACCACCATTGTTATTATTATTATTGTTGTTGTTTGTAGTAATTGCACTCAAGGTTATGCTGCTCGGCAGCGTTGTGGTGATTTTTGCCAATTGTTGCTGTTGCTGAGCAGTTTGTTGATGATGCTGCAACAATTGGGGCATCGCAGCATTTGTATTTGTGGTACCCATATTGGTAGAACCTACCGCATTCACAATATTATCACTTGCCACTTTATGAGCTTCCAATGCGGTTATGGCGCTTATTGTTAAACCATTTTTACCAGCAACAATTGTTGTTGTTGTACCCGCCGATGGTGTTGATGGTGCTGACGACGCTGTAGTTGTTTTTCCTCCTGGTGTAACGGCTGTCATTTGTATACCACCGAATTGTTGAGTTTGTTGCATTACACTTAGTGCTGCACTTGAATTGGCTGGGACACCATTGAGATGTGTTGTTGATGTCGTCGTCGGCGTCATAAGCTTTGGTTGTTTCGCATCTGAACTACCATCCATTGGTTGTTGTTTCTGGTGCTGATGATGTTCACTGTAACTTCGCTTAAGTGTTTGTTGAGGGTGTTGTTTACTCTTAAGTTCAGCTGTTTCATCAGCTGTTCCACCACCAGTTGCTGCTTGTGGTTTCTTTCGTTCTTTACGATTATTGTTTTTGATCACAATAGAATTTTTACCACGTACGCGTATGTGCAGAGGTGGTACACGTGGCTCATCACTAGCTGGTGATGCAGCTCCCAAGGATGTTGCTGTAATAGGTGACGGTTGCTGGTTGAAATTGTTATATGCTTGTTGCTGATGCTGTTGTTGTTGTTGCTGCTGCTGCAATGTTTTTGTTGCCAACATTTGTGCATTTAACTGAGATTGTAATGCACTATTATTTATGCTACTACTCATTACAACATTCGTCGTTTGGTTGCCATCTACTGTTTTTGCTCCTGCTCCTCCTCTTCCGCCTTGTTCAAATGACACATCAACTTTGTAATTTGGTGTTACTGGTTCTAATTTCTCTATTTTTAAACGTAATTTAATTTTTTCATTTGTTGTCACACTACTCGCTGATTCTATCGCTTGCCCAGCAGATGTACCTGCTGCCGCGGCGGCAGCTGCTGCAGCAGCAGCACCTTTTGCTTTGCTACCACCTTTTGCACGTTCACGTTTCTGTTTTGGTGCTGCATTTGTTTCTTTTGCTTTACGTTCCTTTACACCTTGTTGTAATTTTTCACGCAACAAGTTCGCCTTAGTCTTTTTATTATTTACACTAGGGGCGACATTTGGTATAGCATTTGCCATGATGCCGCCAATTAATGGTGAACTTGTTGTTGAACGCGGTGAATTTGCTGCCAACAATTGATTGAGTTCATTATTATTATTAAATGATTTATTGCACATTTGTAGTGTTGTTGTTATTGGTTGTTGTTGCTGTTGATTGTTCATTTTGGCATTTTTACGTCCACGATTTGTTGATTTATTTGAACTTAATGAGTCTCTTGAACGTTCTTGATCACTACTGCCAGCAGCTAATAACATATTATTATTGTTGTTATTTACATTTGAAATTGTTGCCATACCACAAGAATTAGAATCTTCTTCGGAGAAGAGATTATTCGGTAATGGCATATCGTTGGCAGGATTAAAATTGCTAAATGTGGATGATGTTAGACTGCTTGGTGTTGTAACCGATGCCGTTCGAAAATGTAATGATGATGACGACTGCGGCGTTGACTGCTGCGATTTTGTCGTTTCATGCTCAATTTCAGTGTCGCTATCATCACTGGGTATGGCTTCCATTTGTCCGGTGTGTGGATTTATAAGAAATTGCTTTTGTTGTTGTTGTGTTGATGTTGAATTTGAATTTGTAGAAGGAGCAGATGTTGTTGTACTGTTAGTACGCAAAAGGATATTGTTATTAATATTATTCATATTGTTCATATTTTGTTGTTGCATTTGACGAATATGTTGTTGCTGTTGCAACATTTGTTGTTGTTGTTGCTGCTGCTGTTGTTGTTGTTGTTGCTGTGTATATGAAACATTAGCATTGAAAAGCTGCTGCTGCTGTTGTTGTTGTTGCTGCTGCTGCAACTGAAGATGAGGCACTGAATTTTGAGACATTTGTTGTTGCTGCTGCTGTAATTGCCGCTGCTGTTGTTGCATCATTTGTTGTTGCTGCTGCTGCATTTGCTGTTGTCTTTGCAACATTATCTGCTGTTGTTGTTGCAGCTGCGGCTGCTGTATTGGCAATTGCTGCTGTTGTTGCTGCATTGGCAATTGTTGCTGTTGCTGCACATTGACAACAGATGGCGTTTGAAGCTGCTGCTGTTGCTGCTGAAGTTGTTGTGATGTTCCTGCACCCATTACCATTGCAGTATTCATACCGCCGATTGCTGTTGACGACGTTGTTGGCTCTTGTAAACTGCTTAATGCTTCACCCACATCCATGCCTACTGCCGATAAATTTTCTTCTATTAAATCTAAATCTAAATCCTTTGCATCTTGCAACAGAGATTCGAGCTCATTTTTATCTTCGAGACTTAGCGTCGAATCAAGATCACAGCTTAATGTTGGCAGTAAGGCGTCCAAATCATTTGTAGTCAAAGCATCCAAATCAGATAAAGTGATCAAAGAATCGGTAATATTTGTTGCAGCTATGCTGTTAGCTGTACCAGTATTAACCGCCGTTGATCCATCAATTGGATTTGATGATGATGATGCGGCAGTAGTCAACGTTTGTTGCTGCTGCTGCTGTTGTACCATTGACCGTGGCAGTTGTTGTGTCTGCTGTTGTGGTTGTTGTTGTGGCTGCTGCATATTTTGGTGTTGACCATTAGCACTATTTACACCTCGAACAGCACTTACACCAGCACCTTGACTGATTTGTTGCTGTTGAAGATTATATTGCATTTGATAACGTGTAAATTCTTGAAAGCTACTCTTTGTCACTGAATCCATGGGTTTATTAAGCGCTGGCCACCGTGAGCCAGCTGCCGCTTGATTATAATCTGGCGGGGGAGGCAATGATGTTGTATTTGTTGTTGTTGCGGCGTTAGGTACATGATTTTGTGTCTGCATATGCGGAGTTTGAACAGGTGAAGCGTTTGGTGCTTGTTGAATTTGTTGTTGCATCTGTGTATGATGCGCCGTTAGCGGATTTTGATGCGGGGATTGAGCGGGCGTTGTTGATGGCGACAGCATTTGTTGTTGATGTGTAGCTGCCATTAGCGGACTATGCATAGAATGATGACTTGAGGCTGGAGAATGCACAGTTGCTGGTGACATGCCACCTGAAGTCATAAACTGCTGTTGTTGTGATTGAGGTGACGCTTGCGACATATTCATAAGGCGTTGCTGCTGCTGTTGCATTTGAAGCTGTTGCTGTTGCGTTACAAGTGGCATACCAGGACGTATTTGTTGCCGCAGCTGTTGTTGTTGCTGTTGCTGCATTGGATTCACCCCCACCACCATATTGTTAAAACAATCTGAAAAGAAGAATTAGTTTATTTAAAAATACATTCCATTGATTGAAATTTGAGTTTGAACTAACCTTGTTGCTGCTGCTGTTGTTGTTGAGGATGAAATTGTTGATGTTGCATAAAACGTGGTTGCATGCCAGCAGCTTGCATTTGTTGCTGTCGCTGCAGCTGCTGTTGTCGCAGCAAAGCCGCCTGTTGAGGTGAAACCTGCTGTTGTTGTTGTTGCGGCTGCTGCTGAAACCTCTGTTGTGGTGGTGGCTGTTGCTGGGCATACACCGGACCACTATTGCTTGGACTGAGAAGCGTTGCTTGATGTTGCTGCGTCTGCTGTTGTTGCATATTAGAACGCAATACAGCTGCGACACCAACACCACCGGCAACTGTTGTGGGAGAAGGCACACCAATTCCTGCTGGACTTAGCATACTATTGCTTTCGGGAGTTCCCACTGATTGTGTCATCATGAAATCAGTCGGCGCCACTGATGGTGCACGCATTGGTGAAGTCATTATTTGACCTAACGGACTCATGTTGATCATGGGCGAATGCGGCGCCGGTGTTTGAGGTTGAATAAGCGGAGGTGGTTGTTGTGGTGACTTCATTGCTGCTACTGAATTACCATCATTCTGCAGCAAATTTACAAGCAAAGGTGATGAAATTGCAATGTTATTTGTAGATGTTTGCGCCGTAGATGGTGGTGTTGGCGGCACTGCTGGCGTATTTGGCGGCATATTTTGTGCCATATAAGTTTGTATTGGTTTTACAATAGTATTCTGTGGCATCCCAGCAGCATTAATAATTGCAGTCGTGTTCGCACCGTTACCCAAACCTGGATACGGTGGAGGAGGTGGTTGCACGAATTGAGATTTGGCACCAGGTGCCATTGTTGCTGGAGTTAAAATATCTCCGTTTTGCGGTGTTTTAACAATTTTCAGAGCAACATTAGGCGGTGGTGGTGGCGGTACCAGACCTCCTATACCGGCAACTGTTCCCGGTGCCACTGTTGGCATAACACCAGCAGCAACTGGTGTCGGATTGCTTGGGCCCAATGCATTTTCCCTACCTTGGAGGACTCGTGCTTGACGCATACTCTCAAATGGGAATTCTCTTGGAATGCCTGGCATGCCGCCACCAGCTGTTGGCAGCATTGGTACTTTTCCATCCATTGGACAGACTGTGTTAGGTGACTTAAAGACTGGCGGCGTTGTACCAATGACTGTAGTCGTCGTTCCAAATTGTTGTTGGTGTTGTTGTTGTTGTTGCATTTGTTGCAACTGCTGCTGCTGCTTTTGTTGCAGAATTGCTGCACTAGGCGGCGCATTGGGTCCACTAAGCATAAGACTTCGTCGTTGTTGCAGCAATTGTTGCTGCTGCTGTAATGAGATTGCATCATTTGTTCCAACTCCATTTCCACTACCAAGTACGGCAACATTTGGTGACATTTGAAGGTTACGTTGTTGTAGCAAAAGCTGTTGTTGTTGCGAATAGGCTGCTTTACTGGTGCTCGGCCCATCGAAATTTGGTGCTAATAACTGCGTTAAATCGCCCAAATTACTTCCGATTTTAATGGAAGACGTACTAGCCGCCTCTGTTATTGATGCACTACCAAATAATTCACTTCCATTTTCTAAAAAACATCACGCAAACACAGAGATATATAATGAAACAAGAAATGATTTATGTCTCTTTAAGACTTACCTTTCTTTATTTTAATATCTTGTCCTCCTATTTTCAAAGTTATCACAGAGTCGCCTTCAGATTGTACGGATAACACACCGAGGGCACGCAAGGCCGGATTGCCCTCGATCGCCAATTGGCGCAATCGTTGCGCCGCATCCCAAGGGAGTGACACCGATATCCGCACAGACGGTTCAATCTGCTGCAAATTGTATAAAGCAAATAAAACACATTTTAATAAATATTATTTCTTCATTATTTCAATATTTAATTTTAATTAAACTTTATTTTTAGTCAGCTGCTTGGTGTCTTTCATAATCTGGCAACGCTTCGCTTCGAAAAGCAATTAAAAAACCACTTGGTTTAACAAGTTTATTAATAAACTTAGGATGGATCTATCTATCATCTTTCACTCATAATAGTATCATCATCTTTAAATTCTTCTAAATCTGCTGATGTTACTTACATTGTTAAACAACATAAATTCTTGAAATGTTTTTATTTATAAACTTCAATGTTAACTATATTTTTAAAAGAATTGAAACATTGGATAATACGCGAAATTTTTTCTTTTTAAAATTTTTTCCAGTAATTGACATTTCTTTTCTTCTTTTTTGTCTTTTCTTTTTTATGTTTTTAATTCTGTAATATTAATGAATGTACAAAAAAAGAAAAATATGAATGAATGAAACATTAAAGAAGAATATAAAAACATTTTTGATTTTTGTTTTTCTTTTTTTTTGGTTTTCCAGTTTATGATGAGCGAGATGGTTATATTATCACATTGGAATTTCCAATGAAACAAAACAAACGATAATCAACAAATTATTTAATAAATAATATTGAGGAAAAAAAACAACAGTATCACAACAAATTTAAATTAGATTTTTAAATATTTGGAGATTATATTCCATTGAATTTAAATTTTATACAACTTTGTTTTATCATATTAGAAATAATTGTTGATTTCACACACACACACACACACAAAATACTCTCAATGAATTGAATGTTTTCTCTTTTAATACCCCGCCGCCATTTTTCTTTGGAGTTGAGTTCGTTCATAAAATGAATCTAGTAGGGTGTGAGCGAGGGAGAACGGAATCATTTCAATTGCTGCTCGCTGCTCTCAGTAGAGATGTAACTCAATCTCACTTATACATTGAATTTAAGTTAATTTTATTGTAAAAAAACAATACATATTGTTTATTAGTTTGAGATTATCAAAGTATTAAAAAAAAATTATTGTATTATGTAACAAATATCGAATTAACTCGCGGATAAACAAAACAAATGGGACTACTATTTAGAACCATATAAATTACACATCTCTATAAATTTTACTCTCTTCTCTTTCCATCACTCACAAGTGCTGCGCTAACGGAGGAAGAGATAATACAAATACACAAAGTAAAACTAAAGATTTAGTTGTTTAAATTAAATATTTATTTTTGAAAATTGCCCCCCTCACTCATAATAAACTGTAATATTTAGATAAAAGATGAGAGATTTCATGTGATTATGGTGGCAGGTTAGAGTTGTTTAATGGCGCCAAATGAGACCAGATCAGCTGTTTTCGCACAATCCGCCGACGAGTAGGTCGACAATCGTTGCACGAAAATTATGATTAATGTGATAATGGTTTTGGGGGCACGTGCAAAATTGACACTGACACTCACCTGTTTAAGTGGCATATCATCACACGACAATCGCACACGACGTAGATTTAATTAATAATAAATATCTGCATAGATTTAACAACATTTAGCACAAAAAATATTTTGTTGCTTTCGCTGCTGGTGTTGCCACATTAAATTAGAACAAAAGTACATTTCTAGTAACCAGCAAAGAAAACAAATTGTATGTATATTTACTTAAGTTGTTATTTTTGTTTTGTATTTATTTGTAACAGAAAACATATTCGCCTGAATGTTGTTGTTGGCGATTGCATTTTTTCGCGCTCTCACGCACTTCTTTAAACATTTTGCACTTGATTTGGTTATAAATATGGCCACACTGATGATTTTTTATGAGTAAGTTGTTATAAACTTTTTTTTTGGTAATATTGGCGCTTTTTGGATAAAATTGCTTGTTTTGTTTTAACTACTCAAACTGAAACTGTGCATGGTAGTGCAATGAAATTCTCACGCAGGCAACACAGATACAAGAGCGCGCGCACACACACACGTACACAAAAAGACAGCCAGACACACGCACGCACGTTGCTCGGGTCGGGTGCTTCTGCTGCTTTGCTTGCCACACACACGGTTACGCACTTGCCTCACACAGTTTTTATGACTTTCATGCGACGACAACGACGTGCAATGCACATGCACCACTCATTTTAAACAAATTTCGTTGTTGTACAAAAATTATTGCTTTTATTATGAAATTGTTTTGTTTTTTTGGAAATCACAGTAGCAGCGCCCACAGATATATGTATTATTTCTGCCTGACTTTGAGGCGGCGGAGACACACACACAAATCTCGTCGGGCGATCAGATTCTTCTTTTGCTGCTGCTGCTAGTGCTCTGCTGACTGCTTGCTTTCCTGCGTCACTTTTTTGTATATAATTTAGCATAAAATTATCACTATTTCACTTATAATTTAATTTTATTTCATCGTTGCACTTCATTTTATGAGTGCCTCTTTCTTTTTATTGCAAACTCTGTTTATTATTTTTCAAAAGATGTAAATCTTAAATAGACTTTTTTTCACTATTGATGAAATTTTCTTCCACTGTTTTTTTTTTTCTTTTCTTTTTGGGTACTCGCGATTGTGTTTAATGTAGTATATTTTTACACGGTTGTTTTGTATTTAAAACGCGCAGACTTTTAAGTTAATCCTATACACATGATTTCTTCAATTACTATAGTTTATATTACTCATAAAATTATTTCGTTTATGTTTTGTTTTATAAGTGAATTTCGTAAAAAAATCTTGGTGTTGGTACTGCTCGTCTACTTCGTTACGAATACATGCTCTTGTTAGTGTTGATATACGAGTACTTTTAGCCGACTATCCGAATGCAACAGAATATGATACTCATATTATTTAATGTATTTGTTCATTTCAAGTAATTTTTATTTAAATAAAAGTTAATAGTGTGTAATAAAAATATGACTGTGTAACTTAGAAGACATTATTGTATGTTGTCATTTGTACTCGTTACTGAAATATTGCATTACTCGAGTACAAAAAAACCAACAATAACAACCGCCATTTGCATTCATTTGCCTTTGGTTGGTGTGGTAGCCATTTTTGTTTTTCATTCCATTTTCCAGGCTAGTACTGTAAAAGTTCTTTAAAATATATGGTTGTATTTTTCAAGTAACGTATCCGAAAAGCAAAAAACTTTTCAAGTAGCGTATCCGTAAAACATATGTTTCACAATAATAAGCAATACATAAATGGATTAATTAATAATATGCATATTTACTTCTTTGATTTCTTTATTTAAATAATGATTATGTGAATTTGTTTGTTGTAAGCATAGGGGGAGAATTAAATGAATTTATCGATATATTCCTTTGTATCATCTCTAATTCTAATTTTCACGACATATTTTTCAACACTAGGATTGTCTTATTCAGAATATTGAGTTTTCTTGGTGCGTAGAGTAATTGATTTTTAGAAATTATAGTCTATTAAGTAATTTATTACAAAAAATGATACATAAAATAAAATACATTAAGCGTATAGATTATTTTAACAATTATATATTATTATTTTGTGTTTGAAATTATCAGTCCGAGCAAAAGTCTGAAAATTACGTAACCTTGCAATATTGGCGATTTCATTAATATAATATTTTTGTTTTAAATTTTTGCAAACATGTAGTTTCGAAGAAATCAGTGCAAAATGACTCAGACTCCAGCAACTACATCATCCAGCGCACCAGTTTTGCGTGGTCTTCACCATGCTACCATTAAGCGCAATTTGATTGTTTCTATTGGCTTGAGCATTATCGCAACCATCGCCTACAAAGTAGCCATTAACGATCCAAAGAAGGCTGCTTACGCTGAATTCTACAAGTATATATGGAATGCATTTTACATAACTTAAATGTTACATCTAATGCATTTTTAAAATTTCAGAACATACGATGCCCAGAAGTCATTTGAACGCATGAAGGCTAATGGACGTTTCCAATCATGTTAAGCTGTTTGTGAAGTGGCCTCTTGTCACGTACATAGTCTAAGTCCAAAAATTGGGTGTTAACTTTAACGCTTCTCTATGAGCAAATATACCAGAATTGTTTAACGTACAATTGTGTTCTTGTACTTATTATTTGAAATAATAATGGGGAATATGATTTTGATTTTATCACTTTTTCTTTTTTTTATTTACAAACTTACAAAATTTTATGTGCACAAAAACAAACAGAAAGTCTAAACAAATTATGTAGTCATATATTTACTAACTAATGTATTATTGTAATATACAGTTAAAATCTAATGGCAAAATCCTTGTAGTCAAGTCGATTCAGATTGCTAAGATTCCGAAGGTCACAGCGTTCGATTTGGCAGCCGGGCGAGCCTTCTTTCGATAGCCATTGGATCCTGTTTGAATATTTATAAATGTATTAGAGTTTATTTTATATATTTTGTGTATATGTGAAATGTAAACTTACATTTTGTCCACTTCCACTTTGGGTCCCTGCATTTTACCAACAATTGTGCCTTGTTTGCTATTCTTCACCCAACCGGTAATGCCAGCTTTTGTGCATAGATCACGTGTAAATTTTGTAAAATAGCAACCTGTAAGTAATTATGAAGATTTATATTAATTATTTTATCTTAAAGCTAGTAAAATGTACCACAGTAACATAGAACAGCTCCAATAAACCATACATTCAAATACCTCGGGGTGCAGATGCATTGGAAGCTTACTTAGAAGATCCATATTAAAGTGAAACAGGTTATAGTTTTCTATAGAAAGATATACAGGCCACGGTTTCAACATAAAGCTCAGTTCTACTACAAGGCAATTCTAAAGCAAGTGCAACTGTGGGGAATGGCATGTAACTGTCTAATATTGAGATACTGCAAGATCCATTTGTGGGGGATCAAATAGGATAAAAGTCATATAAATACATCAACAAGTTGCATAACTGTCCCAACAATCTAGTAATAAGATTGTGAGACAACATTATGGATGTCTGATGTAGGTGATTAAAAAGATTCCATATCTTGAATCATGACCATATATGTAGATGTTATAGTAATTAGTAATGTTTGCAATAATTGAGCTTCCTGGAGCCTCACCAATCTTATGATGTAAAACACATATTACAAAAAAATATTGGTTATTGCAAATAAACTATGTATTACTTAAATATAATTATTAAATAGAAAAATGTATAAAGCTTTGCTAAAAGCTTTTTATAGCTTTTATACCATGGCTGGTCACTCTTATCTTTATTTTTTATTTTGTTTTTCTGTTACTTTTGAATAGTGAAAGTTATAAGAAGAAATTATTGGCAACAAAATAATGTCAAGGACTTTTATTTACTTTATTTTCGCATTTCTTGTGCGTTAAAATAAAACGAAAATTATAATTAGCCATTTGGCCATTTGTAATTTAATGCCATCCAAATTTAATTTAAATTATTTTTACTTTTGTTGTTATTTTTCGTATTATCCTCACTTAACTTACCCTGTACATGACCGTAGACCTCGAAATCGACAGTTATCAATTGTCTTATATCAGGAATGCCCATTTTTTTTGTTTTTAAATATAATTTGCAAAAAGAAAACTTTAATCAGAAAGTTTGATTGATTGTTTGTTGTGAAGTGGTTATGTAAACTCTTTTTTGGGGTTTTTTTCGGACTTTGGTTTGCTTAAAAATATTTGTAATTAAGTTTAGTTTTTATTGAAATAAATTATTAATTCTTAAATGTTAAGTGAGAAATTTTATTTGTTTTATTTTCGGATTTAGGTTCCTCTTATGATTTATTGGTAAATTATATGTTTCGATTTCCCTTTAGCGTTTAATAAATTTTATACACTTTCTTCAGACGATCACAAATTTAAACTGAAATGCCAAATACTAAAAATGTTTCGATGTGCATCGAGAATCTTTATTATTGTTTTTTGTGTTGCTCTAATGATTTGGTTTCTTTTCTTTTTTATTAGTTTTTGATCAAGTATTTCGATTTACTGATCTCTCTCTCACTCTCTTTTCTAATTTCGATTAAAAATCAAACAATTGTTCTTTATACTTAATATTCTATTGTAGTCTCCTTTCGATTGGTGTCACTAAACATTATTTCTCTTTGTTCTGTTCTTACTTAGTACCCTAGAGCGAGGATAAGATATTTTAGAGGGGTTTTCATTCAATTCATACAAATATGAAGAATGGATGCCAAGTGCACAATAATTCATTACAAGGTTCAGGGCCATTTTCGTATTGTTTGTTCCTTTTTTCTTTTGTGTTTGGACCTTGTTTTGGTCAAATTGAACATAAGCAGCTGCTTGGTGATTTTACTTCTAAGATTTTTTGCTTGCACCAGGTAGATGACAATCTTCACAAGGTATTAATACCCGGGATACGGTTACAATATGACGGCTGCTTTAGAAGATTAGCTAAAATCTACCTGAATATAGCGGGATTTTTAGTAACATGAAGGTTGCTGAAATGAATAGTCTTTGCCCAACTGATTATGGGGCGATTCCGGAACGAAGACTGTCTAGATTTACGACTACAAGCGATAGCTTCCATTCCCTTGTGGTTTTTAATTATTCCTTCAACTTATTTTGAAATGATTCCTTAACCTCATTATTTTTTAACTTACAATATCTGGGAATTCATCTTGATAAAAAGACATAGCCAAAGTAATAATTACAACTTATCTAGTTAGATGTTCCATAAATTATTGTATATGAATTTCGATGTTTACTTTTACAAAATTTAAGTTTAAAGTTGTAAAATTTAAATAGTAATAGTATTTTCTAAAATTTTATGAACATCACCCTTTTACTGGATTGCCACCATGTCATGTTATCAATCGCAGTTTAATTGGAACGCAATAAGTCAGGCAGCAGCTCAAATCATGCCAGAGCTGCGGCAAATCGACTGGTTATAATTTGTTTTTGTTTACATGGGGTAGAAGCAGATTTTGAGCAGAAATGCTCCTTCTTGATGTCATACTTAACGGTAGTGCCAGGGGGAATGTAGGACGATGGGCGGCGATGGGGTTTAGTAGATTCGTTTGGCTTTTAATGCTTCCCCATCGAAATAAAAACCATGTCATGGTAAAGGGAGTAAGTAAGGTGTTAGGACACTGAGAGCGATGCCTTGGTTCTCCTTTGCCGTTAAATTCGAAGTTCAAGATAAAAGCTAAGAGCAGTCTAAACCAGGCATTACAATAGGCCGTAGGGTGTTTAGATGAACTCTCTTTTTGGCGACCATCCTGACAATTCTATTCCATCCCATTCTATTCTCTACTATTCTAAAAATAAAAATAAAAATGTTAAAAATACTTTAATTGTAGAGAGAGGAGCATTGATCAAATTGAGTGTTCATATAAAGTTATATTTGTTGATCAATGATTTCCGCATGGGTGACATTTCTTTTATCAAAATATGTTTGTATTGTTGCAACTATAAAAATAAAGAAACAAAACAAAAATCATTCAAAAATAGTTTTCTGCTAGAATTAGAACGTAATTTTGTATGTTGCGAAGGTCACGGACCAAATTTTCTTGAGCCCCAAATGTTGCCAAACTTTCGATTTCACAGAAAACATACAAAATTGTTTCGAGTATTTTCAATCAAATTTATAGACTTCCGTTTTTAATGTATTTATTCTTTGATTTAAATTTTTATGTATACCATTCACTCATGATATTTAAAGGTAATACATATTACTTTGTCATGATGTTCGTAATGCATCGGAGGGCCCCATGAAGTGCATACTATAAAAATTATCAGGAGAATTTTATTTATTTAAATATACTTCTTCTATAAGTTTCCAAGCTATTAAATTTATATTTTGCTTAGAGATTTCTTATTGTCCCATGCCATATGTTTCAGTTGAAGTTCCCTGATAATTGAGACAGGTAGAACCCATAAGAAATGTGATTTTGTTAAGTTTAAAGTTAAAGTTTCAAAAATTTTGAAAATATTGAAGTTGCAATTACCAGAACGAACTTTTCACAAAAACATTATGTCTTTGTTATTGTAAGAAAATAAATGGATTGAATTACTAGGAACGTTATTATTCAAGAAATAGTAGTGTTTGTAAGTAGAGATGAGATAAACAATGACACAGTGATTCTAAGCTGTGATTGAGTCACAGTTATTTGAAGGGAGAGACACAGTTTCCTTGATTGATTGTGACTCACTTTGATTCAGTTGCTCCCAATCACAGTTTAAACAAAGAAAACTGTGTCTCTTCCTGCAAATGAGTGTGACTCAGTCACAGTTTAGAATCACTGTGATTTTGAAATCACTGATTAGCTCGTCTCTATTTGTAAGTATCTATAATAAACTTTTTAATTGGTAATTTTATTAGAGTTTTCATTATTATGAATGGTAAATAATCTTCGGTGGAACTGAATTAAATTTTATGTCTAGTGTAATGTTATACTAAATATATATTTCTGTATGATGAAAGATTTTGTTTAGACAACGAGGTAGGTTGGTTGATAATCAAGGTAAATGGACTAAGAGACAGCAAATGTTATAAATTTTGAAATGCACTCAACGATGCAAGGAATGACAAGTTCAACGCTCAACAAACAAATAGACCTAGACAGAATATTTTAAAAAGAATTTCAATTAAATAAATGTAAACAAGATAAGAAAATTATCTTCGGTTCGTAGCAAATTACATACCCTTCATTTAAGATTTTCGAATTTATTATTACTAGAGGAGTCCCCGGCCGACACAATCGACCGCATTCTAGAAAAAGCATTAATTTTTTAAAGTGCTAATATTTACAATAAATTCTCTATAAACAGTGTTCTTTGCGAAAACTCTATAACACGGCATCACACAACCAATGAGCGTACAGCAATAGAACAAAAGAGAAAGGCACAGAAACCTCTCCATTCTCCCATTCTACTGCACTACTTCATTCACAACATCAACGGCAATAGAACAGAAGAGAGAGGCACTCAAATACACAAACCTCTCTATTCTCCCATTCTACTGCCCGCACACACGCACACATCAACGGCTGTGTGTTGCTATTGTTGTTTTAAAGCGGTTATTTTCAACATCTTTTTACACCTAAACCTCTGGACCTATTTTCAGGACACATCTTGCGAAAAATGTCTTTCAATTAGTATTTTTTTTTGTCAAAATAGGTTCAGGGGTTTAAGCAAGAACGGATTCACAAATTCTATGTTTGCCGTTTATTTATATAGATATCAAATGATTTCTAATGTTTTGACTGAGTTTCTTAAGAAGTGATAATAATTTCAATACAATAAGTCTTTATTGTTCAAAGGTTTATATGGCAGTTTAATCAAATATTTTTCCAACTAGTCCAATTTATGGATATGTTTGCAAATTATTAAAAATAAAGTATATTTGGTTTTAACAAAGCTCAAACATACTTCCATAAACAGATGTTGAATAATATGAGTTTTAGTCCTAATACTCGTATTATCATTCATTTTAGTTATCAGAGGATCCCGGTTTTGACATCTATGCATAATGTCTGTACCAAATTTTACATATCTCTATAGTTGAAATACTGAATGTTTAGAATGCATAATAGCAGATGAATGTGAGAACAAACTAGGTCCAATCGATATCCTATAATTTCTATAGGGATTCAGATTCATGTTCTATGTGTTAGGATAGGATAGGATATGCATGCCACTAGCCACAGAAGTCGAGTTCACCAAGTTAATGTGTAAAACTAAGGGGGGTAGGAGATTTGACGGCAAGGCATTCTTAGTTCATATGCCTTTGAAACGAACTAGCAGAATCCACAAAAAAAACCCAATAGACAAAAATGCCAAACTGTCCGGGTTTTCGAAGAATGTTTACCTGAGAAAACGAGCTCGTATTTCAAGAATGCAGAACAGTCACATAGTAGAAGCTTGTATGCTTTATGAATCTTCTTCACCTCCGCAGGTACGACAGATGCTTGGTCCCTCTACCAAGTATGCATCTTTTGAGTCTTTAGCCCAAAGGCGCCGTGCCCTGTTAATTCTCTATAATCATTCGAATCTTATTCTTGTAAATCTGGAATATCTGTTTCGGTTGGTAGCAAGGCCAGAGTATCCGTGAGGCATTATAAATTGTTTCATTCGCCCACAGTATGCCTCTTAGCACTTTGTTGTTCGCTTCGCGACTTGAATGTTTGCGTTACAAACATCACTTCAAAGTGATAATGCCTATTTACGCTAGTGTGAACGGTATAAAGAAAAAACAAAAAGATACAATATATTTTATTATTTACAAATTTATTCTATACGAATATGCTGCATTTACAGTGCATCAAAGAATATCAACAAAATACAATGTTTGAGAATTAGTAATACCAAAAAGAAAAACCAAAATTCAATCGTTCTGATTTTCATTCAAGTCAGGAAGAAAGAATTCAATTTAAAACCCAAAAATAGAAAGATCAACAAATACATAAAAGAAAGAAAAATGCAATTAAAAATCTTAAAAGAGAAGAGAGAGAGAGAGAGAGAGAGAAACTATTGCTAAATGTATATAAAGTTAATTTAATTAATTTTAGTTTGTGGTTAGTAAGCAATAAAAATTATTACTAAATTATAACTTAAATTGATTTAATATTTAATGTTATTGTTAAATCCTTAACTATACTATATATAATAGAATTTGTCTAATCACATTTACACGGAAACCGATATCTTAGTTTTGTACATCATCAATTTATTTCATTTCAATCATTTTTTTCTTTTTTTTCATTTTGTTTTCAATATAAAAATTTTTCTTCATATCTGGAAATTTTCACTTTTAAAAACTTATTTTGTAGTTTTTGTGTTTTTTCTATTCCAAATTTCATATAGAAACCCATACACCCCATACAATTGTTTAAGTAATTATTTTTAGCATTTATGTTTCAGAGTCCTGACTTTGAAACACAAATCCTACTATCCCCTATAGTATGTGTTTGTTCCTTTTGATCGTCGGTCGGTCGGATCTCTCTGCATGCACCACGTAGTACATACATTCATCAAACGATTTGCATTGCATCCATGCCACCCTGGTTTTTGATATCTGTTCTAAGTGTTGATGCTGTTTGTTTCTCGATGAGACTACTACGTGCCTCTTTATCCTTATCGGAATTTATAACTAAATGCGTGTGTTGTTCACTTTTGAGATAATGTTGCAGATTATGATGATGATGACGATGTTGAGGAATGATTTTCTTTTCACGTTCACGTTGAAAATGTAAACGTACATAATTGATGGGTACATCTACACACTCGGCACCATGACCTTCGGCATCAATGAAAACACCACGTACGAGAATCGAGTTCGAGCATTTGAGTGCAGCAAGTATAAGAAATGGGATAACATGAGTTATCCAGTAACTCATGATTTTATCATCTGTAATGGACATACATAAATGAATTTATTATAATCGCATAATGGATTGTTGGTTCAGATTTATTTGGATAGTATCTTTTACCTGGATAGACATATACGTCAAGGAGATTCCAAATGCCACGCCATGCGTTTACGGCACCAAAAAATGTCATAAAATAATAGATATCGCAGATAATTAACCTCATTAGACCCGAAATTCGTTTACAAACGTAACGCACCAATGGTTGCAGTATGAATGTGACAAAGACTGTTAGATAGCCAATGACCTTGAATGATCAATCCAATAATAAGATATTAAGAAAAAAAGTGAAAGAAGTTTCAATGCGATTCAACTTACCAATGATCCCCATGCTGATTTCGCTTTGTCACGTGGAAAAAGTGTAAGATCCAATATGCCCCAGAGTCCACGCCAAGCTATAACGACTAGTGTGCCTATAACGAAAACCGAGAAAAGTGTGTCCAGCACATAAAGTCCCGGTTGATTGAAGCCCTAAAAATTGGAAAAAAAAAGAAAATGTAATCAAAAAACTTGGTACGTTTAATATTATTTTAAGTTATACGAGTATAGAGGCCTTTAGAATAGATGTAATGCTACAGAAAATCAGTGTCATATTGGTTTCCTAAGGTGTTATAGTGACTAGTTCTCGCCCTTCCCTAATCAAGCTGTAGTGAGAAATGTTGTTTGTTTGTTGATTCGGTATGATTAGTTTTGGGAAAACTATATGTGATTATAATTTGAAATTGTATTATCAAATTACTTCTTCTAAGTTATGACATGCTTTATGGCATTTTAAGAAAACAATTTTGATAAGGGTTAAGAACCTTTCCATGTTCATTCTTTATTATTATTTAGTTTTGTCTGGTATCTTTAGTCAATTTTAGAGTTTCTAATTCTAAAATATTGAAAACAATGGTCTCAATCCTACATACTGGATTGTCCAATGTTGTGATAAGATCGATGCCGATTGTAGCCTAGGTCAAAGGTACGCACTGAAGAGAGCAGTCTAAACCAGGTCTTAAGACTTCACCTATTAGAGTGGTTAAGAGATGCTGTCTATCCTATTCTACTTCCTTGGGTCTCTATTACTTAACTGTCCAGAATATTTGATTATTGAATTTAGGTAAGACTGGAAGGATAGCAAATTCATTCATGCCTTCCGAGGGGCTTACTAAAGCCCACATAACGTTAACAATGAGAAATCTTCAAGTACCTAGGGATGATCTACTGATACAACTAAGATATCTTACAGGCCATTGTGGCTTAAGGTATTATTTAAAGGAAATTGGCCTCTCAGGCAGGATTGTCTATTTTGTGTACTGGATGTTGATATACCAGTATACATATATTTTTTGTGAATTTCCAACTGACAGGAAAAGTCTTTCCTTTTTATATATTACGTATATGTGTATATGCATTATGGCCATAAATTATGGTAATACATAAATGTATGTAATTTAAATCACTTCCACTTACCGGTATTTTAAACATGGTTCCAACTTCAAAATAATCAGTTTTGTGATCCATGGTAACAGTATAAGGTGCCGCCCCAAGATTCCGTACTGTTCGCGTTGCTATTAAAAATAATAATGAGACAAGTGTCACTATGCAAATTATGGCCAACGAATCAACGCTGGTCAACCAATCACATAATATCCATGAGCCCCGCCACATATTCACACAAACAATGCCAAAGATCGCTGTATAACAACGAGAGACGGCATAGTATGTAAGCCGTCTTTTATCTGGATGTATATGATCCTTGAAGAAATTCTGTGTTATTGTGAATACAAAATGTCCTAGGCCACCGATAATAAAGGACATTAATGCCGACAATGGTACATTACTGGGAAAAAGCAAAACGCCCATTAGTTCCCATGTACCACGCCAGTAGGCAATTACGCATGGTGCCACAACCATACATGATAACACTACATCGAGAACTTCTAGAAGTAGATCATGTAGATTCTTACGTGGTTTTTGTGGTAATAATGATGGTATGGTAGTATCGGTTGCATGTTTCTCTGTTTGTGATTGTGTTGTCTGATGTTGTGGAGCGCCTGCGCTGGCACTTGTTATAATGTGATGAGATTTTTGTTTACAAATCAACATGGGCGATTTACTTGTTTCAACAGTCAGCATTATGATAGTGTTTAGTGTTTAGAGGTGGCAGCTTCTTTTAATGTTTCGCTATTTTTAAATTGTATTTGGATGGTATTGATTGGATTTCCTGTCTATTTCCTTATTTCACAATTGAATTTACACTTTTATTTAATATTTTTTTTTTATTCACGTTCTTTGTCCGATCCCTTGTTCCGGATTGACCTCGAGGCGGTTAATTAGCTTTCGGAATAAGGCGCTAATTAATGTTAATTTGTTCACTCGGTGTGCACAGCACAGCCTTCAATAGCAGGGTGTGTATAAGTTCGGATGTGACCTTCTCAACCTGAGGCCTGTCTGTCTATCGGTTTGTTTGATTGTTCGTTCGCTTGTTTGACTGCTTACGTACCTGCACTGATTGCAGTTCCGTCAATCACTGCACTGTCAACCGTTCAGTTTCGCTTCCAAACTGTTTTTGCAACTAAATTTGCTATTTTCCAGATTCTCTGGCATTGTAGATTTGTCCTATGTTGTCGTCTCTGCCACTATCGACGACGACGTTGTATTGTGTGCTGCTTTCGCCACGTTTCTTTCCTTTTTGCCGCACACAGGCAGGTTTCGGCAGTGTTCTTTCTATACTGATAATCTTTCACTGATAGTGTTTGTCTGTCTGTCAATCTCTCTATCTATCTATCTATCTGTATCTCTGTCTGCTTGTAAGTTTGTCTGTCTTTATGTCAGATAACTGCCGGCCTTTTGTTTTTTTTTTCATCCAACTATCTGTCCATATAGACAAGCAGATCGGCCAATAATATGGCGGCAATGGAGGCAACAGTGCTGTACTTTTTTTATTTTTTCGTTTAATTCCAAAGAGATTTCCAGCGTGTGGCTAGCGTTCTTTTCGCATAATGATCATCATTGCAGATATTCTAGACATCATATTTCGTTGATTCTGTCGTACGCTCTCTGTAATGAGATTAAATAATAACTTTTAATAATAGTATAATACAATATGTAATTGCATTAGATACAATTGTGTACTATACTACGATATTCTATACTATTGTATACTATACAGTCGATATGAATGGGTTAGAATTTAATCTTTGTAGCTCTATACTCTTAGTATTATTATCGTTCGTTGACGGATTGTTTTATATTTTTATGGCATCATCATAATCATCAACATCATCATTGTCATCAAAAAACATTATTATCTCAGCGTGTCATAATTGTTATGGCACTTATTTTGTTGTTGTTGTTATTGTGGTTGTTGTGGTTGTTGTCTTTTATGGCAAGTATGGCAAATATTTGTGAGGATTGTCAACAATAACAAGAATAAATGTACGGGTATTTAGTGCTTAATGAGGTGACATTGATTCAATTTCAATTTGCAAATTACCATCTAAGTTTGTTTTTCACTATGTTGTGTTCATCCACATATACACACTTGTATTTATTGTATATTTCTTGGAATGTTTAACAGATCTAAGTTAGGAGAATTTGAATTTGTTTATCTTGTCGTGGTAAGGAGGTCAGCAGCAGTAAGGACACTGAGAGCAATGTCGATGGTAGCATAGTCTATCAGAAGAGTCTCCCATGCCGTACACTGAAGGGTCGTAAGGCTTTTGTGTGAACTCGGCCCTGTGTCCAGCAGCCTTTCAACTTACACCGGAACACATTTGTCAGATTTATTGTACAAAAAAAAATACATTATTTGAATCCCATATGTCAAAATTTGGGCAATTGTACAATTTGTCAATTGAAATTACAATATTCTATGGGAAACATTATTCCAAAGATAGAATAAGATATGCAGCCCCCTCACCACAGAGGGCAAGTTCACACAGAAGCCTCACTACCCATTTTGATGCAGGATATTAAGAAGAAGTAAGGGAGTTGGCGGTTGGATAACACTAGTTGGCCTCAAAGGTAAATTTGCCAAACTATCCAGGTCTTCGGAGAAAGACTTGCCGTAAAAACAGATCCGAAGTATAGGGCAGTCAAATTCTTAGATAATAAGTACAATATTCTCCTAAAGTGAGATACAAATAAAATTAATAATAAACAGTATCTTTTAAATCTCTTTATAAACTTGTGGTTTCTATTCTGTGATTATGATATGAATAACTCAATTCATGTTCTCTTGATTTCTTTCCCATCTTTCTTTGAAAAGTTAATTGAATATTTTTCATGGTGGTCAATAGACATCTTCATCTAATAAATGTGAACTAACATCCTTAGTTTCTAAGCCAGACAGACTAACTATATGACTGCCATATAAACAAACTATTTATATTGCTATTGTCTATTTTATGGACAATTTCCTTTTTTTATGGTATATTAGCAGGTGTTTCATTATAGAATATTTGATAAATAGATAAGAATTTGAATGACCAAACAAATATACACATATCACACATAGTATACACAATAATAAGCCATTTTAGATTAAAGGTTATAAATTAAAACTTTCGCCATATTTCAAAAAAACAAAACAACAAAATACAAAGTCTGTCCTTGTTTCTAAATCGACACATTTCTTTAGGTAAATGTATTTCTAAAATCATACATTACTAATTTGTTTTAAATTGAAAAATTTCTTAATTTGTTTGCACTTTAAATATTTATGAATATTTTATGAGAGTCAAATGTATTTTTCCAGAACGCCAGTAATCATAGCAAACATCGTAAATCCTTATCAATCAATATTGAAAGAATGACTTTCTGTTTGTCTTACTTCAACATTGGAAATTTTGAAAGTAAGTACATACTCTAAGCAACTGACAGACAGACTGACTGACTTGTCTTGACTGGTATGGTGATTGGCATTGCCTTGCCTATCCCAAGATATATGTATTTAGTATATAAATTTCTTCTTATCAGTTTGCTTTGTTGTTTGACTCAAAGTTGAATATGCGTAATGTATTTTATTGTACGATATATTGAACTAGAGACTTGTTTGTTTTTTTTCTTTTCTTTTGAAGTAGATAAAAGTTCCAGTTTCATTATACATATATGTATATATAATATTTTATTGCTTATATTAATGATAAATAATAACAATGAAATTAATTTATTAATTAAAGGACGTCATTATGTACATATACATATTGTGCAATATAATCAATCAATAAATGCTACATACTCGCCCAAAAGTAGGCAGTATCTTTTTCTAAATTTTTTATGTTTATATATTGTTTTAGCAAAATTAAGAAAATTAAAAACTAATAGGGAATGCTAGGGCCTTAGGCTACATCTTTTTGAAATTATTAAAAAATCAATTATTCATCTATCTCAATTTCCGAATTTGCTATGAGAATGTAATTCCCACTAAGCCTCTAAATTTTGTCGCCAACCACTTAGAACTGTCCAGCAGTACAGCTCTAGCTCGACATCTAGAAGACATCAGAAGTAACGTTTGAAGAGTAAAATGTATAAAAAATATCAAACTTTAGACAACATTGTCATCCACATTTTTCTATTTCAATTTCTGAGTATTTTATTGAAAAAATATATTTTCATGCCTTCACACGAACACTACTCTATTCAGAAGTACCACGCTAATTCACATGGAATCAAACAAAAAAATGGATGCCCCGCAAGCAAGGAACACCAATTAATGCGTGCCCCGGCCTATTCAAATCAAACACTTTCGGCCGAGTATATACAGTCAATCCAAGGCAGACTAAGTTTTTCTATCTGCGACTGTCACCGGCCCATTGTCATTTCAAGATATACGCAAAGTGAATGGACAACAATATCCAGCGTATAAAGATGCATGCCTTGCACTCGGTTTGCTCAAAGACGACAATCACTGGGACGATATGCTTGTTGAAGCAGCATTGGGCTGTACAGCAACACAAATTCGTCTACTATTCGGTATAGTGTTGACTACATGTTACCCTGGACGAGCAGACACGTTGTGGGATAAACACAAAGATTCAATAACGAACGAGATATTGCATCGAATTCGTACACGATGCAACGATCTAACGATTACATTCAGCGACGCAATGTATAATGAAGCATTGATTGCTATCGAGGATCTTTGCGTTGTCATAGCAAGTTCATCACTAAATTTTCTCGCACATTTTCTAACGACACTATGCTGAATTCTGTTCTAAGCCAGTGATACTCAACACATGTGTTGCTTGATTCTTCAAAAGAATCCATTACACTGCATGGGAAGGTATTGAAAGTTTTTACGCATGGAAAGAAATGAAAGAAAAATCTTATAAGAAATAAGATATCTTCCATGGACTTAAGAGGAGTCCCACTTGCAAAAGATTTCCGGACTGATCGCAAATTAAGTTCAAATTCTGTATAATAAAACCTAAATTCAATCCTAATCTAGTGGTACACCGCCGTTAGTAAAAGATGTCATAAATCACCGGTGAATTACTGAAGTTTTGTTTCAATCAATAAAAACGAGTTTCAAATAAATGTGCTAAATAAAAAATCAACACCAGTCGTTAGGTTTTAAAAGCAAGTACTCTATTATCATTATGTACTCTATAATTCACATAATTTAATAAATAAATACAATAATAATTCAACAAAATAAATGTTAAGAACTAAAACCAATAAGTTTTTCATTATGCCTTTGTAATTTTTGTTCTTAAAATATAGTACTTTAATTTACTTAGTTCTATTGACAAATTTTATTAGTAAAATAAGCATGCATCTAATGCAAGTTGATTGCATTTAAAAACTGGTTGTTGGTAATGAGAAAATATACAAATCAAATATACAAATGCATCACTTGCAAAATCATTTTGCAAATGAGATTAAAAAGCAGTAAAGAAGGAAAGAAAGAAATACTGTCTGTCTGTCTGTCTGTATACATTTAAGAAGCATCAAACACACTCAACTTGAGTGTAGAAGAACACAATTCTTTGTCAATTAAATTACTTATGATTGAAGTACAATACAATACAATATACGAAAGTAAGTATGTACAATGATCTCGATTCAACAAACAAAGCTACTACATGCGTTACGAGTATAGTAGTATGAGATACAAATCAAAATTGAACTAAAATATTGTACTTAAATACAATAGTAGATGACATTGAAGTAGATTGCAATGGGAGTATGGAGAGATTGGATTGAGTGTGTGAATATTGAAAAATACAGAGAGTACAAGAAACATTATTTAAATTCTTTGTTTGCTGCAAATATTTATGCAAATGCGAATATATTCTATTATACTCGTATTATATAAACGGGTTCAATTATGCACACAAATGGGTTAATCAAATATTTGATTTTTATTTTGTTGTTTTCTTAGTTGCGAGTTAAAGTGGTTTAAAAGCTGCTGCCAGCAACTGTATCAAACGGAAATAAAAAATATCCTGACCTTGTTGATCGTGTTAACTGTCATTCTATTTCTAACTGATAACTGATAATGTTAAATTTGCATTGTATTCATATGTGTTTTTAGTACGAGTACTCGATGAAAGCTAAGTACTTGATATGCTATTTATCATTCTGTTCTGACACAATCTGAATTATTTTACATATTTATTTGTATTGGGTTGGCACATAAGTAATGTTACTTTTTATATAGTATGAGGTTTTCAGTAGAGTTTATTTAATATATGTGATGAGAATACATCAATATTGATGTTAGTGGCCTTCTGTTATCTCTTGGGCAACTTTATTAATAACCTTTCCCCTTTTCCTTCTGAAAACAAGTACTGTTTGATGAGATCACTGTTGGTAAATGTCAATGACTTTGCAAGGAACAATATAAAGGTCTGTATGGTAGATGTTAATCCCAACCGAGCTCTAATAATTTTTTTCGGTTGGCCAAACTTGTGTGTGGTCTGGCATTGTCAAAATGAAACACAATTCCATTACTATTGACGAGCTTTCAAAGTTTCTGTGGACATCTGTTAATAATAATTAATAGTTTTGTTCTTTGAAAGCAGCTCATTGCATCCTTTCCAATCACATCAAATTGATACCATACCTCCATGGATGGATGTTCACCATTGCATGTCTCTTCTGTGCTTCAACTCGTCTTCTAAAACTTTTTTTCGGCTGATATTTCAAGAATGAATTTCTTTGGTGAGTTGATAGCAGACGTTTATATTATGCAGTATAGTATTGATATTATTCGAATCATGCGGCACCCAAATATCAAGTTTCTTTACACATAATACCAAGCGAGTTCAAACAACGTTCAATGGTTTTGTGAGACACCAGATCTGTAGCAAGCTCAAATCGTTGAATGCTTATTTGTTAGATTTCATTGTCAACTGTTTTAAAAGGCCAACCGAATGGATGAGCATTTTGTACTAATACATCTCCATTGCGGAATTGATTGATTGGACCTGATGCCTTAATTGATTTTATCTTTTTTTAGAAGTTCTCCAACTTCAAGCATCAATTGAAAGCAATAAACCCGATAATTCTTAAAATAAGGTATTAGCCTTACAAAATGTCCAAACAAATTTACTTTAAAAACGACATTAGTACTTATGTGCCAACCCAATATAATCTATGTAAATAAAACTCTGTTTATTCTTAAATTTGCATATAAAGATAATAAATTAACAAATACTATTATGACATAGCACAAGTATGTTTGTACCATATTCAAAGTGATTTAATGGCGCATTTTATTAGATGCTAATTAATTTGACACATTTGGCACGCTAACTTTTCTAAGATACTCCATTCGATCAGATACGAGTATGTGTGTGCATATGAGTATGGTAAAAAATATGTTTCTTAAAATGGAAAGTTCTATTGTACAATATATATATTTTATTTATTTTGCAGACAGAAAATCAAGTAAATTTTATATTACATATGAATATAGTACCATATATAAATTTATGTTCATTCATGTATGACAATAATAAATAAACGAGGAAATCCTGCTGTGTTTCTCTATACGCTATTGAAATCTAACATTAGAGGTTGTGTATCAGCAGGAATTCTATTTAACAATGATTATGAATAAAAATATATACATACATATATGTGTGTAGAAATACTGTTTTACTAAAATACTACAATATAATTTAACTACGCTTTGACCCAATTCAAAGTGCAAGGTTTTACAGGGAACAAACAAAAAAAAAAAAAAAGAAGAAACATCATCATAACTCGGCAAACTAAGAATGAAAATTTGAAAAATGAAATTGCAAAAACCAAAAATTAATAATAAATTTTGGAAAAAAAAAATAAATAGATGAAAATTAATTCCAACACTAGTAGCTACTACAACATCCTGCATAAATTAAGACTAATCATAGTCACCGCAATTAAAAACATTTTTCCTATTTTTGTACATTTCTTTTTCTGGTTTTTGTTTTTTATTTGTGCATTCATTTTAGACATTTAGTCAACTACGTTTGAATTTGTTACAGCACACTGTCACTAATTAAAATGAAAGTCGGTTTGTCTGTGATATATTGTTTCAATGATATATGGATGGTATTGTCACTCTAGCATGATGTTTGTAACGTATAGCAGTGTATATTCGAAAGCTTTATTAAAATTAATAGGAGACTTGTTTGAAACTTACATATCTTTAGGTTTTCAACTAAACCCAGATACTTCTTGTTGCCTGTATATTAAGCAGAGTTATATCATAGATGAAGTGACCATAAAAAACCAATAACAACCTCGTCTTGGATGCTCAATTATTTAAATGGTGTTCAACTTAAAGGTATCTTTTTAAATTTGCCGTCATTGTTTTTTACAGGTTCTAGATTATTATGTTATTTTTAACACATTTTTACACCTCAACCTCTGGATATATTTTGATAAAACACATCTAACGAAAAATACCTTTCAATTCGTATTTTTTTTTGTCAAAATAGGTTCAGTGGTTTAAGCAGGAACGGACTCACAAATTCAATGTTTGCCGTTTAATTATATAGATTTTAAATATGAGCAAAATAAGAAGGGAAGTTTAAAAACACTGTGTAACAAACAAAAAATACCTCTTTCAGGGAAACTTAAACATACTCTGAAGAGGTTACCAGTGATATTTGGTGCATAGTTTCCGTGAAAGTTTCATCCGAATCGGTTCAATTGTTTCGGAATCTATAGGGGTTATACATAGAATGGAACCTTCACGTTTCATTACTTTTAAATGTGTTAGAAAAAAACCGATGACATTTTCGTGATCAGCATATAATAAAGTTATTTTCATTAAAGTTATAAAAATATTTTTATCAAACATTGTAATCGAATATTTTCTTGAAAAACTTTTTCGCAAAATGATTCAGTTCAGTTAGTTATATTTGCTGGAATATCGTGTCTTTAAGATGTTAAGTTTCAGTTAAGTTTAATTTGAGTTTGAGGATTATCCGCATAAACATTAGTCTTCAAGAAACCCCATTAGAAGAAGTCCAATGGTGTTTAATCGTATGATTTCGATGGCCAATTCAAGTCTGATCTTCGAGAATTATTCGATTATTGCACTTCATCATCTACCGGGAAACCCATTGGAGTTGGGCTAACAAGGCAAGTTACCGACGACAAGAAACCTGGCATCAATTCTACTTAGTATCATTCTGATGAAATTCCATAATTTTCAGGAAACTTCAACCAAGGAACCACAAAAAAAGGATGATCTTGTAATGAAAACGGCACCAGCTATTCTGTCTTCGAACGTTCCTTAGAATCAGATATGCCAAACGATGAAGTAATGTTTTAAAGAGGGGTCCTTATAGTAGAAAAAAGAGTTTTTACTATGTTTCGCTTAGAAAACAGATCTATCTACCATATATTTTTTATCTTCTATCTATCTTTTGTTATATACATGAATATAAATGCTACATGTTCGAAGCCCCATAACTTGAGAACGGCTCGACCGATTTGGCTGATTTTTTGTTTGTGTTATGTCCACCAGACTTGCCAAACACATCATCATTATTCTGGAACAAAACCATATGATGCACATTGAAAAAACTTTTTTTTTATTTGTTTGGGCAGGACTAAGTAAAATAGAACAACTGAAACTTCTTAAAATGACATGCAGAGATAGAAATTTCGGTTTTCCCAAATAGCAAGTTATGTTAGATATCAAAATCTTTTCTTCTGGAATTTCATAAAGGTATGTAAAATTCGTTGGAACCGAATACTATAATGTTCTATTTGGGGTATTATACATTGGTACTTAACCTTGCCATTTTGAGGGAAATGAAAGCGTGTATTGTCAATGTTTTTGTATTTTATTGAATGACCAAATTATGATTGTTCATTTCATTTTTTTTGTTTTATTTTTTTCAATGTCTCTTTGGTTGCCCCTCAGACGTATGATTTTCTTATACAATAATTTTCCATAAAATAGTACTAGCTTTCTTCCATTACGTTTTAGTAGTTCTATGTATGAATAAGTAGTATAATGTATTGTGTAGTACATAGGATGAAATATTGTATTGTATATTGGTGTCAATTATGTTGCGTTCGAGTTGAGCGACCCAGAGGCAATTTGATTATCTTTAAAATAGAGATAAATGAAATGATAATGTCACGAGACAAGTTCAATCTACAGACATACATATGTACTGCATATGAGTCTTTAAGTTATAAGTACTTATTATTGTGTTATAGTGTCGATTTGCGAACATTTTCAATTGACATTTTTAAGACACTTGAGAAAGTACGAAACAATCTTATTTAGTATATCTGGAAAGGTGGATTGTAAAATGTATGTATTTATGTAAATTAACTACTATAAATATATATATGATTACAAGGGTAAAAGTAATTTTTAAGAACACGCGCAAATCTCAGATCAAATCAAATAATAAACAAATATTAAACTTTAAAGGGGTCAAGGGTAGTTTTTGTTTTTAAGGAAAATTTAGACCTTCAGAATGTAAATAAAAAAAAATAAAAAAAAAAAAAAAATTTACCAAGATCTTTCCAGATTATTATTAATAATCAAGACTTAATTCTAGAGCGGTATTATCATTTAGTAAGTTTTTAATTATATTTTTTGTGTTTGTTATACTTACATTCATTAAGAATTGTAGAAAATGTGCATATTAATTAACTAAACTGTTTCTAATGTTGTTTGCTAAACATTAAATATGCACATAATTAATTTATACAATAATTAATTAGCAAAAACTAAATAGGTGATGAAATATTGTTACTATTAGTGTTAAACTGTGTATTGGCAGATAATTGAGCCCAAGTGAAAGCAGCAAGCAAGTTTTTTAAAACATTTGTTTTTCATATTTTACTGCTTATGAGACTAAGTTAGTTAGGACAAATTTAGGTCAATGCCTTGGACATAAGGACACATGGAATACTCGCATATTGGGAGTATGTACAAATAAGTTTCCGTCGTTTGTCAAAATTTTCAGATGTAAAACATCATATCATGAAAATTGGACTGGCTAATACGTGCGAACTGTTGCTGTGGTTGCTCATGAGTGAGTGAACAAAAAAGAGTTACTCATTAAACTGAGCAAGTGAACATGTTCCTTCCCTATTGTTCTTTTCTGTTCAGTTGTTCTTATTCACTCACTTGTTCACTGTTAACTCAGTGGTTCTTTTCTGTTCAGTTGTTCTTTTCTGTTAACTTGTTCTCATTTACTCAGTTGTTTAATTTGACTCACTTGTTCTCTTTTCCAAATTATTTTTTAGAAAACAAATAGTAAAATGTCGTTGATACTTATCTTTTTTACCAAAGAATTCCCAATGAAGTAGGGAAGAAAAATTTATTTTATTATTTTATGTTTCATTTTGTTATTTAATGTTACTTTATTTGAATTAAAATCTAACTGCCATATTATTTTTGTGAGTAGCTGTGTTGTTCATGACCAAATGAAAAGTATTCATAAGTGAAGAAATGAATTTTTTTAGCACTCAAATATCCTGGCAACACAACACAATCCGCCTTCGGTTGAAAAGACTTCATCCCAACGATCTCCTTAGTAGGAAATCTTAACAATAATTAGATGCCATGTTTATCTAAGCTTTATTGGGACTAAGATTCGTGACAAATGCAAAAAGAACTTGTTCTTACATTAGAAGTGACACAGGAAGCAATTTCATATAGTTTAAAATCATTGGGAATGATTTAAAAGCAAGGAAATTGAGTTCCAAATTAAATTAAAGCCGAGAAATGTTGAACTCCGATTTTGCACATATGAAGTGCTGCTTGCCAAGTTTAAACGAAAGGGTTTTTTGCATCATATAGTCACTAACGATTTGAATTGAATTGATCCATTACGATAACTCATGGGGACCAATTGGCCATGCTTTAACATCGTCACCCAAACCGAATATTCATTGAAAAAAAAACATGTTGTGTAATGAAAAGACTTCTTCAAATAAATAGAGATTCTAATAAAAATTCTTTCGTAGGCTAGTTGATGATCTGTGATATGTCAAGAACACTTTTATTCAACGATAATCGTTCAACAAATCCTAATGTTTAAATAATAATTAGAAAGATTCAGCCAAAACATGCTGAATGACTTTAGAATCGCGCTGCTAGACAAAAATGGGTACCCACCCAGCAACTAAATATAAGTTACCCCTTAGAACTGTCATTTGGGTTCCATGAACCTAGATAAATACAATTCAGATTTTTAATACCACTTCTACCAAATAATTTACCCCACAATATTTGTTATTATTTATGTACTTAATTTCTTTTAGGACACATTGTAAATTGCAAATAAAATAATATTTATGACTTTAAGAATACATAATCAAATACACTTGTGAGTATCACAACATTAAATGTGTAATAGTAAGATAAAGCAAATAAGATAAGGATAAGATTTTTATAAATAATAAAAATTCTTTAATTCGCAACAATATGATTTCCAGGTATCAGCTATCTCAAACAACATCACTATAATGCCTTTGAAAAATGCAATATTTTTTGGATATTTTTCTTTTCCGGAACAACTACCGATTCAGCATACCCGTCAATAATAAGTTGTTAATTTCTCAAGTGTATAGTCCCCATAATACTTATTAAAGCACTTTTGTTATTTTTCCCCATCAAAAAACATTGTTTATAAAATTCTTTTTTATCTATTTTTTGTAAATTTTGAAACTGGGGTTTCTAAAATCACATGAAATTTAAACACGTGTCGTTTAAAGGTTGCGACTATCCAGAAATCATATGATTTTGACAACAGTGTTCCCAGATATGTGTGTGTTAGATCGGAGACTTATTGAGTGTGATTCGTTAAGTGTGTGAAATATACAAAACAATAATATTTTGGTTAAATTGCTCATTCAAGGAGATAAGTTCACAGATAAGGGGAATATTGTAGAAATCCCAAATCAGATTAATGAAAAATAGATTATGTCTCAAGAGGAATAAAAAAAGATATAAAAAATGACTTTGAATTTATGCACTAGAAACTTGGGAAATCAAGGTTAAGAGGTTCTCGAAATATCTTTAGTCATTATGATAAAATAATGTGAAGAAATTAGTGGAAGTGGATTCTGCTCTATTGTGTAAAATGATATCAGCTCCAAAGATTTTAAGAACTTTATTACCTGTCATCTTCATAAGAAGAAATTGACTGAATGGGGGCAATAACCCAATATATGAAAAAGTCTGCCTGCCTTCAAACTTAAGCAAACAGGCATGCGGAACTTTCATCCGCGTGCATATTGGACACACATGGGATTATCCATCAACAACTTCTCAATGGATCAGACCATCCACCATGCCCTTTCTGCGGAGACGTACTCACTGTAGACCATCTTCTGGACTCCTGTCAACACTTGGGGAGCATTAGAACTTCGCTCTTTGGTTCCCAAATACCATCTCAACTCTTAAAAACTCCATCATCCTTAAATATTTCCAAAATGTATAATTACTTTAAAAATTTTAAACATAAAAATTTAGATCAAAGATGTTATGAAGCGCGAGAAGAAGGCCCTAGCAGCTAGTTTTAATATTTAAAATTTAGTATTAAGTTTAAAGAATGATAATAATTGCGACTCTCATGAATCGTTATGTGCCAAAAACAAAACAATGCCCAACTATGACAACCTTCCCCTATTAAGTTAATGAAGGAATACCCTTTTTGTATATTTAATTTCATTTTTATTTTAAATACTTATTATCATTTTACGAAATTTCTTTAAAATATTATTGCTTTAATCCACAAATATTACAAAAGAAATTTTAAATTATTCTTTTTCTTTTTTTTCTTTTTTAATTATTAATTTATGACAATAAATGCCATAAAAATTAAATACATGTACTATAAAAATATTATCGCGACGAATTGATAAACATTATTAATTTATAAATACTTAATAATGTCAACAACAACAAATATTGAAACAAGTAACAAAGTGCGTTGGAAACACGCGTACACTGAAGATGATTATCACCTAAAGAAAATGTTCTTTTATTTTTTTTTATGATTTGTTTTTATGATTTTTATTTACACAATTGTAAAAATTTGACTAATCTCAGAAAGCAAGCAAGAAAAAAAATAAAACAAAGAATATAATTACTCGTAAAAAAATGCTTGAAACTGAAGCATTTAATTGCCTTAATAAATAAAATAAATTTAATTAAAAACATAAAATTTAATAAAACACACACAATTAGTCAGTCAGTTAGTCAGTTAGTTTAATAAAAATAAAACACATTCATTCCACTAATCAATCAATCAATAAAAATATATGGTATAATGTAAAAAAATAAACGCACTTTTCAGTTTAAAATGCCAACAGGGACCGGAAATGCAGCGTTGCACTTGAACAGGAACAGGAAACAGGAAATGTTCGTTTCGCACAAATCAAATCAATATGTTTATAAATTTTATTCGAAATCACAAAAATCTTTTTCAAGCACAAAACTTTTAAATTTTTTTTTTAATAATTTTTATAAATTATTGTTATTTCCAATATTTAATTTTTTATATTTTTTTAATATTATTTTTTTTTTTTTTTTGCATTAACAATTTCGTTTTAATTTCGATTTTGGAAATTTCGTCCAGCAAGAGCAAAGCGCGCACGCCGAATGTCGCAAGAAGTTTGATTGTCGATCAAAAAAACATAAACGTAAAACTATGAATGTGACTGAC
Source organism: Amiota communis (assembly GCA_037043315.1). Classification (NCBI taxonomy): domain Eukaryota; kingdom Metazoa; phylum Arthropoda; class Insecta; order Diptera; family Drosophilidae; genus Amiota; species Amiota communis. The sequence goes on from JBAMAV010000934.1 coordinate 564,107, forward strand.
TGATGGTTTGAATGCTTTTGGAGAATTATATACTAGTCGAGATAGTGTTGAACGCGCGCGCACACACACACATATGGCACTCGGTCGGCGCTTCAAATTTAGCGGTACCTTCGATTCGTTTTTGTCGTTTCGTTTGTTTCTTCGTTTGCTCGATTACTTGTTGGTGTTTACTTGCTTGGTTGCATTAATGTTAGTATTGTATCTCACAGATTTTGCTTTTGCTTTATGTGTGTATTTGTATATGTTTTACATTTGTAGAGGTGAAAAAAGTAAAACGTTTTGTGTTTTGTGATCTGATTTGATTTGATTTTATTTGATCATTACATTTCGCGCGCTCGCACTTTGCACATTCGTTATTCTTATCTCGTTTAAATGTATGCTGCTGCTTCTGCTTCTGCTGTTGTCACAGACTCTGTTGCTGTTCGATGATGATGATGCTGAAGCCAAAACAAGCAGCTCGCTGTAAAGCTAAAACTCAACTGATCACTGATCTATCCGAAATGATCTAAGCATGGATCTGCACAATACATATTTTGTTGGGCTTATCATCGTTATCATTGTGATGATCATCATATTATATTATACTATTGTAGTAACATCGTTTGTCGTATTCACTTCACATGTACTTGTGATTTTTTTCATTCATCTCTTTATTTGGTATTTGTTTTTGGATAAAAAGCATGTCAGAGAATTTGTGTTTGAAGCTTAGTTTGTTATTGTCAAAAGACACAAAAATAGAGAGAACATAGTGGTTTAGATTTAAGGTGAGGACAGAAATCACTAAATTTGTTATTTTCACTCAGTTTTTGTTATTTTGCTCTGAGTGAGAGGGCGGTTGAGCTCATCGTGATGATGATGATGATTATTATTACTATTTCTTTCTCCTATGCTTTCTTCTTAATCACACTCATACACACACTTTCTAAGCTTTGCTTTAACTATTGCTTCCTCTTCTTAGTTGTCTTCTTCCTTTTGTTATTTATTTTATTTTTGCACACATATATTTTTTCTTCTTTGCATTTTTAGTTGAATTATTGTAATAAATTATTAAAATATTATAATTTTATTTTAGTTCACATATTTGAACCAAAAAAAAAAAACAATTCACAATTTATTGTATTATATTGTTTTATTTATTTCATTTACGCGTATTTTGTTTCTCATCCGATCGTTCTACTAAACTAATGTGATGATTACTGGTGTCTCTCTTTACTTCTGGATTTGTCAGGTGAAAGAAAGCTTTTGGTCATCCATCCATCCATCACATGCAACTCTGTGAGTACTGAATAAATTTTGTCTTCTTTTTTTTACCATTTTTTGCATTAAATTCTAACGTTCTTTTATATATATGTATGGTACTTATATATATGTTGTATGTATGTAGATTATTTCATTATACCAGGGTTGAAATTTAAATCATAAACTTTTCTTTTACTTTCACAATAGTTACTTATCTTTTCAGAGCTAATGAAGTCCAGGAAACTGAATCTATTCTTTTATAATAAAATGATCTGAGATGCATTTGATATTTAGGGAAATAAAATTGAAATTATAGTTTATAGTACATATACATATATGGATAATACCTCTCCTAAGACTTCACATAGTATATTAAACTCATTCTTAACTATCTAATTACATATATCAATCTCAAATGCTTTACATTATTACGAGTGGTGATCATCAATCACCTATACTAGAAAGAAGACGTAAGTTTTTCTTGATTTGTAATATTTTGAAAAATCTCAAAACATTAATAATAATAATAAGTGGCGCTACAACCGTGTATCGGTTTTGGCCGAGTCCAACTAGTTCTGTCATTTGCACGCTGGCGCCAGTTGGAGATTCTCAAGGTCGACAGGTCCTGCGTTGCTTGGTCTCTCCAACGGAAATGTGGACATCTCTTTCCTCGTTTTCCACCCTGAGGTACCGTCTTGAAGATATGCCTTGCCGGAGCTTTATCATTCATACGCGAAACGTATACGCTTCACTATGTCAATGTCCTTGTATAGCTCATACAGCTCGCTGTTCCACCGAATACGGTAAACAACGTCTACGCAGAGAGGACCGAAGATTTTATGGAGTATTTTTCTCTCGAACGTTCTCAATGCATTCTCATCGCTGTTGGTCAACATCCAGGCTTCTGCGCCATACATCAGGACGGGAATTATGAGTGCCTTGTAGAGTGTGAGTTTGGTTTGTCGAGAGAGGGCTCTGTTATTCAATTGCCTACTGAACCCAAAGTAGCACCTGTTGACAAGAGTGATCCTCCGTTTGATATCTCAAAACATTATATAGTTAGAAAATGTGGAAGCTATCTTGACCATTTGTTTGAAATCACTTTGAAATATGATATGCTTATAGCCTTTTTAATCACTCTTACTTTCTATATTCAAGCAATTGTTACAATACTAAATATATATCATTTCTCGAAGCCCCGTTCTTTACAATATCTATACTCACTTCTGAGCATTGTGTTATTACCATCTTTGCTGATGATACTGCAATTTACTGCTCAGGCTCTTAATATGCTTCTATTGAGAGTAGTAATCTTCAATACAATGCGCTATTAATAATTTATTAATCTACTTCACAAATTGGAAAATCAAATGGAAAGCAAATAAAATGAAAGCATCTAATCCTTTCGCTGATATACTAAAACAACATGGATACATTTTCACAGCGAATCCATTCCTTACCACTATTAAGGTACCCGTGCAGTCTCTAGTATGTATTTATATATGTATATATTTTACTAAAAAGCCTAAGACTCCTTGTCTACCAAGTTCCAACCTCTTAGTTGACAACAAAAGAGTTCCATGAGAAAACAATCTACAATACACTGGCAAACTCAAAGTTAACATTCAATAAATCATATGGCCCAAATACAAGGTTAACAATACAATATGCATCCTTTACCCTTTCATAAACTGAAAGTCTACCTTAATCATTCATTAAAAGATTATAAAAACCTGTGTTCACCCAGGAGCTAGGTCCCCCACTGGCAATTTTGCCAAACTGCCCAAATAATCAAAGAAAGGTATCCGGAGTAGACTGGTTTGTCTTCCAAAAAGAGTAGGTCAAACAAATTGTTTGTATTGCATATATTCTGGTTCTTTCTCATCTTCACAGCTGCAACAGAAATCTTGATTTAGAACATGCCATTAACCCAATTGTGCAGTGCCTCGTTAGGACTCCCATTATCATTCGAATACTATTCTTAAATCTCTTATGCTAGTGTGTGTATGGTATTTACATACATATACAATATTTCAGTTGAAAAACTAATCCCTGCAGTATGAATCACTGGTCCAAAACTGTTTCGTGGCTTGTCCCTTTGGAATCAGCAGTAGTTCCATTTCAGTGGTCATTGCCACCGCCTGCATTACCGTACACTAGTCATGTCATCAGTTATTGCCACCGCCTGCATACCGTTCTCAATTCGTGTCACCAGTGCATAGGGTCAAAATGACACCGTTGCTTTCAATAGTAAATAAGGGGAAAATGAGACTGTTGATTTCAATCCTGAATAAAGGCGAAATGGTACCACCTATTTCATAAAATTTTTAATTTTTTCTTGATTTTGGTGCCGCATTAGATGTCTTTTACAGATCATGTTGCTTATTACCATTTTATTGATTTATATAAAGTAAAATTGTTAAATAAAAATTAATAACTCACTTTTTTTGATGACTCCGACGACAAATTATAAAACAAGTGTTCACTCACTTTGAAAAATTCCACAATGTTCTTTATCAGTTTCTTTCGATTTTTCTCACATGCTGCTTCGCTTCTGCATTACCTTTGACTGGCGAGTGCAATACCCATCAGATAATAAGAAAAGAATTACTATCGAAACGGGGACTTTTACCACCAAGTCTGAATCAGTCTGAAATTTAGTACGGTATCGTTTGATAAATGCAAGTTATAAGAGGTAATGTTAACTTCCTTTAGCAACGAGTCTTGTGTACCATATTTTGGTCAACATATGTAACTAGGTTAGATGATATGTCCATATACAAATAAGTTTCTCAATTTTTAACATAAAATTTTGTAAAAAGATTGAATTTGAAAGACTTCTAAATGACCAAACCATTCGATCATTACATTTACCTGTCTATAGTAGAGAGCTTAAATTTGATTCATGAAAATAGAATATTTCACTATGGAACCAATAATCTTTGGCACTCATAAATATTTCAATCTAACGTAAGCTTTCTTTGAAATGATGCCAGTTTTTTATTGACATCGAAATATTGTCGTAATTCATTCTTCCTTATCTTTACCAAATATCTCAATATCTTAGTATCTATTTATTTATCTATCTATATATCTGTCCACATATCCATTCATCTTTCTCTGTCTATCCATCTATCTATATAATTATCATTTAAATCGTATTATGTACCAATGAGTCTATTTATCAACAATACCTCTATATCTATATCTGTATTCAATAGGAATTTTGATTGACTTATAATTTTAAACGATTTTAATTTTTTTTATATCAAATTCCACTATGCAAAATACCAAATGCCATTAATAAAGATTTCTATTGTTATTGTTAAATAATGCAAAGTATTGTGGAAAAGTGTAAATATGTTTTGAGTTAGTTCCAAACTTAATAAAACCAAATTCACTGTGTGCTAATTAAGTGAAATTGGAATCATATTGCATCTGTTTGAATCAATTCACTTTAATGGCGTTTAATTCAGTTCACTTTTATCCAAAGTGATGATAAAATGCAAAAAATCTAAAATGTAAATTGGATTTCATTGGGAAATTGATTCAATTGTTTTTGTTGATTTCAGTTTTTCAATTAATAAATCTGGAAAAATTATTAATAATTTATATTAATAAGATAGAAATGCAATTTTTTCAAATTTTATTGCGTCGCAATAAATAAATTTATGCGTTACGACTTTCATATTTTACAATTGAATTATAAATTAATCAATAAATTATTGCAATTATTCAGCCTAATGAATGAGATTTTCCCCAACAATTGATGAGAAATTGTATATAATGAGCAGAGCTTGGATGAAAAGAGTTTGCATATTATGAAACTATAGTATAATACTTATAAACATATATTATACAATACAATATTATGAGTATTATCCGAAGAATCATTTTATAAAAAATTTCACATGGAAAAGTTTAGTGATTTTTGAAGTTTTAATTATTTTTATTTATTTTTTACAAATCTATGACACCTAATATCAGTAGCCAATTCTATTGGATGAACATGTTGTGGCTTTCAATTGGGCTTTATGTGATCCAGAAACATTTACATGTGTTGCACGTTGTTGACAATCGGCCATGTTGCTCAGCATGCGGTTGTGAATTACTACTTATTGCATAAGTTAACAATCTTATAGAATACTAAGTTTTTAGAATGCAATCCAGTCCTCCTTCATAAAGATTCCCACTCCGTGATTTATCAGAAATCACAATTAATCGAAATATTTAGATTCTGTTGATAATATTGAAATATTCACCCAAAACTTCGTATTTATAGTCTGAAGAGTTTTACTGGAGTTTCAATTCTAAGTTTCTCCCTTACTGAGTTGACAGTGGTAACCCAGACTATCGGTGAAGCCAGAGGCGAACAATAACAAAGCATCACAACAATGAACTACACAACTTTCCTTCAATCAGTCAGGCGATCTTCTTCAAATTATCTCCATCTACCCAGGAAAGATCTACGGTTCTTACAGGATATGTCACAGGTTATTGTGACCTTGGGTATCATTTAAATGAAAATTAGCCTCTCAGGCACTGAAGACAGCCGAATTTGTAAACTGGATGTTGATACACCGGTATCAGTATTGCTAGTATTATATGCTTAATAAAATAATTTAACAAAATCACAAAGTTCAAAAATCATGCCAAATGTTTTCTTCTTTAAAATCCAATCAAATCAAAACGAAAACAAAATAAAAATAACTGACCTGATCTAATGTTGTTTATAAGCATAATGTCACATTTAATATACGCATGCTTTTATATAAAATTTAACTAAGATTATGATTGTCAATGTGAAATCGAAAATTCATTTGAATTTGACACGAATAAAATAATTTAAAACATAAATTTTGTCTGCTCTTCTATGCGTTTCATTCGGATTTCTATTGTTAAATTATTGTATTAATTATTTAAACAATATGAGTATATGTTTTACACATTTTTCACATAAAATTTAAAAAAAAAAAACAAAATATGTATGGTAGTTTTTTGCAACGTCATTTTTAATTTGTATTTTTTATTTTTATTTTAATTTTTATTATTTTGCCAAAATTTAATTTCAAAAAAATTGATTGTCTTTCCTAGAAATTTATTAAAATTCAAGGTAAAAATATTAAAAACTAAAAAACAAAACTAATTTTTTAGGATTGAAAATATTGTTCTTATAAGAAGATAGGAAGTTCAGGTTATCATTAAATCACTTAAAATAAGAAATCTCCGGGCATCGACCAAATTCCTAATATCTGCCTTAAACTAGTGCGACTATCTAGCTTTCTTCACAAAAATTTTAAATAATTGTGTTAAAATTGGATATTTTTCGTTAAAATGGAAAATCGCTAAAATAATCCTCACACCCAAGCCAGGAAAACCTCCCGATTCCCCAGATAGTTACCGGCCAATAAGCTTACTATGCGGTTTCTCCAAAATCCTCGAACGTCTGATTAAGACCAGGCTAAACTTACACCTAGAAAAAAAAATCTATTTTACCAACAGTTCAATTCGGATTTCGATCTTTTTTTAACTATATTCACCGCCTTGACTTAATCTCTAAATACATCAAAGAGAACTTGGCTCTTAAAAAGTCAGTTGGCATGGTAACACTTGACATAGAAGGTGCTTCTGATACAGTTTGGCATAATGGCCTGATTTTTAAGTGAATATCTTGTAATACCCCTACTTACATTACTAAGTTAATACAATGCACTATTTTTACGTTAGTCTAAACGGAACTGACTCCAGTAGGAAGCTAATAAGTGCTGGTGTCCCACAGACTTCTGTGCTCGGACCTATCCTTTATAATATTTACACTTACGGCATCTCTTTGTTTAAAATATGTAGTACGCTTATTTTTGCGGATGACACAGCTGTTTATAGTATTGGAAAAACATGCATAGATATATAAAATAAGCTACAAAGCTCATTGGAGTCCCTGTCATCTTATTTCTATCAATGGAAAATTAAGGTAAACTAAAGCGTTGAGCTTCAACTTAATAAATCCAATATTAAATGGGAAAATTCAGTTAAGTATCTGGATAAAAAACTTCTATTCAGTGATCGGTAACACCCTAGACAAATCAATAAGACTGTACGTATCTTTTACCCGTTTATCAACCCCAGATCAAAACTCTCAATTCAAAATAAACTAACCATCTACAAATCGATACTTTTACCTATTATGTTATAAGGGTCAGAAATATGGGGTGGTAGTGCAGAGACTCATATAAGAAGATTGCAGATTGCCCAAAACAAAACATCTCTCGTGCTACAAGTAAATTAAGGCAAAAAACAACTAATATTGCACAGCTACGTGCTGTCAGGTACTTCCCCTCCTAGTTATCGACTAGCTGTCATGAAGTACCAGCATTCCTTTAGATTTAAGTAGTTTAAGTTATATTTTAGTTTTTAGTTTTCTTTTTTTGGTTCAAGGTTTTTAATGCCATCTTTCCTTGGGGAAATTTAAATGTAATAACAATAATGTAAATAATTAATTAAGCCGAAATTCCAATATCGCTGTACAGTAAGTCTAAACTCTGCTAAATATTAGTTGCTTGCTTTAAGCATTATTATAAATGTAATTATATATGGCGCATAAAGCAAATTGTTAAAGTTAAAGTTATAAGAAGATACAATATTATTTCATTTTTTAATTATTATGGTTTGAAGATATTTTTACTTAACTCACTTTCTAAGAAAATCTAGTTCAAAGCCTCTTTCTACCCAAAATACAAAATTAGAATTAGTTTACAGCAGTTTAAACTAAATATTTGTTTTCTTATAAAAAAACCAGGAAATAACAAAAACTTTCGTCTCACCAAAGCTGACGTACACTACATATAATAGATTCTACATATTAGTTACTTCATTATAGATACTTTACGATTATCAATTATTAAGGCATGTGCCAGACATCGAAGACTGTTTTTATGGCGATTGATTTCAATTTATCTGTAGTTCTGTTAGAAAACGCAGAGATTTCATTTCTTGAACTTCTTGAATTCTTTAAATGCAGATTACCGAGGAAAACAATAAGCTACAATTGTTGGTACTTTATTTTTTTATAACTTCAAATAAGGGACAATTTAACCAAAGCGTATTATAAATACGTCAGAGATTTCAAAACCATCGAAAGAGGTTTCTGGCACCAGAGAATTGTAATTAGGTTGATATGAAGTTGAAAGAGATTTCTGGCACATGCCTGTTTGCCTTGTATTAGAGAAGTTATTCTTTCGGGCCTCTCCGCCATTAAATACCTTGGCTGGTTCTGGATAGAATATTAAACAGACCCTTAATAGCATGTTGAAATGAATTCTGTAAAATAAGAATATGTCTTAGATTCTTGGGCACAGTTTGATAAAATAAGCTTCAGCTTTAGGTGGCAATGCTAAAAGCATGCATGGGGCTCCAATTCCGATTCTAACATAAAGATTTCAATCAAAGCTTTTGCATAGGTTAGTCAATGCTCTATGTTATGTTATTTAATGAATGTTTCAGGTTTCGATAATAAAAACTCAATAGATTTAGCTGAAAATATACAGTACAACTTGATATTAGCAAAGTCCATATCATATTGTATATAGAATAGACAATTCGCTAACGAAATTGTGTTCGCTCACAAAATTGTTGTTGCACTCAAAATGTCCTGGCTCCAATCAAAAACCAGGTTGTCGAAAACCGTACAAATTTGTTTAGAGACTTGTCAAGATTCAAACGAGAAAAATGAGAATGCGATTTTTTGTGAGCGAATTGTATTGTAGTTAATGGTCTTTGATGCAAGAGCCCTGCGCTAGTGCACACTAAACCAATACTGATCGTCCCTCGCTCTAACGAACATTGTCAATAGTCACATTAATGATGTAGTTGAATTCGTCAAAAAAGCAAGTGTGAATGCGAATCATATCAGAAGACAAGAGTCGCACGACAGTCTAGCTTCGACTCAATAAGTCCGCATAGCAATAGAACACCCCATGCGTCGCTATCATAGTGTACACAGTGTGATTGGCGACTGTTAAGACTACTTAGTGTGCGCTTAAGTAAGGCTTTAGTTAAAATTCGCAACAATGAATGCTTTAGGTCTGCTAGACACTAGTCAACTCCCAACCAGCTCAATCCTAACTAGTTTTCTTGAATTTCGTGTAGTTATAGTACTTCCATTATTTAATTCACGTCACTTGTAAATTGAAACTATGAGTTTGCTAAACCATTCAATACATATTTCATTGTTTCATTGTCTAGATCATCATGATAAAACTTTCATCTTTCTACTTGCTTCAAAAAATTAAGATTAAAATGCATATGCACTAAAATTGTTGTAGTACTTGCTTCATTCAATCCACATCATAATATTGATCATGCCTTTGATGCATGCTTCTTATGCGTTACAAACTTCAGACTAAAGACATAATACAAAATTTCTCACTAGTGTAGTGAAATGTACACAAATAAATAAATATGTATTATGATGTAAAGAAATGTGTTTCAAATTTCATAGTACCGAGTATTTAAGAAATTTAAATAAAAATTATTAAAATAAAAACTTTTTCTTCTTATCAACTGAGAATACTACAACAATATTTTGATAAGAATATATTTTATGTACCGAGTATACTATTTAATGATGCCATTTACTTTGTCTCACATAAAGAATAAAAACAATAACATCAGTATGTGAGTCCCTCTTTCTTTCTTTTACTCTCTTTAAATTCTTAACTAAGTAAATTCGATTGATTAAAATGTTTCATTTCAATGTGTTTTTCCATAGTTGTTATTTAACTTTTTATTATTATTATTATTGTTGTTTATTTTATATTGTTTACTTTTTAAATTTTATTTCTTCTAATCGATTTTATTTCACACTCACATTTTGGTAATGTGAGTTAAAAATATTATAAATATTAATACTTTTAATGTTCTACTAAATTCAATCATTTGCTTATCAATAAATAATGTTTAATTATCAGAATTGCCTAGTTTTCAAAATTGCCAACTTTTATTTCTATATAAAAAAAAGAAAAAATTATTAAATTTGATGTGATTAAACTGAGCTTATACAAATCACTGATAAGCATTATTTTAATTAACAATTTGATGTGATGTACACTTATTTTCTTATCAATGGTTTAATAACATTTTTGGCATGTGAGTTCAAAGTCAAATGGAAATGACACCAGATTGGTAATGATTTTTAATCAGTTTAGGAACTTAAAAGGGAAAAATTGTGCTTCTATCACAAATAAAACTAAAAATCTATCAAGTTAATCATTTGATTATTATTTCTTTTTGTATAAATTGTTCAAGAAGTTTCAAAATAAAGTCATATAAATGCTAAATGCTGAGTAACACAATTACATGTCAACACCCTCGTATGCATATCCAATATTAAAGGTCATTCATTACATTTGTGATTGAGAACAACAAATGGTCATGTAGTAATTGTTTATGGACATGCCCAACAAAAGCTTAATGCTGCATAAAGTCTACATTGTTGAACACATATTCAATGGAAAAAAAACATCACATCTGTGTGTAGGAGGCATTGCTTTCAACTCAAATCTGGAGATTCCAAACCAAACTGATGTGAAGGTTTGTCGGCACGTTAGAAACTCAGTCATTTACACACGCGTCGCCTAAAAAGCCAGCACCCTCTGGATCTTCCGAATATAATCGCGCTTAAGGCTGAGAATACACCTGACCAGATAAAATGTTTTTCTTTGTCTGATGAAAGTACAGTACATTGTTTCTTATGAGGCAGCATACACCAAAGCAGTCAATACAAAACACATTTTTTTGTCTAAATCGTCAACAGATATGAAAAAAATCAATATACTTATGTATATTCTTTCCTTATTAGTCAAAGATGTTTTGTCTGATCCGGTATCCGATATCAACAAATGTACTTTCTTTCCTTATTAAGTCAAAAACGTTTTGTCATATTCGGTAACTTCGCAGTGTAAGCCCAAGAGATCATGTCTATACTTATTTTGAGTAGTCTTGTAACTATTGCTTTGACCATGACCAACAAACCAAAAGTGTTCACTTTTGAGCGCACAAGAAGCAAAAGTTCTCATGCTTAAGAGATCAAGTATTTCCCTAACAAATGGTACCACCATCATTGCCTTTGTGTGTACCCAACAATGCTGAGTGCTGCCTTACTTAAACAGAAGTCTACGAAGGTAGGTCTTTACATACATATGTAATTGTCCAGTCTATGTAATATCAGGGCTTCTATGATGAATTTCACTATTCGGTGACATTGCTGCATTGTTCCATGTTATTGCCTAAAGCCAAACTGCTGACATGTTCGTCATGAGTTTGATTTATTTTAAAAATGAATTTAAGCCGCGCGGTCTAAATTCATTATTTTGTCACGGCCTTAATTCATTTTAAAAATGAAATTTATTTTCAAGTTCACGCCTTCATCATGATGATCAAGTAATTCCTTGCCAAATGATCATCATGTGCTATCAATGTTTTTGGTCATGCCCAACAAAAGCTTAATGCTGCATAACGAAATCAAAAATCCACATCACTCTCGAGCACATATCCAAACTTCAAAACTTTTGCTAGTATGATCGATCAACGGAAGATATCAATACATATGGTCATGTGATTATTATTTTTTATTGGTCATGCCTATGAAATCATTATATCCGGTGTAAAATATTTAATTCAAATTCTTTTTTAGCCGTTATGATTTCTAACATATTTTTAAAGTAAATAAAAGTTTTATTTCCACAATATTGTTATTTTAATATATTAGATATTTGTTTATTTATTTTGTAGATGCCATATAACAATAAATATACATTTATGTATGTAGAGTATGCACTTAGAAACTATTGTATTGAAAAAAGACTTTCCTTTTTGTTTTTGTTAACACTGCAGCGCAGAAATCAAATCAAATCAAATAAATAAACAAAATTCAGCAAATAAATAAATAAGCAAAATTATAATTTCTTATTAAATTTCATTTACAAAATGCACACTTTTGTGTTATGTTTTATTTTTTTTTTATATATTTCATTTAATGAAAAAAAAAAAATCTTTAAGCTTAAAAACTAATTTAAACATAATTAAAAAATTAATCACAATATAAACGACATTATTATTTGGTAGGATAACTGGGACACAACAAAAGAGGATTTCATTTAAAAAAAAAAAATAACACAACAACACAATATGGGAATTTAGTATTTGTTGGCGGGGAGAGAGAGAGAGAAATGGGAATGCATATGATTATAAAATCATATTAAATCAAAGGAATGATTAATGCATACTTAATTTACTTAACTATAGGATGTCTATAGAGAGCTCTTGAAATGATAACTGACTGGAATCATATGCATTGTACACAAAAATTTGGACCTGGGAGTGAACAATGCATACAAGTCATCAGTTTGGTTTGTTTTTTATAATTATTACAGAGTGCAACAAATGGTGCATTAACAAATACAATTACATATTATATGTGCGTATGTGTGTGTGAGTGGTGGTGTATCACTAAATACATTTACAGCAATATATGTTAATCTTTATATTTATGTATGTTTTTGTTTATGGAAATCCTCTTAAGCATAAAAGACTCCTCCCTCCTTTACCCCTTCGGCTCTTCGGATCTCTTTCATGCTTTTTATATGCCGACAGATTTTTTAATGGGTTTGTGGGCTTTAACTTTTCACTATCTACTAAACCTAGAATGTGGACAGGTTTGTTGTGTTGTGCTTATATGGTGGTGCTGGTGGTGGTGTGAAGTATATTTAACGAGATTTTGGAGTATTGATGAATTGGTTGGCTTATTTGAATAAACGTTTCAGTATGGTTTCGATGGTTTGCAATGATTGTTCTTCTAACAGGAATGAACGATGATTGCCTTCAACTGTATGCACTTCGACCTTCTTTGTGCAAACCTAATGAAAACAAAAAATACAAAATAAATTAAGATCTTTATGAAGAACAATGCAACTTTGCAACTACTTACCTCGTTGAGACGATAGTCCTCTTCAAGTTTGGCAGAATTATCTGTTGGTTTAACTAGCGTCACATTGGACTTCAATTTCAGTGTGGGTTTGTACTTGTCGGCGAGCACAAGTTTGTGATAGAAAGCATTAGCTGCTTTGATTATCTAATAAATAGTAAATTTTAAATATTATGATTACAAATATCTAGCAGGATCATCATTAGTATTAATAACTTACCACTTCATTTGGTTGATTGATTTCGGCATTGATGATTTCAGCGAAACGTTCCAGTTTCTCTTCCCATGTGGGTATAACAAGCAATAGGCGAACCAACTGCAATGATTATAAAAAAAAAATGAATGATTAGTTATTGCTCATGCACCGATGTGATTCAATTGCAATTGACTTACTCCCTTGTAATCCACATTTGCCAAAACCATACCGAAGTATGCAAGACCATATGCCTGATTTGAGTTCTCATCATTGTCTGTATAACGTTGCTTGAAGCTATTCGTGTACCAGTTAACATAGGTTGGCGCACCATCCAACATGACTACATTTGTGACCTCGTTGTTCTTTTCCAGCAAACCAGCCATAACGTAGGTGATCAGACAACCAAATGAGTAGCCAGCCAAATTGTAGGGACCCTTTGGTTGAACTTTGCGTACTTCTGTCAAATAGAAGTTTGCAAATGACTCGACTGAATCAAGTGGAACTTCTTCTGTAAACTGAAGACCATAAGCAGGGCAATCTAAACGTTCAGCCAAGGGTTCCAAGGCAGTTGCGAAACCTTCGATTGGTGAAATGAAGAAGATTGGTGTTTTCTTACTGTCGGTCTTGGCTTTCGTCTTTAAGCTAATGAGAGCCTTGGTTGGCATTAGTTCCTTATAGAATACCACCTGGGTACCATCACCCATTGGACTGGGTGTACGAGATGAAGGATCTGATTTTGTTGTTGTTTCAACGGCAGGTTTGGCATCTCCAGCTGGGGCAGCACCACCATCCATTTCTTTTAAGGCGCCGAAAGTCAGTTGACGAATCTCTTGTGCAGCCATAACAATGTCAAAGTTGCGTTCCAGAGTTTGTTTGATTTCAGCACTCATCAATGAGTCCATACCCAGATCAGCAAGGGTAGCACCATCCTGGACATTCTTCGTATCACGTAGACCAAGAATATTTGCAATGGTGGCAATTAGGCTCACACCAGCCGATTGATCAGACTTGCGCTTTTCGGCAACCACCATGGAAGCTAATACGGGGTGCGGTTGTTGTAGGAACAAATCAATTGTTTGCAGGCATGATGGCATACGCTGGGGCAGAGTACCACCAATGACGGTATCGTTATCACCAAGATTTTCCAACACTAAGCCAGTGTCACCGATAGCGCCCCATTGTATGGCTGTTCCAGGGAAGCCACTGCTCTGGCGTTGCTCACAAATACGTTCCATTGCTGAGTTTGCAAGACCATAGTTGGTTTGGCCAATGTTACCGCGACCGCAGGACACACTGGAGAAGCAAACAAAGTAATCCAACTCCGTGCAAATGGTACGAGAATATTGATCTAAATATTTGGTAGCAGCCACCTTGGGATCGGCGACAGTCTTAAAGTCCTTTGCAGTCTGGTCTTCAATCAGAGCATCGCGTAGCACCGCAGCCAAATTGAAAATACCACCAACCAATGCCAATTTATTGCTGCTGTCTAGCAGTTTCTTAGCGCCTTCGGCTGTGGTGACATCATTGGTGTCAATGACCACCTTAACACCACGTTCCTGCCAACGTCGAATCATCAATGCTTGATAGCCAGTCTTAATGCCCGAACGTGAAGTCAACACAATGTAACGAGCACCGCGTGTCACCAACCAGTTAGTCAACTCAAGACCAAAACCTCCAAGACCACCAACGAGTATATAACTTTTTTCAGGATGCATGTAAGCACGTGGAATGGCATTGATGAGACGTGGTTTTGGTACAAGAGCTTTGCGACCATCTTCCTCGTCGCGTACCTTGATGACAACCTTACCAATATGCTTACCCGAAGCCATGAAACGGAAGGCCTGCTCCACTTGCTGGTCATTGAATACCGATGTTGGCAAAGGCACAACAGCGCCACTCTTAATACCATCGGCAACCAACTTAACAACACGTTCTTGCATTTCCTCTTCACCTTCCATTACACTGTCCAATAGAATACCATGGAATGAAGTATTCTTGAGGAACACTGACATTCCCAATGGACTGTTGTTGCTCAAATCGAATTTGCCAATTTCCAAAAAGCGACCATTCAAACCCAAGCAACGAATTGATGCTTGCAACTTCTCCTCAGACAATGAATTCAGGACGAGATCCACACCACGTCCCTTGGTCTCACGCATGACCAGTTGTTCGAAGGAAGTGTCACGAGAGTTGCCAATGTGCTTGTCTTGCAATTTCGGGAAACGTTGTTTCAAGAATTCACGTTTTTCTTTGCTACCCACCGTCGTGAAGACAGTCAAACCATGACTGAGTGCTACAGAAATAGCAGCTTGTCCAACGCCACCGGAACCAGCATGAATGAGGATCTTTTCACCCTTCTTCATTTGACCACGCACAACCAATGCATAGTACACTGTTGCGTAAACACATGGAATGGTTGAAGCTTCTTCCATAGTCCAAGTAGCTGGAATTTCCCACATCATACGTTTGCTGGCCAAGCAAGTAGTAGCCAAAGATTTGGCAGGTACCATAGCCATGACACGATGCCCGGCAGAGTCACGACCAGCGAATTCTAAGCCCAACACACAGTCTTGCTGAGCCAAGTCACCGGGCAAAGCATCAGCAGCCAATTTACCAGATGAAAGCATAACATCACGGAAATTAATGGGAGCATAGTAGACAGTGCATTGCTCCAATTTGTCCTTGGCAACGGTCTCAGCTTTGGCAGCTTCAATCCATTTTAGGGAAGCAAGATCACCCTTGACAAGAGCATTTACATAGGCATGTTCCACTTGCAAAGTTGCCGTTTCCTTTTCCAGTTTCAAGTGTCTGAATGTACCCCAAGCACCGTTCTTCAAAACATTTGCAATCAAATCCTTCTCCAATTGTTTACGGTACAAAGGCGAAGTCAACGAAAATTTCTCTGATTTGGCATCTTGGACAAAGACCAAACGTGCTAATTTGCCTCCATTTTCATTCTTTATACAAGTCATCAGACCAACAGCGCCTAGGAGTTCTTCGCCTTGGGCAACAATGTACACATACTGTTCACCCTCATTGGCTTTTGCAAGTGCTGCCTTTAAGTCATCAACCCAGTTGAAGTTCTTCTCAGTAATTGTGACCACAATTGATTTGCGTTCCGTCAAATTTACCACACGTCTGGCTAAAACTAAGACACGTGTGCCGCCCAAGGTCTGTTCTTGTACACTGACAAAGCCATATTTCGCCAAAAGTTGACGACCAGTGGTAGTGAAGCTGTTCACATTTTCCTCAAAGATCAGGAAACCATTATCCTTGATGGTGGCAATGCTATTTTCCAAGGTTTTAGTGTCGGGACGTGAAAGTACATCAAGACCAAAGACAAAGTGACAGTTCTGCTCTACCGGTTCCTTTAGAATGTCTTTGGAAATAACACGCACACCAGAATCTCCCAGCGCAGTGGTAATGCCCTCCTCATTGTTGTTTGAAGTGACAACAGCAATGTCACCAGTCAAAATGGGTTCACCTTCGATGAATTGCAGCAAGTTGTTGGCCATCAAAACATCTGGATTACGTCCATTGGCAAGTTCAACACCTTTTAGCTTGAGAGCACCACTGGAGTTCTCAATGATCAGTTGGACAGCCACATCCAAGGCATGGAGACGCGCCCGTTCTAAATTCTCATTTAGTTCGGAGGTATTGACATTTGGAACAAATGTATAACGCTCCAAAGTCGGTGGGTTTTGTGTTCCTGGACGTCTTTGGGCCAGGGAAGCCTTCAAGCCACGTAGTTCTACACCGCCGCTCTTAATGACATTAATATCATCGTACCAATAAACTGGCAGACCAGTATCAGTGAGTGTCTCCTTAGCGGTGGCGTTGACAATATCCAATTGCTTGTTAGGATTAATGACTGCCTTTTCAATGCGCGTTGGCAAATATAGTTCACGCAAATTTTTGCTTAGAATACTGAATTGTAGCATAGTATCCATGAAACTGATCCAATTGTCAACCCATTGCAAGTGACCGGCAGAAGCAATCGAATCGGAAGTGACAATACCACGGAATATACCACCGTAGTCATAACCGCGAAGACGCAACTCCTTGTACACGTCATTGGTGGCCAACTGCTTGGCTACAGTGCTTGCAGTCAAAGGCTCCAGAGGAAGTTCTTCATTGTCGATGTTTTCAGGAATGCTGATCTTACCAGAAACAGCTAAGCTTCCGCTTTCGCAAATCTCAAAGTTGCCAGTACCATCAAAGAAATTAATACCG
Organism: Amiota communis; assembly: GCA_037043315.1. NCBI lineage: Eukaryota > Metazoa > Arthropoda > Insecta > Diptera > Drosophilidae > Amiota > Amiota communis. The sequence continues at coordinate 581,755 of JBAMAV010000934.1, forward strand.
AACTTAACGACTCCATTCTTGTTGAGAATTGTAGCGCGATGGAAAACAAGATTTTCCATGACAACAGGTGTTTTATGGAACTCACCACCACGCATCTTGGCATAGGTCATCCAGGCCAAAGTCATGTAGCCAGTAGCCGGGAAGAGTATACGACCATCGATGGTGTGACCAATAAGATATGCATCCTCCTCCTTTGACAAATCAATTTCAACAACAGTTTCACCAGATAAGGTCTCATTGCCGAACTTAGCCACTAGCCATTTCTGTGAGTGATCCCAGCCGACCTTAGAATTCAACATAGGTGTACCACGACCAACTGGATAGCTGATAGGGCGTACTAGATTCAACACTTGTGGTTGAGCTCCAGCAGCATATAATTTTCCAATGTTAGTGAGGAAAAATTCCACATTGTTTTCGTGGCCGCGCTTAACCAAGCTCAGGTTTGTAGATTCTGGACCCAAAGCACGTTTCAAAATAGCCTGGAGCAAACCATGAGGAGCGATTTCAATGGAAATAGCGTTCTTTGGAATGTGCTGCAAAGCTTCATGGAATAAAACTGGCGATAGCAAATTGTTGACATGGTAGCCAGCCGAAGATTGTTTAGCAATTGGTGTGCTCCAAGCTGATTCTGGGATGCTTGTACTCAACCAACGTGAGGTGCGGTTTTTGGCATTAGGAATGATCTTTTCCAAACTCTTGCGAAGTTTTGGTCCAGCATCAGCAATGTATTTGCTATGGAAAGCGTAGCCGCTTGAGTTGACTGCCTTGGCGAAAACACCCTCGCCATTAAGTTTAGCAACGAGTGCATCAATTGAGTCTTCAGGACCTGAAATTGTGCAGTTATCCACGCTGTTGTGGCACACTGGGAAACAATCGTTTGGTACGCGCTTATGAGCTTCCTCCCAGGTAAGACCGATAGCAGCCATTTTGCCCTTTGTAAGTTGTGTGTCCAAAATGCTCTTGCCACGCCAGAAAGCAGCCAAAACAGTTTGCTCCGGTGTAAAGCAACCATCAGCATAGGCGCAACCCAATTCACCAACAGAATGACCAACAATACCATCAGGTTGAATATTCAACGAGGATAACAAATCGGTGAGAGCAACCTGCACTGCTGCGATGGAAATGAATGAGTTCAAGATATTCTCAAAGCTCTTATCTGTCGATCGAGTAAGTACATCGATGAGGTCAACACCCTCAGGGCGCAACACATCAGCACAACGTTGAATTGTTGTTTTGAAAACATCCAAGTGCATTAGATCTTTAGCCATGCTTGCCCACTGACTGCCCATGCCAGAGTAGATATACCAAATGGGACGTTTCTCATCGGTGCACTCCAAAACTTCTCGTTGCAATGATCCTTTGTTGCTGACAACACTGTAACCGCGATAGTAGTGCAAAGGAATTGGCTTCGAATGAATGTCATTGATCAACTGTAGATACTCATCATCGTTGGCATGTTCAGTGGCCGATTCCAAAAGATCTTGTACAGCCTCGAATGTACGGCCTGAACAGATGACGACCTTTGGTGGACCATCACGTGGTGTAATGGCCTTTGGTTTTGGATTTGATTTAAGGATGACATGGGCATTGGCACCACCAAAACCGAATGAGTTCAAACCAATAATGCCACCATTCCATGGTGTATGCTTATCCACGACCTTTAGGCGGCCATCCAAAAGGCCATATAGATCTGGATTGGGCTTTTTGTAGTGCAAATTGGCTGGCAGAACACCCTCCTCCATAGCAATCAAGATCTTGGCAATTGAGCAAACACCTGAAGCAGGTTCTGAGTGACCCATGTTGGACTTAACTGAACCAATCAAGAGTGGTGTTTGACGATCCTTGCAGAAAAAGTCAGTAATTGAATTAACTTCTTGTGGGTCACCGACCTTTGTACCAGTGCCGTGAGCCTCAACATAAACAACATCATTGGGACTCAAGCCGATTTCCTCATATGTCTCGCGTATCAAACGATTTTGCATACTTCCGATCGGGTAAGTGATGCCTTGTTCCTTGAAACCATCGGTGTTCGTGCGTACATTAAGAATCGAAGCATATACACGTTTAGCAGCTGAGGTGCGCTGAAGCAGTAGAACGACACAACCGTCCGAACGAACATATCCATTACCGGATTCATCGAAAGCCTTGCAGCTACCATCTTGGGCCAACATGTTCAAGCGTTTGAATTGCAGTGACATAGTAGGCTTCAAGATGAGACCAGCACCAGCAACGATGGCTGAATCAATTTTGCCAGCACGCATATCAGAGAAAGCCTGTTCGAGAGCATACAATGAACTGGAGCATGCGGTATCCACAGAATAACTGGGTCCTTTGAAATCAAATGTAAAGGAAATACGATTGGCAAACATAGCACGAGCGCAACCAGTCAAGCCATAGCCATTAACGCGATCGGGATCGATTGTCCAATGTTGTTCTGTTTCTGAATTGGAAACACCCATATAGACACCAGTGCGTGAACCGCGTAAATCAGAGGGATTTAGGCCGGCATCAATGATTGCTTCGTGGGTCAATTCCAGCAACATTCTCAAACATGGATCCATACATTCAGCTTGCTTTTGATGCACACTAAAGAATTGCTGATCAAAGCTTTCCAAATCTATTTCCTTGATTTTACCCAGCCTATCAGGTAAACCATAAAGCCCTTAAAAGAAGAATACATTTATAATTTATTTCAGATCATTATTAATTTTTCATTATAATGTATACATACCACGTTCCCAACGGCGGGGATCATCATTAACCATATCCACACCATCGAAAAGATTACGTTTGAATTCTTCAATTGTCGAACTTTCGGGTAGCCTGCCAGAAAAACCGGTGATTGCGATATCATCATTTAGGATCGGCTGACGAGTCGCATAGTGTCCGCCCAGGTCCAAAGGGGCACTACGCGCATTCTCAGTGATCACTTCTTCAACGGAACGAGCTGGCATATTGTTAGCTACTACTATCTGGTTTGGATCTTGTAGATTGGAATCGTTTTGTTGCTGTTTGTTGCGACGTTTTCGACGACGACGATTTTTGGCTCGAGCACTTTTGCTGCTATTGTTTGGGACGTTATGGTTATTGTTGTTGTTGTGGGAATGATTGGATGTAACTGCAACAGGTTGTTGTTGTATTTTATCCACGCCTTTAAACAGTTTCGAACTATAAAACAGATTCGAAAACAAACAAAAAATTAACTTAGTTTTTAACAAATCACTTTAAAAAATTTCAATTTCATAGGCTCCTAGGCATAATTAATATACTTATGTATAGCAATCATGATTTTGTACTGTATCTGTACTAAATTTTAAGACGAAAGCTCAAAAACTGAAAACAAAGTTTACTAAGAAATACGCGGACGAATATTGCCTAATACATAAGATGGTGGATAAGATGGTTTTAATACCAAACAAACAAAGATAAACCGCCATCTGGTCACTCTAAAAAATTGCATTTGTGCTTTTAACCGGCATTTTATGAGAGAACTTTGCACATATAATTTTCTTTCTCTCTTTAATATGATTTTACTCTCACTCTCTTAATTTAATGTTGCTTTATCTGGTGTATGTATTTTGTTATAGCACAACAAAATCAGGTGATTCTTCTCCAGTTTACTTTCCAATATGTTTGGGTAGGTTGGTTAGCTTGATTTAAGCGTGAGTAAGAGGGTGCTGACCTTTATCAAGTACAACTACACTCACTTTTGGCCATTTTATGTTTGCAAACAATAATTTGAAAGAGTGTTGCAGCATTCGTCTCTCTCTCTGTATGTCTCGTGCAACTTTTTTGTCCAACATTTTTAATGTTTTTGCTACATTTTGTTTTGTATTGCTCTTCGTGCAAAAGAGACGCCGGTAAATCGTCTTAACAAAAAAAATAAAATAACACAAAAAATTGTGGCAGCGGCAGCATACTACAAGAAAAGAAAACAAAAGCCTTCGTTTCCATTCGGTAAAAAAATCGTACGATTTCTGCAGATACACACACTCTGACATTCAAGCACATAATCATACATACTTGCTAGGGAAGCGTGTTTCGGAAGAAATTCAGCTGTCAGTCAGTGAAACATGCGAAAGCATTATTTGGAATACAGTGGCGGATTCATTAATATTTTAATGATATTATAAATTACTTGACAAATTGAGAAATTACTTATTCATGTCATGAAATGTCTTCAATTTTTCATATTAAATAGAATCTCTTTTGTTAAGACACACACACACACACGTATGTCATGGAAATGCCAGCTGGCAGCTGCTGATAGAAGAATTCTTCTCATACCGGCTTTTTTAAGTTTTGGAAAACACCTACTCCTACTCACGCTCTCTTGTCATCAAACACTCTCCGTTTCTCATAAGCTCATACACATTTAAGCAGCAACAATCACAACTATAGGCGGCAAACATCGTATGATTTTAGTCAGACTGAGTAGCAAGCAGTACCAGCAATACCAACAACAACAACATAAGTATGTATGATTGTATATATGTTAAAGCACTCTTGCTCTTCCCTTCTCTCCATAGCTTTTTTACTTGCACTCACTACTCATATAAAGGCGCGAGTGAGATAAGGTGGCGTGATGTATTCAAGTTCAGTTAAGTTCTTTTTTTTTTCCTTATTTTTGTGTTTATTGTTATTATTAATGTTGGTGTTGTTCTTGCTCTTATTCCAACCGTTGCTTAGTAACGCAGAAAACAGCGAAAGTAGTTGAAATTGTGTATAGCTCTATATCTTTTTGTTTATTTGAAGAACTTTTGTACCTACGACTATTGTAAATACGATGATTAATGTTTTTTTTTTGTTATGTTCAAAAATATTGTCTCTAACTGTTAATCAAAGCGTTTAAAACGGTTTTGTTAATTTTTGCATTTGCTGCTAAGTATATTTAAAAATTATATACGGAAATTTTCTTCACTTCACTTGATGCAAAAGAATAAAACAATAACAATAACAAAAACCATATTCTGTTAAAGTGTAAAATTTCTCATTTCAGTAAAGCCAGGCACAGACAGACACATTTTAGTAAAGTGATTCGCGCACATCAGGCGATATTTCTTTTAAATTGCGTCATACAAATACACACTCACACACATACTATAAGCATATGTACGTAAGTAAATAGATACCCACAGTTTGTGTTTTTGTATACCTATGATTGCAATTTACAATGGCTCATATTACAATATTGTTTAGAAATAGTAGATTTTTATTTAGAAAAAGCACGCTTAAAGCGAAAATTTAAGGTTTGTTTTATTTGTTAATAACAACACACACACTCTTGCTTTTTTCTTTTGAATTAATTGTGTATTTAATAATAAGTACGTTTTCTGTTCGAGTATATTTGATATGCTCTTGAAATGGAAAATATTGAAGCTGTTAAGAGTTCTTGGCTTAAAAAAAATTCAATTTCCTTTATGCAAAATTTGTTTAGAAAGATTATCATCTGCCATATGCATGCATCTTGATAATTATGTATCACGTTTGCATGCACTGATCTAATTGGCATATTTATTATTTTCTATTAAAATTTGGCTCATCACCCTACTCTATCTATCACTACTATCAGCAGCACACACTACTGTAGACCGACCACCTTTGACATGTTCAATGTCTATTATTTGCTTTAACTGATAATAGAGTCAGAGAGAGAGAGAGAGGGAGCTTTACTTGGTTGATTATGACAAAGTCGCGCGCCACTACCCAGATTATAGCATACCATATGTATATCACCTTATTAATATAGAACTAAGCACTTAATAATCATAAGAAAAGTGAATAAGCATACAAAATACTCAGGAAGGAATGACGAAGACATTACCAACTGCCCCCACTGATGGAGCTTTTATCAACAAAATCGAATTTCCAATTATTTGTGAGCAAAGGGCAATACATTTTTTATACACTTTACAATTTGTGTTGATTATGTTTTTCTAACTATTAGATAACATAAGATGTGTAAGAAGACTAATATAACAAAATAAAAAACCGTCATCAAGTAGCGAAAATGGAACGCTCATTATTAAGGGTAACTCAAAAACTACTGTTCAGATATTGATCAAATTTATATGGGACCACATGACAAGCACCAGCTTTTAAATAAAAAAGAATCATCAAAATCGGTTTGCCTAGACAAAAATTCTGAGGTAACAAACAGATAACTAATGGTCAGATCTTGATCAAACTTATATGGGACTACATGATCAAGCACCAGCTTATAAATAAAAAAAGAATCATCAAAATCGGTTTGCCTAGACAAAAATACTGAGGTAACAAACAGATAACTAATTGTCAGATCTTGATCAAATTTATATGGGACTACATGATCAAGCACCAGCTTATAAATAAAAAAGAATCATTAAAATCGGTTCACCTAGAAAAAAGTTCTAAGGTAATATACATAAAAAAATACAGTCGAATTGATAACTTGAAGTTGGTTAAAAAGAGAAATGTTTTAATAATAATCTTAATAGAAGATTCACTATAACACCCCGCTATATGATTTAATGATTTTCTATCAACAGACTCTACATACTTAAGTCCTGTGGGAAATTATTGGGAATACATATATAATTGTTTAAAAAACCTATATATCCTCACTGAAAAAGAAGTGAATTAAAATTTAAAAAAACATGTTGTTTTTGTCTTTGGCAACTTTAATTAAATCATTGACTAAAATGTTTATCATAAATCGACCGAACCTTTTTAATTTTATATAAGAAAAGAATACTTAGAAATTCACATGCTTAATTAGTCGCAATTAATTGTCTGAAACCATAGAAAAGCCAGCCAGCCTGCCTTACTTACTAACTGATTGACCTGGCTGCCGATGGATATACTTAAGTATGTATATATCTACAAAATACATACAATGTATATACTATATACTACATATATTATCTGTCAAATCAAGTTCCGAAAAAAAACGAAACACGAATTTGTTTCGTGTTTTTTTTAATGTAGGTTTGCATGTCGTATTTATTGTAGTTAATTGACAATTAGCGATAATCATGCAATCAACCAAAAAAAGATCATATTGAAGAGTGACAAATTCGGAAACGGCAGATTTTACGCATTCACATTCTATGAATAATTTACACGTGTATTAAATTCTAAATGAATTCTAATTAGAATTTTTTTTAAATTAATAAACTTGTTCTAAAATTTATTCAAAATATAGGTCAATTTTTGAGCAGATGATCCATACAAGTATTTAATAAATAAAATTTATATGTATTAATTTCATATTTTTTGGGAATTTATTTCGCTTGAGATAAAGGAAATGTATCCACTCTATTTATTTATTGAAGAACACATATCAACCATTCAGATTGATAAAATATGAAAATTTATCTGAAATTTTTGTATATTTAAGTAAGTGGCCTTAGTACTTAGTTATTGGTTATGAGTTAAGGAAAAGGAGATAAAACATGCTTAATAAGGGTCTTCAGTGATCTGTTTCTTGTCTTTGAGAATTGAAGAATAATGGTGAAAGGTTTGTTATAATAAGCAGAGCCGTAGGCAGTACAAGTGTCCGTGCTCCTTACAACATTGTAACTAACTAATTTTGATAGGATTCTCTTCTCTTATTTCTGCGAAAAAAAAAATATCTTTTCAGAGATGATTAGCTCCCATCTTTCCCTTATCAAATCTAATGATGAAATCACATAGAATAAAGTCTCAACTACTGGGGGTTTGATCAAAACTTGAGTAAGTCTTGAAAAGAAAAGAACACTGTAGTCAAGTTAAAAGTTAAATAAATAAAAAAAAAGAATAATAATTTATGAAAATTCAACCTTCAAATGTAAAATCCTTGAGGTAGAAGTATATATGTGAAATGCTAAGCGAAACTTGTTTTTGTTTTTATTTAGAAAGCAATTGAATTTTTGAATAAATTTTACAAATTTTATTTTCAAGGTCTGGAAATAAATTTATGGATGAATTTTGATGTAGTATGTACGTACATACTTAGTAACAAAGGTAAACACAAATATGAAAACAAAATTATATATTGACTTTGTCAAAAGTCTAAAGAAAATCAAAACACCACATCTACCATGTATAAGTATAGTGTATTACAACTCTCTTTTCTATAAAAGACAGACGGACTAATGGAAAAACAACAAAAATATGTAATTACAAAAATCATGGAGTCATTTTATAACGGCAATTTTCAAAGGCGGTTTCATTAAATTGCTTTACTAAATTCACGAGATGATTACCCACTCACATTATAATGTACACTAGAATTTTTAAATTTATTAATTTTAAATTTATATTATTTTCTTTCTAAATTTGATATCATTATTATTATGATTAAAATTATTATTATTTTTTTTCTCTCGTAACTTCTTCCGGTTTCAAGTAAGTTTCGTCATATTGCAACACACACAAGTACATATTCATACACAAGCTTACACGCAATGGGCGCATGTATGGGTATATAATTTCCATTGTATACATACCTAATATCAGGCGATTTTCTGTTTTGTCCTTTTTGTGTTGTTCCTTCGCTACTTGTTGTTGTTGTTTGGGTAGATTTCCGCTACTACTAGTTGTATATGACTTTTGTTCTTACAAGACGGTGTAAAAGTAACTTGACGACTAAATTTTTTACTGCAGTTGGTCCTTTCTGCTTCAATTATTTAGTCGGGAGCACTTCAATTAAACCTCTCCAATTGTATGAGTTTTTTGTTAAGCAACAAATTTTTCCTTTTAATTTAAGAAAATATTTGCTGTCTTACAAACCTTTAAAAAATTTTAAACAAATTTTAATTTTTATTATTTGATGATTTTTTTCTTATTTAATTCTTTATAAAGTTTTGCCTGAATTGAGAATTTTAATTTTATAATTTTGAGTTAAAATTTTCTAACACTTTATTAATTATCCAAATGCTGCAATGCACCAAAAATTTTATGTACTTAAATTATTAGTATCCTTTTTCTGTTCAATTCTATATAATTTCTTTTTATTTCAATTCACTTGTTTTTCTGTTTTTTCTTTTTTTGCTTTCTTAATTTCTTTACACTCACTCACTTTTTATATTTTTTTTGCAAAATAATAATAGCGGTTATTAACAAAATACCGTTAATAAGATCAATGCAATCAATCTAAGAAGACAAAACTATAGACAAGAGACAACTTGCCAGAACGAAATGTCAATAAAGACTAGTGGTTCAGCCATCAGGTGAAATCCGTTTATATATGCCCATGCCGAGTATAGAGAAAGAAGAGGAAGAACTGTAAACAGCAATAGCAACACTAATGCAACCTATACACATGCACAGATACCGACACCGACACTGATACCAAGTGAAAAGCACGCAAGAGCAAAAGTCTCACTCACACAAAGGCGTGTATGTATGGTTCGTTCGTATGATGGGGTGGTCTGAGCGTAAGTTTATGCACATGGGCGTATTAAGGGGATTTAAGAGAGATTTTTTATTGAAATAAAGAAACATAAAATATTTATTAATAGACAGTTGAATAACAACAGTAAAGGGAAAGCTAAATCTTCTATCCAGTATTTATGAAGACCAAAAATTCACCAGTTTTTCGTTATAAAGTCATGCAGAAGTAGGATTCTGATTGTTGTCTCTTTTAATGTTTCTAGACCTATGATTTTAATCTATCTAGTTTGGTGTTATTTTAAATAATACACCTAAAACTAAAAAAAGAGAGTTATATTCACCGATGCCTTCGACTCTGGGAACAGTTTTCAAATGTTAAAACTCAGATGGCTTAATATTTTTAAAAAATATAGTCCTAGCTCTTCCCAAGCTTGTAGAAGCATCCAATATTGTCATTGACTGAGCCAGTGGTTTCGCAAGAACATACATAGTTGTGGTGTAGTTTTCTAGGATGGTTAGATATGGTACTAGTTCAAGCTCAGACGGTCATAAGATCTAGTGTCATTTGCACAGAATAGAACAGTGCGGCCAGGTTGCATTAAACATGAAACCAGATCTCAGTGTTTTTGCAACAGAAACAACTACTTTTGACTTCTTTTCGGTGCCGTCTTTTCTTTTTCTTTTGATTGCTTAACAAAAGAATACAGACCAACACTTTGAAGTCTTCGTCAAAACAAATTGTGGGAGCAATATATATTTTCACCTCAAATTTTATTTATTTTTAGCTTCTATCTGAATTTCAGTTTGATTTTCCACAAGGATCTAAACAGTCTCACAGTTCCAGAAACAGAACAGTACCAGAACGTTGTGTACTGGAGTCTGGTACTGTTCCGTATCTGTCCTATGTGACACCGCGCCATAAGGAGATAGATAGATAGCTGCTCGCTGCAGGGGCGTGAAGCCTTAAGGGCGAATATGATGCCTGGCAATGGGAGACCCAAAACAATAGTCTGTGCAATAGTTATCAGCAGGTGGCCATCGTGCAAGTGGTATTGATGTGTGTAAGACCCAACTAAATAAATTTCATCTTGGATAAAATAAAATAATAAAAAAATTATAACCACATTTGTAGTCAACCATATAAGCATATCTGGGTATTCTTTTGAGGAGTTTTTGTTTTGTGACCTCTTTGCTCAAGAAGGCACTGTTTATTTCCCCAAGTTGGCCCTAGGAAAAAATGCCCTATGGTAATATGAAAAAAAATATGTTTGCCTCGACACTGCTATGTGCTGGTGGCCCTTAATAGAAAATTACATCTGTGTTTTCTCTCTTTCTCTCATCTGAGTGTATCTGTGTGGGGGTATGATTGTGTTAGTGTGTGCTTTCATGCTCTCTTAAGCTTTAAGAGCGGATTTCTATACAAAATGATGTGGTACTGTATGTAAATCAAATTGGAAATTTGTAATAAATTGTCTATTAGCAAGTGTAAAATCGCTGACACTTGTTTCTTTTCAATAATTTACACTTCCATATGTACATATGTATGAATGTATGCATGACTGTATATGTATTTGTCCAGTTTATTATTATTGTTATTTATTTTTTTTTTATGTATGAATTTATATACATTTTAGTTTATTTGATTCTCAATTTAATTCTTCTTCTGATAAGCAGCACTTTTCATTCTGTTTAGTTCATAATTCATTTAATTTCTTCTATGTATGTATGTATATGGAGATGTATGTGTGTTTGCGTTTGTATTCTCAGTAGTAGACATCAGACCACTTTTGCACCATAAAATGAACCAATGGGCAAGATCTTTAAACTGATAACTATAGATGTTTTTGTTGTTGGTGTTGCTATTATTATTATTATATTACTATGTATAAACTAATGTGTATTTTTTGTTGTTGTTGCTCCTCCAACTGCAAGTTCATGGATTTTTACTGTTGTTGTTTTGATAGAAAGCAACGCAACACCTTATACTTACTATATGTACTAGTAGTTCGAGAACAAGATTTTCATACATATTATTATTGTATTTTTGCAATTTCTTTTTATGTATAGATAGAACAATTTCTTGCTTGCCACGCCACTCAAAGATGATCAGCATGCATTATGGTTGATATGGAATTTTTGGTATTTTCTTATCTATTGGAGTTCGCACGCCGGTTGCTCGGCTGACTAATCAATAAGAAACAACAATAACAAAAAAACAATAACAAAAAATCAATAAATAGTACAATGGACAACATTCTGGTAATGAGGCTTGTAGCGTGATCTGGAAATGTTTTGTCTCGGACTCATTAAACAATAAGAAAAACAAAACAAAACAATAAATGCGTGATTTTCGTCTGGTATGATATGTTTTATATGTAAGTATGCAGATGATTGACTTACAGACAATCGAAAGCCGGCTGTCTGGATTTAACAAAGAAAAAAAAATCCTAATAGATCATACGATACATTATTTTGACCTATCCCAATAAAATAATGTGTAACTCTTTTTTTTTGTTTTAGATTGGCATTAACTGAATAAATAGTTGTACTTCTTATTAACGGATTCTTAGCCCATAACAAGGCTATTTATTTTGAAACTTAAATTCTATAATAAAATAAACTTATGTTAAATTGTATTATGTCTAAAAATTGGCTACTGAATGAATTTCGTTTTCAATATATCTTCAATGATCTGCAGAGATTGTGGTTCCTTTAGAATAGAGCGATGACTACCGTTGATAACTTTTATATCAACAAGATTGCTGCAGATCTATTATAATAAAAAAAATATATAAATAAATAAATAAATAAAATTTTAAAAACAAAATTGAGATATGTATTTTAATATTGGATAATCATACCTTTCTCAAGTTATAGTCTTCACACATTATAGCATTGTTTTCCTCGGATTTGATTAGTATAACTGCTCCCTGTAGTTTTGCGGCACTGGTATAACTCTCGGAGAGTAAAAGTTTCTGTTTGAACATGCAGGCAGCTTTCTTGATCTGTATATTAATAAGAAATCTGTAGAAATACCAAAATATTCTATGGTATAATTACTTACCACTTCACTGGATTGCTTTGTCCTAGAAGAAAGTGTTTCCGCAAGTTGCGCCAGTTTGTTTTCCCAAGTTGGCAACTCCGTTAATTTGCTCAACATCTTAATGGTAAATCAAAAGATTACAAATTTAGCTATAATTTTATGTTAGTAAAACTTACATTATGATAATCAATATCTGCTAACATGGCCCCGAAATAGGCCAATGTCATAGCCTGTTGTTTGTTTAAATCATCAGTTTGTTTTTTTGCTGTTTGCACATAGGAACTAGCCAAAGTGGGTGCACCATCAAGCATTAGAATTTTAACATGTTCCTGTAAAGCCTCTAACTGTAAACCAATAGCATGAGCCAATAAACAACCAAAGGAGTAGCCAAGTATATTATAGGGACCGTGCGGTTGCACTTTGCGAATATGCGCCAAATAGAAATCGGCACAAGTCTCATATGATTCCAATGGTACTTCTTCGGTGCATTGTAGCCCATAGACAGGACAGGCGAGGCGTGCAGCTAAAGGTTCCAGTGTTGTAGCGAAGCCTTCAATAGGCGCAAAGAAAAATACAGGCTGTTTTTTGGACTCAGCAGGTGCCTTCGACTTAAGACGCACCAGCACCGTTTTGGGCAATACTTCATTGGTGAATACCACTTGGGTCTTATCTTGAGGAACTGGACCATTACTTGTTATGGCGTTTTTAGTATTTACTTCAGGTGTTGCTACCGCTTTGCCGTTCGTTGCATCGTTATCGATTTGTTTAAGTGCACCAAAGGTCAGCAGACGTATTTCCTGAGCCGAGAGCACTAAATCGAAGTGACGCTCTAGCGTTTGTTTAATTTCCGTACTCATTAATGAATCCATACCGAGATCAAAAAGTGTTGTCTTATCCTGAATATTCTTGACATCACGCAAACCCATTATGTTAGCAATGGCGGCAATAAGACTAACTTTATTCGAATTATCTGATTTGCGTTTCTCAGCAATGACCATAGATGCAACTACAGGGTGTGGCTGTTGCAGGAACAAGTCGAATGTTTCTAGACATGAAGTCATGCGTTGTGGTAATGTGCCACCTACAACTGTGTCATTGCCACCCATGTGCTCAATAACTAAGCCAGTGTCGCCAATGGCACCCCATTGTATTGCGATGCCAGGAAATCCATTTGTCTGACGTTGTTCGCAAATGCGCTCCATTACCGAATTGGCTAGACCATAATTCGTTTGACCAATATTTCCACGGCCACACGAAATACTTGAAAAGCAGACAAAGTAGTCAAGTTGCGCACATTGGATGCGAGAATATTGATCCAGATATTTTGTAGCCTGCACTTTGGGTGCGGTGACTTTTTCAAAGTCTGCTACAGTTTGATCTTCGAACAGGCCATCCCTAAGTATTGCAGCTAGATTAAAAATTCCGCCAATGGGTGCCATGTTATTGCTATTCTCAAGCAATTTTTTACAACCATTCGGTGTGGTCACATCGTTCATGTCCACAGATACATTGACGCCACGCATTTGCCAGCGGCGAACCATTAAACCTTGATAGCCTGTCGTAATACCGGAATGGGAGTTTATCACAATGAAGCGTGCACCACGTGTAACCAGCCAATTGGTTAGTTCTAAACCAAATCCACCCAAGCCACCGACAATAACATAACTCTTCTCAGGATGCATATAAGTTCGTGGAATGGCATTGATTAAATGTGGTTTGGGCAAAACTGCAGTCGACCGATTCGTTGTTGTCTCTTCATCACGTACTTTAATAACAACTTTGCCAATATGTCTTCCAGAAGCCATAAACCGGAATGCCTGCTCCACTTGTTTGTCTGTGTAGATTGTAGTGGGAAGCGGTAAAACGGCGCCACTCTTAATACCCTCGGCTACTAAAGTTGCTACCTGACGTTGCATTGATTCTTCACCTTCCATCACACTGTCCAGGAGTATACCATGAAATGAAGTATTTTTCAGAAAGACAGACATGCCCAAAGGGCTATTATTACTGAGGTCGAATTTTCCAATCTCCAAAAAGCGACCATTAACTGCTAAGCAACGTATCGATGCCTGAAGTTTTTCTTCCGCCAAAGAGTTAAGAACTATTTCAACACCTTCGCCGTTTGTCTCGTTCATGACTAATTGTTCAAAGGAAGTATCACGTGAATTTCCAATATGTTCGTCTTTTAATTTAGGGAAACGCTGTTTTAAAAACTCGCATTTCTCCTTGCTGCCTACCGTTGTGAAAACCGTCAAGCCATGATGAAGCGCCACCGATATAGCAGCCTGTCCAACTCCACCGGAGCCAGCATGTATAAGAATCCTCTCACCCTTTTTCATTTGTCCACGTATAACTAAAGCATAGTAAACTGTTGCATAGACGCAAGGCACAGTTGATGCCTGCTCCATGGACCAATTCTCGGGAATTTGCCACATTAACCATTTATTGGCCAAACAGTTGGTAGCAAGCGATTTGGCAGGTACCATTGCCATGATGCGACGACCGGAAGAATCCCGACCTGCAAATTCTAGACCTAATACACAATCCTGTTGTGCCAAGTCCCCTGGCAATGCATCGACTCCCAGTTTACCAGAAGCAAGCATAATGTCGCGGAAATTTAATGGAGCATAATAGACTGTACACTGTTCAAGGTTCTGATTAGGTTTCACCGACTCACGTGGACTTTCGATCCATTTTAGTGAAGAAAGATCACCTAAAGAATTGATAAAGAAAATCAAGTAAAATGTTAAATTAGGGCAACAAGTAAGTAAAGGCGTATAAAGGCTTGATAAGTGGGACTCGAATACACACCTTTGGTTAACGTATTTATATAGGCTTGCTCCACCTGCAACATTGGTTGTTGGCCTTCTAGTTTCAGATGTCTAAAAGTTCCCCAAGTATTAGACTTCCTTAACACATTGACCACAAGATCAAGAGACAGTTGTTTCTTGTAAAACGCCGATTCAAGGGAAAACTTTTCGGCAGTTTCATCCTGTATGTACACAAGACGTGCCATATTTCCTCCATTCTCTGTTTTCAGACAATTCATAAGACCCAGAGCACCAAACTGTGCCTCTCCTTGTGATATAATGTACACAAATTGGTTATTCTCGTTAGCAGTGGACAACTTTGTCTTCAGTTCATCCACCCAAGCAAAATTTTTCTCAGTGACATAAACTACAACAGCGTTTCGTTGACTAAGGTCCACGGTGCGTCTAACGACTAATAAAACTCTATGACTATTAAATGGTTGAACAAGAACCGTTCCCAAATGATACTTATCCAGCAGTAGGCGCCAATCCTCTTTGTAGCTATTAATGCTCTCCTCCAAGATGAGAAAACCATTTTCTTTTATTGTTGCAATACTGTGTTCCAAGGTCTGAATGTCTGAATTTGCGAGAAGATCAGCAGCATATAGGAAGTGGCAATTCTGTTCAACTGGTTCTTTACATATGCTCTTTACGATAACACGTATACCGGCCTCTGTTAGTGCATCAGCAACTGACCCTAGATTATTGGTATCAACAGTAGCAATAGCTACGTCACCAACAAGTATTGGTTCATCTTCGATAAGTTTTAGGAGTTTAGAGGCTACTAATGTTTCTGGATTGCGTCCATTCTCTATTTCCACACCTTTCAATTTTACAGCACCGCCAGAATTTTCAATTATAAGCTGCATAGCGACAGTTAATGCAGCTTCCTGTTTTCTCTCGGGTTGTTCCTGTGCGCCAGCGGCATTTGAAGTATTCGGTATAAAGGTGTAACGTTCCAGAATTGGCTTACTTTGAGCACCTGGACGACGTTGTGTCTGTGCCGTCTTCATTTTATGTATCTCAATACCACCGGATTTGATTACCGATATCTTCTTATACCAGTGTACCGGCAATCCCACCTCTATTTGTTGAGCTTTTGCCAACTTGCTTATTTCTTCGATATGCTTGACAGGATTTATGACGGCCCGAGAAATGGCTGTTGGCACATAAAGCTCTCGTATGTCATTGCTTAGTATGCGGAATTGTAACATGGTATCCATGAAGCTTATCCAGTTTTCAACCCATTGCAAATGACCTGTTGTCGCCAGAGCATCCGAATTAATAAGACCCTGAAAGAGGCCGGCATAGTCATAGCCACGTAATCGCAATTCCTTGTAGATATCCTTCGTTAGCAACTGTTTGCAATTGGTGGTACTGGTGGTTGGTGGTTTTAAATGTAACTCTTCGTTCGCTATATTCTCTGGTATTTTAATCTTGCCCGATACGGCCAAACTCTTACCTTCACAGATTTCGAATGTGCCGTTACCATGGAAGAAATTGATGCCAAGTTTGACAACTGCATCTCGATTAAGGATGGTAGCACGATGAAACACTATATCTTCCAAGATTACTGGTGTTTTCAGATAGTCCATTCCATGTTGTTGTGCATAGGCCATCCAAGCAAGCGTCATATAGCCTGTGGCTGGGAATAGAATGCGTCCATCCACAGTATGACCAGTCAGATAAGCATCCTCTTCTTTGGATAAATCAAATTCTAAAACAGTGTGTCCGGATTGACGACCGTTCTTAAATTTGGGATATGTCCACTTTTGTGAGTGATCCCAGCCTATTACTGAGTTTAACATGGGTGTGCCTCGCGCGACTGGATATCTTACCGGTGGTGATAGTTTAAGCACCTGTGGTTGTCCTCCGGCCGCATAGAATTTTCCAATATTACTCAGTAGAAATTCAGCATTGTTCTTGTGCTTACGCTCCATTAAGCTAACATAGCTTACGTCTGGACCAATCGTGCGTAGAATAGAGCGGAATAAACCATGTGGAGCTATTTCAACAATAATAGCATTTTTTGGTATGTATTGTATTGCTTCATAGAAAAGCACCGGTGATATTAGATTGTTAATGAAGTAGTCTGCCGAAGCAAGCTTCGCTTCCGACGTATGCCAGCTACTCTCCGGCACACTTGTGCTTAACCACTCATTAGAACGCGGCTTTGGATGTGGAATAATACGAGCCAAATTCTTGTGAAGCATCGGAGCAGCGCCTGCAATATATTTGCTGTGGAAGGCATAGCCACCAGAGCCAACAATACGCGCAAATACACCTTCAGAATTCAGTTGAGTAAGTAATGAATCCATAGAAGCCGTCAGCCCGGATACTGTACAATTGTCTGCACTATTATGACATACAGCATAACAATCACTGGGCAAACGTTTACACACTTCATCCCAGCTTAAACCAACGGCTGCCATTCGGCCTTTTGGCAATTCTGGGGTTTCCAGTACGCTCTTGCCACGCCAGTAAGCGGCAAGTACAGTTTGCTCGGCCGTAAGACAACCATCCATATAGGCTGCACCTAGTTCACCAGCAGAGTGACCGATAATACCATCAGGTTTGATTTCGAGCGCTTTCAGTAAATCCGTTAGTGCTACTTGGACGGCCGCAATGGAAATGAAAGAGTAGAGCATATTATCAAAGGTACTCTCCGTGGAACGTGTTAACACTTCAATTAAGTCTATATCCACAGTGCTTAAAACTTTTGCACAATGTTGAATAGACTTATTGAATACCTCTAATTGCATAAGTTCTCGTGCCATGCTGGCCCACTGACTTCCCATGCCAGCATAGACAAACCAAATTGGACGTTTCTCTTCATTGAACTCAAGGACTTCCTGCTTCAAAGCTCCTTCTTTTTCGTTTAATACCACGTAACCACGGTACTCATGTAATGGTATCGGTCGCGTGTGAACATTATTAATCAGGGACAGTAAATCATCATCATTTCGGTTAACGGTGGCATGTTCCAGCATCATCTGGACAGCTTCTGCTGTGCGTCCAGAGCATAGCACTACTTTGGGAGGTTTAACAACTGAAGCAATTGTTGTTGGCTTTTGTTTTGGATTTGATTTCAATATAACATGAGCATTTGCGCCACCAAACCCAAAGGAGTTCAGACCAATAATGCCACCATGCCATTTGGTGTTACGATCTATTACCTTTAACCGACCATCAAGTAGACCTTGTACCTCTGGATTGGGTTGTTTAAAATGCAAATCGCCGGGTATGATGCCTTCCTCCATGGCAATTATCATCTTGGCCAGAGCACTTACACCAGATGCAGGTTCTGCATGGCCCATATTCGATTTGACGGAACCAATCAAAAGCGGCTGTTTTCTATTCTTGCAAAAGAAATCCGTTATCATATTAGCCTCTTGATTATCACCCACTGGCGTGCCACTGCCATGAGCTTCCACATAAACTACATCATTGGGACTCATACCGATCTCACCATAAGTTTCTTCCAATAATTTGTATTGCATACGACCATCGGGAAATGTTACTCCTTGTTCTTTGAAGCCATCCGTATTGGTTCGTACATTTAGTAATGAGGCATATATACGTTTGGCATCCTGGCTACGTTGCAGAAATACCACAGCACAGGTATCAGCTCTTGCATAGCCATTTGCACCGGCATCAAAGGTTTTACAGGACCCATCATCACTAACAATACCCAAACGGAGAAATTGCAATGCAAAAATCGGTTTCAAAATTAGGTTAACCCCAGCGACGATAGCATAGTCAGAACGACCAGCACGCATATCGGCAAAAGCATGAGAAAGTGCCACCAATGAACTGGAACAGGCGGTGTCTACAACAAAACTGGGACCCTTAAAATCAAAAGTATATGATATGCGATTAGCGAACATTGCGCGTGCACAGCCTGTCAAGCAGTAGCCATTTATGCGACTTGGTTCCATGGCTGGTATTTCGTGTTCAGTCTCGACAAAAGACAACCCTACATAGACGCCAGTACGTGTGCCACGCAACGTTGTTGGATTTAAACCGGCATCTATTATCGCTTCATGAGTGAGTTCCAGTAACATGCGCATACAAGGATCCATTACTTCGGCCTGTTTTTGATGGACACCAAAGAATTTATCATCAAACTTTTCCAGATCTTCATCCTTCATTTTGGCCATTCTTTCGGGTAGACCATAGATTCCTAATATGGTAGTTGATTATTCTTGAACTTTATCTCACAACCTCCCACTGACTTACCGGCTTCCCAGCGTCTAGGATCATTTGTAACCATATCAATGCCATTGAGTAGATTTTGCTTAAATTCTTCAATATTTGAACTTTCTGGCAATTTGCCTGATATACCCGATATAACGATATCATCTTGCAGTGCATCCGTATCTTTCTTACTCGGCATTTTGTTTCTTGATTCTACAATTTTTGGAATATTACAAAATAAAAAAACGATTTAAATAGACTTTAATATTTATTTTATATTATATCAATTGATTGTATCGCTTAAATAATAATATAGCTTCTTGAATACAATGGTTTCAACAAAGTTCTTGTTGAGACTCGATAATGAATTTATATGTCAGGCCTTAAAATACTACCACAAAACCAAAACATTCTCGACTTTTTGAAATTGAAATGCATATATAAATATTCAGTGTTTATTCCCTTGAAGGCCAACAAAATAGATTTACATAAAATACGTGCAATTTTTTTTTGTTTTTACTCGTTTTTATTCGTAATATCATGCCATTGCGTTCTGGATGACTATGACTAAATTTGCATAAACTTAGGCGTCATTATAGAACAAGAAGTTATTTAACATTAATTAAGTTTTTGCTGGGGTATATATCATTAAAAATACCTTTATATTGGAATATTGACATTATTGTTTTTTTACATTTTTCTAGATATACTTTCATAGAAGATACTACAGTCGAACTTCTTTATAACAAACTTCTTTACAACGAAGATCTACCTATTACGAATTGATTTCGCTTACACAATTTTTTTTCTTCTATTTTTATTATATATAGATGTCCTTATAACGGTTAGAGGCCAATGTATGAATGCAGTGGTTATCTCCCTTAACAAAGTCAAAGTTCATAGACTGGACGGGATTTGGATAGAAATCCTCTACCTGCATCAGGAGCATTGTATCAATAAAAAACATGACTTTCTGGCTTGATTGATGCTGCTTTCGAATAGCGTCCAACTTCCTAAATATGGCTATTAGTCCATTTCTGTTCACCTCTATCAACTTATGGCCACAGTTTCTCAAAAACTCCATGGCCAACGTTATTGATATTTCACAGGGTGAATCGGTTAGAGCTTCGAGCACATCTAAACCGATAGTAGTATGGGCGACTCTTTGATTTATCAATTGACCCAAGAAAATCAATTTTATCAGGCCCCTTGTTTCATCATTCTGGTGGACGGCCCTCTTAATCTCTCTCATTAAAGTTAACAAAAGATATTCAGAAATATGGGGTAATTCCGCATTGATGATGGACATTAAAGCTGCATAGATGTAGGCTAGATCGGGTATTGCTGCTTGCGCCTGCCTGATGGAAGAACAAAAGGTTTCCACCATAATGTTCTGCTGGAGCAGTCTTCTGGCAGTCTGTTGTATGTTGTACAAATTTAAATTGAAGATCTCATCCTCAACAAATTTCTGAAGGATGAATTCGTAAGGATCGTCGGAATCTGTTAAGTTCTCAATATCAATGTACTCATCTTCTTCGACTTGAGCATTAGAATGATTTGGTTCTTTATCCTCAACAAATTTCTGAAGGATGAATTCGTAAGGATAGTGGGAATCTGTTAAGTTCTCAATATCAATGTACTCATCTTCTTCGACTTGAGCATTAGAATGATTTGGTTCTTTATCCCCCATGTGTTCGGTCTCCGCGAGTACCTCCATGAGGACCTCTATATGCTCGGACCTTGTAGGGTCTCCCATATGCTCGTTCTCCATGAGGAACTGCATATGCTCGGGCACTGTGCGAACCTCACAACAATTGTGTAGCATTATATCGTCGTTTGAAATCATTGTGAAGTTGTTAGAACTTTAAATTATTTCCGCTGGCTTTGCAATGATCACCAATGATGTTATTATATTATTGGTAATAGTATAGTATTTCAGGTTATTGAAGATTCTATCAATCGTGGAATTGCAAATAAAACTCGAAATGATGTTCACTTGAATGATCCTTGATTTAAACTGTAACTTACTCTCCGCAAGCACTGGTATTTATATCCTGATCGCTTATGATATTACTCAAGATATCCTTTAAGTTTTTTTTACTAATTACAATATTATTTTTCCAGGTAGTAAAGTAATTAACTAATTATTTTTTAACTACGATATTAATATTCCAAGAATTGGGTTCTTTAATGAAATTAAAAAAAAATAAATTCTACGTGACATCGTACGCGTGATAGAAGTGAAACTTCTTAAAAACAGACAGACAACGTATTTGTTTTGAGATGATCTCTATCTCTCTCTCTCTCTCTCTCTCTCTGTCTGTTAATACAAAATATTCTGTCCAGATAATTTAGCTAGTCTGTCTTTCAGTCTGTCCGTCTGTCTATCCGTTTGTCTGTATGTTGCTTTTGATTTCTTTGGCGTGTGTAATTGTTGTTATTGTGTTTACGTTTGCCGTCTATCCCCTCTTGGCCAAAGATTCTGTGAAAATTTCAAGTTTCTACCTAGTGCGGTTCATGAGATGCAGAATCAGAAAAACGTTACTATCTGTATTTTTTCACTCAAAATTTGTAATAAATTTTTGCCCAACGCCGCTAAAGAAGTTTTACTTCAAAAAAGAAGTACAACATTTATCATCCAATGTTGTACTCCAGCTCATCCTTACGGCCCATTGTGATGTGAGGATGTGCTGGATACTATCCATATCCTCCTCCTCTTCACAGCTCCGACAGAGGTCATGATATGGAACATGAATCCTAAGGGCCATCAGCCAGATGGTGCAGTGCCCCGTAATTGCTCCTGTCATCATCCGAATCATTTTCTTGTTAAAGTGTAGGAGCTCTGAGGTCCTCTTTGGTTGGTAGCAACAGTGCAGCCGGGCTCAATTGCTCGCTTCATGCCTGCTAGATCCATAGTTTCCGGATTTAGTCCTGAGAAGATACCATGTAATGGTCTATGAAGATCACTCATCCGCCATTTCATTATCTAGGAGACCAGAATGACCCGTCACCCAGATTAGCGTGATTGAATGCTGCCGAGTTTAAGATCGGAAGCCAAAAAGATAAGGGGCAACTCCTGGATCATTTCAAATCATCTTAATTTCTTTTGAGATAGATAAAAGATAGATAATCTACGTCGGTAAGTTGGAGGATGGTTTTTGTTTTAATAAGAGACTGTAGCCTCGAGGCTGAGTTGAGTAGACCTTGGCCGATTGTTGTCAGGTCATTTTGGAACGTATACACACGACCACTCAGGGAAAACATGGTTGTGGATGTGTTCTCAACGAGATCATTAAGTCATCGAGTTGCCCGGACCAAATTTACAATTGACATCATTTTAATTTTAGTTTGATCAAGTACAAACGATAACAATAGTATCCAGTTAGTGAATTATTGTTTCGGTATCATGCGAATTCGTTATAGGATAGTTCGACTGTATATCAATAAAGCTAAGTAGCCAACAATGTAAGTGTTAATGCATATATGTATGTACAAATGTATGGAAAGACGAAAAAATGATTTGTATAAAATGCATTTTGCAGGCGCTAATCGTATGATCGGTAGATCATTTAAAAATTTTGTTGCTAGCGGGTCTCATAGATTAAATTCTCGCGTGCAATTAGTTGAGATAATGAAATAAAAAAAAAAATGTGTAGCTATGTATAAGTATGTTCCAACTAGAAAGATTTGTTAATAATTGTCAATTTTGGTTAGTTTAAATAGTTATATGATTGAGACTGACCCAAGTGAACAACCTGAATTAAAAATACCCTTGGAGAAAGTGAACGCTTTCAGAAACCCATATTTAAATACACATGCCTTTAATTATGTACTATATGTAGATTATATTCAATTCGTTGTCGGCATGAATACTTTGACTTGCAATTCAACTTTGATCGCGTCTTAAGTACAAGGAAAAAACAGTTTTGAAGAAATTTCTGAAGCCAGATGTTAGAATTCAAATATTTGAAACAGTCCACCACCATGTGGCTTTCTAATAGAATTCTATTTTAAATTCCGATTTAATTTAAAATATGTGTTCGTTTTTCGTAGACTATATAAAGTGGAAAGCGGAAATTGAAAATGTTGAGCCTATCGGCGCTATTACACATCAAATATCTATAATATGGAACAACTTATTTTTCATGAATTATTATAAAAGATTCAACATTCTCGGCGATTATATTATGCAGCAGGTACGTACAATAAATACAATACAATATTAAATCGGGATATTTTCTTCCCTTCCAATTTATTTTTTCATATAGTTTTTTTTTTTTTTTTTAAACTGTGAAAATTTATAAGAGTTAAAAGTGGTATTTCTTTCTTAATTTTCCAATCTTGTTCGTCTAATTTAGACAAAGGGCTTAAGCAATCATCCGTATATAGCACTTTATAATTAATGCCACTAAAATTATGTGACATTATAGACAAATAATTCCAAAGTCTTGTCATGTTAAAAACTAAATCGTTCCAGGCAGGCGCGGCCATATCTTTAGTGTCATATAACAAAAAAGATTATCCTAAACAGGCTGTCTGGTTGTAGCGAACTCGTTTCATAGTTCATTGGTGGTGCATATGGTAGAGTGCCAGTCTCGCACTCGCTCTTGGACTCAACACAGGCATTACGCAATTTCAATACGTAACAACATTTAATCGGAATATTTGTCTTTCCTATAAATTAAGGTATTGTTCGCATACAAAAGTGAGTCCAAACAGTTTGTGTTTTCTTTCAACCAGGAAAATTTAGTAATTGTCAAAAACCTTATGAACTCAAATAATTGTCATTATGATTATGCACTGTCTTCCACATAAAGTCCTTCTTTATTTGGAAAATACTTTGGTTTTTTCAGTTTTCCCAATAGCTTAGGAGCATAATACGAATACGAGTTACTACTCTTGATATATTGGATTTACAGTCTTTACAATCATTAGAAACAGTTTAGTTATTTAAGATTGCGACTATGTACTGTATTCTAGAAACTCAAATGGGGAATAATTATTCTCGTATAAATTGGATTTGTTAATCTTATAATGTTTTATACCGTACTTAGCAAAGAAACAAAAAACTACACAAGTTCATAAAGTTCCCATAAAATTAGCATTTACAATGGAAATTATTCAATTGATCGCGCCACTTTTATTGCATATTTTAAAGCACTTAAAGAAAGAATATTGAATTGTAAGAAGATGTGCCATAAAATCCTTTGCAATAATAAAATATAAGAGGATCCTTTATGTAAAACTTCAAACATTTTATATATGTTATTATACAATATTAATTTATTGTCCTTGATTGATTTCAGTTTACTATTTCACTTGTCTTATCATCATTAGTAGTAAGTATTAATAATAATATGGTAGTGTCTCTTATATCTTATGATAATATCCTTGCACTCACTTTGAATGGTATTTATTTTTGTTTTTTATATATTTTTGTAAACTTTTTTTTTTTTTCTTAAGGATAATAGCGCTTTTTATAAAATTACCACTTATTTTTTATTAATAAAGGATACAAAGCTTCACGCGCACTAGTATTTTATGTTGCTTTGTTATCCAAAGCGCTTTTTGGCACTATTTAATCCTTTTTATCCTTATTCCGTCTAAATATTCTTTCACCGTTCCGAATTCGATACTGAACACATTGTCAACGTTTGCACATGGTTTTATGCACTCGTTGGGTGGGGAAAAAATGCCCATGAATTTGAATATATACTATGTACGAGTACATATATGTACATATATAAGCAAGTCAGACCAGACCAAAACATTACCATATCATTCATTACTGCATAAAAAAAGATTCTAATTAAGCATATGTAATTGAAACCTAAATACAATAATCAATGTTAAATAGAAATTTGTTTTAGTTACGCATGAATGAAATAAGGGGAAAGTAGAAAAAAAAAAAATAAAATGGTAACAACAAAAAGAATATAATATAATATACGAGTATGTACTGAAATTGGGATACATGCAATTTGCATTGATGAGCTTAAGACGACAGACATTAGATGTTGTCGCCGGTGTTGTCCATGGCGTATTTGCATGGTTATTGGGCATAACATAAGCGTGGATCACTTATGGAACAGGTGCTCGATGATAATAAATAATACCAAGAATGTATACATATTCATGTATAGATCGATCGATCTACCATTCTTATAACAAAATTAGAATAAACTTTACTTAAAGCGAATACACATAATCTTTAATTCTGTCTATACATATGACATTGATTGAATACCACTGATACATATACAAAATATATTATAAAAAGATCCATATTTATAGACGACTGGGGAAAAAAACTACACATATTTCTCTGGAGAATACACATTATCTAGAATTACCAAAATTCGTTCAATGCGAAGAGTGCAAAACGAAAAAAAAACTTTCCATTCTCACTTATTAACATTGAACGAGGACGCGACACCGACTTCTTTCTTCTCTTTTACACTCCATCAATCTAAATTTACCAATGTTTTTTACAATTGTTCTGGTTTGGAGTTGAAATTGTGAATAGTAAAAATAACATAATGACTTATGTTAAAAACTGTCATCGTTGTAACGTCGTTTCTTGCTGCCTTTGTTCTTTGTTGCCTGTTTCTTCTTGGCAAGTCTCTTGTTTTTTGGTGCAGATGGAGCCTTGTATTTCTTAGCGACAAGACTGCGAATTCTATGTCCATGAAGATTAGAGCGCTAAAAATTTAAATTAATTATAAATAAATTGTAATTGAATATCAAGAAGGACTTTGGTTTCACCAAAGATACAATTCAAACAAAAGTAATTGAAACGGCAATCGAAATTAAAGTCCTCCATAGAAAAACTAATATTTTAATGATCCTTATATACATGTTACTGTAATTCTAACACAAAATGTTATGTACACATAAGAATCCCTAGCTATTGAATTAAATATAAGAAGAGTTACACTTAGAAATTTTCATCTTTTTGGGGATATGTGACAGCTAAAATGTGTACGATGATGATACGATCGAACAATTATATTTTTGGATAAAATATGTTAATTTCTGATTATTATTTTTATCCTCAGATAGCTTAAAAAATGTAGTGAAAAATTTAGAATTTTATCGTGTAATCCAGATTGTTAAGTAAAATTTGATCTATGTAGAAAACACAAGAAAGGAAACTGCCTCAATCGGAAGCAATCGTCTATAGCAGGGCTGTGGCCTGAATGAAGTCTGAATGCGGCCCAGACGCGGAAATAACTTTGACCTGCTGCTCTGCGACTCTTTTTTTTTCTCGCCACTGAAGCACACTGTCGACCTAATTCTTCCAAAGCCCTGGTCTATAGGAATCAGTTGAGTCGCTTAACTAGGACAATTGATAAGGTGAACCGTATTTTGGACATCAATTGTTGTCGGAGAGACCTATACGTTCTTAGTAGCACTGGAGTATAAAAGACCAGACCTAACACAACACTATTCTAATGGGTAATTAACTAATGCCTGATCAACTGCCCTCCAATATTTCGCTGCCCATCCTATGCACTTTGTGTGTTATTATAATCAACAAAACAAACCAACATAACAGTACCATTAAGGCCGATTATGAATGTCATAACCACCAATATAATGAATACGAACCTTCTTCCGCTCAAGACTTAATTTTTTTCCAATGTGTGAGACGTTTCTCTCGATTAACTGTGAATTTGATTCATTTTTAAAAAAAGGGCTTCTGTAAGAAAACCTAACACATACGAGATCTCCGGAAAACGAAAGCAACCCCATATGGTAACCAATGTTGAATGCATATTCGATTTCCTGCTTTATCCGTTTAGCTGGTTTAAAATGCTTTAGCAAAGTATTTTTCATCTCATGTACAGACATGGCTATAAAACATTAAGTATTCTTATTGCGGAATCTGTTATATAGATTTATAGATTTATATTTACCCAAAGTCGGTTGACGGCTTAATATATCCAAGACATATGGCAACATTGTAGAATTTGCCCCATCCTCCATTGTAGTATGCAGCTTTTACTAACAACTTGAATTTCGTGTTCCGTAGTAGTTCAAAATCCAAAATTTTTATAACAAAATATAAGGGAAAATTGTTCACTAATGTGTTTAACTAGCAACTAATAAAATGTTATATTTTCACAGAAAACATAAAATAAATCCAAAATTTTTATAGCAAAATTTATGAAGAGAACTGTTCACTGATATGTTCTACTAGCAACTAAAAATATAGATATAAAATTTGACACAAACCAAAAAAATAAAAAAAATTGTGCCTACTTAGATTAAAAAAATTTAATAAAAAAAAAAATCATTCAAATTGTGGCTACTTTGATTGAAAAAATATACTAAAAAAAACCATTTCTATGCTTCAATGACGGCCAAAGTTGAAATATGTAAACCTTATATTGCATTTGTACTATGCATAAAAATGAACAGAACTGTATGTGATTTTGTTCATTGAGTTCAATAGCACTTATGATCCTCATGTAATCACAGCGCTCCACACTGGAGAATTTTAGCCTTTAATATAATAAAATTACTCAAAAATTGGATCAAAGATAAATTGATTTTATGGTTTCGCCTCACATGTGCAGTATATCAAATCAATCTCCATTACTTGTTAGTGATGACTTTTGACATGGGTGTAGTCAGGATTTTGTTCAAGGAGGGGCACACAAAACTTAATTGTTTTCCAACAAATTTTACTTCATTTGATATAGTAATTCTTCCGATTAAGTATGAAAAATGATTTGATTCAAATGTTGGCCGCAGCTGGCTCGGTAATAGGCCATCCTGGAACATCAATTTTTAAGCCCTTTGTCCACCGTTTCCTTGTAAGTCTTGGCAATTTCAGCGCGATTGTTTTGTTTGAAGTGATCAAAAAAAGTCCAGCAGCGAGTAGGCTAATGGACATCATCAAAGCTAATCACACGGTTGTTGAATCTTGTGCGCAATAGGTTGAAGATTGCGTCGTCTTGTTGAAACCATAGAGATCATATTCAATTTCTGCCACAAAAAATCAGTTATTATATTTCGATAGCGTTCACCATTCACAGTCACGGCGTGATCTTCCGCCTTTTTCGAAAAAGAAAGGACCAATCACGTCATCACTTCAAAATTCGCACCACACAGTGGCTCAAGCTGGATGCATTGGGCTTATCCCCAAATTCTGCAATTTTGTTTGTTTACGTAGCCGCTGAGACATAAATTCGTTGAAAAACAATTAACTTTTGTCCATTTAACGAGGAAAAAAAAAACGGTTCAAGGTTCTTCACAAAATATCGTATTAACTTTTGAAGATCTTTCGACCTTCGAGACAATTTTAATTTGGGGGGTTGTGCTGCTGCCCGTACCTGGCTACGCCCTTGACTTATGAATATATAGAAACTTCACCGTAAGGTTAAATAGATTGAAGAAGGACGGGAGATCTAATCAACTCGTCATTGCTGGCTTAAATGGGCCTTTTGTAGCAGTTCCTCTAAGAGTATGTTTAATTATTAGGAATTCCAAGATTTCTTTAGGAGATAAGCCTGCACATTGTGTTTGTTATAAGGTAATGTTTGACTCTGGTACAAATTATTATGGTAAAGTTGAAATTTCAGCTTAAATTTAACATTATTTTAATAATACTAGTAATTAATATTTTCAATTGTTTAGCATTTACTTTATCATCCTTATCACTAGAGTAATCAAAGATCAAGGACATTTAACTACTTAGTATTGTGTAATCCAATAGTAATATGTAACAATTGGAATTTGATGTTTCTTGATAAGAAATGTATATAGTTTAGCGGTGAATTAAAGGTGAGTTCCCAGATGAACGTCAACTGAAATGCGTCAACAAACATTTGCGAATGCACCTCATAAAGTCGTTGAACTTACGTTTTGACGTCATACAATAGAAATCTAAGTAAGATCACATCTAGTGTATTTTTGAACTATGAACATTTGTATTTAACAAAACAATAAAAGTAGTAAGATTCAGCAATTATTAAATAAATTACCATATTGTATATTAAAATATTTAACAACAACTTTGAACTATGTACATTATAATTAATTAATGTCAAAGTTTCTTAAGAAACACTTACCAAATAATTTTAAACAACAAAGTTATAATATTTTATTATACCTACTTAGATTAAGTTCATAATGTGACAACAACTTTGCCACGCAAATGTCCTTTTTGTACACGGTCAAAAGCTGTGGGTAATGCATCGAAATTAAAACTACTATCGATAATGGGCAAAAGCTAAATAAGAAAGAAATCTTTTAATATTCAATAAAACACAAAGTAAATTAATTGGATACTAACCTTTTTATGGTCTACCAAGTTTTTTAAGAATTCAATGCCTTGTGGCGCTGGTACAAAGAAACCCCATTTCACTAGACCTCCTTGTTGTGACAAAGCTTTTGCATTTGTCTCTATTAAATTGGCAACATTCTTTAAGATGCCTACTCCCAAACCAGATTGATCAATATTACGTAACAGTGGTGAGCTTAAGGTAATATATTGTCTGTAATCAAATTTAATATGCTGAGCATATTCAGATCCCTGACCTGCGCAATCCAAAATGATATCGTATGGTGCATAGGTACACAATGTTTGCATTGCTATCGGATTACTATAATCGACTACATGATCGGCACCAAAACTTTGTACCAGTTCCACAGCATTTTCACTGCAAGTTGCTAAAACTTGTACGCCCTGCGATTTAAGTATTTGTATGGCCAGAGAACCAACACTACCGGAGCCACCAAGCACCAGTACACGTTTATGTGCGCCACCACCACTGGAAGTAACAGCACCACACACACAACCCAAGCGCCCAGTAATATAAAGACTAGACCAAGCTGTTAGACCGGCATACAAAACACTGGCAGCTTCAACATGATTAAGGGCGCTTGGTACCCTAGAAATCTATAAAAATAAACACATATAATTAAATAATATATAACTGCATAAGAGGAACTATAAAAACTCACACAATATTCTGGTACTGTAACATATTCAGCATGCGCACCACTAGCATGCACTGGCACTACGCCCCACACACGTTCGCCCAACTTAAGTTTTGTATCACTCACACCCATGCCTTTCTGCACTAGTTCACCGCAAAATTCACGACCCAATGTTAAGGGAAATTCTATACCATCTTCTTGACATCGCATTGCATTTAAAACTGTTGCTCCATAGCCACCCAACATGGCAACATCAATAGGATTCACACTGGTAGCAAGTACCCGCACCAGACACTCATCAGAGCTGCGTATTTGTGGAATTTTCAGATTGTTGGTATATTGCAGTTCTTCTAAACCGCCGTAACTGTGTATTTGCCAGCCGGACATTTTCAAATTTGTGCCACATTTTGTTGCCGCCGGCAAAGTAGAAGCTTTGCGTATTGCTGTATCTTTTATTTTAGAGTTGATATACCGGCGTAGCATCGATAGCGGGATTCGTTGAATACTTTGTTGCATCATGTTGTTATTTTGTTTATATTTATCACAAAAATAAGAATACTTTGTATCCGTTTTTATACTAAAACAACAACAGCAACAGCTGAAAGCATTCACAGTGAATGGCAATAGTAATTACCAACATTCACAGTGAATGGTTAAAAACTATACACGGCATTCACAGTGTATTACTTTTCAGTGCTGCCAAGGTGTTTTACATTTCCATGAACGGAAGTTTTCAAATAAATTCATAACAAATTTAACGGGTTTTCGGTTTTAATAAAATCACATCACATTTTTGCAAATTAAATATTCTTTGTTTGTTCAACACTTTAGACTTAGTTAATAAAGCCAATTATAATAAAATAATTTAACAAATGATCATAATAACGAATTTCATTGTTCTCCCTTACATCATACAAAAATAATGGGTGGAAAAGCCTCTTCTTTTTAGTAAGCACTACAATAATATACAATAATGGACATCATCATTAAAAACTACTCAGTCGTTTATATCGTCGTCACATATTTTTTCCGTCTAACTGAAGAAGTATATCGAGTCGAGCACATTTCGCAAATCAAAATCACCTTTTTGTGGCATCTGCTTAAGCACACGATTAAGTTGTCGTTTAGACAAATCCTCAACAGAACCATCATTTGAGAATTCACTAAAATGATTAATAATTACATAAGTATATGATTAATATTTCAACAATCATTAATAAGTACTTACTTCTCTTTAAAGCTATATTGTCTTAGCATGAATTTTGATAAATCCTCCAGTATAGGTTGAGAGTGTAAAGCAACAAATTGCTCTCGACATATTTTATTTAAATCTGGTACTGTACAAGCATGAGTCCAAAAGCAATCGTGCACCGAAACAAAAGTCAAACCTTCACGTTCGCAATGCAACGAGGTAAGCATCATGTGTGATGAATCCAATGAATGAATGAAATTGGGTGGAAATGCGTTTTTTTGCTTAAGTATATTTGGTCTTTCGTACATATCCATGGCCATGTTTTCTGCTATCCGGGTACCAGTACGCGGATAATGTTTGAATTCTTGACGACTATATGGCTGAACAACAGGTAAACCAAGCGGCGTACACCACTCGACATTCTGACCACAAGTACCAGATATATAACGAGCACATTCCGTAAACCAATCTTGAATTTCACGTGTCGATGTAAACATTTCACGTAAACTTTCAAAAGTTTTTGTTGTCAAGTAGGTTGAGGCAGGCCAAACCCAATCTTTGGGGAACTCATCGATATCCTTCAATTGACGCGCAATTTGTAGGCGAGCACCATAACGTGTTACTCCATATACCGTTGTCATGACTGTCTGTTTTATTACTTTTCGTCGCACAAAACCATTGAGGGCTTCAGCCACATGTAATCCATTTTTGGCATCTGTTCTTCGTGATTTCTCCACAAGGGCAGCAACTGCACTATAAACATCTTGAGGTATGGCAGCAGGTGCAAGATTCACACTAATTGCACCAGCCTTGTCGCGACCCAAAGCAGCATAATGCTGTAAGCCATTACATGAGCCATCCTGGTGAATGGGGAAGCGACTAAGGTATTCAGCTGGATTTGGTGAACGATAAACGTTTGCAATTTCCATGCAACATGCCAGCGTTTGCCATGGTTCATCGGATTTGGACCACCACATGCGACCCTTCAATGGATTATCTGCAGAATCAAGTATATCGGGCATCACTTCTTCGGCATACAGTAATCGTTCACGCACTGAGTCACGTTTCTTTAGACCAGTCAAATTGATGCAATGCAATTTAAGCCAACTGAAACCATCCTCCCCCAAAGGTTGTGCCTGATCAAAGATCAACATGGACCGGGCTAAATCGGAACCCAAATGATTTAGATGTGGTGGCACAGGATACACACGTCCACGGAAATCCATATTATGTGGCAACCAGAAAACTTTATCGCGGTACTGAAAAAAAAAGGAATATTTCCAACATATAAAATGATGCTGAGATTTCAGATCTTGTTACTTACGTGATTCGCTAGCGATAGTCTGTAGAGTGTATCACACCATAAACTATACATTTCAGCTTGTTTGCGTCTATGACCTAATTTCTCTCTAAACTGTTTTGCGCGTTCAGCATTTGATACATCTGAGTCTTTGTCTGGTATTTTCGGTAATGGAGGGAGTGAACTGGGTGGTTGTGGTACATCTAATTTGTTGTCGCCACCATTCTGGAAGACATCAACAATAACATCAAGCAGTTGAGTATTGACACGCCATGGTATGCTCGCCAGCTGATTTAATGAATCCAATGCAGGATAAAGATGCTGAGGATTTGAATTATTTATGCGTTCCCATTGTTGTATGGCTTGATGAGGTAAACGTATCAAATCGGATTTATTCAAAAGATAACCACCATTATGAGGTGTACTCCAGGGTTGTGGTGGACAAAGCATAGGAACTAAGTTTGAATCAAAGGTAAGCGTTTGTTGGCGTGAAGCACGTAATAATCTTGATAGCACTGGATGTGGTTTGACTTCTTCTTTAACCAAGCGTCCTTGATTTCGGAATAGCGTATAAAAGGCAGGTAATAGATTTTGTTGTTTCGTTTTTGATTTTTGTCTCATAACATGAGCATCGATTTTAATGTCACGCATTAAAATATTATACAAAAAACGACCAACACCACTCAGCACATTTGATGGCCATTGCATTTCCAAAAGATCCATACTTGGACCACTCTTACGATGTTCGTGTATTAGACGCTGCCACATTTGACGTGTATTGTCACTTGTTTCACCAGCTGACCAGATATCACAATAGGAACCATAAATTTCACCAATCTTTTCCAAAATACCATTTCTTTTCTTCTGTTCTATTTGATATTTCTGTTGCACCTTTTGTCCTAGTTCTCTATATAGTTGACCAACTGTAGGACTAAATGTCTCAGAACCTTCACCAAGTTTGTAAATCTCTTTAACTAATATATCCGCATATTGTGTGGTATCCAAAGTTTTTAAGTAGGTATAGAAATTCATATATCCATGTGGCTTGAAGCGAACTTGTACCCGCAATGAATTCAGATCACGTAAAATAGCACTACTAATTTGTATACGCCACTGATGTTCGAGGTCCTTAAGTTTTTCACGCTACACAACAATAATGTTAATTCATTTAATACCAAATTTATATAATTAAATTAATTAATTAACTTACACAAAATTCAGCATTGGCAAATTCTTTGGATTTCTCAATGGATTTAATTGTTATGCTGCCATTCAATTCAATTTTTAGTTGTTCGCGTGCTTGTTCCTTAAGAAATTCTCTAGTATAACCACGTTTTGAATTCATAATAACATTTCCTTGGCTGTTCGACTTATGTTTTTCTCCATTTTCTATTTCATCCACTGAATTCACATGCTCATTTAAATGATTCAACAATATATTATCGTAACCCAATTCTGGTGGACTATAGATTGGCTCAAAATCAGGCAGAACACGTCGTATAGCATCTAGGGCAATATCACGTTGATCTGCTTCAAATACTGAACGATTCATAATCTGATGAAGTGTGTAACCCTTTTGGTGGAAAATATTAAGTAAATAAATATTAACAATTTTCATATCGTAAAATTGATTTACTTACCATATCTGCTGCTTGTTTTATATAATCCTCAATTTGTTTGTTACCATTTTCACTAGCCTCTAAGCGTCCCAAACACTCAAATATTGCCGCAAAAGTTTGCTCATTAAAACTTAATCCATCATCTTTCATTAAGGCGAATATATTTTTGAAATTCTCATAGGCTCCCTTTTCCGCATAGCCATGTAACATTATATTGTACAATTCTGTGGTCATCAGGGTACTCGGATTCGAATGGTTAGCTCGTTTTGTGCGTGATCTATATGTGTATATGGTTGATAAGGCACGATTTAACATGCCCGCGGTAACGCAAACATTCAGATATGTCTTTAAATTTATAAGTAAAGCACGCTGTTTGGCTAGACTTTCTTGATCCGCATTATTGTGCACCTTGGATTTGAATCTAAAATGGAAATGGAAAGTAGTATTTATTATATGTATTTCCCTTTATTTTGTGTATGGTCTAAGGGTATTCTTAAATTCAACTGAAGGCTGTGAAACCCATTTGATCTAGTTGTTTGCCAATAGGATGAAATTATCTTCAAAATGGCAACAAAATATACATACTCAATGAATTGAAATAAAAATAATCATTTCCAAAGCTGTAAGCTATTACCAAACATATAATTATATGGATGATGAAGGAAACAAAGAAACTATGCATTAGAACTCACCGTTTTTTTGATTTTGTTGTTAAAATTGTTTCATCAGCAGTTTTTGTTTTTATGGTTTTTTGAATAGTTTGGAGCTCATGAGTGCTTAGAAATGGTTCCAATGAGTCTAATTGATCAGCAGCTTCTTCGACTTCCATAAGTTTTGTTGGTGCATTTAAACTAAATAATCAAAATATTGAAAACAATTAAAAATTCTTTTTATAAAATTAAATAGTATAACCTACCTATAATTAGACAATTCAGGTACATCTTCTTCCATACGTTCTTGTTCCATTGTTTCGATTATTTCGCGATAATTTTGATAGCTTTTCAGAATGTTATGGATTTCTTGGGGATTACTTATAACTCGCTTTGTATACTCATCTTTGCCAAAGAATAACAAGGGTTTCTCATCACACAAACTGGTTTCCAGTAATCTGGTATCCAATGATTCTAGATTCAGTTTTTGATATTCTATTGGTTGCTCCCTAAATGATATCGTTGCCATCTCTTGCTTTTTAGCCTTTTTTGCTTTTGCACTAGCTTTTTTCTCTTCTTTGGCGCGCTTTTCTAAAATCTGCTGTTGTGTCTTTTGTATAAACTCTGACAATTTCTTTGCCTTTAAGCGTTTAACACGAGATTTGCGTTCACTGGCAGCATCTTCAGTCACTGAAAATGGAAAATATGCTTCAACAATATCAAATTGTAGAAGCTAAATATATTCCAATTACCTTCCAATAATTCAACATATTTAGCATAACGTGGTTTTCGCAAACGTTTTCTCTTTTTAGATAAGTCAGCAGCATCTGTTTGTGTTGTGGTAGTTGATTGGGCACGCATAATAGTAGATGTCGTCATCATTGTAGTTGCTGATGGCGCAATTAAAAGACTAGAGGAGGCACTGGTTGAGGTCATAGGCGTCGGCGACGGCATAAGTGAAACTAAAAATTAAAAATTATTTATGTTATACGAACACAAATTTTATTTAGAATACGCACCATTTACTGGTTGCAACAGTTGGTGATGGATTTGGCATTGCATGAACCGCTGCGCAATGCCTCCAGCCGTGCCGCTGCAACTGGAACCCAATGCCAATCTACTTACTTTTTGCATTGCCGCATAATTTATGCTTAGCAAACGATACATTTTGACACTTACATGTGTAGAATCCTTTGAAATACATGAAATTCGTTGAGATTAATTGTAAATTAACGGTTTCTCTTTCATTAACTTTTATCTTGCATAATCTATTTTCTATTTTGTTTGCACTCTTTCTAATTCCATGCGTAGAATTTATCTTCTTCTTCAATTTCTGTCTTCACGTGCTTGACAGTGTTGGAAAAGAGAGTTGAGTAACCATATACTGGAATAACAAACGAGTATTTTAATCGTTATATTAATTTTAAATACATTTGAATCAAAAGCTAAATTGATTTGTTTAGAAACTTTCAATTAAAATTGGATTGTCCAAATACATAAATATTTTAAAATTTCTATTGAAGGAATTACAAAATAAATGCATGTATTGTGATGATTCAAGGGTCACGTTTCATTTAACATTCATCTATAATCACTACAAAATGTTCTTACAAAGACTTGGTAGAGGCTTTATTGTAAAGAAAGATTGCAAGTATAGTTAATACAATATAATTAATAAAAAGAGCTATGAATACAGCAAATTAGATAATATCGTTTGCTTCATAATAATGAAACCCATGAAGAAATGGAAATCAATTCAAATATAGGTCATATAAAATCAATTAATTAGAAGAAGTCGTAATTCTATAAATCATTTAATTTTGATTGGGTTCAACAATCAAAAACGAGTAAATTTTTGTTTTATTTGAATCAAGTGCAAATGTTTCATTGATTTGTATAGAAAGTTTCATTTGAAATGGTTATGCCAATTGAATTGTACTATTTTAAATTCTGTGAAGAATAAGTTACAGTTCTAATCCATCCACCATCCAGATAGGCGACATTTCAAATTAAACTTTGACAAATGCAAATATACAATCATTGAATACGACGACGAGAAAGTCAGAGCTTAGTATATCTGTTCAAAGAAGACTGCTTTCATCGTGCAAATGCAATCAATATCACCCGTTCAGACAAATGTTTAAGCAGTTTAAATATCATGCTCTGTAATCGTTTCAAGAACGACAAAATATACTTCCTAAAAAATATTTTTTTTTTTTTAAATTACAATATTGTCGCAAAAGGGCATAAAATATTTATAAGATTATAAAACTGTTTAGTGAGTTATAGTTAACTAGATCTACAGTTTGGAGGTCGCTAGGGTCGAACCCTTTAATCGGCGTTGACTCACGCTATTAATAAGAGCTATAGCCACGCGATGTGGTTGATTTTGCAGTCTCTACAGATGAAATTTATTGTTTTGTCTCTGTGCAAAATAGTTTTGAGCACAAATCAAGGACCTTCATATAAACGGCAAAGTGCCTTAAGCTTCAACTCGCTGTATCTAAAAAAAAAGGGAAGATGTGTACGCAAAATCCATTCGTTAAGGGAGATCTTCATTGTATATTATTAAAACATATCTCCCTTACGCATCTAAAAAAGGAGCATCATCTCCATTTGTAGGGCCCATTCTGTGGAGTAGGATCGGGTAACATTTCCCTTATTATCTGGGAAGAAGAGGACAAACAAAGGATATTACACTGGTAAAATTACCGGGGCTATCACACTCCAAATCAGCGCTAGGGACATACAACCTAAAACGCTACAAGGACTGTATGAACTTAACAAAGAACAAATTAAGAATCATTACGGGATTATAAACAGGACATTGTAGGTTGAATCGTCACCTAACAAAACTGGGAATCTTGTCTAATGGTCTTTGCAGGTTCTGCGGGGAAGATGATGAGACCGTACTACATGTGATAGGAACTTGTTCTGCCCTGATGTGCAGGAGAAGCAAACACTTTGGCGAACTCACCCTATCCAAGGACGAATTCAGACTCTGTGAGGTAGGACCAATACTACAATTTATCAAGGGCTAGGAGAAATACTCTAAGTCCATGAAGGGGGCACAATAGATCGTATAGGTCGCAGTGCTACATCCTCTCAACAATAATAATACGCATCTAAAATCATTCATTGATCTAGTATTTATGTTAATATCCAATATTATACACGATATACACTGCCGATTTACCAATTGTTGATGACAAGAACATCACAGTTGCTACATAGTACGTATATATTATACTAATACCTGCCGACTTAGAATTCATAGTTTCCACCAAGATATTCATATACCAAAAGACTATTTAAAGTGAAAACTCTCCATTTCCCACCCACAAGATTTGCCATATAAAGTAAGTATAATAATTCATAGTAGCCCCATCTTTCTTCTCAGATGTTAAAAAAAATAATAATAATAAAAATTTAATATGAAATAAATGTATAATCATTAAATTTGACTTGGAATGCATAATTTTATAGTTTAAAATTCTATTTATTTCAATTAATGTTTATCTTTTAATGATCAACAATCATAATAAAACAATCAATATAAAATAGACCCTTATATTATTTTCTCAACGAAGAAATGATTTCTTACGCAAAACATATGGCCAAAAGATGCACATACCATACACATACACTTAACAAATATTCAAACAATTGACCATACCATCCACTATAGTTCCAGATGACTCTGAGTATGGTGTGTGGATGAATTTAAGCCACCCTCAGCAGCACTTAATATAATTTTTCCAAAAAATGAATAAATATCTATTGAAAAAAAACAAAAAAACAAATGTGATGTGTGCAATTGAGTACTAAGTACTAGTATATTAAATTCAAAATTTATAATGCATTTCTGTTTTCTTTGCTTATTAATTTACTCAAAATCTTGTACTCTCTTGCACAGCATCCGAGAAAATAGCACTCACCATTACTAAAAGACTATTGAATATTTTATACTCTTTGTCATCACCCCAATCAGTAAAGTCTCCAAAAAAACAAAGTTCTCGTTAAGAATAGCAATGGCAACTAAAGATCATTCGTAGCGTTGACTTCGTGCGGTGAAGTCGTCAGTGTCTCTTTGGTGGCGCGTTATAAGTGTTCATATGTGAATGTGTCCAGATGTATTATTAAAGTGAATATCCTTTAAATAAAAACGATATACAAGAGATAAAATATTTGGAAATCAATTTTATTAAAATTCAGTAAGTAAAAAATAACTCATTGTGAGTTTTCATTAAATGTTTTTTCATTTATAATATTCATCAATAATTGTATAAACACGTACATATATGTTATATGTACGAGTATATTGTATAAAACAATTTATCAACCTTTCGACCTAGTTAAGTAAATATACAATAATTTTGCGATAAGGATATGTTCTATTGAAAACAAATTGAAAAACAAAAAAAAAAAAAGGCCGACGAAAGCGTGTTTTCAAAACTTATTTATTTTATTGTACGACGAGTATACCCAGACAAAATGATGATTACAAAATCTATTTGTTTATATATTTTCGTGTCAAGTAGGAACTGATAATTCAAATTATTTTCTAAATAGAAATTATATATCTCACATACACATGTGTGCGAAATGTATTGTACTTATATTATTTACATTAAAATTGCAAATCGATTAGAAAAGATGATGGTTTGGTGACAAATCAAAGATGACATCAACCTATGTATAATAATATTGTGACATGATGAAGTTTATTAATCTTGAAAGAGTAAAAAAGTTTTAAATAGAAAATATATGAATTCAAAAAAAATCCATATTGAGGTTCCTTATCAGATAAGATTATTGAATTGATTATAATAATGAGTTAAACAAGTTAGAAGAAAAAACACGTTTGTAAAAGAAATGTTCATTGAAATTTGAAGTCATAATCTTTTTCCTGGAAAAAGTCAGATCTTTTTAAAACGATTTCCAAATGTCTGAAAACCATATATCTACTTATAGTATTGTGGACTCTCACCGTCATATTTGTAACGCATAATATATAAAATGTGTATGGTCCTCTTTGTAGATATATTTCACTTAAAGATTTTCGATTACTAAGGAGGGTATCAATATAAATGAATGAAAATATAAGATAAACTTTTGAGAAAAATATAAATATAAAGTCAGATGGATGGACAAAAAGATAAATAGTTAGATAGACAATTTGTCTAAGACAAATACAGGGATAGATAGATAGATAGAGATAGACAGATATTAGATAGATATAAAGAAATAAAAACGATTTGTTATACTACGTTTAAGGCCAGGACACAAAATAAGAGTTTTTGTATGGATATTTTTGGTAATCCTTAAATATTTTAAACAAAGTTATTGTTTGTAGGTGTAAGATAAGCTCTTAACAAAATAATTCGAAATAATTGGATTAATCGAATTATATAACTATCAATCACAGTATTATGTTACATTATCTGTACAGCTTCTTCATTCATTCGCTTAGAGATTTCAAACTTCTATATAAAATTTTAAGATATCTTCTGATCTTATACTAATTAAACATCTTGAACTGCAAAGAAAGTCATCAATTTGGCATCCTTCCAGTACAAGCAATACCTGCTATGAATACCACTTCTCTGTTCCGGCACTGCCGCAAACATTCTACCCCCGTTGGGGGATGACAGTCCTTTCACAAAATCCTCAACAGGTAGGATACAAAGCTTGTTAACCGCTCGAATAAAGCTTGTTATCTTTATAGATATGTCTAGTTTAAGGAATTGAACGAATTGTATGTAATATTCATATAAAGAGCCTCACAATAGAACACCACAAATAAAGTAAATTAATTTTATTTTAAATGTCATATGCCAATCTTTTCTTCAAGACTGTATGGTTTTGAATATTTCCTTATTGCACTTGAATGCGTCTTTACTCCAATCCTATTATTGAATGGCTTAAGTAGACAATACTGAATATTTACCCAGTCTACAAACCCTGATCACATACTCATTATCCAACCAATGCCAAATCGCAAATATAATGAAACTTTATAAGATTTTCTAAATACTGAATCTTAAAACTTAGTACTCTGCTCTCTTCATAGACTTATAAAAGGTATAGCGTATCCAATAGTTTGACCTAACCACAAATAAAGTAAATTCATTTTTTTAAATGTCACATGATAATCTTTTCTTCAAGACTATATGGTGTTGAATTTTTCCTTATTGCACTTGAATGCGTCTTTACTACAATACTATTATAGAATGTCCTCAGCAGACAATCGTTTAACCCTGAATATTTATCCACTCTACATACCCTGAACATATACCCATATACTTATATATATTTCTACATACCGATTTTTAAAACTTATCACTTTGATTAAAGTTTTATCTTCATAGACTCATACATACATACATTGTTCCCTCTTATAAAATGTATGTATACAGCGTATTCAATAGTTTGTGACCTAACCGACTATAACTTTTTTTTTACTTGTTTTTTCTTTTCATTTTGAACATTACAAAGCCTCCGGCCTATATACCATATTTCATATGCATAAACTCACTTTTACAAAGCATACGCTTCTAATTATGTGTTAATTGAAAGCATTTCCTATCAATTAAGTCGTCACTACATATTAACCCAATTTCTGATTTTGTTTTCACATATGAAAATCCAAAAAATTGCAGTATTTAGAACTCACAAAAAATGCAAAAACTGGAACATCCTATAAAGAAAACACAAATGCATAAACTGAATCATAACAAAATTAAATAAAAAAAAAAAAAAAAAAATTGAAATAAACAAAATTTGTGTATTTCTTTCTTGTTAAATATATTCATAGTAGGTACTGTGTTGCTTCATAAAGAAATCATCCGGAAAATTTTCATCGCATCTCAATGAAACAATGCATTTTTACTTTAAACAATGCAATGACTCTTGTTTATTGATATCAATAAACAATATTTTATTATTGCAGCTGCCTCAAGTTTAATTAATAAATTAAATGCATTTGTTTATTTCATTTAATCCGATAAAGATGTGTACAAATTTTTAAACAAAAATTTTGCCATTGAATAATCTATTAACCCATGGAAATATTTCATAAATTATTCTAGTAGGAAATCTTTATAGGAATTTTCTTTTAATTGGCAATGAAAAATGAAGAAAGGAAGAGAAATTCTATACAAATAATTCTGTGCACAATTGAAATTAATAAAGATCCAATAAAATTAGATCTATTTTTATACCATAATTCAAGTTGATTCAAATAAAGTGACTGTTCTTATTCTATGTATGATATTATATTCTATTATAAAATGCAATATGGGATCTATTTTTTGCTTATCGCATATTCTACTGTCGTAATATGTATGTATGTACAATCAGAAGAATTCGCGCTCATTAAACGCATGAAGGCGATTTTCAATTCGAATTGATTATCGTCAAAGTCCAGTGCAGCAGTAAGTAGTAAGTTGTCCCCACTTACTACCAAATAATCACCCACTTCAAGTAACATTGCCATAGTCATAGTCAATGATTTCATATAGTACTTACATATACATATATCGCATTCAAATGAAGTAAGCGCAATCGTGCACAAAGATCGGAAATCATCATCTAGCATGTGATTGCAGTGTTGACTCTCATTTGAATCGAACGATGACATCGTCAACTCAACTCAACTCAACTCGACTCGACTTCAAAATAAGAAACATTCATCTATGTCGAAATGTATTTACATAGTACTACATACTACATAGAACAAATATATGTTTATATACTATATGTACTTGCATGTACCATACTTATACTCGTATATATTTTTCTCTTTTGCATCTTTTTATAATGTTTTGGTTTTATATATTTTTATTTTGCAGTTACTTGTTTTTCTTGGACGTCATTGCGTAGCGAGTGGCGGCATCTTTTTATAGAGAAAATTATCCGAAACGACAAGCAGCAAACGCAGCGATGTCGAGGCAACGCACAATTGATATTCTATTTCTAACCCTAATTGGCTTGGGATTATTGGAATTGACGCCAGCTCAAGTCACGTAAGTTAAAATTGAATGCGTAAAAATATTATAATTTAGAATGATAATGAAGTTATACTATCTGGTAAGATAGTTCATTAGATAGAAATTCAATAGAATAGATGTTATCGACATCAACAAATTTGGATATTTTACTATTAAATTAGAACAGGTTAAGAAAGGGCGGGATTTAGTACATTACATACAAATACAATAGTATAGATGCTATCGAAATCACCAAATTTGGATATTTTACTATTAGATTTAATTAAATTAGAAAAGGTTAGGTAAGGGCGGGATTTAGTCACATCATCAGTGAGGTTTAAATTGGGGCTTTTATAAGGAACACCATAATTACAGCTCTTCCAGACATCTAGTATTAATTGGGAATTCCAAGGTTTTCATTGTAATTAATTCTGCAGTTTTTGTTGGTTCTAGGTTATAATTGCCTAGATATTTCTGATGATTACCCTTCTTCATTACATATCATATAAGTATGTAAGTGCTGTTCAGAAGCCTGAGACTTTGCGTATGCCTTCCTGAATTATAATTAGTATCTCTTGTGTGCTTATTGAAAGCAAGAACGTCATGATAGCCTTCAATACATAGTTGTTTATTTATTATTTATTTTATATTAGAATGACATATTTTTTTCGAGAACATACTAGAGCTATTACTTAAATTATAAATGTGATTCCCCATAATTACACTAGATATACTAAAAATTCTTTCAAACTCCATTCTTATATAAACATCTTTAGTTTATAATAGAAAGCATTATCAAATATGAAAATTTTACTGATCTGACATCGAAAGTTGTATGAGGATTATATCTTTTATTTAAAGTTCAACAGAAAACGGATTAACAGACCTCAATAAATATTTTTTTTTTTTAAATATTATGTTTAAAGTATGAAGTATTAGTGTGGATAGAATGGTTATCATTTTCTAGATAAGAAAACTTTCAATATTATAAAATGTTGGTCCAACAT
Source organism: Amiota communis (assembly GCA_037043315.1). NCBI lineage: Eukaryota > Metazoa > Arthropoda > Insecta > Diptera > Drosophilidae > Amiota > Amiota communis. The sequence goes on from JBAMAV010000934.1 coordinate 625,868, forward strand.
GATAAAGTAAAAAATACTAGAGCAAATCCTTATCTATAAATGGGATTCCCCAGAATAGATAGACACATATTTAACATATGCATATAAGTTATAAAAACTTTCAACTTTATATCCTTATAAAGATATTTTTAGTTAAAAATGGAAAGCATAAAAATGAGCCAACTGATTTCGTGTGCTAGTAAAATATATACATATATCTGAAACTGTGTATATAATTCTTTGTCAGATAAACTTCTTCGTATTTTAGTACTTGCTGATACACTATAATACTACATAATCTCTTTGAAGTTAAAAACATCTTGTAAATTGTTTTATGGTAGCATGAAAGCAATTTACAAGTATCATCCTCCTTAGACAAAAGAAATTTGGCAAAAACTGCAACGCTCTCTCTCTCTCTGTAATCTTAATGTGTCATGGATTTCGTGCCCATTCCCTAAAATGCGGCTAGTCGACAATCGATCAACACCCCGACAAATGCATTAATCACTCAACATATTTATACTGTTGTAGTATGTGCGCACCAAATGTCAGAGCATTGGTACATGGCAACCATAATTTGCATGTCATGGCATCCATCTCCTTCCTCTCTTCGAGGCACATGTGCGTGTATTTAAAAATAATGCTAGAAGACGTTTACAACTAAAAAGCATTACGGCGACCGACAACCGATCTGCCTAATACCAAACCATACCATATATACCATGCGTAACCAATGGAATGGGATGAGAAATTACGAGGCTAAAGATGAAATAGAGGCCCTCCCAAAGATCTGAACTCAAAGCAAGCATTTGTTTATTTTTGGAAAATTTTATTTGTTTGTTTTTCTTGTTGCTGTTTCGGTTGTGTTAAAGCACTTTAAAAGTCCAAACTGTCTGAGTCTTTTGTCTTCTTTGTTGGGCCACAACTAATTCCATTCATTCAACTAACATACTATATCAACTTAAGTTGTAAGAGCACACATGAATGTATATGCATTTCCTGATGTACATACATACGTACGTATATTGCCCAAATAGGTTTTCTGACCCTGACGCGGGATTGGCTAGGCGAGTTTGTTTATAATGCATTTTATTCACAGCTTCTAAGAATGATAAGACACATTAGAGTTCAACGGGTATAATAGTCAATGGGTTGGCAGATGGCTGGTGGGATGAATTCAAAGACACATGTGAGTATGGGAGTACATGTAAGCCATATGGTGATGGTATAGCGCCTGCTTGTGTTTACTGCCTATGATGTAATTGAGGGCGCTTGCATTATGCTAAATATTTTTATAGCTCAAGGGTTCTTGCTATGCTTCATTATTCATAAGAGGCAAATGCGACCATAAAAGCGGCATTCATCAATTATCTTTGATAATGATTAATGATCGTGTTTCTTCAACACAAACTGAGGGTGGCCAATGAAACTTTCTTTGTTTGTGCATATGTGGGATCTTCTTATAGTATTTGTTGTAGAATCTTTAGAATTTAATTTTATAGTTTCAAAGAAATACTGTAGATCTGTACAATATTGATCAAGCTGAAGCAACTCTTTAGTGTTTCAAAGAACTATAGATCTTAAAATATTGGTGGAATAAGAATAAGGACGACAAATGGAAATCCCTGCAACATTTATTAAATCGAAAGAAGGTTCTTAATATTTCATAGAATTATAAACTTACTAAGTTTCTGTAACAACATAAAGGAGAATTTAAATTGTTTATCTACTCAATCATTCATTTTAGGAATGAGGAGATCCGTGGTACAATACAATCATTAATCTATTCGTATAATCAATTGGACAACAAACTTGAGCGTCATGAACATCGTGAACGTGCCTTGGGTGAACTTATGAAGAAAGCCATGCAATCCTTACAGAAAGGACAAAAAAGCTTGGAACCACTTAATGGCATCTTTGGTCGTTTGGATGAGCGTGTCAGTCAAATAGAAACTATGTTAATAACGGTAATCTAAATACATTGTATATAATACTTAACAGTACCAACTATTAACTCACTATCAATATCACAGCAAGAAGAAAAATACAACACACAAGCAGAGAAATTCAGTCAAACCTTGGAACATATGTTCAAATGGATGCGTGAAAATGATGAATGCTTCCGGCGACCACCATCAGGTGGTGATACAGTAGCTCCAGTTGCAATTGTTGCACCCGCAGGTGCTGGTTCTGCCGAATTACTTGCTGAGATTCAAAAATTATCTGCCAATGTAGCCAAACTTTTGGATAATTCGAAGGATATGATGGAACAATCGGAAGTGGCCTTTAAGAGCATGCCAAGCACAGCAGAAATGTTAACTAAAATTGAGGATAAATTGGTTAGTTATAGTGTAGCAGCACCTGTAACCGTAGCTCCAGTAGATCACTCCGATTTTGAGCAAAAGGTTCTCGATAAGTTTGGTGAGTTGAGTCAGAGTTTAGCAACTCTGAATACCATACCCAAGAGCAGTGAAGGTTTAAGCGGCATAGACAAAGAGTTTATACATGGTCTAACCAATGAAACACTGAACGCTTTAACAGCCTATAAGTTAGAGGTTTTGAGTGCAACTGAAAAGGGTGAGTAGTATATGAAAGAAGTTTCTAGTGTTATGTACTTCAAAAACTTACAATTTTCTAGCCCTCAACAAAGCCACAGAGCAAGTACAACAAAGTGAAGCCAATCTGGGTGGCAATCTTAAGCTTGTGGCTGGAGATATTACGAATTCATCTAAATTATTAGATAAGTTCTATAAGGAGACAAACGACAGTTATACCAAATTCAATGAAGGACTTGTAGTACTCGATAAGTTCAATAGTATTATGGTAACCAACTCGGAAAATGTCTTGGACACTCAGCGTAAAGTTGAATTTGGTACATTGCAAATTGTACAGAAAATCTCCCAACTCCTGGAACAGAGAGACGCCGAATTACGTACATTCTTAAAGGCACGTTTTGATAATGTCGACGAGGGTGTACTGAACACTTCCCTGGAGGGTAACAAAAATTTGAGCTCATTACTCGATACTGAATTGGGTCAAGTATGGCGCCGCATTGAAATTATGACCGGAGAGATTAGTGATGCTACTGAATTATTGAAGCTGATGCAGGCAGGCAATTCAGGCTTTGTCAATAGTTCTTTCTCGACCATGAATAGTTTGGCCTCCAAAGTGGAAGAAACTAAAAATCGCATGTTAGATATGGATTCCAATTTGAATTATTTACTTGGCAAATTGTCATTGATGTCTAGTGAGTTTGCTAACATAAAAACTGGTCTAGCTGAGTCTTTGGAAGAGTTGCGTAACTCCTTCCACATGCTTCAAGTACGCATGCCAAGCAGCGGTGATGGTACACAGAATGCCGAAAAGGATAAATATTTTACAGATCTGAATTTGCTAAGCAAACGTCAAACTGAAACAAATTAAAGAGAAGTAAAGTGAAACATCCCGTGAGATGATCTATATAATTAGATTTAAGTATACTATATGTACTACTACTATATTACACTATAAATTTATAATTCATTCATAATCATATTGTCTCTATATTGTTTCAGAGTTAGAAGTGTATAACTACTTAATTATTATACAATATTTATACGAGTACTACAAAAAATGAAATGTATTTTGCCTAAAATTTAATTGAATTAGAAATCTAAATATACTCAAATGTAGTAAATACAAAAATATGAATATTTATTAGAAATGACAAGTCACTGTTTGAAGCGGGAGGGAAGATCCAAAGGATGATGTGGAGTTGTTGACTGATGTCAAGGAGTTGCATTGCGAGGGTGTTTACGCCCACCTGCGATGTTCAAAGAGGCGGCTATAAGTGCTGATGGTGATGGGTGGTGAAGTGTGAAGCACTTTGGACTGCAAGCTCTGTATGATGTTAACATTGGAGGCCGCAGTAGAGCTCCATAACTGAATTCCATATATCCAGCTAGGCCTTAGAACCGCCTTGTAGAGCAGCAATTTATTGCTTAGTAAGATGACTAACATATGATTGTTTTCAAGGGACTTTAAGCAATTTTTAGTACAATACTTTCCTTAAACCTGCTTATTACCAGGGATTGTATTGCTTACTCCATAGCAGCAATAGCAACAGAAAATATGCTTTGCTCTTGCTCCTGCTCTCAATTTGTGAAGCACGAAGCAAAGAGCACTTGACAGAGCTCCAAAAAAATACTATTTATAGTCGGAGCAATTGCAAAAAAAATTGGAGCAATCAGAAGCAGAGCAAACGTAAGAGTTTTGTGTGCTATTGCTCCGGCTATTGCTCTTGATGCTCCTACTAAGTTTTTACTCTATGTTCACTTTTTTTAAGATAATAAAGGTAGATAAGTATGTATTGTATATAGTTATTGAAAATTAGTAAAATAAGGTATACAAATCTTGTGCGTTCATCGCATACGTAGCCGTCATGGCCTACTGAGGGATCTCAGAAACTTCCAACTCCATCTTCTTCGCTTTGAGAACCTTTTCGGCGAACGGAGCAATCAAGGTCCAGTTGACTTCAGTCTCAGTCATTTTTTTGATCACCAGTGTGAGAGGACCGACATTATCCATCAGCTCAGCCCGCTGCGTTTGCCACCGTTGACACTCAAAGAAGGCGTCTGAATAAACACAGCACACTTCTCTGCCCTTCCCCATTCTGTGCAGTTATTGACGGTAATAGCAGTTGCGTTAAGTAGTAGTTAACTCCCTATGCTCACGTTCTATCCAATCTCGGATTTGTGAGATCAGTCTTACAGTACATCTGCCCCTCGTATCAGTTATCATTCTCAATCCTTAATATACATATTTTCACTAAAGCAATCAAACTGATTCATCAATAAGATGCACTGTGTATGGGCCCTATAACCGAATTATTGGTTTACAAATCAAAATATGTACAAGAAAATGGTTTTTAGTATTCCAAAATAAATCATTCAGGAATTTAACATAAACAACAAGGGTATGCAATGAAATGCTTTTTGAATATATTGTGAAGTGTAGTGAAAAATATCTCGAAAGGAAATTTTTTCAGTCAATTATAACGATAAAAGAATATTTTTAGCAACAAAAAAAACAAGCATTTACATTTTTTAATGCATTTAAAATATTTATAGATAAAAAAATAACATTAAACTTATAGAAATTATGTATGAATTCGGGTTATAAGACACGACTAACCAAATTTCAAGAATAATAAATTTAGAATAATATCCCAAAGCATAGCACTAGCACATCTTTACAGTTGTGGTGAGGTGTAAAACACACCAGCGTAGGCACTGATTCGAATCGATTCTCTTGAGTGGTCGGAATCAGTCAACAGTCGACCAAGGACCACCGAAATCTGACGCGAGGCATCAGTTGTACATGAAGCATCCTCCGTGTAAACGCTACAGCACACTTGCTGTTACAACAACAAGAAACGATTGGAAACCGATCGAACATTTGAGGAAAAGCGTTCGCAATCAAATGAAACGCTGAACAGCTCTTAAAACTGCAATATGGAAGATTGGAATAAGATTGCAAGCAGCTTACTTCTAAGAAAAATTGGCTAATAATTTGTAAAAAGAGAAGCTTCTTTTTATTTCAGCAAAAGTAAAAAAAATTAATCAGAGCAATAAGTCCAGTCTTCAAATGTTCAAATGATATGACTATCTAAGCATTAGTTGACAAGTTATGATAGTTCATTTTTACGTGGCTTTTTAGAAGAAAAATCCAAATTCTTGGAGATAAATCCAAATCCTTTCGTTAGTCAATATGATTGCAAACTATTCTTGTATGATTCATAGAGAAGAAGATAACATTCAAGAGCAGAAACCAGCAGCTTATTGAACTTAACTTATTGAATGATACCAAAAATTTGGAAAGACGTTTTCTCTTTTTTGATTTTATACTTTATTCCCATAAGTTTGATATAATTTTATGATTTATACAAATTATAAATGCATAATAAATTATAACTGCATTTTTGGTTTTGTTGAAATATATATATATGTATGTATGTATATACGTTTACCGTTAAAATTGATTGTGCAATAGAAAAAACTGAAAACATTTTCTCATTTAAAATCTATTATTCAATTTCTATACATAATTAGTAGGTTCATAAGGATCTGTTATAAGCAATCATGGATTGGGATAATGGAAATCAAACTTCTTTAACAAAGTAAGTAGTTTCAATTACAGAACAAAATATATTTAATCTATACGCTCTCCTTACAAAACAAAAACAGGACAGAAATAAGTAAGAGACCCCATGAGGCTTCTAGTGCAAAAGATGATGAACAAACAGCCAGTCCCATAAAGCATTTAAAAGCAAATGAGAAATCAAATACTGAGAAAACTCAGGATCCATCATCTGAATTAAAAGTTGATAGCACACTGAATCTGAATTCATTGTCTGAAAGACCCAAAAAGGAATCGCAAACCAGTTCCATAAAAAATAAGAGGTCAAATAGTGAAAGAAAAGAGTGTCCATCACCTGAATTACAAGATGCCAGCACACTTAATTCATTGGGTCCCACAAATTCTCAAGCAATTGTTGATACAAATATTCAACCAGCTCTTATGGATTCGGATAATAAAAATCAATCTTCCTTAACAAAGTAAGTAGTTTCAATTACAAAAAATTGTATTCAAACTATAAGCTCACCATACAAAACAAAAACAGGACTAAAATACGTAAGAGAGTACTTAATCTGAATTCATTGTCTGAAAGACCCAAAAGAGGAAGGAAAACACGTAAGGTAACTCGAATGGCACCTAGCTCAGAAGATGATCAACAATCAGCCAGTTCCATAAAAATTTTAAAAGCAAATAAGAAGTTTAAAAATGCGAAAAAAAAGTTACAAGATGTCATTACACTAGATTCATCGTCATCATCCGAAGGCCCCACAAATTCTCCATCAATTGTTGATACAAATATTCAACCAGATCTTAGCAAAGTGAATAAAAAACATAGATTCTATGATAGATTCCGTTTACAAGATAGTGTCGATGAATTCGATATGAAACTTGCTAGCTACATATCAAGTTCCAGCGATTATGATACTGTTGATTCCATGAGTATGACTAGCGATAGCAGTTGTGATTGATGAAAATAAACCCAAAACTTAATTTCCAATTTGCTATATGTACGTATAATTTTACAATTTGATGAATAAATTTAATATAATTTCCAATTTGATACACAACTTTTGACTTATAATCTACTATAATATCTATATTCATTTATATTTACAATCATTTAATGATGAACCATTTAACAACAGTAACTTCTTATAAGGAACCGCCTGTCTTTCTTTACAAGTTTTAGCTTACAAATTATGAAATAAACATTAGATATTATATTTACTTTGTTTGTTTTGTTTTATAAACTATGTACTTCAACGATTGCTCAACTTTGTTCTTAGATTAATATACAGTTGCAATGTTTAAATAAATTATTAATATTTTTATATATTTAACTAATTTTCCACCTATAATTATTACAAAATGTTTTTATTTTCCCCATCTTTGTTCACAATGCGAATATTTATAGAGCACCGCAGCAAAAGTATCTGCATTGAAGTATTGTTCACTAGCTATACGATGAAATTCTGTGAAGCGTATATGCCATGGCAACATGCCGAACGTGCAAGTCTGACGGGCAAACACAATGCCTAAATCTGGTTCAGCAATTTCGGGCCTTAAGCCCAAATGTCTTTGTAATGCTGTGTCTATATGTTGAGTAAGTTTAGGTCGATTCTGTAGCAACTCTTGAACAGCGGGCGTATTTCTTGTTTCGAAAAGATCTCGACATACTTGCGCTATTAGTGGGTGTCCATCTTCGATGTTGATTTGATGTATCTGAAAGGTGATAAAAATAAACTGATTAATAGTTTTTAGTTCAAGTGAATTGAAAGTTGTTGATAAGAAAACCAAAAATTTTGTAGGTTTTATTTGTGTTCTAGCTGATAAGCAATAGTAACACAATAAATTAATTAAAGTCAATTTTCGTCGTCTAGTCTGTACTTACCTCGAGTGTACCCAGATCCGTTTCGGCACCGGCTATGTGGCCATTCGTAGCATTACCATTTTTATAACCATTTATTTGAGTGTTTTTACTAAACCCATTTAACTTGCTACTTTCAACTTGCTCATGCCATCGCCAAATAATAACAGACTTTTCACTGTTTTTGCATTTGATAGTTTCGGTATGCACACCCTTTGGAGCTAATAGCTTTTCTAACTCCACGTAACCAGCATTTTGTCCGGCACGCCGCGTATCATATACACTCACACATTTAATTTTCATTTGAAATGCATAACTTAATAGACGTTGCAATACATAGGCATTGACTTGTTTACTATCCGGAGCCACTATAACGCACAAATGCTGCGGCCGTTTGCTTAGTTGCTGGTAGCAATGCTGTAGTACTGACCGTTCATGAAGTTCGCGGGCGGAGGTAGAGCGGCAAACGTCATATGACCATAATAAGAGCGCGTGCCATTGTATTTGAAGCAAATAACAGAAATCATACACGTTGGACACAAGGTGCATTAAATGCCCGATTGCTGCGTACAAAGGTTCCAACAGCATTACGTGTGGACGGTGTCTGGCTTTTGTATGTGGAATGTATGATTGATGAAATCGTCTGGTTACGTTTTGAAATTGTTGCTGCTGGCCTTAGCTTTTTGCTCTTGTTCTTCGTCTTTATCGTCGTCGTCGTTTGCGTTTCACACTGCTGCTCAGCTGCTTTTGCGCCGGGGAACATAACCTGCAAAGCTTGCAATTTATAAATGCATTGTTTATGCATATTCTTAGCGCTGGTATTGACCTGTTGTTGCATGTAGTTGGTATACCATTAAATTAAACATAATTTACTTTCACACATGTTGTACTTTGAGACTAATAACAATAATAGCAACTTAAAGAAAATTCATCACTTGTTTTTATTGTAATTCGTGACGAATAATTTACAAGAGGCGGGCGTGTATTCACCACTCTCAAGTGGTGAATATGTATGTACGGTAGATTCTAATTTACTGAATGCTGCCCTGCATTTTAGTTTAGGTTATCGATAACAGCGATATTGGTCGCATTTGGCTTCTTCGCTTTCTGTTAATAATTTGTCGTCGATGGAAATAGTCGTCCATTGTTTTTCTTCGAACAAGTTCGTGATAGTGAGTGATTTAAAAATTTAAAGATCATTTTATAATTTACACATATATATTTTATACTTGGTGAGTTTACTTTAATTGTATTTTTATTAAACAATATTTTACTTATGTTCAATATTAATCATATGAAGAAGATTAGTGTAAAACAAAAAGAAAAAAGTTTGCAAAAAAAAAAAAACTATTCAAGAAGAAAATGAATAAGACGTGAAGAAATATTGGCATAGCCGGCTTTTTCTATTGACATTGTCTCGCCTTCTTGCCAGTCTGCGCAAATGCAATTTTTCTATAATTTTTTTTTTCCTTTTTTAAATTTATATATTATATTTGTAATTTTCATTGCGATTGTGTTTAGTAGTTGAAGGTGAATATGAAAGAAAATGAAAAGCGACATTGATGATGCTCTGGAAAATGAACCAAAAATAAAATTAATCGTGGGTGTTGTTGATATTTTTCCTTCTTCTTATTTATTTATTTTTGCCAATGGCAAATGAAATGAAAAAAGAGTGTGAAGAAAACAAACGGCAGCTGTTTATTTTGTGTTTGTCATTTTTCACACACTTTGAAAGAATATTTCATGCATTGTAAAAGAAATTAATTTTCATTATAATATACCATACATATCTTTTTATAAATACATATGTAGTACCTACTTATTTTTGTAGATGATGAACTCATGTGTTTGTACTTAGCTGCTTAGTATATTCTTTTCTTTACTTGACTTTGCTTTTCTTGTTGTAAATGATATCCGGTCTGCTGTAAAATAAAACCAGCCATCCAGCAATCAATGGCTGGTTGCATGTAGTACTTCCTCGAACCCTCTGCCTGTCATTCATCATCCACTTAGAAACTTCATTTATCTTTAGTTTAGCTTTATCTTATGTTTTGTTACCACCACAAAGTCTGGCTCAGATTTCTTTTTTGCTTTTGCTTGGTTTCCTACTACTACAACAACTTCTTTGCCATGAGTAACACTATATTTTTTTGTTATTTGTATATGTATTATGCTTTTGATGTTTATTATTCAATGGTAATACGAAGACCTACCACCACAATCAAACAAAGAGTCACCGCCCGTTGACTGTTTCAGTGTGGTGACTCACCCTACAAATATCAACAACAACAAATTGTAAAGTGCAATAAAAAATTAGTTAATTATTTATATTTAATTTTAGCTCATGATTTGTTGAAATTTATACAAATGAAGGCAAACCAATAACAAGACTCTTAATATTCTAATCAGAATATATATTATTATTGTTGTTGTGTGTGCTCACTTGAAAACAGGTGTTGCCTATCAGGGCTACTTATTATGACACTCTCACTCTTTCTCTCTTGTAATATGTGCTCTCACTATCTCACTACTCATTGTTCTCTCGACCAAACCTTTTTGATTATGCGTAAGTTGGCAGCGCTACAGTGGGTGGTGGTTGGTCGTCGGTCACGAACTTTGAACAGCTGTTCGTACGGTGAAGTGTGGGGAAATTTGAAGTTTTTTTTTCAACTTCTAAAGATTTTGACGGTTGAAATGATGTAAATTAAAGTATTTAAACATTTTTAGCCAAAGTTCAGAGTTATGTTTGTTTTTAAATATTGTGTATATATTTGCAAATGGAAAATTTAAAGGTTTTTGCCTTTTCAGGAGATGTGTTTGTCTGCAATGATTCCAGCCGCCAATCTTTTCTATGTTCGTTGGAGTGAAACCATTTGAGAATTTCCACATTTAAGTTGGTGGAAACAATGCCACAAAGATGTAGAACTTAGGTTCATAGCGGACTTTTCAGTCTGCACTTATACAGTAACAGTTTATTAATTATAAGAGTTGATTTAAAATTGATAACAGTTTACATTTCGAACTCCAATGAAAGCAGTTCTCTGAAAACTCGGATCTACCATGAAATGATTTATCTCACATTTAATTGCGTTAAAAAATCTTAATGATTTGAAATTAAATAGACAAATACCTATTGCACTAATTGTGGCGTCAGTTTGAGCGAGCAAGTGATAGTCTTTCTGTCTGATATTGCGCCAATAACATTAGTAGATCCATTAAATTGTAACGGTAGCAAATCTTCAAATGCATTTCATTGTATTTTATTTTCTTGCTTTAATTTTCTTACATTCTTTTTGTGAAGCTTGATGGTTTGGATTGCTTCTTGGTGGTTACCCAAATCCCCTTACTTAACTACCTACCTTTCGTTGCCATTGCATTTCTTTTAAGTTTCTGCTAATAAGAAGACATCATATATGTACATACATCAAATATATTTTATGCTTGCAACAACTAAAACCAAACATTTCCTTTTACGTGTTTCAAGTTGGAAACAATACAAATTGGATTCACTTGCGAACTGAGTGAAAGAAGGTCAATGCCAAGTGAGCAGTTTGCCGGTTACTCATACTCATACACGTTGTTCGTGATTTCAAGACAAGTTTCCTTATTGAAGTTGAATGCACTATTTATTTCAATTTTTTTTTTTATAAAAATTTTTTATGTGCAGCACATTTGTAGTTGTTGATTGTGTGTATTTCTAAAATTTATTATTATTATTGTTTATTATTAATTTATTATTATGTTTATCATTATATTGTATGTCAAGAGATTGAAAGACAAGCATAAGTTATACAACTTAGATTGATTATAAATTATGTCCATTTTTAAACAATCATTACTTGAGATTTTTGTTTTTGTTATACAATTTGCATTAAAATAAACCCACAAACTACAAATGTTACCGTTAAATCTTATGAAAGATTCATGTATAAATTTACATTGATAAACCAACTGAATTCATAGTATTTGATATTCATGAGAAGTCGTTTAAAGACTTAGTAATATTTTTAACTAAATTTGTTTAACTAACATATGTTATCACAGTAAGAGAAGAATGGTAGAATGAAGCTAACCGTTTTGCTCTTAAATGTCTATGTCTCTAAGGTAGAATTGATTCATCTATTCTATAAAATCGTTAGCCTTTTTCTGTCTGTGCACGCTTATCTTAGAAACGGCTTAACCTATTTGAATGCGGTTTTAACTGGTGTATTGTAGCAAGCATCATGTAACATTTAGCGTTTATTTTATCGAAATGACCTCCTAAATCAAAAGATTTTTTATATTTTTAATTCTGTTGCCGAGTTTTTGGCTGATTTTCGAATGCTATTACAAACATATTTCGAATACCACGCGTAACGAAGTCGTGGGCACAGATTGTTATCCAATATGACTAAACGAAGTGTTAATCATATAGAATAGTGGAGAGTGATATCAAAATAAAGAATTGAATGGACTATTTGGTATCAAAAGATTCTGTAATCAATTGTGATTCACTGTACGAAAACAACAGCGAAATGATCTCAAATTATGATCTTTTCTTGAGGTTCCAATAGCAGAGACTATCAATTTATAAAGACTTAACAATTTGGACAATGGACACCAATTTCATCAATTGGAATCCCGAAATTTTACACTCACTCAACTGTTCATTGTCTGAAATGTCCAGTCTATGATGTAAATTGATATTCTCTGCCAATATTGATAAGAACCCGTATTATAATACAAGATGTGGTTATAAAAAACCGATATTGATGAATGAATCTATTGCAGAGAATAATAAGGTTTTGAATAACATTCCTTGTCTCATTAGACACGGTATTTTATAACAACGCACTCGTATGTCAATATAAATTCATGTGTCTTCACTCTATTAATAATATTATGTATATCACATTCATTGACTTGTAAGGGTTATAATCATTATACAATAACATTTTTAATTTTGGAGCTCAGATATTTGTTATAAGCATGTTTGGATTAAATTGGTGGAAAAGTAACTTCAAAAAATTTGTATTGATAATTTAATAAGGGGATATCTCTGTAAGTATTAATCCTATCCGGGAATGTCATGCAGCAATGAAAAGGTGGAAATCCATAGTGCCATCAGCTGTTTTTGCGTAAATAATATAAATTCCAAAAGAGAAAAGTCTCTGCAATTTACTTTATGGTATATATTTTTTGAAAAAGTTTATTCTGCCGCGAAGGCTCATTAAAAAATGTATGCACATCAAGGTACTTCAACAGAACGATCAGTTAAAATATGAGTAGTTTGTGTTATTTCAATCGGGAAATTTCATTGTCAAAGACAATAAAAAAATCTTACGAAATGTTACTGAAACGTTATGATTTGGAACCTTTTTGTGTCCCAATTGATAACTGGTAATGAAAAATGGGAAACATATGACAATGTACAAACAAGGTGAGTCGTGAGTCTGTCCAAACCTCCATAAAGCCGATGCTACTTATCTACGAGAAAGTTTTTTCTGGGATTGCGATGATTCAGAACTCTGTTTTTAACAACTTATAAGACTAAATGAAACGCTGTAGAAACAATGATCGCAATTGGTCAACAGAAAGAGCAAAATCTTCCACCACGTCAAAACGCTAGGCCACAAAAATCTGTTGTGACCCGGTAAAAACTGAGAGTACTCGTCTGGGAAGTATTAATGCCATTTGATTACGATTTGTTTCGTTCCATGCTGAATTATTTTGGGGGCGTATCAATATATCCAGTTTTTTTTTATCAGAAAACCTCGGAATTTCCACAAAGACGGTGTTTGGGTTTAGCGGACTCGTTTCATAGTTCAATGGTGGTGCATATGGTAGAGTGCCGGTCTCGCGCTAGCACAGTGTATAAACATTAATGGAAAAATAATAAATAAAGTAACTATGTACATATGTAATTTGAAACCGCCGAACCCTTAATGAGTAATATAAACATTACTATTCATTTGTTCTAGAATAATTCTTGAACGTTTGTACGTGCCACTTTCATATTGGGACTTCCTCACCCAAAACAGAAAATCAAGCAAATAAAATAAAATAAATAAAATAACAAAACAAAACAAGAACAATAAGCGGCATACTACATATGTACATATATAGTTATTTCGATATGTTGTTGCTACAATATGTTTCAGTTTCTTTTGGTGTTTGCCATTTTCTTTTTGATGAATGTTTTTTTTTTTGTTTTATTTACATTTTATTCAATTTGGAAATTTCATGGTTGCTGTGCTGCTGCTACTTTTATTAAAAGTTTTTTTTTTCCAATGCGATTGAATTTAATTTAATTGTGTTTGTTGTTTTAGTGAACCATGTGAGTGCGAAATAGTTTTTATTGTTGTTATTTGAACTTTTCAAAAATTTCGCATTCAACATTTTTTTGATGATTTTTCATGTTTAGTTGCTTTTGGAAGTCTTTAGGTGTGGTTGCGTGCGTTCGTGTGTTTGATGAAAATTGTAAAGAATTTAAATAAAATAAATTAATATAAATTAAATTGAAATATTATTAATAAAAGATCAAAAAAAGGTCAAAGAAACATGCAGTTGTAGTACGCACACACAGATACTTTAATAAGATTTATAATGTGTGTGTAAGTGTGTTTATAAATTAATTATAACAAATGTCAAATGCACACATTGAGGCTCCCGGCATTTTTGCATTGCTATGTAATATGTTGTTAACTAAGCTATACAGTGACACTGGCACTCAATTTAGTCGATTCGATTGACAGAGATTATTGGTTTGTGTCTAAGCTGAGAGAGTAAAAAGCGCGTAACAATAACAACATCAACAAACATTAGCTTCTAGAATAACTTAACAGGAGCGAGTGTAAAGAGAGAAAGAGATACAGTAGCCGGTATGTGCACCTGCTCACTTATTAGAGCGTGTGAGCTTAATAAAAATATGAGAAAACGCACCTGCTTATAATAAAATTACCTACTATATAGTATTTGTATGAAATTAAAGTTTGTCTCATATGTGTCCTTCAAAACAGAACACGCATTTGTTCTTGTAAGCTGTTTGTTATTGTTACTGTTGCTGTTTTGGTTTTCTATAGTTACACTCTCACAGCGCACGTGCAGTTTTATAAGCTTTTCGTCATAGTAACAACACAATTGAGTATATGTGCGTTCGTTTGTATATGCACACACACTCACTTTCTCTTGTGCGCTCTCTCAATAACAACAGTAGCAACAAAGAGTGGCAGCAGAGCAGCTTCATTTGACTCGATTTGGTTTCCATGTTTTTAGTGATTCGGCTAAACTTTTGCTCGATTAAAGTTTTGCCCATTCAAATGCTATAACGCGATTCATTGCAATTTCATTTGGCTTGCTTAACTTGGTCAAACAAGTTTTAAGAAAAACCCACCAAATCAACGAAGCGCGAAGTAACAATTTTTAAACGATAGATGATGGCAAAGTTGTGCGTGCAATTAAAGAATTGTGAATTAAATTGAAGATAAACGTTTAATAAATACAATTCTACTGTGTTTCTTTAGCTGGTTTGTTAATTAATTTAAATTATCTTTGGAACAAAGCAAACTCAAGTGTTCAATTGAAAAGAAGTGAAAATTATTTAAACAAAAATACACAATTGTAAAAACAAAAAATAGAATTAATTTATTATTTATTAATAATAGAAACAATAAAGAAAGAAAGTGCAACAGTTAAAACTAATTGTATTTTAGTATGTAGTGTGTGTGCAAAGACGGCGCCAGTTCTAATTGCTGTTTAAACAAATGTTTTTTATGCATTATTTTTACTATTGTTTTGTTTTAGTGTTTCTAATCTCTAAAAAGAAGCACCCGGCATGGTACAATATAATGAACATCATTATCATCAACATTTGCAATGGCAGCGGGTGGCCTTGTTCTTTTAAAGTGGTCACTCACAAAGAATTATAGTGTGATAGTAGTGGTGGTGGCGGCAGCAGCAGCAATGATGTTGTGTTAAGTTTTTAAAAGGCATTAACAATGTGTTCGCGACACCGCGCCACCCGAATTTAATATACCCACCAACTCACCTTTAAGCTATTTAAACTCACCCACCACCCTTGTGGTGGCCTTCTCTAATGCTTCAATTGCTCTGCTTTGTCTCTTGTCGCCTTAATATATTCTCTTTTTTTTTTCTTTCTCCTGTTTTGGGGTGTGCCTGTCACTTCAGTAGAACTGTGTCTGTTCATCGTTTGGTTGGTTTCTGCTATGTTCCTGTAAGTTTTAGTCCTTCGTTTGCATTGTGCTCTTTCGATTTCATCGTTTTGTTGTCCTTTGTAGTAGTACTTTTATGCTGAACCATTATTCGTAAACGAACGAGCGAGAGAGCGACTGAATGACTTACAAAAGCTTTACCAAGGAACTATTTTTTGATTTAAAGTAGTGCCGTCGTACCCGGCTTGGCTTGACTCCGAGTCAGTGAGTTTGTGAGTCCGCTAGTCCGTGTATGTGTGTGTGTTTGACCCAGTTTTATATCTTCCCGTTTTGCTCTGTTGTCTGTCGGAACAAACAGCCACAGTTGGCTGCCGTGTCGCGGTTTCTTTAGTTCGTTATTGCTTTGTGTTGTGTTTTTATACATTTTCACTTTTGATGAATTCACGTCTATCATCATTACACAGTCACAAAATGGACTGAAAAGAAAAACCAAGAGGTTGTTAAGCTGATGAAAAAGGACATTGCAGTGAAGCGTAGTCGAAGAAAAAGTCAAAATCGGACAGGATTATTAATTTATGTTGTTGTTTTTTGCTTAAATTTTGATTAAGGCGTGGCCAGTTGTGCAATTTTTGTGTTTCCATTAGATTTTTCTTGTTTTGGTGGTTTCCGGTGCTGGACAATCCTTTTGTAAAGTGAGACAGACGGTCGGTCGAACGGACGGATGGATGGAGACTATCGGAAATGTGTTGATGAACTTTTTTAATTTACATGCTGTGTAAACTTTTGTTTTCTGATGAATTCGAAATTGGAAAAGTTTGTGATGCCTTACAAAATTCAATTGATTTAAATACTTTTGTGTGGTTATGAGTTTCTAGAGGAAAATAGTGTTTTGTTAATCGGAATAGTGGTAATTTCAAGGAACCTTATTTCCAGACAAACCTGACCAAAGCTTAGTAGACTGCATATCAGGACTCTGCTATTAATTAATCTTCTTGGAATCATGTGAGGAGTTTAGGATTCTATTTCTATGAATTCTGTTATACCTATAGGAACGAGAAGGAGCGGGTGACATTCCTATCTAAAAGTAAAGTAAAGAATTGTCACAGGGAACTGAGAAGGTATTGACAATCATGATATATCAACAACTTCCTATGCTCAAGATGGATTAGTCAAGGAAGTGAAATTTAGACAGACAAAGGATCGTGGCATCATAATGTGTGCCCAATCATATTGTTGTTTTAATGATTTGTGTGGCTACTTAATCTATTCAACCTCAATTTCGATAGATTCTTCTTCAAACGATTTTAATTCATTTTTTAGTGGAACCACTTAAGATTTTGGCAACATGCCAAACGCATTTGTTTACTAAGTTAAAACACAACATGTACTATGCATAATACAAAGGTCAGTGACCTCTTCATAAACTTCTCCATATGTATATACATATATATAGACAAATAATCAACCTCATCCCATGGATATTATTTTATTGGACACTTAAACATTTGGCGCCACAAAAATGTCCAACCAAAATTACTTTAACCATAAACTGTGTTTGTAAAGATACTACGTACTTTGTGTTGTCTATCTTCTCCCATACCAAGAAATAAACATGTATCCTGTTGACATAGTATTACTTTCACATACACACACACACACCATAGGTCTTTGCTTAACTCAATTGATGGTAATATAATAATAATAATGGTGGTGATCAAAGAAGGAGAAAAGAGGCAGTAAAGAAATAATAATGATGTTAACGATGATGACGATGGCAAACACGTTGACAAATGTATCTTGTTGTACTATCTAAGTGTAATAGCATGCATTGCAATGCATAATTTCACTTTAACTAAAGAAGCAGTTTGTGTTTGTGTTCTACTATGTCGTCGTCGTCATCGTCATCTATGAGTATAAGACTTTTGACCTTATTCGTTGTTGTTTTTGCTTGGAATTTTTATTGTCGTTACCTTTGTCTAGTTTGCATTGCTGCTGCATTCATTTTCGAAAAGTTTCTTTTTCTAAGTAGTTTTTAATGAATGCAATTTTATTTTCCTTCTTCTCCTTTTTGCTTTAGTTTCATGAAGACTTCTTTCTATCTATCTTCTTCTCTTTTTTATGACTTTTGTTGGGATTTTTTATTACAATTTTCCTTATTTTTTTTTATTTACCTTAAGTAAGATTTGAGTCAAGTTGTAAAGAATATGCGTTATTTGAATAAAACTCGAATGAATGAATGAATGAATGAATGCATGCATTTTTAAGGGGGAAATCCGGATTTGTATAAAAAGTGTGTGTGTGTGTGTGTATAAAGTGTGTGTAAGGAAAGGAAAAATCAGGACTTTTATGATTTTGTTTTAGCAAAAGAAAGAACTTTTTTTAAATTAAAAACTTTCTGTATCTGAGTCAATTTCATTAGGAATAACTAAAGGGATTTACATATTTGAATTTGAATGAGAACGATCCCAATTGACATAGTCGGATTCTTCTAGAATCTAGATCTGCTTATCTTAATGTCTCTAAAACATTACTTGGTTGCTTGATTCACTTACTGTTCTAGAATATCCTAAAATTTGAATGAGATTAACCTGACTGACAGGGATCGAGATAGATCAAGGATAAAGATTTTGTTTTTCGAAGATTGTATTTCATAGTGTCTCAAAAACATTATTTGTTTGCTTGATTCTCTAACTGTTCCAGAAAATCCTAAAATTTGTGTGATATCAATCTGTTTGACACAATTGTGTCATCCTCCTAAATAGATCAAGGATGTATCCTTTGTGCTTCAAAGATTGGGTATTAATAGAATTTCTTAGTGTCTCAAAAACATTATTCGGATGCTTGATTCTCTGAATGTTCTCGTAAATCCTAAAATTTGAATGAGATCAATTCAGTTCACTCCGCTATCCAAGGAAATGAGATGGTGGACGAGTGTGCCAGGAAAGGCTAGTCACTGCCTGTGTCTCAAGAACTTCCCGATATTTATAGACAATTACAGGATTTCCTCTCATGCCTGGAAGCGAAAACCAGAAATCTAGCAGTAACGTTGTACTCCTGCTAGGACACTCTGGGCTTGCTATCAACCAAAGAGAACCTCCAAACTCCGACACTTCAACAAGAAAGAATTCGGACCTAGAAGAGAGTTATGACGGGGCACTACAACATGGGGCTGATGGCCTAAAGGATGCAGGTTCCACATCATGACTTCTGTCGTAGCTGTGAAGATGAGGAGGAACTGGAGAGTTTCAAATACCCCCTCTGTGATTGGCTTGCTCTTCTTGGTAGACGAACCCAGTTTCTCGGGAAACCGTTCTACGAAGAGTTGGACTCCTCAGGTTGTTTTTTAGAGAAAGAGGGTGATTTCTAGGACCAACCTTGGTTCTGCCTGCATAACCTTACCTAACCGAATTCTGATTGACACAATTGTGTCATCTTTACTACTAAATAGACCAAATATGAAGTCTTTGTGGGTTCAAAATTTGGGTGTTAAAAGTATTTTTTAATGACTGCTTGAATATTCTATTAAATCATAAAAACATAATGAAATTTTGTTCTATTGCATCCAAATTCAATCCCATGGGCATTTAATTAGGGATGAAATCTTAGGTTTGAAAATTAGGTGTTAAAAAGTATATCTTGTATCAAGAACATTATTTTAGTTGCATGACTGACTGCCTTACTGTGTTTTGGTAAATCATAAAAATATCATTAAATATTTTTTTTTTGTTCTACTGCACCCAAACTCAAGCCCATAGGGATTTTAAGGTGGGTTCGTCGTCGTCGTCGTCGTTAACATACTATTGTATTGTTGTTCATGATGTGTGTGTTGTGTATAAAACCAAATTTGTGGATTTAAATAACAATTTCTGTTTGTTCACTTTCATTTAATGCGATGATTCTTGTCTCTTGTATCTCTCAGGTGTTGAAGTTAATTAGTTTGGTGTGCCTACCTAACCGCCCCCATGGTGGTAGTTGTATATCCCTAACTAGGTCAGTTTGTGTTTATGATTGAATTACACGCAAATCTTGTTGCTAGATAGTTAGCTTAGATAGATAGATAGGTAGATAGATGTGGTATGTGTGTGGGCGTCCTGCGTGGAATTTGTTAAAGCAAACTACATAACAACTATGTTGTTGAAAGTTGGAAACTACATACTCGTACATAGTTAAATAGTTTGGCCCCAAGGAAAATATGCATGAGAAGTTTATTTAATTACATTTTCTGCTGCTCCCGCTGCTGCTGACATTGCTTTTGTGCATATTGTGTTATTCGAAATGTTGTATCCTTTTCATAATTCTATAAAATACTTTTAGTTAAAAACAGAACTAATTGAAAAATAATTAATAACATATCAAAAAGTTTTGATAAAGACATATAAACTTGTGCAATAACAAAACTACGAAGGAATTCATAATATTATAAATATAAATTGAAAACATGTTTTCGTGTTGTCGCTCGAATCCAACGAAAAAGGATAAACACAAAAAAGCTGCTGCAGATGAAGAAGGAACATCTGCCAAGAATAAAACATCAAAGCTTGTGATACCAACGATAACAGTTGAGAATGGCAAACCAATCGATGATGATGATGATGATGGTGACACCAATAATATTAATACCAAATCAACAGTGGAAAATAATGAAGCCACCAATAATGTGCAGCAGCACGAACACGAATCATCATCATCAGCAGCTCATCATCAAATTCAAGACAATGATGTTGTTGAGGTTGCCATTGATGCTTCAAATCAAGAGCAACAAGCGCCAGAGGATGATGCTGCCACTGATGAAAAGAAGACAGCGAATTCAACTGTTGTAAATAATGTCACTGAAAATTTGGCAAATACAATTCAAGAGATTGATGGTATGGTGGAGATTTTGTTTACTTAAATTTTCCATTTTTAGTTTTTTACATACATATAATAATATTAAAATTTGGTGTTGTACACTCAATCAATCAATCACTCACACACTCACTTAATCACTCAACAATGATGAGTAATAACATTAAAACACAATTAACAACACGCTTACTTCTTTACACAACTTTAGATATGCTTCAAATTATTGAAATATGGAGAAATAAATATTAAATTCTGATGTAAATATAACAAGTCTATAAAGTGCGCGAAATAAGTAATTAGGACAACACATTTTAAAGTACAGGAGAAGTCCATTTGTTTAAAGTAGACACGAGTGGTTGGATAAGACCACGGTGCCGAGCACTTGGATTGAACGAAGCATCCCCTCGGGTATATATCCGCAGGTAGCAACTTCAAGTCATACTTATTTTGGTTATATGACTCCTTTCTTGGTTAGAACTAGGCCTATCTTACACGTTTGCTGCTTTGAGGTATGCACAGCAACCGGATGTGTAACGCAACTCCACGTCGAGCTCTCACTCTACCCGCATATAGGTGTTAAACCACGATACTCCCCAAGGGGCCGTACCCGCTGACCAGGACGGAACAAGTTCCGTGGACTCCTGATCACCCGTCGTACCAGACAGAGCCTCTGATCAGACTTCGTACTCGAAGGTACTACCAATTTGAAAACCAAACAGTTTATGAGTTGGTGGCCCATTCCAGACACAGTCTCTGGTCAGACTTCGTACCCGAAGGTACTTCCAATATTGGCACAGAGTGCTTGATTAAATCTAAAAATACCCAGAAGGGGAGACATTTTAAAGTACAAAAAGTTAACCATTCATTTAAAAAGAGAAAAAAAAAATTTTCTAAAAACTTTATAACATTTTAATCAAATTAGAAAAACAAGAAACAAATCGGCTATAAAACATTCAGATATCTTAAACTGAGCATCCTTTACAATACGTTCTGGCATGGAATTCATTAGATTTTGCAGCTATGTAATGTCCAATTAGGTCCATTCCAGAATATAAGCTTCCTTCTATTAGACTGCTAAAGTGCTTTCCATTAGCATAAACTATCTGGGATAGGATGCCCCAGAGGTTTTCAATAGGCTTTAGGTCTGTACTGCGTGCCGGCCATTCCAAAACTGAGATATATGGGAAGATGCAAAAAAAAAAATCTTTTGAATTATGGATTATACTGCTGGAAGATCCATCTGTCCCAAAAATGATCTTCTCCAACTTGTATTAAAACATTTTCTAAGAACTCTACATAGTTTTCAAAATTCATTCTATGAACACATTGGAGTCTTTCCATTATAGCCGAATGCTGCCGATATCATAAGGGACCCACCGTGCTTGTTTCTCGATACGTGGATCTTCTTAGGACTTCGTATATTGCTAAAAATAACATTTTTCCACTCAATGTCCCAAAATGTATGCCGCTTTTATAACTTTAAAAAAAAAAATCATCAATTATATTAAAAATGATGAGAAAATCCAACTTTTCTAGTGCATTTTCCAAGAAAGAAATTATTTCATATTGTACTGTCGTCAGGATTAGAGGTGTGTACCAAATTTCAGATCATTTGGACAACAGGAAGGGGGTGAAATTTCAAGTACTACACTTGAAATATTATAACACAAGAACCTGAACTAAATAAAACCTATTAAAAACAGACTGATTTATCTATAACAATGACATTGGGAGCGGTCAACCACTGTGCTATAGGGGAGTTTGTTTTAGAAGAGTCCCATTTATAAACAACACTGAAGTATTTACATTTGTATAATAGATTGATTTACTGTAGATGTTCCCAATTTGACTATTTTGTGTCTAAACACCATTATAATTAAGATTTCTTTTTAATTCCTTCAATATAAAAATAAATTATATGGTAGAATCGAATATCATATCCTATTTTGGTAAACTATAACAACAAAAAACTATCCACAGAACAACAAATCGTTAATAATCATCCAGTATCAATAATATCCACATCCTCAACAACATCAAATTCAGTATCAATGACAAGCAGCGTCGCTGTCAGTTTGGTGAATTATGCAACAACTACTAGTGATGCTAATGGTGATGGTAAATCACAGTCAGAATCACAACCACCACCCACATCAAATCGTATGCGGACAGCATCTACTGTATCAACAGATGGTGTAACACCAAGCAGAAGTTGCCTGTCCCGACACAACTCGATGCATACATCAATCAAAAAGAAAGTCAATATTAGTACACGAGCTGAAATTATTGAACCGGAACCATTATTGCAAAAGACACCATCACTGGGAGATGATGATGATGTCTTTTCGGATTCGATGCCAGCACCAAAGCGTGAGAATATGTGTGCACCATATATTGAACGAAATGAGAGGATACCAGAAGCAGTGGCCTTCTCACATGGCTTGCCTGCATGGTTCGATGATGAACGACTAAATGAAATGTATGAAATGCAAAATATATCTGTTTCAATTAATGAAACTTCTCCTTTGTTTTTGTTTTAATTAGTTTTTTTTTTAATTAAATTGGTTTTTTAACATAAAAGTGTAATATTGTATGTTAATTATGATGATTTGATTTGTTTAGTTTCCAAATCATATTTTTCTTTTTTTGTCCTTTGTCTTATTTCTTTGTTGAGTTTTGATTGTTTTAATATATTCAATGAAAATGAATATTCATCTTGAAATCTTAGCGGTTGCATTGAACCACCTGTCACACCAGTTGGACGCGATGAACTCGAATTGAAGCGTCAACGTCTCTACACAGATTTGTTGCGTGCTGCTCATGCTGCTGTAGAGCATAGTGTACGCTTTACACCATTTTGTACCATGGGTGGTGGTGCTGGTGCTGGTACCTCTAATGTCGGAATTTCTTTGGCTGAGGCGTCTGTATATAATTTTAAATCAGCGACGGCGGCATCAGCTAAACATAGAACCGGCGGTAAATTTCTGTGTTTTGTGATGATAGAAACAACAATAAATTTATTTTTTTTTAAATTTATGTAGAAAAATTTAATACAATACAATAGAACTGAAAGATGATTCTTGTTAGTCCGCGTCTATTTTATTTATTTATTGGAATGTTTTTTTGTTTTTATGTAATTTCCATTTTGCATGAATTATTTGTGGAAATATTTTTTCTGTATTCCTTCACATTTCCAGTTAGTCTGTGCATGATTTTCTCTTATTCAGAGCTCATCAAATGTATTCCATCTTTTATGTTACCCACGATCATCTAGTATAAGAATTATAATAAAATCAAATGAAAACATTGGGCTTTCATGAATGATGATGATGATGATAAATGGAAAAATCTGAAATGTTTGTTGAAATGATCTTGTGGAAAAGTTTTCTTCTTTTGATGTTTTTTATAATTGTAAATTTTTCTTGGACCTTGACCTCCAATGACATTGAATAAATTCTCTAGATATAAATACTATAATATATTTTTCTTATAAATTATAAATATATTTGTGGACATAAGTGTTCATGAATATTTATTAATTTAAATTGTGGTATTAAAACAAAAGAGTGTAGATGTTTTTTTTTTTTTAAAGTGAGCATTTATTTGATGAAACATTTAATAAAGTAATCCAATTCTTAACTCAAGAAATATAATAATATATTGCAATTCATAATAAATTGTTCATATTGGGTTGTTGGGAAAGTAATTTAATTTATTTTTTAAATGATTTTTATTCACGATATTTTTATGGTAAATAAATATTCCATTCTGATCCATTACCTTCTCCAATCTTTCTGGCAGTAGCATGATTTCATGCTACTCAAATTTTTGTTTTTTTTGGCTGACAAAAAATTAATCCAGGTGATTTTTGACTTTTTCATTAAAAGTCAAGGGTTTATCGTTTTAAAAAAAATTGTTAGACCGGAACAAATAATAAACAGAAAGTGACAGATCTGGATTATATATGGTGAGTATATATCCTATTCAAGCTGTAAAAGCTTTTGGCGAAAGACCAAACTTGTATGAGGTCTCGCGTTATATTGGTGGAACACTGCACCTTTTAAATTTGATAAATTTTGTACTTTTCTGTTAAAGTGAAGCAGTCTATTTGTCCAGCTGATGAAAGTACACTTCAGAATTGATCGTTGTATTGTCTGTTACAAACTCAAAACACACGATTCCTTTGAAATCCCACCTAACAGATAGCATCATCTTTTTTTATGAACATCGGCTTTTGAGGTGTTCTGAGCCAGTTCATCTTTTTTACTTATATCTTGCGTTTAACATTTGTTTTAGACAATCCATTCCTCATCCCCAGTGATGTTTCGCTTCAAAAACACTGTAAACGCGACGCCACAAAAATCTTTACGTAAGAACATGGGGAACCCATAAGTCCAGCTTTGATCATAAAAGCATCAATTAATGCCTTTATTTCATCTTCATCAGCTTTAACTGGCCTTCCAGAATGTAGTGCATCTTCAACATCAAAATTACTGGATTGATATTTTCTAAACAAGTTTTGACACTGGCGTATTGTCAACACATCCTCTCCATTCTAATTGGATAATCTTTTTTTGCTTAAACTGCATTTTTACCTTTTCGATAGTAAAAAAAAAGTAAAATATGCCGAAAATTCTGCTTTTCACGTTCCAAACTGAATAGGGCACCAACCAAAAACGTTTAATCAATCAATATTTTTTACGCAAGCGGACAAATTTCTCAGTCCCAAGTTATATTTTTAAAACAAAATACATTCTGATGTGCGGACATTTCTCGTGGTGGAACAATAGGTGTTCGCCCACTGGAGATTTTACTGTATTACAATGCATAAGTAGTCATTTGAGAACAGTTTTGTTCATGATAAGAAATTTTTAGTATTTGGTGTGGCCTCCTTTGATGATAATTCCTATTATTCAGTGACACAACTTTTTAATCAAATGTTTGACGAATTTATTTTTATTTATGACAACAAAAATCAAAATATTTTTTGTTTATAATCATATTAGTTGACTCTGTAGATACTTTTGATTTCATTAGTTTGTGTATCCTCCATTTGCCTTAATAATAGCATTAATTCTTGTTGGCATACTTTCTACAAGTTTCTTACAAATACTGGGTTGAATATTTCCCCAAGCAGTTTGAACTTTGTCCCAAAGCGTATTCAAATTTGAACAGTCACCTGGTAAATCGGCCAGAACACGTCTGAGCTCAATCCAGAGGTCCTCGATTGGATTAAGATCAGGGGATTGAGATGGCCACTGAAGTATTTGAATGTTTTTTTTTTGAAGCCACTCTTTTGGTACTCTGGTAGTATCGTTATCGTATTGGAAAACTATGTCTTGAAGATTTTTATCCCGAATTTCGGCACTTTTTTCAAGGCCACGCGCTAAAATACCAACATACTGGTTGTCATCCATAAGCCCATTAATTTTAATGATATCTCCAACACCATTTGCATTCATACAACCCCATACCATTAAATTTTCATCGCCAAATTGAAGTGTTCCTTTAACATGGCAATCTTTAATGGCTTCTCCTTTTGTTTTACTACATGTCCATTGGTTTCCGCCAGATCCAAGGCAGTTGATTTTGGTCTCATCAGACCAAATTACTTTTGCCCAATCTTCAACAGTATAGTTTTTATAGGTTTTTGCAAAATTTAAGCGTAAAGATTTGTGGCGTTCGGTCAATAGTGGTTTTTTAACTTTTGCGCCGCGGCCATGAAATCCATTTTTACGCAATATTTTTCTAATTACTTCGGTTGTTACGACAATGTCACTGGTATTCCTAAGATCATTGTTTATTTGTACTGCATTGTCGTGTACACCAAATTTAATTTGCCGTACAATTCTTCTTTGAACCATTGCATTCAAAGAAGGTTTTCTACCAGGGTGGTTCTTTTCAACATCTAACATTTCATTTTTCTTTATTTTCGATACCACACCCACCGAAACTCCAAGTTTCGTAGCGATTTGCCTATGGGTCATCTTTAAAGTAATTAATTTTTTTATTTCCTCAACTCTTTGTGGGCTTAATGATTTCATCTGGAAATATTTATATAAAATATTATATAAATTTTAAAAAACAACAACAAAATACCCACCTTTTTTAAAGCAATAAAAATACCTTTAAATATTCTCTTTTGAAAAAACAAAACAAACAATAAATATAATTCTATACTTTAAGTTCTAGTGTGATTTTGATAACATTCAACACACAACTGCGCATCAGTCAACAAATTGATCACATGGGGTCGTCTTTTAGCTTAACTAAAAATTCATATTGTGGCAAAAACAATTTTAGAAATAAAATTATGTGATCAAGAAGTTGAGTCACTTTTTTACCTCATTTACTTTAACAAATGACTCGACAATATCTTTGTTTTTTGCTTTTGTTTATTTTTTTTTATTACAAAATGAATCACTTAAGGCAATTTTATTATAACCGAAACACAACTTTACCTTCACCACTCACCTTACCTCACCTCATAAGCAAAATCAACAAAATAATTTATTCATTCATTGTAAGAAACTCAACTCACAACTGCTCAGAGAGGGGAATAATGAACCAAGAGATTAAAAACTTTGTAGTTTTTGACTTTGCAAAGGCAAAAAACATGAAAAAAAAAATATTAAAGTTTAATTGTTTTGTTTTTTTATTTGGAATTTGTTTCTATCTAGTACAAGATAGATACAGTGGCAGACAAAAGTATACGTTTGGTCCCCTTTTTTTCTCAAACTTTCTTCAATAAAAACTTATAATGATACATGAATATTAATGAAAAAATAAAATATAAAATAAGTCAATGTAAATTTCAAAATGATTAGGTAAAAACTATGGTTAGATAATGGATATTTTAAATTTATACTTGGTTTGGCCCTCCATCTATGGCATCTACGGCTGCCTGAAAGCATTATCTGAACATTAAAGCAACTAAATTTTCAATCTTATATTATTTTATTTTATTTATTACAATAACATTTTTTAAGTAAAAATAACGCTATTGTATAACTAAATATTACCATTAGAGCACTAGCTATTAGGCTTTCGACTCTATGAAATTGTTATTACTTTAGATTAAATTAATGGGGTGACAATGTTTTTAGGAAGTGGAATATCTTTTCTATATTGGATTTGGAAACAGTAGTCATCCCTCATTACTTACTTGGGTTTGGTGTTAAGAATGAGGGCATGGCCATTGGTCCAAAAGGTGTATGGTAGATACTTTTGCATGATCTCATAGGTGACAAGATGGGGCCCTTATGTAAATAAGTGTGGGAAATGTCACTGTGACCAATTTTAAGACTGCACAATTTTTTCTGGAGCAACTATCCGGCTAGTGGAGTTGAATTCTTTGTACCTGTGTTGATAACACACCCAAAACACAGATTTATGTGATTCCAGGAATATGTTCACTGCATATTTTTCTCATTAAAAGCTATAATGCTAAATATAGGTTACTGTACCACTAATTTAGCTGCAGCGTTCTCCATTTCGTTACCAATAATTTGTTTGTGGCTGGCTTAATAATGCTGGTGCCTTGATACAGGCATCCCGCATAATTGCAAATTATGGGGCTGTGGTTATCAAGGGTATTTATAGCATGAACTGGCGGCTGTCATTTCAAATAACAAATTTGCCTTTATTTCTTTGCATAATTTCCAGAGTTCGCAAATAAATGGCAATCTTTTCATTAGGTTGTTAAGAAACCAAATGTAAAAGGGATGAAAAAAAACATTGTGATTTATTTTTCGTTTCTAAGTGTTTGTGCAAGCAATGCCATAAATGCCAATGCCAATGAAAAATAAGTGGAACGGTCAGTGAGAAACCGAAACAATTGAAAAATAAGTGAAACATTCAGTGAGAAACCGAAAAATTTGCGAACTATGATAATTTCAAACAGTTTTTTTTTTTCCATATGACTATGTCAACCATGTCCAGTTAACCAGTTGTTGGTATTTGGTTTTCATTTCAAATAATAGCTTCTTCCGAAAGACATCGCCACTGGAAATTATCGAAGATTGGTAATAATTAAGGAATGGTTTAAGAGCCATAAAAAGTGATGTAGCACATGGCATGTTTGCAGGTGGCTGGATATTCAAACTGTTTCCAATTTTCAATCTTAATGGGCAATATTTATTGCTATTTTTCTGCTATCTGTTAACTCTCTTTCAGCATTGAATCACTAAAAATAGAGGAATTTACGTAGACTTTTGTCCAGCACTGTATTGTTATATGTACTTAGATTGGTAGATAAGTCAATATATCTTATCATCTAGTAGTTAGTTGTTATTGTTGCTTGTTAAAACGTTTATTTAATTCTCATTATTTAGTGTTTATGTGCAATTTTGTTTTGTTTTGTTTGGTTTTGTTTTTGAAATTGAATAACAATTTTATAGAATTCACGATTTTCATGACAAAGAAAATAATTATTCATCATTGTGTGTATGTGTTGTATCTGTGTATATCTGTGTGTCTGTTTATATTTCTCCGAAACTAATTCACTTATTATAAAAACAAAACAAAAAATTTTGTGTTGAGGGTCGTCGAATAAAAATCCTCTGTCAGTGAAATTATATGATTCAGTTTGGTTTACATATCGGAAGACTGTGCGAGTATGAGTTGGTTAACTGGCAATAAGTGAATTTTGTACTAAGTATATAGTATTTACTCTCACTTGTGATAGCTTCGGTTTTATTCTCATTTTTTTTATTGTGGGAGAAAGTTGTTTAAAAAAAGAACCCATTGGGGGATAAGATAAGCTACTGGCTTTTATGGCAATAAAAAATTTATAAGTAAAATTATTAATTATTTTTTAATAAAAATTATATGATTTACCCATTTAATGGGTCAAACATTAAGTGAATATTGTTGTGGGCGCACATTGATCATCAACGAATATAAAAATTGCAAAAATCCAGGTGAATACTCGTTCTAGAAAAAGGAAATATTATTTCGATGAAGTGATGAAATGAAATGAAAAGTAGAGAAATCAAGTGTTTGTAATAAAAAAAAAAATCTAATTTTAAGTTATTTATAAATAAATAATACACTTATATATTTTTATGTTAATTATTTGGTTGCATTCATTTTAGTTGTGTATAAATTACTTGCTGTGATGTGATTAATGAGTTTTAAATGTATCTTTTATCTATAGTTGTGTATCGTAGTTAAAGAAAAATGCAGTTTTTAGCTGCTGCTTATTTCTTCTAGAAATTTATTATTATTTATATTATTTACAGTTTAGCAAATGACACAGACAACAGATTCATGTTGTAGTAAGTCATCTTCAATTTCTTGTGTTCATTTGTTTGGTTATTATAGTATGATGTCTATGTTGATGTTGATGATGATGAATGAGCATCACTCATTACTCTGAACATGTTTTCTATTCTTCACTTCACTTCTTCTCTGACTTGTTCAAGTTTTTGCAAACTTTTTTCTATATTTTGTTACGAGCACAACATCATTTAACTTGTCTATTCTACTGTCTAATCCAAGCACCAGTTTAATTGTTGTATTGTACTAATATATAATATTTCCGAAACAATATATTAATGTCTTTCTTTCTTTCTTATGTTTTTATTTATTCTCTTATTATTCATATCAATAGCTTGTGATCCCGATTTGCAACCATCTGTTGCAGAAAATCTTGAAAATCTTGTTAATCGTTTAGAGTTACTTGTTGAGCGTTTAGAACGTTCAGTGTCAGCACGTGAATTGGAAATTGCAAATCGTGTCTTTGATACAGTTTTAGAGCGAAAACGTGAAAGTGTTGATTGCGAACAGGAACTGCCACTACCATTACCATCACCACCATCAACAGTACCAACTACAGTTGATAGTTTAGCTACACAGCTTGGTGAACAAACGGATAAACTTAGTCAGCGTATTGAACGCCTTGAGTCTTCGTTGCAGCGCATTAACGAACGTCATCAGAGTGTTAGCAGTGGCACAGATTTGTCAACTGAAGAGGATAACAATAATAAACAATTAAGTTCTGAAACAGTAGTGGGTCTTATACCAACAACTGTATTAGCAGATCAATCTGAACCAGAAGATATACCTTTGCCACCACCACCGCCCAGTATGAGTGTACTTGGTTTTCAGGATATTGTCAGTGGACCGCTGAGTCAATATTTGGCATTGTCTGCTAAAATTGGAGGCGATGTTGCTAAGCATGCTGAGCTTGTGAAAGCGGCCTTTGAGTAAGTTGCATTCATTTGTTAGAAAATTTGTATATTCTAATCATGTATTATTTTCTTCTTATAGCGCTCAATTGCAGTATGTTACATTGGCCACTCAAATTGCGCAACCAGCTCAGAACAAGCAAATGGAATTGCTTAAGCCAACTTCAACTCAGATCAGCGCCATCCAAGACTATCGTGAGAAACAACGTGCTTCGCCGTATTTTAATCACTTGTCGGCAATCAGTGAGAGTATACCCGCCTTGGGTTGGGTGTGCGTTGCACCAACACCTGGTCCGCATGTCAAGGAAATGAATGATGCCGGTCAATTCTATACAAATCGTGTGCTTAAGGAATGGAAAGAAAAGGATGCTAAGCATGTGGAATGGGCACGTGCATGGGTGCAAACATTGACTGAATTGCAGGCCTACATTAAACAATATCATACTACTGGTCTAGTATGGTCGGGAAAGGGTGCTGCACCAGCTGGCGGTGCTCCACCACCACCACCATTCGGCGGTTGCCCACCACCACCGCCACCACTTGATTTGAGCGCAATGAAACTGAATAGTGCTGCCGATGATCGTTCCGCACTCTTTGCCCAAATCAATCAAGGAGAGGGTGTTACAAAGAGTATGTTTGATTGATTGATGTAATGATTACACTTTGATGTTAATTGCCATTCCATTTAATTTATAGATTTGAAGAAGGTAACCTCTGATATGCAAACTCATAAGAATCCAACATTGCGCACTGGACCGGCACCATTTAAGACGCCAGCCAGTGGTGGCGTTTCGGGTGTTCCTTCTGGTCCTGTTATTAAAGATCCAGTTTTCACACGCGATGGCAAAAAATGGTTAATTGAATACCAGAAGAATAACACCGGTTTGGTTGTTGATAATGCCGAAATGAACAATGTGGTTTACATGTTCAAATGTGAAGGATCTACGCTCACTGTCAAAGGCAAAGTGAACAATATTGTTTTGGATTCATGCAAGAAATGCTCGTTGCTCTTTGATTCTGTAGTTGCTTCCGTGGAATTTGTCAACTGCCAAAGTGTGCAGATGCAGGTATGTGTTTATAATATTCTTCCATCTTCCTTGGTTAATTATTCTTTTAAAATCCATTCAAATAGACTCTAGGCTTTGTGCCAACTGTTACAATTGACAAAACTGATGGCTGCCAAATGTACTTGTCCAAGGATTCACTGGGTGTTGAGATTGTTAGCTCAAAGTCTTCTGAAATGAATATCCTATTGCCAGAGTCAAGTGGCGATTATGTAAGTACATACATACTATAATAATTCAAATTGAAATTAACCAAAATTCTTTTTAATAGACTGAATTGGCTGTTCCTGAACAATATAAGACAACCATTTCGGGCAAGACTCTTAAGACTGTTTGCGTTGATAGCCTCGGCTAAGCATATGGAGGACATCGCAGCACCGCATCAAATTGTTTGTTCTTTGAAACATCAACAGCAGCAAACACTCATGCAACACATACATACATATGTACTAGGAATGAAGCAACAAACAAACAACAAAACAACAACTTTTTGATATCAATCAATCATTATTTCAAACAAAAACAAAAAACAAAAGTAAAAAACTAATTTTAAGTGAACAAAAATATTTATCAATGATGACTAATGATGTGTTTTCTCTTAAATTATTTACTCGTTTGTATTATTTTTTTATATTTTTAGTATTTATTTTTTATAATCCTTTCAAAGTAAACAATCTATATTAGTATTTTTGAATGTGTTTTTCGTTAAAAATCTTGAGAAAACAAAAAATAAGAAACATGGAACAATTTGTTGCCAAATTTGTAAAGGAACAACTTTCAAAATCTGTTTGGTTTACTCTAATTTACTTATTTTATTTTAATGCAATGCAATTTTTTCCAGTAATAAAATTAGTTAAAAAAAATATCTTTTTTGAAAAGGATTTTTATTTAAATAAAAACAAAAATATTCATATTTTCTTAAATAAAATACAAAATTTTTAGCAGCAAATTGAAAGAATTTTTTATGCCTAAATAAATAAAATTATAAAATCATAAATTCGAAAACATAAATGGAAATATTTAATTCGAATTTCATTCTAATTTTTATCAATTTATAAAAAAATATTACATAAATTAAAACATACAAAAAAAAAAAATGATGAAATTTATACAAAATAATAAATAAGCAAAGTGGTTTCAATTCTATGGGAAAGGCAATGGAATCGTTTATAAAATAAGGAATATTATATCATATGTTGTACATAGGTTAGGTTAGGTTAGGTGGCAGCCCTCACCCGAAAGGCTCACTTAGGCACAAAAAAGAGTATGGCCCATTGTGATACCAGCAATGTCCGATGCGGAGAACCATTTGGATTCTGAAATGAACATAGCTGTCTCTGATTGGTAGGAATGATAGTTCGGTTAAGCTGGAGAGAAACCCAGAGCCTAGGTGGTTCCATCTTCTTCTGGCGAGGGATGGACACTGGCACATGAGGTGAAGCACAGCCTCCTCTTCCGAGCCGCAGCTGCAGCATAAATAGTAGTGAGGAAGCCCAAGTCTGCCAGCATGTTTGCCTATGACGCAATGGCCCGTTAGTACGTTTATAGTCTTGCTTATGGAGGTTCTGCCGAGATTTAGCAGCAGATATGTTGTACATACATACATATATGTGTCTAATGATTAACGATTGTTTTTTCGTTACTTTTTTGCAATTTTTTTAATAAACTAATTGAAAAGGGAGGTTCCTTCTCTTCCGTGTTCCATCTCACCTAGTAAATCTTTAACTAGTTGACCCGGCAGACGTTGTCCTGCCTTCTATATAAGATCACCTTTAATCTTTTGGCGACTACAAACATTTACAGAAAGAAAAGAACGAAGAGCGCCAATACTCTTGTGTGTACTCAGTTATTAATTATTGTACCATTGCACAGTGGACGCTGCCATAGGCCAAAAATAAGAAAATCAAGTCCAAATTTTTGGAGTTAAAGTCAACTATCTTACATAATGTCTACTTACATTATCATAATTCTAACGGTACTTTCTACAAATGAATATTTGTATTGTTTTGATTCTTCAAGTGTTCAATCGTTCAGTGAAGTGTGAGAAGCCTAATAGTGTTTTTCCTTTTTTGAATATTACTAACTTTTTAAGATAGTCTTCAAAATCAAATTGGAAAAATGGATATTGGACATGAAGGTAGTATTATTAAGGTATTTGACGGTGTCGCTTTGTGGGATAGGGGAATTGTTCAATATTACTGGGGGACGGTTTCCACGCTTTAAGGTGAATGTTGTTTGGACTGACTTTTGCGTGTTCACTACAATTTTGCTTCAGCCATTTTTCTTCCATGAGGAGTTGATTTTGCAAGTGCTGCAATGCAATTACATTATTTTTATTCAATCCAATTATCGCTGTGTTGTCTGCATATGTTGCAACCTCAACATTATTTCCCACTGGCATATCAGCATACTGTTTATAGGGTGGGCCCAAGTTCGCTTCCTTGGTGTACACCAGCATTAATTGCACATAGTTTCAAGTTTTTGCCCGATTGTTGAATATAGAAATGGCAATCATTGAGGTAAGATTTAAGGAGCAGATAGTATGGTGCAGGAAACCATTTCTTAATCTTATAGTGCACAACTGGATGCCTGAATCTTTCAAATGCTTGTTGGACATCTAATAAGACAGCAGCTCAATATCGTTTTTCTTCAAGTGCACCCACAATACACTTGACTATAGCATTTCTCAATCGTTCCATGTCCTCTTCTTAACCCAAAATGATGTTCAGGTATGAAGTTAAGTTCGTCCAGTACAGGTACCATTCTTATTAAAAGTATCTTTTCAAATACTTTAGAGCACGTTGCCAGTAGACTAATAGGATGGTATGACGTTGTAATCTGCTCAAATTTGTTTGGTTAAGGTATCATAATTACACATTTTCATTGCAGGTTGATTACAAACTCATTATCATGGTCCTTAAACCGTGAGATGTGTCTCTTGCTGCGCCTGACAATGATCCCGTTCTTATTAACATGTGTTTGATGTTTTGGCTATATGATCGAAAAATCGATCGAATATGAAAATAATGTTTTTAAATTTTATTTTAAATACAATTTATTTGCATAATTTATTAAAATATAATTGCTGTAATAAATTTCACATAATTTGGATTCCTTTGCAAGGTCCAATTTTTGTTTGCAACTCTCTCTGCCTCTCTCTCTCTCTCTCTGAAGTTAAAGCATTTGGTTTTAATAAGACGAGGAATGGTACCCAAATGTAAAGTTATTTAGAAAATTACATAGTGTATAAAGAGTGTGTCATATAAAAAAAATTGATATCTTGTTGTTATGACAAAAGAGAAGTTATTGAATAAAGAAAATACTACTAACTTAATGAGAATAGGCCAAAGAGTATGGCGTGGCGAGTTTGCTACGTTATCATCTTGCTGGATTCACAATATATACATATATTTTTAACCCACCCATATCAATTGTTCAGTTACGCTTTAAACCTTCTTGTATTCGATACGTTCTACTTTGACCTCATCACCAATAAGTTGATAGACATAGGTTACAACAGTTGCACTCTGTATATCCATAAGTACGAAGGACGGCACAACGTTTGTGTCGAGCGGATTGAAAGCACCCGTTGCTGAGCCTGGATTTATATAGAATTTATTGCCATGTTCATAAGCTTCGAATTTGTAAGTGTGTCCCGTTATCAGTATGTCAACGTCCAGTTGTCGTTGTATAAGCGCCAAAGCTTCTGGATCACCACGCGGCACAACCTGATGACCATGACATAGGCCAATGCGAAATTGTCCAACTGTGACTACTTTTTGTTCGGGATAACTGAGATTATCATCGAAATCTCCACGCACTATGTGCACATCGTTTGCGAGGCCCTTCAGATAGTCATACGATTCTTTTGTACACAAGTTGCCTGTTACCTGTATATTGATATTATGGGAAAATATTAAAATTGTTTAAGTAAATTAAATTACAAAACTGATGATCTGATCAGATAACTTGCCAGTATATGATGTATGCGACCGGGAACAAGTAGTTTTTTAAATTTTGCCGGTAGACTACTGCAACGATGCGGAATGTGTAAATCACCAAGAACCAGAACGAGCATTTTATAATATAAAACTATTAAAAATGTTAAAATACAAAATATAAACGATTAATTGGTATTTCTGTTTTAATGAAAAACTAAATTCTTGTTGTTCGTTTACGCCCAGCGAATAAAAACAGCTGATGCATTGAAATAAGTTAAGTTGGCAGCTTTGCAATTACAAGAGTTGCAACGAGTTGGCAGCACTAATCACTTTCTCATTGCAATTTCGAGGGCATCTTATATTTTTTGTTTGTGGATGCCGGTTGGAGAAGAACAAACCAAGAATATGGAAACAACAGAAGCAGCAAATGCAAAACCTGAAAATGGTAAAAATTTATTTAATATTATTTTTGCAAACTTTTAATTTAAATTGAATTTCTTTTTTATTCAGATCACTTAAATGTCAGTCTCCTGGTCATTGTCATAGACACAAATACTTCACAGCGAATCATTCGGAAAAATCCGGAAAATCTAACACAATGTTTGGAATCCATAATTGCATTTGGCAATGCACATCTTATGCAAAAATCACAAAACAAATTGGCTGTTATATCATGTTCTGACTATTCAACGTAAGTTTGTAACAAATATACTTCATTGGTCGTTAAGATCAAATGGTCAATTGTTTATCACCTTTCAGCAATATGCTTTATCCGATGCCCGGACGACAATTGGAAGTGCGACAAGTCGATGGACAATATGAAGCGTTTAGTTTGGTTGAGAAGACTGTAAAACAAAACTTGGGTAATCTTATTGTTAATGCACCGTCCTTGAGTTCACCAGTAGAAAGTCTGCTGGCTGGCAGTATGTCAATGGCACTTTGTTATATAGCGAGGGTATATTTCACTATACACCATACGAGTTCATTCATGTATTAATCCATTTTTATTGTCAATAGCTTCAACGCACTACATCACCTGGTATTAAGATGAATTCACGCATTCTAGTACTTACTGGCAGTAATGAATGTGCTTCACAGTATATGAGTTACATGAATGTCTTTTTCACTGCCCAAAAACTAGGCATTGTAATCGATGTTTGTGCCTTGGATAAGTCATTGAGTTTACTGCAGCAAGGCTGTGATATTACCGGTGGACAGTATTTGAAGATCTTACAACTTGAAGGTTTATTACAATATTTGCTGTGGGTTTTCTTGCCAGATCCACAAATGCGTCAAAAACTAGTGCTGCCACCACCCACAAAGGTTGATTATCGTGCAGCATGTTTTTGTCATCGTGAACTCATTGACATTGGTTATGTGTGTTCGGTTTGTTTGTCAAGTGAGTACAATTTCAATTTATCACTTTAGTTATCTGTATCTTCATTTATTATCCATAGTTTTCTGCAAATATAGTCCCATATGCACAACATGCCAGTAAGTAAAAGATGCCATTAATTGTTTGGTAAAACATTTTTAATTTGTTATTTTTATTCTTTTAAATATTTCCAGTACTGTTTTCAAAATACCAGGACCACTACCGGTTAAAGCCAAGAAAAAGAAGAAAACTTAAATAGTTTATCCAGATATACATATATATAGATTTATTGAATAAAGAAAAAGAAAATCCTTTATTTATCTCGAGTTATTTTACTAAAGTACATTGGACCAAAGTTTGCTGGAAGATAAGGCACAACCATTTGGCCATATTTCAAACCTTTTGGATGTTCAAATTTGTATATATCACTAAACAATTGTATGAGTTGGCTGAGATCTTTGATCGTT
Source organism: Amiota communis (assembly GCA_037043315.1). NCBI lineage: Eukaryota > Metazoa > Arthropoda > Insecta > Diptera > Drosophilidae > Amiota > Amiota communis. The sequence goes on from JBAMAV010000934.1 coordinate 663,863, forward strand.
GCTGTTATGCCATATTCGGAAAAAGCTTTTTGCAATGCCATATGTACGACACCATCATTTTGAACCGGTGACAATGAGCAGGTGGAATAAACAAGGCTACCACCAGGTTTCAACAAACGTAAACAATTTGTTAATATGCCCGCTTGTAATTCGGGTATACGTAAACGTTCCTTAATACGTGTCGGTTTGAATATATTATTATCCTGTACCATAAGTGCATGTCGATCTGTTGTACATGGCACATCAACTAGTATTTTATCATATGTATCGTATTGATCTAGATTACGGGCATCGCTTTGATTGAGCACTACACGTCTGCCATCCCAGCGTTCTTTGTAATCAAAAAGATATTCTTGCATTACACGACGCAGTTTGTTTAATCGTGATTCCTGGACATCATTACATACCACTTGATCGGGATGTAAGGTCTGTAGCATAAGTAATGATTTGCCACCGGGTGCTGCACATGCATCTAGCACAAGATCACCATGTTTTACTTGCAGGAAAAGTGGTGGTAGTACAGAGGCACCATCCATAAGGAAATGTGAAAGAACACCAGTCAAACATTTCTGGGGGGCTTTGAACTCTGAACAATTGCCCATTTCATATGTGTAGAGGCATAGATTTTCAGGAAATTGAAAATCTGTTTCAATTTCTATATTTAAAGGAAAGTCATCGTTTGTTTGATAGTATTTATAGTGATCCGATTCAGGTATCCAGTCTTCCATGCCTTTAATTTGATTAGCTGGTATGTATTCATAAAGGCCTCCAGTTCCAAATTGTGGATCAACCAAACGATTTTTATCAAGCTGTACATCTTCTTCAAGTGCTTCACTTAAACTGTGCTTATAATCATCATCATCATTTCTGCTACTGGTGCTATTAGTTGATTTATTCTTATTTATATTGTCTTCCTCACTACCACCATATTGCAATCTTTCAGGTATTTTTGTGTTTTCATTGTTACTTGGATAAATTGCTGAAACTTCACGTACTTCTTGTTCTTTAACCAATGCACCAAGTTTCTCTGCAACATTATCGCTAGTCTGTCCTCCTCCTCCTCGTCCTATATGATCATATGTTGTCTCATGGTTTTCTAAACGTTCCTTAGCCAAATTAACCAAGGATTTCACATTTATGGCACCATCTAATTCCAACATGCTGCATGTTCGCTCTGTATCACCGAAATTATTCACCAGTGCCATGTATTTATGTTCTGTTAGTAGTGCTGCACGCATATTCTTCCAACGCAGACCATATACTGAACCATAGAAATCATCGAAATTCTCTAAAGCACGATCTGTATTGGTTTTCTTACGCTGCAAAGTAGACCAACGGGTTTTACCACCTTTCCAGCGCTTTTGCAAATGCAATAAATTGCGTACTTTCAGCATTTTTATATAAATAATTCTGATTTAAATCTTTTATAAATTTGACACATGTTTTTTGTACATTTAATGCATAACCGAAGAAGGCGGCATCCCATCCGCATCCGCAGCTGTTTTTCTTATCCCAATCAGCTGTTTGACAGAACAGTCAACTTGTTGCAAATATTGACAGTAATTGCCAGGCATAAAAAATAATTTTAACCGCCTATTTGAATGTATCAATTCCAATGTTGTTCCTCTCAAGAGACAAAATTCAAAAAGATTATCAAATTAATGTAATTTATTATAAGGTTCGCTATAGATAAAGCGCACCATATATCTTCTAATGGCTAAATGAAGAATAAAAATAAAAAAAAAAAAAATTCAATGAAATGCATTGCATTTTTTACATATCGTGATTGTTTAAGGCTTTTATGGGACATCTCAAGTAATAATATGAATGGTTGTCTTGTGTCTTGATAGTTTTAATGATTTTATGGAGGTATATATGACATTACTAGTGCTTCAATGTTGAAAGAGAGGGCGGATCGCAAATATATATTGTATAAGTATTGTATTAAGTCGCATCAATGTCCAGATGCTTACTAGTCGGCAAATCTATGTAACATTAATTTATGATATGATATGAGTGTTTTTTTTTAAACAAAACTATTGTAATATAAAGAAACAAAAAGATGGCTGTATTACAAAGAGATCACTGCCATCTAGTTGGTAAACATACTGTAGAAAAAGCTTTCGAATCCAAGATGGCGGAACAGCAACCGATGCAGGCATCTGATTTGTGGTCCGATGTTAAAATAGGCACTATATAGCGGTGTTTAGGGGGAATGGGGACAGTTCTATTGATGGGTTAAAGTCTGAGAGCGGTTCGTGTGGGTTGTATTGACTTTGTTTGTTTTGGTGGATATAAAAATAAATAAATTATCCGGCTGTTGCTAGCTGGGTACTATTTTGTTGGGATCTAGGTCTTGGGGTCCGGTACAACTGACTTAGAATTTGAAGTTCATTTGCTCAGTTAGAGATTAGTGTCCTTTCATAACATTGGTTTACTAAAGTATATCAAAATGATCGTATTACCATAACTTAATAGACTACGAGCATATTTTATATTGAATTTTTAACTTACATATAATTCTATCACGAAAATGATAAGTGTTGGCACAATATACTGAATAATAAACGTGGCTAATGCAATTTTCCTCCCAGTCGTCGTTGAGATTTTTTCTATAAAAATAAAATTTATTATATTGTATTGTAGGATTTAATATTTTCCCTTACTATACTCTATTGATTTGTCCAATATTTTAGCAAAAATTAAAGCATATGCCATCCCCGGAAAATAGGGCATTGCCATGACAGTATTTACGTGCAAATGATTGAAACCGAGTACATATTTCAAAGAAATGCATGCCCAAAACAATTTTGTCGCACGAATGTGCGACAACTATGGCCCAGAAGGGCATCGACCTAAAGATTTGTTTCCATGGCACCAGAAGACGTTTTTCACTTTCATCTTCATATTTTATTGATCGTATAAGCATTTTTCGTTCCTTAGCACTTATTATTATTTGTTTCTTGGGATTATCCTGTACGAATAGACCCCACAAAATAATCCAAATAAAGCAACATGCACTGACGCCATAGTGTATAGACATTAAGTTATAATTCTTAGCAACTTCATCCGTTGTAAGAATGGCGATTGCCCCTCCATAACTACCGCCTGAATATACTATCGTTCCTATTATGAAAAGCTGTTTTAGAGGTGCCCATTTGGCGATCATACAGTGCATAGCGGTTATTACTCCGCCAAAACAAAACCCATCAATCGGGCGTAAAATTAGAAATCCAACATAACTTTTATATACCATTATTGGCATAGCCATGCAAACAAGGCCCTCTATAAACATATTAGAAAATATAAGCCACTTGGCAGAGTAGTTTTCCGAAATATATGCGAATGGAAGTATCGAGATAATAACACCTAAAGTACTAATATGTTTTAAGAAGTATTATTGAATTTCATTCCAACCTATGACGTCGCCAACCTGTTAAAGAATTTTATAAAGTTTAATTGTTGTAAATACTTCTAGTATCTTGTATATAGTACAACATATTTACGTATCAACTAACCAAAATCGTTTCATTTATATGTTTGTCTACATTGTCGCAGGGTGTTAGTAATACGCTAAATAAATGAAAAACGGGGGGAAGTTCTGTGGCTTTCAACATTAATCTCTGAATCATATAATAATAAGCATTAGTGTTGACTAAAATTCCTATGCAAAATGAAGCCATCACAGCAAAAATGTAACGACCTGGTAAACACACTGAAAATAGATGAATTACTTATGGATGTACATATGTATGTGCATAAACTTATATTGTGCATAGATTTGTAGACTTACTGTTTTCAATTGAATTATATTGTATTGTTCGTAATTTTTTATTATTATTATTTGGAAAATTTTCATAATTTTAAGTTGATAACATATGCAAATACTCCTTTGTAATCAGTGATTTTATTTTCCTAAAATTGAAGCACAATTTACAACAATGCCCTCAATAATCAGGGAATATGAGAGAGCGATTTTTATTTTCAATTGGGGCAACGATACCGAACATTACTGCGTATATGTATAATTATCTGGTTGTTAGACGAAACCGAAACCGAAAACACTATACATGTACATAATTTTTCAGCTTGGTTTTTTACTATGTTGTTGTTTCAATGTTTCTCCCCAGATTAGGCAGATTCACCTGAAAATATGTGACCCGTCTTGAAGCACACCCCACCGACCACAGGTCTACTTATCACTGATAATAGTAATCACACCCTAGCGATGTTCTTTTGCTTTACTTGTTTCCATTTATTGAATGTTAGGTTGTGTTCAAACTGATCGTAAATATATTTGATAAACTAGAAAATTTGTTTATAGTTTCTATGAGTTTTAAGAATTATCTTCAGATTACATAAGTGACACAAGAATAAAACTAATGTATTCATGGCAGGTTAGAAAATCAATAAACATATTTATTCATTTTTCGTTTTATTATTTTATCCTTTATTTGCTACAGTCGTCAGACGACAACAAGCGATTTTTTTAAGTTTAAGTCACTTAAGCAAGTCTAGATGAGTTAATCACTCATCCGGGATAGGGTGTTGTATTTTCAGGCTGCTTGCCAGGTGGTTGCACATGGGCATCCAACTTATTGAAGTGTTTGATGGTGTGTTTGACAATTTCTTCATCTATTGTAAGGATCTGCAAATATCGGTGGATGCCTGAGTTCCGGACAAACCATTGTGCACCTAAAATCATACGCATTCGCTTGGACTGAACCCTCTGTATGATTTCTAGGTTTGAGTTGGCTGTAGTGCCCCAAAGCTGTATGCTTACCGGCTTCAGTATGGCCTTGTACAGTAACAGCTTATTTTGCAGGTTGAGCTTCGAATTTGTACTGAGCAGCCAACTCATTCTTCGGTGTTTTAGGGCCAAATGTTTTCTTTTGGTCACAATGTGAGGTTTCCAGGTGAGGTGCCTATCCAGTGCCAGTTCCAGGTACTTGGCGGTGGCGCTATTTAGAATGACATCCACGTTGATGAAAATGGCAGGACATGTCGAGTGGTTCAGGGTGAATAGATTTCTCTGCATTGACGCATATGTATTATTAATGAGAAATTTTTATTAGATATGTACATAAATTTAAATTCCACTCTAAAGCAGCCATAGAATAAGTGGGGTGCACTCCTTTGAAGATTATGAAGTAGAGCAATTATGTGAGTGAATGTCTATAGTTTAAATGTCATCCAAAATGTCATATAAAAAATGATTGATAGGGAAATACATTTATTTATTGCATACTTATAGGGTCTTCAACTCTAAATTCCCATTTTAGGTACATACTTCTTTCCTTCATTCTTTTGGGATTTGATTTGTCTTTTCGAGATTTGGTGGTTCCAAGATTTATTAGTATGGAACTGGTTTCATCATTCGTGCACTCTGTGTCTCCCAGTGGTATAAAGTAAATAAGTATATTATGAATAATCTACTTTTGTTAATCAACTTATTTCAACATTAATCCCACTTGCTTTTAACATTGTTGTGGATCATAAAAATATCATGACCATTTTACCCCTAGTTCTTTGTGAAAGATCTTTGGGGTGGAGCATCTTTAGTTTGCTTCGCTTCACACGCTTGGTAAGAGCTGTCGCGAATAAATTTCGATGAATATGCAGGCTCTGATTGATCGAATACTGTAGGAATGTGTAGTTTTTATACTGGGTGGTATTGGGGACAAACCAATGGGCACCTATGATCCCTCTTAGAATTGTTCTCTTCCAATTATTTGTTATTATGGGAGTCAAGTTGGAACCATAATTTGCCTGTAAATGAGCCTTTTGTTGGACAAAGAAAGTTTGTTTTCCAGTTGAGTTTCATTTTAATGGTTCTTTATAAAATAAATATATATATATTTTTTTTGTAGTATATAATTTATCAACTTAAAATTAAGCAGGATTTTTTATGTTCTCAAATAACACACGTATGCGTGTCTAAGTACAAAAAAAGAATAATGTGGATTTAAAAAGTTTCTAGCCAGAGAGGTAGAAATGTATAAAAAAAATACAGATGAAAAATATAGTAAGAGAAAAACAATAGAAATACTTAAAACTACATATAGTACAGAAGAAGATGAAGTAGTGCGTGTTGTAATAATAAAATCTAAATGATTTTGTCCTGTAATCAATCAATGAGATATTGATAGAATAGATAAATCTGAGCATAAAAATTAAAAGTGATAGGCAGCAGATGTACTACAATATATTGTATATGGTATTTAGGCATTGGATTTTTGATTAGTTGGCTTAAGTGGTGTTGATTCATCTTTAGTTTCTTCTTTTTTAGATTCGGTCTTGTTCCACGGTTGCTCCTCGCCCGAACCAAATGTAACGAAAACCACAAATTCGACAATAAATAGAATAATGGTTACCCAAAAGATGACACGCCATGCTCCAATAGTTTGCTATTGGTAAAATATATCAATTTATAAATAACTTAGAGATCTTTATGAAACTCATATACTTACATTGCCTTTGGTAATAAAGCCAACGAATAGTGGTACAACAATACCGGGTAAAGTTGCTGCAGTATTTGTAAGTGCTACCAGAGTGCCGGCATAGTTTGGTGCAATGTCAATGTGATTCGATAGAAAACCAGAAAACATGCCACCCATGGCAATAATACCCACTGACATAATAACAACGGCGGCGGTATGCTTGCAGCCAATATAGCAAAGGGCAAAAAGGCAAATGGCTGGGATAATAGTGCAAATGGTTGTTGCCGACTTCCTGGCAATTGTTGTGGTGATTTTCTCTGTGTAAAGAAGAATATGTTGTGTAAAATTCTATTAAATTCTATTAATTCATTACTTACGTTTTGCTTTTAATGTATCCAAAGATTTGCCCAAAATAATACTGAAGATCAACATTGGGAAGTAAGGGAAAGCACTTGCAGCTGCATTGCTTGACACATTGAATTTTAGAACTTGCTTCATGTAGAAAGGAATCTCAATGAGGAACATATACCATCCGAAGTTACTGCAGACATGTGCAATGAGTATAGCCCAGAATGGTACCGATTTGAATACTTTCTTCCATGGTACCGGTGGGTGAGCTTCTTTGGTTTCAGCACCACCTGATTCAGTTCCCAATGAACTAGTAATCATTTGACGTTCTTCGGGGCTTATGAAACGTTGCTTATTAGGATTATCTTGTACAAGAACAATCCACAATAACATCCAGATGCAACTCAATACACCCATAACATAAAATACCGATTCCCAGCCGAAGGAAGCAGATAACATGCCAGCCATTAGTATAGACAAGGCTGTACCAAATGAAGTGCCAACATAAATAATCGTTGACATAACTGAACGTTCATTTGGTGGTGCCCATGAAGCAATCATGCAATGCATAGCCGGAAAAGATGCTCCACCGCCAGTTCCCTCAAGGACACGCATAACAATCAAACCAGAAAAATGTAACTTGGTCAGGATTGGAGTCAAAAGTGTGCAAACCACATTGATGGCAACCGAAAACAACATAACCCATTTCGCAGAGAAGTTTTCAGCAATATGAGCGCAGGGTATTTGTGATACCAAATAACCCCAGAAGTAGCAACTAAGTAATATGCCTTGCAATGGTTCGCTCCATACGAAAGGTCCATTTTGATGCTGAAACAGGATATAATATTTCAAAGCATTTTCAAATTTTGAATATTATGAACTATGATGTACTTACACTTGCTGCTGTGTCATTGCCATTGCCACCAGGTGCCTGGCAGACCTCATCCTGTGACACATGTTGTGTCATATTCGTTGAGATGGCATCATGTGATCCATGACCACCACCACCACTTGCTTGTGCGATAGCCGTATGATTTAACATAGCAACCATGGCAACACTGAGATTTACTTTAAGACCATAGACAATGGCCATACCAATGGAGCCGAGAGCGGCAAGCACATAACGTGCCGGAAGACATTCTATAGATAAGGTAAAAGAAAGCAAAGAACATAAAGTATCATTTTAAATAGGGTCGATATTTATTTATTTATTATGACTCTATTGTTTCTAAGGATTCTTTTAATTTGTGGGGTGGATAACACACCTAAAAACTATTTAATTGATTTTGTGCGCGACAAAATGCCATTGCGATTGGGGTTTTGGATTTTGGGTGTGTTAACTTTTTACCAATATTTGTTTTAATTTCTTTTGGTGAATATGGTTTTATTAATTTAATGGATACATTTTATTTGTTTTATACTGAAATGGTATTGTCAATTTCCATCTTCGGAACATATAATCATGAATTTTTTCAGTTAACATATGCTGTAGATACACATATCTGATAAAAGTTATCCAAATAAATTGTCTCAGGTCAGTTTACCACCATTTGTATTGCTTTGTTTCAAAAGGGTTGAGAAACCAAAGAAAGGAGAGGCCCTGATATGCTAATTAAGTTGCGATAAACCAATTTAGATAATTGTTTGTATGTTAGTTTATCAATATTGATAAGTGAAAAAAAGTGTCGTTAACGTTACACATATAAAAATAGAAAGTGGAATAAAATTTTGGCTGAATTATCAAAAATAGTGTACGAATTACCCAATACAATCCAGAGAATAAGAAGAAAAAAAAGTAATAGACATCTAATCTAATATGCCTTTTTAGGTCTATTATTTATATCATTTATTGATTTATGCTTAATCTAAAATATCAGAAAATAGACATTTATTTATTCAAACCATGTCTTCTCTATCGACTTTTATACAATAGTAGATGATTTTATCGAATTTGTTTATTTTATTATAGTTAGAAGGTATGTGGAAAACTATCTGTTAGTAAATACAATAATATAGTAGGTCACGCAAGCAATTTAACACTTGGGTTCCTTAAAATACAGTCATACTTCCACAACTCCGAATATCTACTCAGTAAAACTCGAATTTTCTATGACTCGAGTCAAATGGAGTTGCAGTAACATTTATAATGTTTATTGTATATAATTCTTTTTCAATAATTCCAACAAAAATTGACTTTTCCAACCTTAAGTCTAATATTTGAGAGAATATCTTTTTATGTGCTCATCGTTACGTTGTTGACCTTAGATAAGCAATTTTAACACGGAGCACAAAAATATACATACATATTATTGTATTATTCAAAAATAAATGTCCGGCACATCCAAAAGACTTGCAATTTGGACATATGTATACGTTTGACATTTTTTCCAATAAATATGACAATCAAATTGCAACCACTTGACCAGGATGCAATACAGAATTTAAAATTTCACTATTGAAGAATATTAAAAGATAAAGAAAACTAAATGTGTATAATTCAACAATTATATTATACTACATTTCACGAAGGAATGCTTTGGCAGTGCCGTAGGGATTAACGGGATTTGATGCGATAAGGGGTTTTTTAGTCGGTAGGCTAATGAATCCGACATAACATGTGGCACGTTCCACAGGTATCTTTGGAAGATTTTTACCTCCTTGTTCGCATAACATAATAAAAAAAAAACAACCATTTCACCAAGTTTCCTAGTTTTAATGAATAGAGCTATGGAAGTTCGCCTGTAAATGAAAAAAATATCAATTATATTTGTTTTTTGATTATTTTATTATGACTTTTATGAAAGAAATGATAATCTCTGTCATGGTTCAAGTTTAATTATACTAAATGATTAATGGGACTAAGACAAAATTAATCATTAATACACTTAGTGCAATACATTTTTTTTTGTTAATAATATTAATATTCTATTTCTTTCTATACTTTATTATATTATATATCATACACCTTGTCAAAATATGGGGTAAGTGTAAGGATACTGATGTCGGTAGTAGTCAACGCTATATGTAGGGTTTCTCATGCCCATAATATTGAAGACGAATACTGAAGCTAAGAGCAATCCAGGCCAGATATCACATTGAGGCTTAGGCTTACTGTTAAAAAAAACCTCTGTTGCAAGCAACTGGTCGATCCTATCCTATGAAATAATATCTTATTATCTATATCTTCTATATACTACATAGTATAAAAGAAAGTCGAAATCCTTGTTTGTTCCAATACACACAACTTCTAAACCACACAACGGTTTTTGGATACGTTTTTCACTGTCATTTAGATAACCTTTTACGGAGAGTTTGTACAATACTCGTATATACAAAACAACTAATTAAGATTTTTTTATATTGATTATATGGTGAGTTGGTGTTACATAGTTTCTAAAATCAAAAAAATCTTCTTTGTTAACACCTCTTTTTGTATACATATTTGATATATAGTGGTTTAGAGACAATCAATCAACTCGTCTTTATCAAACATCTCTTTTTGATTGTTAGCGTTTAGAATAAATAATTATTTTTATGTAGAAAGATATTATTGTCAATATTAAATCAATATAGGTCGTAGACAGTGATACCATTTTAGCCTTTTTTTCCGGACAGATCTGTCCTTCGATCTAAAAGACAACAATAAGGCTACTGCAAATTTTGTAAGTACCGCACATGAAGAGGATTATGACCTGATAGATGAGGCAATAAAACTCATCTAATTTATTACAAATTACAAAATAATCTGTCCTGTTTTTGTGATAGGTAGCTGGCATCACTGGTCGTAGAACAAGAAATGCAAACAGACATCTTATGCTTCGGAATAATGAAACCGAAGATATATATATAAATAAGACTACCTAATGCAAAATCTAGAAGTTCTTTGCGAATAAATAGATAATTCTCTATTGAATATAAAGTTCGTCTTAGTCATGACAGAGATAGACCTACTACACGGTTCAATCTGTGTAGACCTCTGATAGCTAGAGAATTGTCCAAACGCAGGTCCATGAGAACTTTTACAATAATTTGTGGTCATATAAAGTTCTGCCATTCTTCTATTGAACATAAGAATGTTCCTTTCGTTTCAATAGTCTGTAAATATGAAAAATGAAAGAAAAATAAAATTAGCGGATATTCTTTCTCCACCACAACACTCCCCTGCAGTTTGAATGAATGGTTCAAAACTTATTCGTGGCTAGTCCTTTTACATGTATTCAACTGGTGAATTTAACATGGCGATGTAATTAGAAGAGGTCAATTGCCACCGCCTGCATTACCGTTCACTAGTGATGTTATTGTTCACTACCACCGTATCATCACCACCCTCCTCATTTTCTACGACTAGTGAATTCACTAGCCACCAGTAATGCGAAAAAAGGCTGCTGACTTACTATGGAAACGCGAAATTACTAGTTCACCTCTGCATAACTTGTGAATAGTGAATTTACTAGCCACCAGGTAATAAGAAAAAGTGCTAGGGAATTACTATCGAAATGGGGACCATGGCCACTAAGCATACTGCAGGGTCTCTTCAAATATCAGTTGCTAGTTTCTCATAAAAGATATAAGATTTGTATAATCTATTAATGAAAGCCATATGTTACAGTAATCTGGTGGTTTGTTTTACATTTTTACTTTCATACATTAAATAATATTTAAAGTTTCTAATCATAGTTAAGATTATTCTGTAGACTTTTCTGTTTATCAAAATTTTAATTTGTTCATTTTATGAATATGTGTTTACAATACTTTGTATTTACATATATTATAAAATATAAAATAAATCAATGATAATTATAGTAAATAAAGACAACTAATTTCAAATTCCTCATATTCATCATAAGTATCAAGAAGAGATTAAACGTTGCTTATCCGTAATCATACAATAATAGTACAACATTAAGGCAAGGGTCTTAGCAATTATTTAATCTATAAACACATATGACATTTGAGAAAAAAAAGAAAAGAAATCTAAAATATAAAAAAATAATTATTATATATTGTTCAATTAATAAACAAAGCACAAGCAATAAGATTGTTATATTTGTAAGAACGTATGTAGTATATAAATTCCATAGGAGGAACACAATCTCCCACACTTGTTTTGTTTCAAAAACAAAATTTATCTATTCAAAATATTTGAATTTGAACTTTAGATAGACGAAACGAAACATAATTTTGTGGAGCATATTATAAAATGATTGTCTCTGGATATATGGAACATAAATCAGATATGTTTGTTATGAATATTTCTACAATATTTTTGTTTATATTATCGACATTGAAATGACCTTGCGCTACATATGAAATTCGCAAAAAATACAACAAAAGACATTTAATGGTTAATATAATATTATTTCGTTTTTTTGGCAGACGCTACGCATAAAAAATGTGTGAATCTTTTGGGTAAATATGCTAATACTAAGATACACGTGCCGATGCCTCCCACTAAATTCAAATAGGGAAGCTCTTTGACTATATAACCGGCAACCGGTAAAGAACTTGCAGAAGGAAGAAATAAACGGAGAGAGGAGCAGGATATCAAATACATACAAGTATACATGCCTATCAACGACCTTTTGCCGTTGCTTAAGGTCAAACATTTTATTTGACGTAGATACAATATTTGTGTATCTAATAATCTCAATGAAATTTTTGGCAGAATTTTTGAATTTTCATACACTTGTTGCACTTTCTTTCTATCATTCTTTATTACTTTGAATTTCATTAGTTGAATGCAATATTGCATATCATGTGTATAGATAACTTACTGCCTAAAATGCTACCGCGTGCAGTAACTTCATCTGCTGCCATATTTTTATGATTTTCTTGAAAGTATCTTTTCTTGAATAATTATAACTTTAAGCAGTTAATGCATTTAATAAGATTTCGGAATAATCTCTCACTATTTTCCTTTTAATGGCTTCACTTTGCTTAAAAAAAAGCTTCTTTATTCCCGAATTTATTTGGTGGGTTTTCGTTTTTTCTTCACTTTAGCGTTCTTGCGATTGCGACGCGTCGCCTGTGACAGTTCGAAACAAACTGAATTGAGTTGCTGGAATACGTTTCAGTTTTGGTTGTTTGTGCTGGTCGCCTGTTTGTTTGTTTGCTTCTTAGCTTGTTTGGTTTTGTTGTGTTGTGTATGATGGGGTGTGTATTCCACAGATACTTTTGAATCGAAACGTATGGCATTGCCTGCTGCTTGCTGTCTTGTTGCTTGTTGTGTTGCCATTATTACAGAATCTAACGATGAAATTTCTTCAGATTTTGTTGAAATACAACAAGAGTCGTCGACGTAAACGTAAGCTTTAACGCATCATTGACGCAGACGCTAATGCCGACGCCAACGCGTTTCTTTTGTGCTTTTGGTTAGTAAGTATTTGTAGCTACGATTATGTATGTATCTCTTTAACTGTGTTAGCGTTTGTATATCATGTTTGGCTATCATTTTACTGATTCCCTGTGGTACTGTACTCCATTCTGGTTATTTGAAATTGGTCTTCTTTGATTTTGATTTAATTTTTATTTGTTGTTTGCAGCATTTTACTTCGTTAGTGCGCAAATTAATTCAAATATCTTTAATAGACATACAGACCAGACTACTACTGTTCATTCATTTATTTTTTCGTTTGTTCGATTGTTTGTTTTATTAACAATTTGGCATATTTTTGTGTTATTTTTATTTTTATTAATTTATTTTTATATTCGCTCAACGCGTGCATAAAATTTACATAAAATCGATTTAAAAATTGACAAATAGAAATGATTTTTTCTTTTTGCCGAACAAATGAAAACAGGTTCAAATGTATCAAAGTCTAGTGAGACATGAATCCATTATTTATGGATCATTGATAACTATGATAGACAGTCTTAACTAAGTTTAAGCGCCAGGCAGCAACCTACTTACATAGGAAAAAGAAATATTGAAGTCAACTTCTGACTTTACTTGCGAAACGAAAGCTGACATGATCAGACGCAAGTCAACAATCGGACACTAATTTCTCACTTTTCTACTTAAGAATTAACTACTTACGAAATTGATTACCTATATCCATCAACCGCGACTTTACTTTACTTGTCAAACTTACAACTTCTTAATTCTTACTTTTAATTCTACTTTCTCAATTTTCACCTTGGGAATTAACTACCTACAATACAATATTGATTAGCGATATAATCAGACAGACTTACTAGTTAAATGTTTTATAGGACATTTCACTCATAGCAAGAGCATCTCTTTTTAATCTTCAAATATCGCTAATCTATGGTTTTAAAAGTATCTTGTTTAGATTATCTCTGGAAAATCTTTGCACAATAACAATTAAGCTCAAATATACATATATTTACGTAATAACCATTTTGACCATGGGACACTAAACACTTGGATTATCCAAGGCGAAGTTAATAAATTCGGTTGGGATATTTTATCCCATTTTTCTCTATTTTATCCTCTATATTTAGACCTATAGAGCAACAGTTTAATACGGATATACAATAGTCCGTCATAGTTTAGGTTAAGTTGGGGTGATAACCGGTGCTTAGACCGCGTCTGTCCAAGCAGCGGTCAAAGTAAAGTCTGAATGCGGCATAGGCGGCCGAAGTGGCATACAGAAATTTGTTTGTCTCGTTGCTAAGGGTTTTTTTTTGTGTGTTTACTTGCCTATCAAGTATACCCTTTTGTGTTTTGTTCGTTAACTGAGAGAAGGAAAATTAAATTTTTTTTTTCTTGGCCTAGGGAACCAAAAAGATAGGGGATTCCTGACTTAGACCATTCAACCCTCTTGTGAAGCCATGAAGAGAAAGAGGAAAAGCGGGATAGGGCAGGGTAGAGATACAGCACCTTTATTTCGAGCGACAGATCCTCTTTTGCGTTAACAGAGATTGCCATTGCGACAGAAGATGCTATAAAGAAGCCATCATTGTCCCTTGTGATCCCTCAGTTAGAATTAAAATCATTTTTGTTCAAACACAATTTGATTTGAGGTAACCGTCTTTTAAATCATTCAAAGTATTGAGTTGAAAATAAGTGCAATGAGTTGCTTTTTTTGGAAAACTTTTGTATCTTTTAAGATATTCAAACAAAGCATTACAAATCAATTTGACATAACAATTAACACAATACTAATAGCAAATTTAATGGTGAATCAAAATTGAAGTCTTATTTTCCATATAGAAATTTGCATACATACTCGTATTATACTTAATGTAAATATACCACTTAACACTACAATATTTATCACTGATAGTAGAAGAGTAAATAGAAATAGTATTTTTTCTTCTCGTATGTTTATTAAAACTTTCATAACATGAAGATACTACGTCTAATTTGTATGCATAAAGAACATTATTCCAATTGTCGGCTCATTAATTTCTTTGCATCCATAGTTTTATTCAAATAATAACAAATGGAACAATAGATTCGTCTATTCGCCTGTCATTTCCGTTCGTATGTAAGCACAATTTCTCTAAAACAATCAACACGTGTCATCCGCCTAAAACTTTTCAAACAAGTTACAATTCAAAAACCATCTCATGTTAGATGAGTTTGCAAATTTGGTGTTAAATTGTCATTAAAATTTATTTAAGCTTGAAGTTTTGGTTGTTCTGTCATTCAATTTGTTGTGTATCTTATTTGTTTTGGAATTGTTTACCATTAAATATTTTATTTTAAAAATTCTGTTATGATACTTATGATAACAAAAGCAATACTGCAATAGGCTAGAATTGAATGATTAGTTAGGGAAGTTTAAAACAATATTACATAAAACTTACAATATAATTGTTATAGATTTTCTAATTATCTTCTCTTTGTTAACCTCAGCTCGAGAAATACAGATTTTTGATTATAATCAAATTGTTAAATTATTTTGACCAAGTCCAAAAAATACAAAGTATTACCATGCTAGGTTACTAAAGAATATTGATGTGCCTCTTCCAAACCAGCACTTTTGCATGTTAAGTTTGTACTTATTCGATTGATGCTTTCGGTATTCAAAATGACAAATATTTGCAACTCAAATATATAACGGATGGAGTCCCTTAGGTGATGGGCACTTTCCTGTATCTACTTTAAAAAAATATTGATATTACTTAGAACATTACATTCTACTTCGCGTTGCTTTAAATCGAGGACACTCATGATCAAGATGGTCCGGACATTCCATAAACACTAGAAATATACCTCAGCATACCAGGATATATGCAAATCCTGGCTGAAGCATCCATGGCCAGTTGCGAATTTTGTAAATTCAAACCATAAGTCCCTGAAACAACGCTTAAGCCAGTCTGCAATACTTGGGATGGACTAGTGACTCTTTCGTGGCTCTGCTGTGTTACCATTTGATTATATATCTGCTCTTAGTCTCACTACTACTTGTCGGGCGAAGTATGTAACAATGGAAGTCTGCCTGTAAGTACACCAGTCGCATTGTCTTCAAAAGTCCAATAGGCTTTGCAGATCCTTAGGTTAGCAACTTTGTGAAGACTCTTTATGACGCGTAGGTACGACTTGGTTGCTAGTACCTCAGCCCAGATCAGAGCTGTTTAAAGCAGTATTTAATCACTGAATCTAGTAGAACCCGTGTTTTGCCCTATATTTGGGAGAATTCTAGCCAATTTTTGTGTAACAGTTGCTGATTTTTTGTCTGACTTTGCTGTTTGTACTGTAATTTAACATAACATTTGGAAGTCAATTGGTTTAATCAAATCATTATCGTCATTTCTGATTGATTGATCGATTATTTCCTTCTGTTTTTTCAGATTATTTAGAGAAAGTATTAACTGAATCAAGTCTAAAGCCAACAACATATTGTATATAACACTTCTTGTCCTAATCAAATTGATTAAATTATCTTACGGGTATTCTGTAAAGTGACTGCAAAGTGTAGAGTTCAATGTACTTCTGTTGTGTGGGTGTGTATTTTCTCTGTCATCTTCTTTTATTTGTTTACATTCGAGTTGTTGTTGTTGTTGTTGTTTGTTTTGAGTTGTATAATTACAATAACAAAATACAAAAGTCGAGAACCATGACGTTGCATTGCAAATGTTAAACAAATTCAATTCAACTCAAGTGTGAGTCCGAGTGCGAGTGTATCTCTCACTCTTCATATCGACATAACTGTATTATACGAGTATTTGTGAATGTCTCTTTCATTTCATTTTACTTGAATTGACCGCTAAATTTTCAGTTTAACATTTTGTCTATGTATAAAAGTTCAACTGTGTATCTGTGAGTTTTTTTTGACTGAGTGCAAAATGCACGTCAAGCCTGAGTGCATTTCTAATTTTGTTTTTGTCTTTACTTTGTTTAACAAATTATTTTATGTGTTATTTATTTCCTGTTTTTGTTTGTTTTTTGGTATTTAGCATTTTTCATTTCTCATTTTTGCATTATCTTTTTTGTTGTTGTTTTTATTCATTGATGTCAGTAACATCCTGTTTTTGCTCCAATTCGACAATGACAATTGCCTTAGTCAAATATCTTTTCACTCTAATTGTGTTGTTAAGTTGTTTGCTTAATTGATTTTTGTTAAATTTTTAACACACACTTTCATTTATTCAATTAATTTTTCTACAAAATTTCTTTTTTTTTTCAATTATTTTTATATTATTTTTGTTTAAATAATCAATTTTTTTTTTTCGAGAAATGTCGTCTTTATTACTATTGAGTTTCATTTATCAGTTTGATGGAATTTATTGAGCCTCAATTTGCTTGAAATTTTCCTACGATTCTTAAGCAGCCAGTAGACTTGCAAAAATTATTGTCCAGTAGTTGGGTTTGAGCTATGAAATTGAGTTGAAAAAAATTTAATG
This sequence comes from Amiota communis, assembly GCA_037043315.1. Lineage (NCBI taxonomy): Eukaryota > Metazoa > Arthropoda > Insecta > Diptera > Drosophilidae > Amiota > Amiota communis. The sequence continues at coordinate 681,466 of JBAMAV010000934.1, forward strand.
AATAAATATCTATAAAAACACTAAAGCCTTAAGCCTTGAGAATAATTACGGGAACCTCATGATACATCAAAAATGCTAACATCCATAGAGGCCTTAAAACATCTACTGTGGTCTGATGAAGTGGTACGGTTATGCAGAATATTCCTGCGCTAGCTCGAAGACCCTCCCAATATGTTAGATTAAACTTTGCATATTCCAATAAGAAGGACAAAAATGTTTAAAGAAAAAAGAATAAAATATTATATTTCGCTACATATACAAGTTTTTAATTTATTGAGATACCCATTTCCCCAGCATTGACAAGGAAATAAAATAATTTGGTCTATAAGGTTTGCAAGGAAAATAACGATCGGTCAAAAAACAAAATCAAAACACTTACTAAGCCTGAATGACTCATCTTAAATAATTAATTGGACTAACGGCACATGTAATGTATGTATCTCCTTTGGCACTAATATCCTCCATCATCCAGTTAGCTCAAATCCTGATATTTCGACAATTTCTTAATATTTTTCGTTGAATTTGATGCTGCGCCATTCACTTAGTGGGTCTCCAAATTAAATGCTTTGATTACACGAGCAATATTTACTTTATCAAAATTTCAGCAATCAGAAGTTCGAATTACAGCTGTGCACGTGAGAAAAAACTCCGGCTATGACTTCCAAAAATCAAAGAATTGGCTGGGAAATTAGAATTTCTTTATTAATATAAGCAGAAAGCTTTTTATTTATTTTCAAACCTAGGTTACATATTTACTTATAATATATAATCTAGAGCAACTTATAGAGTGCTAGCTACAAGGCCTTCGACTCGTCTATTATAAAAAAAGCTGGTTAAATTAAACTGGATATGTTGCAGTATTTAATAAAAGAGGAAATTTTATGTATATTATCCAGGGATGGAATTTTGAAGAAGGTAGACAGTAGGTTATGCCCAAATAGCTGGGATTTGGTGTTGTCTAGATCAATCATCCAAAAAGTGTTTGACCGAGAGATGTTCCCCGCATGATGGGCATGGTGGACAGCCTGTTCCTTCTAGAAGATGTTAAGCTTTTTATTGACTTCAGTAAGACTTGATTTTGAATTGTCAGATGCATCACAAAATGAAAATACTCTTTAGGCAATGAAATTTCACATAATTCACACTTAACTGCACGAAAACTAACTTTACATTGTCAAAATAGACCTTTACGAATGAAACTATTGATGCTAATCCCTGGCCAAAAAAGGGTCAAACCGTAACAACAATCGATATTCACGCGTCGGAACACGTCACAATCAAACACATTTACAAATTTAATTTTTTCGTTAGACATTTTAAAGTGAACTACTCACACAACACACACATACATTCATACATAAATTACCTTGAAGATGGCATAGCTTTATTTCAATTTTTAACACGAAAAATGACTCAAGGAAACCACACTTTATTTAACAATGTCAAAAAACTGCAATTGCAGAAAACAAATTGACAGTCAAAGCTTACTATCACAAAGAGTAGATGGCTGGCACATGCCCAACGCTGACAACATTCCCTTTCTTAATAGTAATATATTAATTGAATTGAATTGATTTGAAATGTAGATGTGAAAAAAGCATCCGAATACACAAGAGAATCATATGTGCTCAAAAATTTTGTGTGTCTACTGACCGCTTAATAAAGCGTCTTCATGTGAACATAGAAAGACCTTAAAAATTTTGCTTTGCCCCAATTCAATTAAAGCTAAATTGATATGAAAGAAAACGAAAGTAAACTGCGTGTATCTTTGACTAAATGAACTCAATTGAAATGCGTTGAACAGATGTTGCAGTCATCGTCGTCGTTATTACAGCTTTTGCTTGGTTTGACTTTCAATTATCATTTTGCTGTTATACATGGATTGTCGGTTAAGTTGACTTCAGTTGAGCTTTTTGCAATATATTACGTTTTCAACAGCACGTCATCATTTTATGCGGTTTTTACCTTGACTTTGACTTTGCTTGCTCTTTACATCTTCTTCCAATTTGTATTCGTCGTCATGGGTACGCAAAATATTTTTATGTACATATGTATGTATTTTCTTTGATGTAAGTTTTATAAATAATTGTTTTATTTTTGTACAATATATAAGGAAAAGATATCAATTTCATGAAAGTAAAATGTTAATGTAGTTAAAATTTATTGTGGTTTTGTATCGAAACAATAGATAGAACAGAATCAAGTGGGTACAGCTGGAATAAAATTCTATAAATGGAATTGATAGATGAATATCAATACATATTTGAAATTGAGAGTGTAAATTGATAAGTTCATATTAGGGTTGTAATGGTGTTCATTTTAGCGGAGGCGGAAGTCCAGAGTTTGAGGCGGAGGCGGAGGTGGAGGTCGCCTAACAAAGAAAAAAAATTTATACCTTTTATTAAAAAAAAGTTTACCCATAAATACTACACTTACACTACAAAGTATGCTTATATAGCATTGAAACCAAGCGGTACTGCAGTAACGTTTGAAGACAAGCGTAAGTGCACTTGCGCTTGACAATAAGCGGTACTTCAGCAGCGCAGTCAATGCTAATATTGTTTTATGATTGCGTGGTAGGCTAGTGAAATACTTAGTCTGAGTCAGTTTGATACCAAATAACCTATGCACATAGTGCAGTCCCCGGAATTTAATTTCTTATTTTATATACATATGAAGTATATAAGTAACTTTTGGTTATCAAAATTTAATAAGAGGCAAATTTTGGAGCTTTGTCGCTTTCTAACCGTTTTCTCAATAGTTCGTAAACTAAACCGGTTCCACTAAATAGTTACTCGCTTGGAACCGATCCTGGTGGCGACAATAAATAAGCACGTTCGAGCGGAAAAGCTTGAAATTTTTTAGGTCTATTGGCGACAGATGCTCCTTCGTCATCAGCTTCACTTGATACTTTTACAAGACCTAAGTCATGCAGCGTTAGCAAACGCAATAGTTCAGATTGAACTTTGTCCTTAACAATTTCATCCAAAAACTTTAATTAGTACCTTGGGTCCGAATATGTAGATTGATGACTTTTGTGATGTGAAAGGGAGTGAGAAATGAGACGTCGCACGCAATGACAAAATATAAATATACCTCTGCTAAAACTCTGTTAAAAAATATGCGGAGGCGGAAGCGGAGGCGGAGGTACGATTTCATGCGGATGTTCTGCAGATGCGGAGGCGGATGCGAAGCTCCGTTACAACCCTAGTTCATACGTAAAAGAAATTACAGAATTGATGAACATCAATCAGCATCCCCACAGAAAATTATTCATTCCGTAACTTTCAAATTTCAAAACTCATAGTTCTGACGTTACTTAATTTACTTTTAAGTCTTTAGACCATCTCAGAAGCTCTATTCAACTTTCATTTCTTTAGTTCTGTGGAATCTTCTGGAATGCTAGACAATAGCTTCTGTTGAAAGTTCATTGTAATTTATTGGGTTTTTAGGATTTTTTCTCGATTTTGAAGTATTTTGCAAATTTGGTAAACGGTATTTTATTGAAAGTATCATCCCATACCCATCGCTAGCTATGAGTTTTTCTGGCAATGCATGGATTCCGCGCCAAGTCTTTGGAGGCAAAAAAAAGCATCAAGCCAATTTTTGATACCTTCAACTGAAGTGAAGCGTATTCCCGTAGAAATACCACCTATAGGGTAATTAGACGTTCCGTCTTTAACTTTGCCGCTCCTATTTGAACTCATTTCTTCAGTGACAAAACTATGCCCTTCCAGATGGCCAGTATTGACCAATTCCCCCAAAAAGAACAAGATCAATCGGAAAGATAAAGAAAGCGGTTTTGACTAAGTGTACACCCCCCACTTCAGCACGTTGTTGCACCTAGGCATATCCGTAGATACATCAAGGCATACATACATGGATGACATAGCATTTTTGTTAGGCGACAGTAATCGCTATATGTTGGGTCATTAAAAAAACATTAGAATCACACCAGAATAGTAATGTGTTCGGAGGCAGTCCTCCTCCGGTTGATGTTGGCGAAATGAGACTTTCTTGTAGTACTCGGACCATCTTAAGGTCGGACTGTTCTGTTATCTGTTATTCTGTGCTACAGGGATCTTTCTTACAACAATCGCTGTCCGCAGTGTGGTGGTTCTTCTAACAATACTGTTCACTTTTTCAACTGTCCTAATAAGCCGGCCAAGCCGACTCCCATTCACTTAAGGTTTGGACTGAAAGGGGTGGCTTCTTTTTTAGGGCTTGATCATTAGGTTAGAAACTCTAAAGTTTATAAACCAATTTCTGAACAACAGCGTACAAAACTTCACAGGAACACTCTTTAGACTATGCATGAGTGTCCCTGAAAATTTCATCAAAATCGGTACAGCAGTTTTGGAATCCATAGGGAACATATGTACATACATACATACATAAGAAAACCGTTTACATTTTCATGTTCAGCAGTTCCAATTTAATAAATTTATTCCTCCTGCTGCAAACAAATCTCCGTTTTCCCCTAACCTTTCCCATTCCTCTCACACAACCACTATCATACAATTCATTAACAGTATGAAAAAGCTTTAAAGTTTTTGCCTTACATGAGACTTTGAAAGAGTTTGTGGATTTCCGTTATATGGTCATGTGTTTTGAAAGTAATTTGTACTAAAATTTAAGCAATTAATTAACATGTGTATAGAAATTTAATCAGGTATTCTAAACTATTTTAACACCATATTATCCTGAACAAAAATTGTTGCTAAACGAAACTGTAATTAAAATAACATTCACTCAAATGTTACGAGTATTGTCTAAACTTGTTGAATTCACTTACAGAAATTGGTTCGGAACTTAACTTATCACACAATATTCAGCATTGCCAACACGAAAAACTATGGTGGGTCTATGATAAAAAAAACCTTTATACAATACACAATAAAAATTTATAATGCAAACATTTCTTCCATCTTGTCACCTATACGATGCTCCTACATGTTGGATGAAAACTGCGCTTGCGTTTACTTACGGACAAACTACGTAAGCAAAATATGTATGAAATTGTTGTTGTCGTCGTCACATTGAATGAACGAGGGCTCAGTGTCTTTGCTAAGGAACTCAACAGCAAACAGCAAAGATACACAAACAAACTGCAAAGCCGCGTACTTATCAATGAGAATGACGTATGTAGCGGGCGATTGACTATGGCAGCAAGTTGCCTGCTATCCGATGGGGAAAGAGAAAGAATGAAAAGGATAGCCAACATCAAGTAAGAGAGAGTGACAGAGTAAGAGTGAGTAGAAAAAAAAAACAAAACAAAATGAATTCACGTTGGCAAGTCACGACAACCAAACGATAACAATGATGACGAAGATATAAAGACACGAACGATGTTACAAGCCGAATGCCATAAAGGCAACTAACTCTCAAGCCCACACTATGACATCGGGGAAAAGCCCATCTAGAATATAGAATACTATATGCAAAATGAAGGCAATTCAATAAAAACTGTTGCGTTGTGTCTCAAGTTAACAGTTCATTCAGAACATTCACAGAGTGCAGACGACAACAACGCTGACAACTGGAAGAACTAAAACTCTCGCACTGGATGAAAGGACACCGAACTGAAATTATTGAAATTATTAATTAAATTAAAAATTTGTGTGTTTAAGTGTGAATGTTTCATTAAAAAATAAAATATTGAAGAAGGACATACATAAGTAAAAGTGTAAAAATGCAATCCTTTAAATCAACTAAAAGATACCAGCAGCAAAGCGGCTTACTATATGGCTCAGCCATATTGCTGATGGTCTTGCCATTATTTGCAACTGTTGCATCGGTACCAACTTCTGTTTTGGCCCAAAACTCGGAGTTGTCGACAAATATGATCAACAAAAATGAACAAAACAATTATATGCAATTATCAAAGGGTAAGTTAAATTCTCAGATAAATAAAATATTCAAAACTTATGATGATAATGAATGATATAAATAAATGCAACAATAACAATGAGAGTGACCCATGTTGCTTGCTCTAAACTTGATGTGCAAGGTTTTACAAAAAGTAAGTGGTGTTGGTGTTGATGGTGTCGTGCGTTAGTTCTAGTGGATGTTGATGATGGTGATGTTTTTGATGATGAGCGGTATCGGTAGAGGACCCCTTGAAAAGCTTTTAAGCTACGCTATGCTGTGTGTAGGCGTTAGCTGGCGGTTGGTTGGTTGGCTGGATGATTGCTTGCTTTGTTTGGTAGCTCGTTGTGACGTTATTCGTCAGGTGGCTCAATGGCCAGTACTAGTGCATTACACACATACACACACCTTTACAATATATTGTAGTAGCTACCTAAAAGATTTGGAAAGGATAGGAATTTTTTATGTCACACGTACCACTATATAGTACGAGTACTACGTATAACAATATAGTCTCTTTCGTGGTTTACTTATACTTGAGAACAACTGTTAACTACACATACTACTCATACGAACATGTCGGAAAGGTCAAAAGTTCAACATCATTAACCTGTCCTGTGTACATATGTATATTGTACAATATTTTACTTGAAGCTTCAAAATTTTACGTATTGTTATTGCTACTACCACTACTTCTACAACTACTTGTACTGTAGTATCTTGTTATAGTCTTCATTTTATGTTTTTTTCATGTTATTGACTTGTTAAGCTTTTTCATGAACTAGGATAGGATCCTTTTTTGTCATTTTTTTTGGGGCTTACATTACAATAAAATTATTTTTATAGCTCATAGAACTTTCCATGGGGGTATAAATCTTATATTTCACATATTAACCACGATTATGTCAATCAATTTTATGTTTAAAATATAAACCATAACTTTTATAAACTGTCTATCACTCAAATAGGCAAACAAACATTGACCTGACATATGCCTGCGGGTGAAAAGAAAATATTTTGAAGTACATATTTTATTTGAATATTATAAAAAAAGAAAATATGTCAATTTCATGCTACATTTCGCTTTCGTTCGATGATTGCGTCAATGCAAATAGAATACTCATATCAATAACAGATTTTGACAGGTTATTTTATTATTTTATGCAATATATAAAAATGAGTGGTAAATAAAATGTCAAGAGGAAGGGAGAATTAGTCTTTAGAACTCTTTTAATATTAGACAAATAATATCATTGAAATTTTTTAGATATTTACGATTATAATTATATAAGACTCCTTAATCTTCACCATTATCCACTCAAACACATCTACTGTTAAACATACAAAGGAAATTTTGAATTTTCTTATTCTTAAGCTGTTTTTAACTTGTTGCTTTTTTTAATAAGGTACAATTTTTTTTACTCCACCCATTAACTGCCATGTGAGTGACATGATCAGCTCATCGCCACTTTGCTTTAGACACTCATTTGATAACATCATTCTTCTTTCATATGTCTCTCTCAAAGCTATACTACATTGAACTTCGTAACATTGTTCTTTCTATTGCCATTGGACCCATAAATTAGTTCTTCAAACAACATTTATTTAAATTGTCATCTTATTTGGAGTTAGTACTTAATCTATTATTAGTAATATAACCTCACCACTTTTCTTCTTTGCAATATCCTGAGTTTCAAATTGAGAAGTTTCCAACAAACAATCCAATCGCGAACTTGACCTATGTAAACAAAACCATCTCCATTTAAGCTACCTTAGTGTTCATACTAGCGAATGTTATATAAGTTAACATGCATTAAGTAGTGCTTTACAGCAAGCGGTACCTCGGCAGTGCATTCGTATTTGCTAATATTGCTTTATATTGCGTGATAGGGCAGGTGAACTAGTGAGTCTGAAACATGCCTTTGCATCTTTCTTTAATTTTAGCAATTTGCAATATTCCAGAAATTAAATGCACACAGTGCAGCAAGCTGGAAGCACATTGCTGAAAAATTCAGATTCTTCTAGGTAGTTAAATTCCAAGTAAATTTATGCTCATAGTGCATTCCCCGGAATTAACTGCAGTTTCTTGCTTGTGAGTACGTTTTAATACTGTCGTTTCGCGAAACTATTGCGGAACACCGATTTTCGTTGGAGTTACCTCTGTGACCCACTCAATAGTTCTATTAAAAATGGTGATTGCTCTGGATGAATTAAAAAGCTTATAGAGTTCATGTTGTTGAACATCAGTATCGTTAATTTCACTTATCGTTTTCAATCAATTTAACTTTTAAAATGTCATTAGAATATCCCACTTGGAGTCATTGTCTCAAAAATATCTTCAGCTTTCTTACATTTTATTCTTCAAAACGCTAATGTGAATATTTTCCTCTTAATTTTCGATCAGATGAGCAAATTGTTTCAAAAAAGAGAATTTGGTTAATATTTTACATGCAATATATAGAACAATATACTCAGAGGTAATTAAAAATTTAGTGGACTCCGTTCTAAAAAAAAGTTATAAAGCCAAAGGTCGATATACATTTTAAAAATCCCAATGATAATCACTTGTCAAAATACTTATGCCAGTATATGTAAAGTGTTCGTTGACTGTTTGTATTCATATATCAGCAGAAAGAGAAAGCAAAAAGCAAACGACAAAATACATATGTTATTTGGCGTGCATGTATAAGAATTTCCATACCGTTATTTAACGGTTCTAAGCAAAGCAAGGTCCGATAGTCACAAATAGATTTTGTCAAAATAATTATGCCAACCAGATGACACAACTTAAATTTTGTTGTTTTACGATTTATATTGATAAAGATCGAAACTTGATGATACTTTGACAATTTTAAGTTCATATGTTATATGTTATAATACAACTGACGATTATGACAAAACAATAACCAAATTAGAATCTATTTTCATTGAAACTAAGATAAATGATGAAAAATGTTCAAATACAAATTACTGAATATGATGATGATTAATTGATGCATGTTAATTCATTAAATGCACTAGATTTCCCTATTTCTAATCAATAATTTTATTGTCTCCATAAATCGAACTTGGTTTTGTGTTTTGTGTTATGAAAGTTCGACTGTATATTGTCTGGATTACTCGAAATTATAATGATTGTAGATTAAAATGAAAATGTGCTCATGAGATAACGCAAGTAGAACATAGTATAGGAAAATACAGCTACCGATTGTGTTAAGTTAAAATTTGGACTTTTGTAGTTTTTTGTTTATTATGTACGATTTCTGATTTACTACTTTTCTATTTGATAATTTTTTATTATTCTAAAAAAGTATGCATTCTTGATGTTCTACGAGTGTCGTGTCATATTTTATATTTTAGATATCATTCTCAGGTGATAAGTTATTTATTCCAATTCATAACATTCTTTACTATGATCCTACGTAACATTTTTACAAAAAAATAGCTCAAAAATCCACATGTCGTATACGTAATGAATACCAGTGCCTATATGTATATGTTTAAATTACACATACGCCCGCGTTAGCGGAAATACATTTTTTGTTTTCATATTTGACAAATTTTTATTTGAATAATTTACTTCTTATTTTTTAAAAAACAGAACACACAGAAAATAGTGAAAAAATGTAAAAAAGTATATGATTTCTTTTTTAAATGTTCCAAAAACTCCCACACACTTAATACAGCAGCAGTAGCAACAGAAGTAGAAGCAGCAACAGCAAGAACTCCAGTCAGCCAGCAACAGAAAAGTGCAAGTCATTGAATTGAATTTGTCTTTCTGCTTTCTTTTACTTTCATTTTTTGGCTTACTCACATTTCAAATGGATGGCGGAGGATACCGTAAACTGTGTGTTGGTGTTGGTGTTAAGTGTGTTGTTGGAGTGTTTGTTACTCCTTCCTTTATGCCCGCCTGCCTGAGTGTGCCTTATTGATTCTATTGAGAGCGTTCTGCAGGAAATTACAGCATGCGTAGGTGTTCAATCTACGGATTTACGGTCCTTAGGCGGCATAGAGGGCGTTATACTAAAGAACCATTGCCAACATGCGCACACACACAAATACAAACACACTCTACTAACGGTTTTACCACGAATTTTCACTAAGCGTACATTCTCATTCACTCATCATTGTCAGCTTATTCGGTGTTTTTGTTGTTGGTTCTTTTTTTTTTTTGCAGTATTTATTTGTCATTTTAGACAGTTTCTGGCTGCTTTCACTCGCTCGGTTGCTTGCTGGCTCGGAATTTCAACATGTTTATACTGTTGGCTTAGCTTTAGTTTAGTTTTTCATTAGTTTTGGTGTTACTTTTTTTCGGTGTTTGGTGTCGCTTTTGTCATCATTCTCATTATCATAGTTGTTGTTTTTGTTGTGGTTATGCTCATCTCTTATTAAATCACATTTCCTTGGTATCAAAAATTTAACGCATTTTATTTTTAGCTCAACTAAGTTGAGATTTATTCACGCTCTTTTGCTTATTCATGTCGATTATATTTTATATTATTCCTTCTTTCTTTCGTTTCGTTTCGTCTTTTCCTTTTGCTACTTTTGTTTAGTTTAATTTATACTCGTATGTATCATCATCATCATCGTCATCGTCATGATCATGTTTTTGGTTTTTAATTTAACTGTTTATTTATTTTGTTTATTTGTTTTTTTGTATCTATGAATGTTTTGAATGATTGTATTTCAACACCTCGGGGGCTCTACTTGGGTTCTTCAAATAACAAGTTTATTTCAATTTTCAATGAATGATGCTAATCAACGTTAACATTAAGTGTGGTCTGTTGGTCTTTAAACTTCAGAATACAAAAAATATTAAAAATGCTGCCTACTTTTCAACAAAAATACCGAAAATAATGATTTATTTTTTTATTTTTTCCAAAATATCTTTATGAAGAAAACTGAACTTGTCTAAATATTTGTCTTCATAACAATCATATATCATAAAATAATATGTATTTATTTCTTATATTGTTGACCCGTCGGCAATATATTTTTTGTTTGTTTGAAATAAGAAATACTTATGACCAAATCCATAGAAAATGTTGATTTATTTTGTTGTCTGAAAACAAAAATAGTCAAATCTATGTATCTCTATATGGATATGTATGTATGTCTGTTCCTTATAGACTCCGAAACCGCTGGACCGCATTTGATTAAATTTTCAGGAAAAAATCTAGCATAGTCTGAAGAGTGTTCCTGTGAAGAAGGGCATGTTCTCCGGAACTTTACGATATGTTAATAAAAAATTTAAGAATAAGGCTTTGCTATGTATATAAAAAAAAATATGATAAAAAAGGCACTCCTTGCCCAGGGCCATTTACCAGATACAAGCCAACTAATCCAAAACCCAAAAGAGCTTCAACCAAACCCACAGTAAAAATTTTAGATCAATAGCTCTTATGATTCCGGAGAACATGCGTACCAAACAAACAATCAAACATTGATTTTTATCCATGTCTTCACTTTTTTGGTTGTTTGTGCACCAACAGTGGGACTCCTGAATAGTGAACTTCACTAAAACTAAATCTCCTCAAAAACGAAATGATGTAACAGCCTCCGACTAGAGAAGAGAAGAGTTCGACTGTATATTTTTATCCATATAAGGATACAGATGTAACTTGAAACATTCCGACTTCGACTTTGTATCTCTCTCTCTGGTTATAGAAGTATTGAATGCTCTCACCGTTATGGATGATTATCATATACAATTAAAATAATTTCGAAGTCCCTGTTGAAATGAATGAAAACATTTTTTTATTTACATATCCCTATCGCTTCTATATACATATGTATATATAAAAAAGAATCGCTGAAAGTGTTCATAAGCGCCAAACTCGAGAACGGCTGGACCGATTTTGATGAAATTTTTTATGTTGTACTTATTGGGTCAAGTGGATGGTTATAAGCTACATATGGATCCGGTGGGTGGCGTAGTGGAGACAGTTTTTTTACTATGCATATAAAACTTAGAGACATATTTTAAAATGTTTGTTTGTTTGTTTGCTACAGGTAATCTTCGAAACTACTTATCCGATTTTAAAAATCATTTCACCAGTATAATGCTATGTTGTCACTGAGTGTCATGGGCTAGTACTTAAACTATTTATTAACATTGGAGCATTAGCTACTAGGCCTTCGATTATTATAATAGAAGATTAAACTTATGCAGTCAAAAGTTTTAAGAAAGAAGAGCAGCTTATCTTTATTGCTTTTTGAAACAGTATTAAGGAATGATGAGGATTTGGATTTAGAAACAAGGCATTCCTGATAATTTGGTCCATAACGTGCAACGTAGATACATCCCTACACATGATCGTATTCTTAAGGAGTCACTACATAGGTGATAATGCTGTAACCAATTCGAAAACGATTGTTAATATAGTGAATGGTTTTTTTGAAGCAACTATCCAAGTAGTGAGGTTTCACAAGGTGTAGGATGAAATCTTTGTACCTCCAAAATACTACTTATATACGCTCAATAAAATCACCATGCTATAATGTATAAAACTCATGGAATCATGTACCAAATTCCCCATATTTCGAAATGATTAGCGTGATTAAGAGAATCGATAAGCAATGAACATCATTGGATCTAGTATCTTAGGGTTTAAGTTATTGAATTGATACAATTCCGCAGATATAGATGATGTGAAAGCCTTCTGTTGTCCGATTACTGATAGAGATAGTCACCATGCAAACTGAATGTCGGCTTTTCAAAAGTGAAAAGTTAGTTTATTCTTGACTATTTACATAGCATACACAACAATGAATATATTCAATTCTCCGATTACTGGGATAGTAAGTCCCCATACAAAATTCCTATCAGCTTATCTAAAATGTAAATTTAATTTATTCTTGACTTGGTTTGTACAATAAGTACACTCGCAAACAACAAGACTCGTATAAGATTTAACTGCCTACTAAGACTATTTATTGTATGAAAAACTTTAGGATTTTCTAAGATATTCATTCAAAATATGTATGTTTATGCAAAAATGTTGGTATGTGTTAGGTATGTACAATAAGTTGTGGTGAAACGACACACACAATATGAGTATTATCTTGTATCTTGTTATCTTATTTATATTACCGCCGGCATTGGAATTTATATTTGGCATACAATATTTTCATTTTGGTATCAGAATTTGTGTTTCCATTATTCTTTTTTCTGTTTTTTATTTTTTGGTACTTTATGTATTTTGCTTTAGTTAATTTTACCATATGGTTACTTTATATAATATTACATTATACTACTTATTTATGTATTAAGTATCTATATCACTCTGTGTTTGTGTCGGAAAGATGCGTAAGTGTGAGTGAATGCTAAATGATAACTAAATGAAATAATAATAACAATAATGTGATTGTTTGTTTTACGGTTTTCTTTTGTTGTTGTCTTGTTTCCTTCTGTATAAATTTTCCTTTGTTCATTCGTTAGTTACCATATTGTGTGTGTCTGTTTTGTAATATATAATATACTATAATATTGTACACATAAAGGAAAATTAGAAAACATGTTCATTGTCATCCTGTGTTTTATATTAAAACAAAGAAAGAATGACACATTAAATGAGTTTTATAAGATAGCTTTGAGTGCTAAGTACAAATGTATTTATTGTTTTGAAGCTTTCCGGTGGAACCAACATACTTACTATACCAGCCACTGTATATAAAATAAAACCTCCTGTGGAGTTAGATGAAGGAACACTAGTTGCATGTTTACATTGCATAAACAACTAAAAAGATAGTAGAATAAAAAAAACTATACAGTTTGTAGTTACAATAATTATATATCACGACAATGAAACAAGAAAAACTTTTACTTTTCTCTTCAACGAAGGTTACAAAAGAGTTATAAAAGATTCAATTAGTTATAGGTTACAGCTGTAGTATTACTATCCAGGAGAAATATGTACCTTCAATCAATTAATTGTAGGTCTAAATGGTGACTCCACTTGAGTTGGTGGTTATACCCACAGTCTAGCAAGCCTAGGACAAGATCAATAAAGAACTGTAGCTGCATCTTTGAATTATTATCATTAAATTCTGAAGGTTCTCTTTATGTGTCACAAAGGAACTTTGAATGGGAAAATAGTTTCATAACTCTGTCCTACGTTTATTTAAAAAGTTGTATCAACTCGATTATAATATTGTTACAAGTCTGAAAATTTGTTTCAACTTGGCGGACGGTTCCCAAATGGTGAAGTGTGTAGATGGTGCGACGTGTGAAGTGATGTCGGAGGCAGGTGATTCAACAACTGCAACTCAACGTGATTCAGCGGAGACAGGGGGGAATATTAAACACGAAACAATTACTCCACGAAACAACCAAAAAGTTGTACGTACCACAAAAACACACACAGACTCTTTTTTTAGGTCAAATCCATTTCAATATGGAGGCCTTTTTCTTCAATCCAGTTATATTTGTCCAAAATTTTTATTATATTTCCTCTTTTTGTTATTTTTTCTGCTATAGGCCGGGGCTTCTCGAATCTATTAAAGTGATGTCAAAGTGTCTTTGAAACTAATCGCTTTTCATAGATCATTATTGTAACAATATGTTTATATGTTAATGTCTTATAGACTATAAGCTAATGACTTAAGAGCTCCAGTGAGCCCAATTTTTATGCACTGAGACTTAAAATCTATTTGGTTAGTCTAGGAAATGATAGCTTAGTATCATTGCTGACGACAATATCTGTAACTAATTCGTTGTAATGGCTACTTAGTCTTTCCAAGTAATTCGTCATCACCTTGACTATGTCTTTCCTGACAAAATTTTAATATTTGAGTTGCTTGAGGTAGTTGCATGGTAAATTTCTAGATCGATATTAACATAACTTTGATAACAAATACATCCCATGCATTTTTAGTTTGAGCTGGTCCTTTTTCGCTTTAAGATATACTTTCCACATTAGCCTGCGGTCAGCGTATGGAAAGTCTAGGTACAATTTAACAGAGTTACTTTTGGGTATATCATTTCCATTAAGGTGCTCCCTTCTTCTGAGCGTAAATGTAACTTTAATAGATTTTTGGGCATTGACTTTTTGAAGCCAAACTTTTATCAAATTAAGTTGCAGTTGAAGATGTTGTGATGCTACCAATGGGTCGCTAATTGTTCTAGTAGCTATTACCGCAGTATCAGCTTACATTGCTACATTTATAAGGATATCGGCACCTTTTTATACTCTTCACGGGAGTTTTTATGTTTCTTTTTACCATACGCTGCACACGAATCCTACCACTAGGAGGGGTACCTACCATACAAACCCAAATTGAAATTAAATTCTTATTAGAAAAACTTTTTTGTTTTTTGACTTTCGAACTGAAATTTAGACACTATAAGTTTCTGATCTATTTTCACCAACCATCCTCAACGATAACCGCCTATACAAATACACACCCAGGTATCTATATCCCGAGTGGTGCTCTAGCAGCTGGTTACAAATGAAGACTCCCGGACAATCATCCGGCCGTAAAGCGTTCGTCACATTGGCACATTTCTTTTCGTTAATGCCAATGTTCCATTTTTTTGTCCAGACTTCAAAACTATGCAGATATTGTTGGAGGTTGTCCGTGGCATCGTAAATGCACCTGTTTCTGGAGAGGATGGCCGTATCATCTGCAAACTTGGCGATAATTACATCCTCAGGATCTTCTAGCGGTTGTTTTAAGCCATTGGGCATATCGTGCGTAAACAGGGTATACAGTGTCGGCCCCAAAACGCTACCATGGGGGACACGTGCGCAAATAGCCTTGATGCTAGACTCTACACCATCCAGTACCACTGTACCTGTTATTGAGGTAGCTACGTACTATTAACCATAGTTGAGGCGGTAACAGATTCTTTAGTTTACTGAGCAACCCGTCGTGCCAAACTCGATCGAAAGCCCGCTTGTTGTACATATACATATGAACAATTCGATCATAAAGACAGACAGTTTCTAAGTAGTACTTATGTCATTTTATTTTAAATTGTAAACCATATTGCATACTTTCAGGTGAAAAGAGGTTTAATGAAATTTAATTTGTACTACCATAAGAATGAATTTCATTGAAAATTCCAGTTAAATGTAAAATTAAATGGAAAATATGTTTGGTTGTCAGTTTGAACAGTAACAAAGCCATTGAAGGCTTATGTCGTTTTATTATATTGTACTTATAACTATTTATAGACATGATATTGTGTAAAAGTGTTTTGTGTACTTGTGTTGCATAAATTATAGTGCAACCAACTTGTTGATATTTTTATGCTTCACTGAATATTTCTGCTTTATGCACGTCAAAAAGAAAGTCTTTACACAACAACAAGTCGCCATCATCACCGTCATCATCAGCACATTTCTAATACCCCAACAATTACAATGTAGTTGGTATCTACTGTTGCTGTTGCTGTTACTGGTGTTGTTGTTATTGTTTTTTCAATGTCTCATTCTACACTGTAACTGTTCTATATTAAGAGAACATGTACATACATATACGAGTGTGTCTGAGAGACAGAGGGAGTGTTTGTTAGTGTGCATGTGTTTATTTTGCGTAGGCGACCATATGTTCCATATTTTATTTTTTTTTTTCATTTAATTTTTCCATCTTTGTTTCTTCTTTATTTTTGCATAAAATCCATGATTATAGTAGTAGGGATACTTTTGCGAGCTACACTCACTGCACTTGGGTAGAGAAAGTATAAATAATAAGAAAGGAAAAACTTTGGTTTTTATTATTTACATAAAACTTAATGGACAACAGCAATAAGAAGCAGTAGCAGCAACAACAGCAACAGCATCATCAGCTTTAATTTATTTTATGCTTGCGGCTTCTTCTGCCTTTGAAACTACTTCTTACCTAACATTGCTGTTCCTTTGTCTGAAATTGTCGGCTTTCATTTGATTTGGTTAACTAACCCATTGCATGGAAAATGGAAAAAGAGAAAATAAAGAAAATGAATGAAATGAACAGAAAATAAGAGATGACATGAGGAGATGTTAAATAAAAGCAAGAAGTCAAGAACTGCGGCGCCAAAAATAGCGCAACGCCTATTTGGATTCTATTTTTAGCACAAAAATAGCGCTCTCAATCTGTTCACACTCTCTCTTCTCTTTATCTACTAAGCTTTCAAACTCACACTCTTTGGCTTCAGTTCAGTTCAGTTCAGTTGGGTATGGTTTCGATTCTTTAAGTGTGTACGTGCTTGTGCTTGCTTGCTTGCGTGTGCAGAGCTCACAGCCTTGAACAAGCAAGCCAAACAGGCAGAACGACAACGTCCTTGCTAACACTTGTTTTCTTCTGTTGCTGTTGCTGTTGATGCCTATTCTGTTTCATTTATTGTTGCTTGTGTTGTTCTTGGTGCTACTGTTGCTCTGATTTCTTGTTCTTTGCTCACTATACTACATCATGCTTCATGTTGTACCCGCTTTACTTCACCCTGCATTGTATTTCTTTATTTTACCACATTAAGCTTAACTTCACTTCTTTACATCTTCTCACACATCTTTCACAGTGTTTTTTATGCTTTACTGGCCGCACAAGTGTATGTGTATATATGAGTGTGTGTGTGTGCGTCTGTGTGCCTTCAACTTATTTAACACCCACGCAAAGAACTTTCTATGTTTTAATGCTTTATTTTCCAATTTTCTTTATATTTTTTTCTTTGCTCAATATTTTCCTTTTTAATTTTTTTTTTTTTTCATTTTCAACTCGTTGTTATTCTTGATTTTATCAAAACAGTTGAACCTCGATTAATCGGAAGTTCATCAATCGATTATATCTGTTAAACAGAATTTTAAGTACTTAGGTATTTTTATACCTCCATGTGTTTTTTAGCTGTGATTTCCCTGAGTTATTAGTAATTTCATACATTTGTTATACTTACTAAGGAGTGATATTGATATATTTTTGTAATATACTATAAACAAGAATATAGGAATCAAATTCTGAGAAGAAATAAATCTTCATTGGTTCTAGTAGTGTCCTGAAGGGGTTCTTGGAAAACTACAATTATTCTGGCAAGTGAATTGCATAGAAACTAATTTATTCACAAAACAATCATATGTCATACATACGAGTATGTTATAGGATAGTATAGGATATCTAAATACTTGCTCAATTGTAATAGAATTTGAGTAACAAAAATTATCGAGTCTCAACTGTATTTAATTTTATTTTTATTTCTTTTGCGTAGTTGAGGTTTTTATTTTCCACTTGATTGCGTTTTAGAATATTTTCTCTTATTTATTATTGTTGTTTATTCCACATATTTCATTTATGTTAACCATAAAGATTTTGTCCTTGTTGTTCAAACCACAGAACAACAACAATATACTAAACCAACGCAGGAATAACAACAATAACATCTTTAACAGCTGGCAATAAGCAACTCATTCTGACATCACTTTATATTCAATAATAATTGACTTTAAATGAAGTTTATGTTATTGACAACTTAAGCTCCTCTCCCCACCACTCCAGGACACTCCATGTCATTCCGTTTCCTACTCATGCTTTTTGTTTAGAGTCTTAAATGCTTTTTAGTTTGTTTAAATATTTGTAAATGAGATTTGTGCATAATACAATCGTGGTTTACATTGCTTAGAAGACTGACTGGTTGATTATCTTAATACAATCAAAGTCCTTGAACTGTTGACATAGGCATATACTATCATCATAAGATAGTACTAATACCAAGTACAAGAAATTAGAGAAGAAAGAATAAAAGAAATAAAGGAAGGAAGGAAGGAAGGAAAGAATAGAATAAATGACATTTTTGTGACAATGAAGTTGTTAAGAATACTACTATTATTGTGAGTTCAAGATAATAATAATGTATGTAAGTATTGTACATACATGCATACATATGTATGTTGTATGGTATATAAAGAAAGATGAAAGTGAAAATATGAGCAAAAAGCTGTTGCATACACTTGGGCGTTGTTGACAATACGCCCATAAAAACACTATTTATGGGACAATGAATAAAGAAAACTACAAGAATAGAGAAGATAAATTGAAAGTATTCTAGAACTTAAGTTATTTTAGAAAAGAGAAAAATTTCATTCTTTTCTTAAAAATACTGATAGTAGCAATGAAAATTTACAATCGGATAAAATACACTGGACCCTCGCTTATTTATCTTTTTAAGGGCCTTGATTCTTCTTGATCATTTCTTCTTGCAAGAAATGAGACAATTTGTATCATGCCACAGTTTTCAATGCTTTAATCATTATTCTTATTGCACCAGATGATTTTTGTTCTTCTGCTACCTCCTCCTTTGACACAGTTTCCTACATAACTTTATGCTGTAATGTACAATGCATCTCCATTAGCTGTTTGGTAATCAGCTAAGGACTCTGCTTTTCACAAGTTTATCGATATCAATATTATTCACTTCCAGCCCTATCTGATTAACCAAAAATAAAATTTCATTGGCCACTGGATCCAGAAACTCTTCATCGAATCAACAAAAGTCAAATTCGACAAAACTTCTTTCAGGAAAATATGAGGGTTACACATTATTATATTGAGATTGACAACTATGTGGAAGTGATCTTTCTACAAAATATCCCTTATAGTGTGAGATTGATTGGTAAAAAAACTGGAAAAGTTCATTAGTTTAGAGGTCTATATAACTAAAGTAGAAATAACCTGTTGACCCATAGGATAAAGTAATTGAGTCGTGTTGGGAATCAGAAATTAAACTATGAGAAATTTAAATGAGCTTATTTTGTAAGGCAACTCAGAAAAAGCTGACAATCTGTATTATTGTTAAACTCATATTTAAATAGATCCATCGTTTCTAAAGCGCCCAAGACACGGTCATACTTTGAATGGCGCACATGCGTGTACGTGTGTATCATCATACACTCATTTGATTTTTATCTTTGAACTGTGCGGACGTTTAGAGAGACAATGTCGATGACGGATTTGCCGTCGGCATTTTACAAAAATTTCTCACAGGCACTCACGTCTGCTCACTTTAAGTATTTCGAAAAAGTGAGCACATGCCTATATTTGTCTCTTTCATACATACTTACCTTGTGAAAGTGTCAATGAGATAGCTTGCGCGAGAGAGCAAAGAGAGAGACTCAAAGAAAGAATTGAGAGTACTAAAGTAAAATGAAATATCAACACCATTTTGATATTCTATCATACTTCGTATATGAGACGCACACATACTTAGTTAACTAACACTTTGATGATGTACGTCATACGAAGTATGATCGTGCCTTGGGCGCTTAAATGTAGGCATTGACCATACAATTATTTGTTAATAAAGACAGAGAGCGCAAGCCTTTGTGTCGTCGATGGCATTGTTTGTGAGCTTGTGCAAATGTTTGACGAAAATCACAACGTTTTGATTTTCCTTCAAATATTTACTCTCATTTTATGTGTGGATGATGAAATTCTCTCATTATTGTGAAATTTTTGTTGTTAAAAGACGCGCGTGTAAAAACTGACGATTACAACGACAACTATTTGTGCAAATGTTTGTATCGTTGGTTGGCAACGATACAAATAACAACAACAACTATTTGCGCAAATATTTGTATGGTCAATGCCTACCTTAAGTAAGTTGAGTAATATTTGAAAAAAATTGAGAAGGAAACTAAATTACTTCTATCAAACTTATAACGATTAACATTTTTGTAATGATAATACTAGCTGCAAGTTCCCGCTTCGCTGCGATTTTTTTTTGTCTCGTAGCAATAATAAACGTGCTTCTGTGAGAATTCAAGAAGGTTCCAGGACATTGTTTCAATTTCAAAAAAGTCTGGATCTTACTAGAAAAAAAGTCGACTGCTTTCAACCTCCACATCTTTCACACCCTTATAGCTATCAACACACAATCAATAGTGCACGCTGGGAGAATTGGGGTAGTAGTTTTGGTTGCATACTGAAATCCATGAATTCAAACGTGCAATATTACATATTGTATATATATATATATATATCTAGATATATATATTTGTGTAAGAGGCAATGAATAATAATAATAATAAGTGGCGCTACAACCGTATGTCGGTTTTGGCCGAGTCGAAAAGAGCGCACAACTAGTTCTGTGTTTTGCACGCTGGTGCCAGTTGGAGATTCCCAAGGTCAACAGGTCCTGCGTAGCTTGGTCTCTCCAATGGAGATGTGGACGTCCCCTTCCTCGTTTTCCACCTTGAAGTACCGACTCGAAGGTCTGAACGTGGGTTGTCATCGATAGAGGGGTCCATATCCGAGGCTCTTTTGATTCTTTTCATTGGAAGGTTTTTTTATGTGGCGGGATCCAAGCCCTAAAATAGGGAGTTCTGTTGTTGGTTGGTGGTATCCCACTTCGGGAATGTGGACTCTGCCGTTGGTACCTATAGTACTCTACCGTACCTAATGTACCCAATGTGCAAAACCCCACCTTGGCCTTCAACACTTTGGTGAACCCTTAAACCGAATATGTCAGAGTGGCTTCACCAAAGCACCCTCTCTCGTTTGCCCTGACCAAGGATCCCATATGGGCCGGTTACCACATCTTCACCTAGGTTGCTCAGGTAGGAAGATTTGAGGGATATGAGCCGTTAGTAGCAGGAAACCCTAACGTGAGCATATCCGCTCTTTGCATCTCTAGATGCAATGAACATTGCATTAAATATCTATGACATGAATAATAAAGTATTCAAAAACATGACCTTATCAAATTGTTTATTCATGTGCAGCAGATGATTTCTTTTCTTAATAAAAGTTGTTGCCCTTTTTTTACATTAGGTATTATTGTAAATATGTTTTCTTTTCACAAGAACTTATTATACAGTTTCAATGAAAGAAAAGGAAAACATGTAATAATTTTAATAAAAAGAATGCGTAGTCTCTTTTAAGTCTAAAAATAAATTTATTTCTTAATCAGAATATTAGTTAAACACTCTCTTGCATGTGACACAATATTGTACTACATATATGATTTTTAGAAATTACTAACTTTTCCGTTCTACAAATATAATAATTAAACTCTGGGGAAAGTTTAACTTTGGTATTTTTATAGAAATTGTTGTAGTATAAAGGAAATGGAAAAACAAAAGTAATTCGTATGTAAGTATATATTCATTTAATTTTTAGAAAAAAAAAAAGATGTATGTAATCAAATTTGAAATGCAATCAGCAAACAAACAAAAAAATAATAGAAAATAATGGAAAATATAATAGAAAACTTCATCAAGTTAAATAAAACAAAAATCAATTCACAACTTTTGTGAAAAAGCATTATAAATTAATCAAATGTTGTTGTTCTTGTTGAATGTTTAAAGTTAGTTAGACTTTGTTAGATTTTTTGTTGATTTAAGCAACAAATTGTTGTGATTGTTGTGATGTTCATTCATTTTATTGTTGTCAAGCGTAAACCAAAGAGTCTTTGTTGTTTAGAATTGATTGAGTACTTTATATAATATAATACTTCACATATTCATTGTTTAGTTGGCGTATATGAGTACATACTCAAATATACACATACATACAATACAATATATGTATGTACTTGTACAATATAATAACATATGTGATTAGTGAATATTCATCACATTACTCTTGTGTTTATATAAACAGATAAAAATAGATACATATATGTTTATTTATTTCATTTTATTTGTTTAATCTTATCAAACTTTATTGGTAAATATATGTGGCATGTATGAGAGTATGTATATGTGATTATCCTTGTTGTTATGATTATTGTTACCAGAGAAACACTCTAACTGAGCATGATATGTTTACTTACGTCAAACTGTCACAATTGATAATAAGATTGAAATTGAACGGTTCAGTTTCTGTTGTTTGGGCTAAATATACTTATTATTGATTTTTGTACAAAAATTCTAAGGTTTGTTACATTGTTTCAGCTTTCAAAATGTTTATGACACAATCATACCATAAGTAATTTTATATAAGAGTAGCATATTTGGATTATCAAAGAATTTATATAATTTTAAGAAAAATCTGGTTTTGATGGATCATTCAATTTCAAGAGTTTTTCTTTTTCTTCTGTTATGTGTGTTATTGAAGTTTTTAAATCCTAAATTTAACCGACATTTCATATAAGTAATATCATTATTTATGCTATGGTATGTTATGTATACGCCATGTGTATTTTAAAAACAAAAACTTTTGTTAGCTATGTTTTATTCTTTTTTAAGCTCTCAATTTGTTAGTTTTGAACAATAGATAGAGTAAACAATGACGAAGACCAGCATGCATCTTCCGCTTTGAATTGATTTGGCATTTATTGAAATGAGTAGTCAAACTGAAGAAGCTTTAATTTGTCATTTACATTCATCAAAAGTATTTAATAACACAGGCCTGCAAGAGTTTTATCAATGGATGGGCCATTTATTAGTCCGATTTTGATTTGGTCTGGCTAATCTGTTTTTATGTGCCAGCAGTCGGTCATTGTATTCGCTCGAAAAGAAGCCAATCAGATTTTCAATAGTAGACAGTTTGAGGTAATGATTTAGGGTGGTGTTACGAACATACCATTCGCAGCCAGTGAGTAGGTGCAAGGCTTTGTTTTGCAGTGTCTGGACTCGTTTGCGATTCGACTTTTCACTTAAATTCCAGACTTGTATACCATATAACCAGGAGCTTCACACGATTTGCTAATACATAGTTCGCTTGTTGCGCAGCGTTAGTTTACTTCTGCTCTTAAGAAGCCGGTAAAGCTTCCTTAATCTAGCTGAACAGGTTCCAACTACCGAGGTGATATGCTCCCTTTTGTCGAGGAGAAGCCCAAGGTATCTCGCTTTAGTGCAATGACGCATTGCTGTACTGCTCAGATGAATGGAGGCGTTCCTTGCTTTAAGGTAAAGTGGGTGGTTATGGTTGGTGTGGCTGAGTTCACCATTCGTACATTTACTTTGAATTTACGCTTCTTCAAGTAGGAGTAGATGAATGATTGATTTCATTCAAATGTTGGCCGTCGCTGGCTCGGTAGTAGGCCATCCTAGAACACCCATTTTCACGCACTTTGTTCAATGTTTCCTTATTGAGTGCTATCAAAAATTTATAGAGGCAATTTTCCTTTTTTTATTTTATACATAAATACTATTGTTTTATATAATTTTTTTTAGCCATAATTATTTCAAATGATTTGGAAAATATTACTGCATTTTTGTTTTCTTGACCGCCTTTAGCCATGTCATATATGACGAATTTTCAAACATCAATAAAAAAATGACACGATACAACAAACGTGAATGTAAAAAGATTCAAAGTAAATTACTTTTTTTTAGTAAATTTCTCTGGAAAGAAATATCAACAGGTTTTATTATTAAATTAAAAGAAGAACAACAAAAAAATTGCATTCAGTTTTCAATTTAAATGTTATATCCTTTGATTTGATAGATTTCCTTAACTCATTCTTTTCCTACATTACGCATAGACTTTATAATAAAATCTTTCTTTCTCTGAATAATATTTATCATTTAAGTGAGTGGCCTTTTTTCTAGAACCACAGTTAATCATTTTAATCATTCTAATTATTCTTATTTTATTTAACTTGAATTAAGTTTTAATTTGTTTACTTTTGAGATATTTAATTGGCACTTTGAGTAAAGATGAAATTGTTCCTTGTATTTATTTCAATTAAAAGACAATTCATGCTAGAATAAATTGAAAAAAAGGGAAAATTGTCTTATGAATACTTGTATAACGTAAGTGTCATTGCCAGGAGTAACGAAAGTTGATAAGCTTCTTTTAATTAAAATCTAAATGCATTATTGCATGAAAATAATATAGAAAACAGGAACAGGAATACGAACAAATACTATCATATCATAACTAGGTATAAGTATATATCCATCATAACAATCGCAATAACAAACGCAATTGGCATAGCAGGAGCAGCAGCAGCAAAGTAAATGATTTAATAAACTAAACTCATGTTGAGCAACTCAACTTAATTCAATGAGGATAGTAGTAGAAATATGTACTTATGATTATAACGAAGCAACAGATCGTTATGAGTACAAGTAAAATTGAATTCTTAGTTTCATGACTAATTGGAATTGTTAAAGAAATGATTAGGGGCAAGGACAAATGGCAATAGAACAACTAATTGGATGATCATCTCAAGCTGTTATTGACAAGTTAAACAGAACTGAAGATGATGAAATATGTTTGATTACGTCATGCTACATACATTTATGATGTAAAGAAAAGGGTATAGTTAAGTGAATATAAGTACAATATAATTGAATTGAATAAGATGAAAACAAAAAGAAATTATCAAATGAATATTATTGGAATTGAAATTGAAATGCGTTGATATAATCGAGGAATAATTTTCAAATGCAAATTCATTTAATAAATTAAAAAGGTGTTAATTAACAATGGAAAATTGAGCTAAATATTTATTACTTCAATTGTTTTTATCATATGAAATAGTCTTTTATGTATTATAGATAGATATAGAGAGCTAACTTTATTCAGGCACTGAGACTGAGCCTTTTAATAATATAATACTTATAAACCTAATCATAAAGTTTTGCCACTTAGTTGAGTTAAAGAGATTATGAAGGATTAGATAAGATTAGATAAGAGAAAGGACAGTGGCCAAGATTGTGTCCTTTACATTTCCTCCGAGATTCTGTTATTCATCAGAACATTCATTCATTCCATTGTTGGAGATGACTATAGAAATTAAGTTAGTTAAGTTAGGTAATAGTCACCTTAACCCTTACGATGACATAGTGAATGCTCTGCTGTCTCTTATTCTTTATTACACAATCTATGTACATTGATCAATGAGACTATTCCGCTTATTATGTAAATGGTTCAAAACTCTGCAATGTTCTATTAAGAAGCCTGAGACTATATGAATACTTTTACTAGTACATTCTAAGCTTTTATGCGAGAACTAGAAGGCAAGAAAGTTTTGCTAATCTTCTATTGATTTGTGTTCAGCAAATTTTAGTGCGATTTACTATTAAGCCATCGTTTCAGTTTTATTTTTGTGGAACACCAAAGCAGTCCGTAAAATGCATCTGGTTCAATGAGGAGGTTGGCAGTTCGTTTCTTGGAGACCGACTGTACTCAGATATTCAAATAAGTCAGCTAGTCAGTTGAGTAATATAAAGCAGTCCCAGTCTGGGAGTAGCATTTCTATATGATTTTGAATGCGTTGAGTGCTTTTAGTGAAGCCTTGCTACGAGTATAAGGTATTTGTTTATTAGAATTTCGAGAAATTAGAATTACTCAACTGTCCATTGTTCAGTCCAGTCTATATAAATTGATATTCTCTGGTAGCACAGTCTATAAAAAATACCTTATGACCTATTCTCATGCCTACCAAATATATAAAAAAAAAATTGAATAAAATCGGTCGTGCCGTTTCGGAGAAGTTCATACACTAACACCGTGACACAAGACTTTTATATATTAGATATAGTCGGGGTTCCCAATAGCGAAGATTTCTCTAAATCGAAGTTTTTTGAAGACAATACGAGTTTCTTATCGATTTTTTTGATATATTCAGACTTCTCTATAGTGAAATTCTTCATAATAGTGTCCAACAGTATATAAATTATTCTCTATAAATAACCATAACATAAACAATCAGCTCATATAGCGATCAGATAAAGATCAAATGTTTGCGTTCGTTTTATTGTTATTTAACATTGAAGTCTAAAGACACAGTCGATCTATTTTTGTGCTTGCTATTGAGGTTGGAACATGGAGAGAAGCTACTGGGACAGGGTGTAAAATCAACACAAAAGTAAATGTTTCAGTTGAAGACGTTCATCGCTTCAATGTAAAAAAGAGCATTGATTAAACAATTGGCTTTTATAATTTTTTAACTTTTAGCAGATTGCTCAAATATTTATATATGTTAAATAAAAACTTAGTATCATATATTGGTTTTGTTTGATCAAGTATGTACAGAAGGAAATTCATGGTTTAGTGGCTTTCAAATCATAAGTAATCTATTTTTATCGAGTATTGAAAGATAAATGCTAAAATTAGAAGACCAGAAACGAGGCCTTGTTTTTTCATCGTATCAGTTGGGTGTCATGTTAAAATTATCTTTAATAATGTCTTGTCTGGAATACGCGTTGATACGATGTTGAAGAAATCTAAGTAAAATTGGCTCAATAAGTTTTTGAATTCGAATAATATTGTAAAAAGGTTTTTTGCAAGGAATCCAAGCTCTGCAAAGCCTTTGATTTCTGGCTGGTACTTGAATAAATACAAAAATAGAAAACCATTTAAACTATGGTATAGGCCCCTTAGTAAGGGTAAAGTTCACACAATTTCCCCTGTTTTGATTTATTTCTATTGCATGGCATACGTTTATTTAACTTTTATTTATTTTTCCTCTTAACTTTATTCATGAATATTAACCACAGTATGTATTGAGGTAGAAATAAACTTTAGTGAAGTTAAGTTTAACAATAGTAGTTCACATGTAATTTCGACTAATATTTGCCTGTGAGTTAATTGAATTGTAATCGATTTTGTGTTGTTTAACTGAAGTTGATTAACTTCAGTTTGCCCCATGGCTGCTACTTAATCAACTTAATTAACCTCAATATGAGTCTTGTTTACCAAACTCAATGGAATATACTTAGTACCATAGTTCAATGGTTCTATTTTAGTCTACATACTTAATAATTCTTTAGTCAATTCAAAATTTACTTTACCAAATCAACTCTCAACTTTGCTTCACTCCTAAAGTGTGGATAATATGTTGAGGTTAACCCTAAATATTTTGCTTTTTTTGAATTTTATTTATCTCTATACTAACATACACTGACCTACTTACCATAAAGTTTACCCAACTCTATTTTAATTCACTTGACATGACTGAACTTTCTCTTCTATTTATTCTATATATTTTTTATCATCATTCCGTTTGAAGTTGGAAGCAATTGTTTGGTAATAAAAATGATGAGATAATTTTTCAGAAAATCATAAATAATTTGAAAAGTTTTTTGCAATTTATTTATGAATTTTCTTCAAATATCATTGAATGAAAATAAAATCAGAGAAAGTAAGAGAAGGAAATTGATTTCCTGCTCTTAATTTCACTTGCATTCTATAACATCAATAAGTCCAATGAGCCTGTTGATTCACTGTAATAATGACAAGGACTTCATCCTCATACAAAATTATCATCATCATCATCAACAGCAGCAGCAGCATTATTCTCATCTCCATCCATTGTATGTTTCATTGTTAGTTACTTGTTCATTATTGGCCTTTGTCCAAGGACCTAAAGTGATTGTTGTCATTGACATCCTTGATGTTGCTGTCATTGTTATAGTTGTTGTTGTTGTTGTTGCTGCTGGTCTTACTGCTATTATCACCGGATGTTTTTAAGCGGCTTTTAACATTTAATTGAGTTTACGAAAAAGGATACGCGTCAAAAGGCAATGTAGAACAAGCAAAAAAGTGGCCAACAACCAATTGCAAGTTCTCGGAAAAGTTACAAAAGTTTTATAATGAAAAGGTCAGAAAGCCATGATTCGTGGGTGAGGACAACAATAGCAACACAGAACACTTTACTTCAATACTATAGGTGAATTGTGTATTGTTCGCATCTACTATACTGTTGACTAAAAGCATGCAAACGCACTCATGCAATTGTTGCATGCATTAATTGAATTTGCCATACTCAAACTATGCATAAAAGGACCTTTTAACTTTATGAGATTATTTATGCATATTAATTTCTGAAACATGTTTTCTCCTTTTATATGAGTGTGTTTTTAAAAGAATTTCATTCAGCATTTTACTGATGATGATGATGATAATGGAAATACCATAATAGAAGAATTTTTAGTCTTTTAATGGAAAATTCTCTTTCAAAATAAAATTAAATTTATTAAGTACACAAAAGAAATAGTAAAAGGAATAAATTTAATTGTTTGTAAATCTTCAATTCAAGATTTAGTTTCGAATTTTACCTACTTATAATAAGTAGTAGAAATACATAATTTCAATAGAGTCTTATGCTTGTATATTTTAATGATTATAAATCTATGTTTAAATTAAAACTTCAAATTTGGTTTCCCATTAAAGCATTTTGCTGGAAGAAGGACTGTAATCAAGCTTAGTAAATTCTAAGTATTGACAGCATAACACACAGAATTGATAGTGACAACAACAAAGTTACCAAAGCACAGTTGACAAAAGCAGCAACAAAGTTTCCAAGCAATCAACATAGCAGCAAGTAGTAGATTCGATAAAAATCAGAGGCCGTTTACCCCATTTCCGAATTAGACACAGATTTAGATCATTAACATTCCAATAAATGCATGTTCAATCAAACTGAATTGTGAATTGTAAATTGGCAATGATTGTATGCAATTAATACTAAAGGCTTTTCCTGTTATCTCTAGGTGAACAAAAATGAAGTTTATTTGAAACTAAGGAGGGGGTCAATTAAAACTAAACTTCTGGTCTAACCCAAAGAATAAACTGACAGAACGTTTAGACATCCAATTAAATAATCTCATAAAAATGTAGGTCAAAGTATTCAAAATAAATCAATGGGCGTGTCCAACAGAAGTCAGCACTTGTTTTTTTGCGCTTACTTGCTAAACGCTGACTGATTTGCCTTTTCTGCCTCAATTAGTTGGCGAGCTAAAAGCCAGTGAGTTGGCTAATTGCAAGCGAACTCGGCCAGTGTAATCACGTTGGCTTGTTGCGACTAGAGTATTGACAGTTATTTAACTTTACTCGTTACTCTCTGTCTGTTAGTACTGTCATACACACACACTCTCTCATTATTTTAAAAATGAATGACTATTGAGGCAGCTGTGAGTGTTTCAATTGTTAACAAAATGACTTGATACTGACTGAGAAAGTTAAAACTTTTGTGTGTAATCGTTACTAGAGCACTCACCAATTCGCTTATTTGTACATTCGTTACCTTTCTGCACGCCAACTAGCCAGGTGTAAATTTGGCTTTAATGTTTTTTTTTCCTTTTAACACTCCTAATTGGAGCATAGGGCCTCCACAAGGCTTCTCCATCGCACTGGGCTGTTGTTTTAGCGCCATCCGCCATCTTTAGCGGCTTCTTCTTCTTCTAGGTGAGCTTTGTATCCGAGACTTTTCCTTGTGTTGGTTACAGTAATCGGTTTACGGTTTAACTAGGGTAAGTGATTGGCCTATCGCTAATGACTAATGGCTTTAATGATCTAGCCAACAATATTGTCCAATGCTACAGTTTTCTTGATAATATTTACTTCTTTGATTATAAACAACAAACAGCTGATTCAAAACCGCTGACTTTAGAAAAAGCGAAGTATATTTATGATGATCACTAAATTCTGTCTAAATTCACAATAAGCAAAAAGCAGCGAAAAAAATCAGCAGTGACTTCTGTTGAATGCTCCCAATGTTTTTCAACAATTTTCATCTCCACGATAATAAAACAATTTCTGAATTTCATTAACATCATGTGACATTAAAAGTCCGCAGTTTAAAATTGAATTTATTATGAAAACATATAAAATTTATTGAAATAAACATATTCTACTCTTACTATATCCTGATTATAAATGAAATTAAAAATGATATCAACTTTTTTGTTTTTTCATTATACACTTTTTTTTTAAATTAAATAAAAAATCAGCCATATGTGAGTCGGACTCGCACATGAGGATTCCGTACCATCGTACCTGATTTTTTGCCGCAAAAATGAATTTGTATTTAATTATCTCTTTGCAATATATAAATGAAATAAAAAAAAAAAAAATTAAAAAAAAAAATCACTGCCGCTGGGATTCGGAACTCGCTTATTCAGGTGTCTGAGTCGTACACACTACCATTACGCCATTGATAATGCCAATGTAAATTTCATTCTACCGAAGCCAAAGATGTTAGAAGTTTAAATTTAAACTTTATTTTAGTTTTATTATTTTATGACAATAGAAATGCACATTCTATGAAATTTCAACTGTCTTTCTATTACGGTTCATGAGATACAGCCGGACTCGGACGGACGGACGGACAAACGGACGGATGAACGGACGGCGGAAGCTTAGTAATAGGGTCCCGTTAGCACCCTTTGGGTACGGAACCCTATATATCTTTTTATTTAAACAAGAGAAAGTTTATAATTAAATATTTGAAGATAAAAAAGAATTAAGTCTAAAATCAGGCTAGGAAGTATTGGTATATTACCGTAAAATTTTTTGTGTGAAAACGTTTCTCTGATGTTTTGAAGTAAGCACCGTGATAATGCACTAATGACTACAGTTGTCTAACACAATACCTAAAGGCATAAACTGCAGATGCCTGACAAAAAGCGTGCCTTTCGATATGATTATGTTATATTTTATTCGGTTTATTACATTTTATTAAATTATAAAAATCTGGGCCCAAAATGAGCGTTGTTATATTGCCAATTATTTGATGTAGTTAAGAACTTTACGCAATTCAGTTAAGCCGTTCTCAAGAGATACGCTTACAAAAACAAAAGCATTTTCATAATTTTTCAACCTTGTTCAAAGCCATAAGTACACAATGACAAAATTGCTCTTACAGGTACCTATTTTCAGAATATACTTATAAATTACTTGGCGCTACGTCTTTTGAGTCAGGAGCTACATATATTAAAAATACTAGCGACATCAACAGCGTTTCATATGTAACACAGCGTCATATTGTTTGACATGACTATGGAACCCTTTTTAAAAACGTTTTCAATTGCATAATGAAGATTTATCTCATCATCGGATGACATTTTTAACTCTTCATCTCAGATGGAAATCATATAAAGAGTAAAAAATTTTACAATTTGGTAAATAAATGAAAAAAAAAAAAAAAAAATAAACTTGACAAAATATTGTATGTCAAAGTTTTTGATCAAAAACTCTGCTCTTGCTTACTGCTCTGCCGGATATTTAAAAAGTTTTTCTTTTCTTTTGCCATGCAAAATTAATTATAAACTTTTCTTAGGGTAAAAGATATTTGAGAGACAATCATACTATGCATTGTAAGTACGAGTATTTTATACGAAAAATAATAACAATGGCAATGGCAATAGCAACCATATTTAACCTTATAACTTTTAAGAAATCATTCATGATGATGATGATGATGATGCTACAGGATAACAATTTCAAAACAAAAATTGTTCTTATGCACAAGTAATTTCCTCCAAAGATAATCAAATTTTTATGACGATTGATTTCCAGTTGTTTTGTAGTTTTTTTTTTTATCTATCTACATTGAAAAACAACAAACAATAAGAATAAAAATGAAAACAATATTATCGTCCATATTGAATAAAATGTCTATTGATAATTGGGTGGTGGGAAGATGGTGTTTTGAGTGGTTATGGTTGGATGATGACGGCAATGGCGTCGGCGTCGGCTGTGGTAGGAGGAGTTCTGACGTTGTTTATAGTTAATTACTTGTCTGCGTGTTGGAGACATTTGGTATTTAACGCTTAACACTCATCGTACATGTGCCTGGGTATTTGATGCAGAGACCCTGGTGTCTGTCTACCCAATCGTCCCATATCCATTTGTCTGCCTGATTTTCTGCTTGTCTGACTAAATTAATGTTGAAATTTTCGTTAATACTTTGTGTCATTTAAACGCTAAACAAACATGTTTTGCTTGTGTTTTTTTTCTTCTTCTTTTATTTAAAACAACCGCAACCTTATTAAGAACACTCACAGTTACTCACTAATCTAAAAAAGTGGTATGACTGAATGGGTATTAGCACACAGACTGTGAATGGGTGATGCAATTTTACTAGCCCACCCATTCAATAGTAGCAAAAGATGTGAAAAGTGAGTCAAAGAATGAATGAATTACACGTGGGAAGAATTTACATTGATTTTTGGACTTAGAAATATTGTTAGTCAAAGGTCAGTAGTGTCCCATATGCTTATTTCATCTCTGGATTTCTCTTTGATTGGTTACAAAATCTTTAAGTGTTTGTCAGTCACCCTGTTAGAATTTCAAAAAAATAAGTGACTACTCGAGTGAACCTAATGCTTGCAAGTGATTTGGAAAATATTAACATAATAATGATTGATTGTTTTAATAAGAATGAACATTAATTTATTTATTTATTAATCATCCATTTTCTTCTATTTCTTGTATAGTTAAACGGTCCTCTGACAACAACAACAACAACAAGGAGAATGCTGCAGCTTCTTCATCAACTTCGGCACCATCAAGTATGCTTGATAAGAAATCAAGTCCAGAAATTGTACCAGCATCCTTTAGTAATTTACCACCCGCCAATAAGCTCAATGGTGGAAACTCTGGTGCTAATCAAGCACAAGTTGCTTCTTATAAGTTGCCATCAAATAGGGAAATAATGGCTGCGGTTGAAGCAGCAGCAGTTGCTGCCAATCAAAGGCAACAGCAACCGCAACAATATGGTGGCATGGATATTGAGGATCTGGATGCTATACCAACATCATCAATGCATAAACGTGGCATTGCTGCACAACAATATCTATATGACAATGGTTTGGGTGTTGGTGGACCCTATGTGGGTACTGGTGATATTGGTGCAGCTGGAGATTACTATGGTCCTAATTCGTATATGCCAAGTAGTTATGGTCTCAACGATATACCAAATGGTGTTTGGGCTGATGAATATGAACCGGCACCTTTACAATATGGTCAGGATCTACAAGAATTGGGCGACTATAATATTCCAGTGCAACATGGTAAATTAATATTGTTTAACAAGAAGATATCTTTATATACATAGTATGATATATTTCGTTATCAGTAAACAATGCCGCCAATAGTCGCAGCAAGGCTTATGATAATCTTCAGAATCTATTGAATACAGAAGCCTACTTGGAAAGCATTCCACTTTCGGTACCCCTACAATATTCGAATCGTAATTATGGAGCTTTAGATGGTGATCGCAATAAGCGTGGTGGTTATTATAATCCTTCTGGTGGTTCGACTTTAAGCTTCGGTGGCAATTTGAATAAATATTACAAAAATAATGAAATGCGGTAAGTTTGTCAAAGATACTTGTATATTTTAAGACCTTGGTTGCCCCTGAGAAATGCTAAATTGATATAAAAGTAGGAGAAAAAATTAATGAGTATTTAAAATAGTATTCTGCTCATGTCCTTTTCAGCTGCTGTTTATTTTTGGTTTTCTTTTTCTTTAGCGAAATATTTGCATAAGAAATAAATTTAATGTGAAATATTTTATGTACGCCATACGCTCACACTCCTCTTTCTCACTGCCTGTCTTTCTGTCAGTATGACTGTTAGTATATAGTATGACTATGTGTCAGTATGAATGTCTGAATGAATGTTTGTTTGTCTGTCTAGCTGGATGTTCTTTCATCTGTGTGTCCTTGTGCTCCCTCTGTCTGTTTATCAATATTCTGACACAGTTCAACTTTTTTGCTTGACTTGGTTTGAGTCGACCGTGATGATGATGATGATAAAAAAGACGACAATGATGAAGATGACGCTGACAATGAATACGAAAGACAAACGCCTACGCAAAGAACTCATAAATATAACACCCACATGCGACTTACTGTCCACGCTTTAAGGGTATCTAAGAAGAAAAGTTGACGAAAAAAAAAACCAAACAAACAAAACAGTCAAATGAAAAACTCTTTCATTTCTTTATATATCTCTTTTTTCCATTTGTTTTTCATATTTATCAAATGTACACTTAACAAGTAATGTGAGGCCCTGATACTTATAACCCACCAACCAACCAACCAACCCACCATCAAAAACTCACAGATGCAACAATTACAAAACTTGTGAAATATCACGTATACAAAAGAGTTCAAGTCTTTTAGATTGAAATACTTACTTCTAAGAAAAGTATTTCATACAAACATACGTAACTTTTCATTTCCAAAGAAAACGAAATTGTATATAATAATTGCCTTAATTCTTATATAAAAAGAGGTTATGTTTGCTGACGTAATGTTGTTCTTGATGTGACATAAAATATAATACATAAGTAGTAGTAGGCGAATACTAGGCATCTGTGACTGTTATACCAACAAAAAGGGTTATTGCTATGCAAATTTGTTTTATAATAAAAACGAGAATAATTTTTAAGTTTTAGTCAAATCAAAGATTGAATATCTTAAGTATAACTATTGTACATATATTGTTATGAATTTTTTGTTAAGGAATTCTTTTTTGCTACAAAATGTAAGTTTTTTTCCTTGGTCATGTGAATGTTTATTTGGTCAACAATTCATCATCAAACCACCACAGAGATATTCTTTTCAGCTTCTTCTTTCTACATACATAAATTCTCCTTATTTTTCTTCAGTTATTACAATATATTATATTGTATATAACACTGTAGACCCGGCGCACGTTGAGCAGATTAAAATCGGTTCAGTATATTTAGCGATAGTAAAAAACTGTCAAAACTATGCCACCTACCGGGTCCAATTGTAGCTAATAACCATACACTTGACTTCATAAGTACAACAACAAAAAATGTCATCAAAATCGGTCCATCCGTTCTCGAGTTTGGCGTTTAGTAACACTTTTAGAGATTATATATATAGTATATGCTTCTTTATATGGTACAAGTATTTAATATGAATAATTCTTTGATATAGAAGTTTTGTCCAGGTCTACATACACACAGTAAAACCTTATGTAGTTCATTGTAGTAAGCAACTGAATAAGTTTGTTTTGATTAAGGACTATTAAACATATAGACAAGCGAGCCGTCCAGCTTGTGACATTGTGAGTCCTTACAGACAGTACAATCACTGTCTCTATTAGAAATTTTATCATTTAATTGTTGTTGGAATCGTCGATACGAAGATTTTTTTTAGAGAGTTGTCTAGTCTATATACTATTTCATTGTATTTGCTTTGGAGCCATCGCTCCCTATGGGAACATCATAGTAAACTTGTCCAATATTGTATTAATATCCCTCTAAACAACTTTTGACTAAAATTAGTTCAAAGTATTTACATATCTGTAACATTGCGCGCGTTGCTACGCCCTCGATGTAATGTAAGTGCGTGATTTTTGTAGTCATTGTTCTTCTCATAATTGTATGCCACCCACATTAAATCGTTTCTTTCTCTTGAATAAGTGAAACGTGATCGATTGGTATCAAGTCGTTTGCAGCGTTGTTCAGGTGTTTCTGCTATAATATTATTAATCATTATTGGTTCTCTACAGAGTCATCTAGTGGTGATTTACAACAAAATGGATAGCATAAAACCTTCTCCTTGAAAATCGCAGCCGCCATATGCTGTACTGTATGAGTTTGTCGGCTGAGGTGGTTTCTCTTTGTTGGCATGCTTTTAATTTGTTAATAAAATAAACTTAAAGCATTGCTCAACTTCAACAGCAAATATTCACTTTGACAGCTTATACGCAAAAAACGGCTGTAATCGGAATAGATGTTTCTTCCGATTATGTGTTGCCATGTTGTTTCTTCCAACTGGCAGCAGCAGACATTGCGAATCCATTTAGCAAGGTCAGCAAGCTTACAGATATCACAAGTACGGGTCAGTAAGAAAGTCAAAGTTAAAACAAAACCAGAAAGAAGGCTATAATATGTAATACTCTTCACGCTCCTCCAGGTTGCATTCAACCTTCCTTTCTTAGCTTCACTAGATTCTCTCTGTTACAGTTTGATTATCAACAAAGAACACAGTTTGAGTGGCACTTTATTGTACAATTACTCTTTATAAGTTTGTCATTTAATGTGGGTTTGTATGGGAGGTACCCCTGCTGGTAACCCTAGGATTATGAAATTCACATGGTTTATGGATATAGAATAGGAACTTATAGTGTCCAAATTTTAGTTCAATAAGTCAAAAAACGAAAAACTTTTTCTAATAAGAACATTAATTTAAAAGTGTTTGTATGGGACGGACGGACAAATTGATGGTTTAATTTGTATACAGAAAAAATGGAAGGAGAAGCAGACAAATGGTTGTGTCAAGTTCTATTCATCTTATCATTCAAATATGTAGAGTATAATATTTGTACATTTTTATAATAGTAAGTAAAGAGGTCACTTCCAATTTATAAAAAAAGATTTCATTGGAAAAGGGTATTACAATTCTTTTCATTGTTATCTCAAAATAAACAACCCCCAATAAAATTTTACTTCAAATGGGCAAGCGTAGTAATACATTATTTTGAATAAACCATGATAAAAAGTAAATGTAGTCGGGTATTGCGTTCATTATGTTATATAGGAAAATTTAATGAACCACATAGGAAATGGACTCTAATGGAATAGGAAATAAGACTTAATACTTTTAATAGCCTCAAATGAACAATTCGAAATTATTGTATTTGCTTTCAATATAATTTTAAAGTATATTTTTAAGGATTTTTTTTTGTTTGTTTAATTGAGTGAAGAAATTGGGGGAAATATAAATGAATAATTCATGGTAAACATTTAAGCGAAAAAATAAGAGTTTAAAAATAAAAATTCCCAAAAATCATAGAAGTAAAAAAAAAAAACATCAGAACAGAAATAAACATTAACATAAACAAGTCCTTAAACACGTATCTGTCTATTCATGTATCATTTTCAACATTCTTTTCCATTTAGCAATCATAACAAACGCGACAATACCAAATTGACACCCGCCGATATGTTGGCATTGGTAGCTCTCGTTGAAGCTGGTGAACGTGCACGCAAAGAAACCGATGCCGATGCTGGCTACTTGTATCCATCTGATAATTATGCACCAAAAAGTTATGCAACTGCTACTGGAAATGGAGCTTCGAACGGTGGCCTCTATGACTATATGGCTGGTGGTGCTGCACCCTTAGAAGAAGTTGAAGATTATGGAACTAATAATGCTGGCAATGGCAATTGGTTGGATGCTCCTGCTGTTGTCGATTATTATGGTAATCCCGTAAATGTGGAAACTATACCCAAATATGATTATCTACAACGTGAACATAAATATGGCAATGGCAATCGTAAGTCACAATAAACTATGAATTATGATGGTAATCCCATTTCATTTCATGATTTCTTTTTTAAAGGTTATGGCGGTTCTTCCAAACGCTTTATGGTAGCCAAAAAGAAACGTTCAGTTTCCAAATATTTGAATAATGATGAATCATATTATTAAATATATAATATATAAACAATTAAAAACAACAACTTTCCATATTTAAAAATAAATAAGAAATTTAAAATAAAATTAACATAAAATAAAACATTAAATTTACATAAATTAAATACAAAAACTTTACACAAACAAAATGCAATTTTATTGAAATGCACACCGAAATGGAGCCCCCGAAGGATATGCATACCACACACACATATATTTATTTCAATTATATTACAAAATTAACATTATTAAATAAATAAAAATAACCTAAATTAATAAATAAATCTAAAAAATATTTGTGTCAAATTTTTAAGAAAAATATTTAATTATATATAAACAAAAATTAATGGGTATATCAATTATGTAAATCAAATTGTGTGCAATTTTTGATGTAGTGTATCACAAGAAATCTAATGAAATTATTTAAATCATATTTTTAATTATCTATCACATCTACCTTACTAACTATCGATCTACTTATCTACTATATATGTATGTCTACAAATATAAAAATACATACAAAATTATTCAAAGAAATACTTATATATCTATCTATTTATACATAAATTTATATACTTATTATATATTTAATGATGATGATGAAAAACAAAAAAAAAAAAACAAATGTGAACATAATCAAAAATCAATTCTGATATAACCTAGAAAACAGGGTCTTCTCTATAATATATTTATTTGACTAACATTTAATAATCCAATATAAAAAAAGAGGAAAAGGTATATGGTGAATGAGAAAAGAATAAAAATAATCGAAGTAAATTAAAACTTAAATGGAAAACTAAAATTATAATGTGTAATCAAATATATTATTAATATAAAATTATTGTATTACATATGCTAGAAGTCGAAAAAGTTTTCAAAAAAAGACACTAATGAACAATTGACAATGAATATTTCAAAATATTACTAAATTTAATTACACATATTTCAACAAAATAAACAAAATAATGTAAGATTGCTTTCTTAGTTTATTTTTTTTTTTTTATATTACCATAGTAATTTTTATATAAGTACAATTTTTTATTCAAATACACCATTTTTTATTTTAATAAGCAATTTAATATTCGAACAAATATTATATTAATTTTAAATTTTATTTACATTTATGTATTTATTTTTGGTTTCATTTAAAAAAAAAAAAAGTAGTCTGTGCATGGAGTCAGTGGATAGTGGATAAATTGCATCTGAAGTCTGTTCAGAAATGCAGAAAATACTCTCTCTACACTGACTTGTGTTGCAGGCACTTTTGCCAATTGGTATAAATATGGATACTTATATTTTTTATATTCTTAAAACTTCATAATATCCAGTTTAACATTGGTTCTATGCTTTTTTCTTTTTATTACACAGCTTACTCGGCGCGCGTTGCTAGTCCCTCGCTCGAAAAAGGGGTAACAAAGCATGTGTATGCTAACATTTTTTTCTTTCATGAAGATCAAACGGATATGTGGTTATGGGATCTATGATGGAAAGAGGAATGGAGCGCTGTAGACGATGACCGCCGCATCAACCACTCATTTTCTCAATTCAATGTATTTCATTAATTCAACAGACATTGTTGTTCTTACTGATGAAAAACGGTATGCCGATAATGTATTTGTTCTTTTAGTATCTTACCAACCTTTTACAGTCACGAGAAACGCATATATTTCTTGTAAATTAAAATAAATCGTGCGAAATTCGTTGTGATACATAGAAAATGCAGAATGAAATGTTAAAGTGACACGACAATGAATGACATTTAAATTATTTGGATATTGTTCATACGAAAATACAAAAATTGTTATTAAAAGATGGTGGGTGTGGTAGGAGGGTGAAAAATACCTTACGACCTATTCTCATACCTACCAAATATACACAAAAAAAATTCCATAAAAATCGGTCATGCCGTTTCGGAGGAGTTCATACACTAACACCATGACATGAGATTTTAATATATTAGATATCAATCAATTTTTTATTCAAATCTTAAATTATATTTCCGATTATACATTTTATTATTCTAAGAAAGAATAATTTCCATGAAAGAAACATGATTCTCATTTCATAATTTTATTGTATAGATTTTTGTTTTTCCTTAAGAAAATTTTCTTCTTTAAATTGATAAAATTTGTTTGATTAAAGTAAAAATTATATAAAGTTAAAAGGAAATTCTTCATTCGAAATTATACATTTTTTTTAAATTTTCTTTTACAATTTCTGTTTTTGTTACATTACACTACATCTTCTATAATTCCTTTCGGTATTTCTTCGATAACCTTAACTTTAAGTTGCATAAATTCTTCAGTGATTGGCTGAATAGTATGGTCAGCTTCGAGAGCTTCCTCTCGAGTAGGTTCTTCAAAATTCACTGTAACTTGAGCTTCAGTCTCATCCACTACAACTTGTTCAAGCTTCTTCTTTTCCTTTGGCAATTTCTCTTCAACTTCTAGAGTCGGTTTTCTTCTTTTGATTTTTCTGGTTCAATTTCATTGATGCCAATTGTATACTAAGTAAGATGCAACTCTGGTTTTGTTTCCTCCGGTTGTTCTTTCACAATTTCTTAAATGTCATCAATTACCGGTTCTTAATTTCTTTTTTAAATTGATTACATTTGTTTGCTTAAATTTTATTTACAATTATTTTAAAAACTATTTAACCCGGGCAGACGTTGTCCTGCCTTGTGTGTAGAACGCATTTTATCTTTTGACGACTACAAACATTTACAGAAAGAAAAGAATTGTAGTGTTTGGTTTAATTGTAGAAATAAATATATATTGATCCAGTCATTCGATTTTGATGAAATAAACGCTATGTGTTACTCAAAATGAGGCTTGTTATTATTTAGTATTTTGATTTTGAATTCAATGAGTGGCTTTTATGAGATGCGTGTACAAACACAGCTTTATAGATAAAAGACAATTTTTCATTCGAAATTATAAATTTCTAGTCAATTTCTGTTCAAGAAACTTATTGTTCGAACAAAGAAATTATGTATTTGAATTGAAAAAACATAAAAAATTTTAAACTTAATAAACTTTCATTTAATACTATATACATTTAAATTTTAATGTAAAAAAAATGTATTATTTATAATTTAAATTTATAATATTTTTAAACAATTTATATCCAAGAAACTACAATTTTTTGTTTGCTATTTTTTTTATATGTTATACCCTTTTTAATAAGTAAATGTTATATTATTAATATTATATTATTTTAAATTGTAAACTAAAGATTATATTATAAATCAAACAAAACTTTATATCGATGGCGTCTGATGCACACTATTCAAAAAAAAAAAAAAAAAAACAACTAGAGGCTTCCAAGTAGTACAAAGCGTTACTAAAATTATATATAAATAAATAAATAAAAAAAGTATATCTTAAGATAATAAAGAAAACAAAAAGCACACAAAACTAAAAAGAAAAACAAAATTAACAAAAGCACATTTTGTTCATTGGCAAAACCCTGATTGATAACTTGGCACAAGCTTTTTATGGATTATTATTATAATATAATTTCAATCCTATGCATTTAATTAATTCAATCCCGTATATTTACATATACGTTGAAATCCCTTACAAAAAAAAAATAAAGAAATAAAGAAATAAAGAAAGAAAGAATCAATTCATAATGAAAATTAAAACAAGAACTTCTTATTACGTAATATTTGGTAGTTTATAAAAAACCCACACTTAAATATATGCATATACTTATAAATATAAATATATATAATAAATTAAATATTTTATTGTATCTAACAAAAGAAAAGTATCTAAGATATACATACATACAAATAACAAACATAACATATGCATGGTAACAAAATTCTTACTTATTCTACTACTTAACATACAATTTATATAAATGTGAAGATACATATATAGAAAATATAAAATATACTATACAATATATCTACTTATATATAAACTAATGTATTTATATAAATATTATACACAAGAAATATTAATAAAAAAGAAATTAAATTAAAATTTGTATTGCAAATAAGTGGCTCAGCGCATAAATGTTTAAAAATATTCTACTTATGCTACTCAAAACTTTAAAAATATATAAAAAAAATTGACTGTATTTTTGGGAAAAAAATAAAAAAAATAATTAAATGAAATGAAATTGAATAAGCTTCGGTTCCAACGAAGATTATATACCCTTCATACCAACAAATAAAAAGACACGGACTTGTACTCGAAATAAAAGTATTTTCATTAAGAAATGAAGTAGTTTCTTTTAAAAAATCTTAATTTTAATAATTTATACGATATGGCAGATATATGATTCCTTTATTGGTTAGATCGAGATAATTTTTCTATTATCATTCAATTTATTATTAGTTTCATTAATCTTATTTGAAGAAAGCAAAAAGTTCTCAATATAAAAACTTTTTTATCAGTCCTACTTACCTGAAATGAGAATCTTTGTCTGAATATTATTTTAAAAACTATCACACTATCTAAGGGCTATTTAAGGTATGAAGGGTATAATTTAAATAAATAAATTATTATATGCGAAACATAAAAATTATGATTATAATGACTTATATAAAAGGATAAAATCTTATTAGATTATATATACATATATACTAAAATATACATACAATACATAAAATATAAATGTACACTTATCTTATATCTTATCTTTATTTTATTATAATTTTAAAGCAATTTTATATAAGCTTTGTTTTTTTGTTTCATTTATTATTATTAAACAAAAATTCAAAATTCCAACAGAATTAACATTAATTTATTAAAAAATAAAAAAATATTTTATTAAATGTTATAGAAAATATTACTAATGAATATTAAATGTTATAGTATATACAATATATATTGATCATAAATATTTAAAAAAAAAAAATAATTGTGCAAAATTAATATATTCAAATATAAAATTAAATTAAAAATAATAATGATGACATGAAAGATAAAAGGAAAAAATCCAAATTTGGCATAAAAATAATGGAAAATGGAATGTAAAGATAAACATACTGAGGTCCCAGCGAAATGAATTTGAATATTTTTTACTTTGAATCATTTATTCTTAATTGATTTATTTATAATTAAGAAATACATAATTTGTTCTATTAGAATACAGTACAATACATATTTTCCTAATTTGATGTCATATTTGCTTTATCACATTTTTTTTGATTAATTTTATTTAAAAATAAATTTTTTTTTTTTTTTTTGTGGTAAACAAAACCCTAAAATTGTGTTTTATTTACTATAAAGTCTGGGTCTTCATGCTTACAAAATTTAGTTAACAGAACAATTGAACCCGAATGACCATGCACAGCGAAGAGAGATCGTTGAATGGATTATTGAACATCAACAAGTGGATGTTGCACATTTTCATCATGATTGTCGTATTTGGGGTTCGGAGATGGTCGAAAAAAAATACATCCGCAACGTTTCACAGTTTTCTTTTGCAATCAATCTTTTCACAGTTGATGAAGTCAAAGCACTATTCCGAACACATTTTGTATGCAATTTTCGAACTACGGCCGCCAAACTTTCATTATTAATATTTTTGAGATAATGTTTAACAATAAAGACACGTTGTTTAAATGGTAGCAAATTCAAATCTTGCGATAATTCTGGGACACCTATTATTTCAGTGGGTTTTTTTATCCTGTGTCCTTATATGGAGAAGTCTCTAACGAATACGGTATGCGGTATGTATGGAACAGAACAGGAAACACCATTTTTTCAATGAAGTATACGAGTGTTCAAATATTCTGGAGAGCAAAACGTTTTTGTGTGAACTACCCACTCCTCACAAGCATCTTTAGTTTAATCAGAAGATACATGATCAACATTTTGGTACTTGATCTTTTTGCAACTATGACCTTTTTGCAACAATGACGGGGCGGATCTACGATTTTTTCGAACCGTGGTAGAAACTTGATAGTGGCGCCCCTCTCTCCAGCGTTTAAGATAAATTACTTAAAAAAACTCACAAATATATAATGGTTGTCATTTTTCGTCAACGGGACAATAAGAACCCTATAATCTATATTTCAAAGGTAGTTTTATTTTCAATGGCTAGGATTGCGAGGCCAG
Source organism: Amiota communis (assembly GCA_037043315.1). Classification (NCBI taxonomy): domain Eukaryota; kingdom Metazoa; phylum Arthropoda; class Insecta; order Diptera; family Drosophilidae; genus Amiota; species Amiota communis. The sequence continues at coordinate 725,458 of JBAMAV010000934.1, forward strand.
ATAGACCTTCCTGACTCATTGTTGAACGCAGATAGCTTTTAATTATTTTCAATTTGCTGAAGCTTCGCTCACAGCTTGCAGATGTCATATGTAATGTGCAGTATATTCTTAAAGCTATACTAACATTAGGAAACGCTTCTTGCAAGTCAGTAACAGATCGCATGCACCTAATTTTTCATTAATTTCGTTTACTAGCTCTTTGAAAACGGCAGGTTCCTGGCAAAAATGACCTGGATTCAAGTCTTTCGAATATTATTCAGCTAGATCGGCTCCATTTTTTTGTAGATCCACAGTCGACATATATAAAAACGCGTAGCCACTAAGGAAAGCGAAATTTTCATGTAGACACTTTGCGCTTTCTCCCTTTGTTTCAATTTCTGTTAAAATTGTGTCAAACACAAAATATATCTTTGGAAAATACACTAGTCGGATCTAGCGTTCTTGATTCGTCCTCGCAGATTTCGTCGTGTTTCTTTTTCTTTTTGGAAATTCGTTTATTTTCAGGAGCTGGCTCGACTGGTACCAAGTTCACTTGTGGGCGTGTGCCCCCCTAGATCGGGGCTGAACTATGAAGTTGGTATACAATAGTTTTCGCAAACTCCCAAATCATATATACCCTCAATGAAAAAAAAAACCTGAAATAAACTAAAATTGTATGTGTTTTCTAGAGACTTGGGGTTATTTCTAGTATTCCTCAAGTCAATCAAATGTTGTACCAAGAAATTAGAGTATGCAAAGTACTACATTCAACTGCTATTATAAGGAGGACACTGTTTGGTGTTACCACTTTTTTATGCTGTTGCTGCTTTTTAGTTTTTTGGTGTTCCTGTTTATATTGTTTGTTGGCGTCTCGAGCTAAAGGAAACACTTATTAAATTCTGTATACTTATAAGATTTATAATCGGTGCAGTTTAAATTAAAAAAGGTTAAATTTATCCTTCTTATACACATACATATTAATCTGCTTTATTATTCATCATTCTACTGATAACAACGAAATATGGCTAAAGGCTTAACCACTATAAAATGTGGTGGCTCTTTATGATCCAGTGAGACAACATATCGTTCTCATCTCTACAAATTTCGACTACAATGTGGTGTACAGACATAAATAGAGTTCTTAAAATAAATATTCTCCAATAGCTATTCCAAATACTTCCGTTTGGTACAAATCAATTGCCTGCAATAATAGCAACATTGATCAGCACCTATCTGCTGCTGTGAAAGTATATTTCTTCCAGTACTGTTGAAATCTTCAGGTCTCGGTGAAGTGTCATGTTACTCACATACCACGGAGCTCCAGCTATGCGACGAAGGGCTTTGTTTTGGCTGGCTTGAATCCTGCTAAAGTTATATGCTGCAGTGGTACCCCATATCTAAATGCTTAGCACCAGACGCCTATAAATTAGCAATTTGCTACTTAAAGCTAGCCTGCTGTTAACACCTTAAAAAAATAGAATTAAATAAGTTTTCGCGAAAAGACCAAACTAAAATAATAAAGCTACGTCTTGGTCATACAAGACTAACCCACAAACACCGCTTTCAACGAAACACTAACGAAAGCCAATTTTGTAGCTCCACCGCTGGGATACGAATGCACTTCCTTGTAAAATTTACGCATCTATATCACTTATCATGATCTCTCAACTTATTACTATCTGATCCATCCCAAAAAATATTTTAAAAAAGGTCTAAAACTACAAATATAAATCAAATCCCTAAACTAAACTTAAAGCAGTGCTGTCCAACCTTTTTGGTTCTCTGGGCCGCATTGGAACAAGCCGTGATGAGTTGGAACTCAGGTGCAATGAAGAAAAGGTTAGTCGCCTATGTTGAGCAGAAAAGGAAAACAAAATTTTTGGACAGGCCTGACTTAAAGCTTACCTTTTATCAAAACATTTAATAATAAAATTATTACACTTATATATGTACCAGCTGAAAGCCCCAGGAGCTGTGGCATGCAGTGTAAATATTAATATTTAGGACATAGATATAATTCAATCACGAGTCGAAGGCCCCCGTAGCTAGTGCTCGTTAAAATTTATATGAATCCCAGTATTAAATATTAGGTTTAATTTGTTAAATAAATAAATAAATAATAAATAAAATGACAATTTTTATAAGTTTAATTTTTATTGTTATATATTTTTCTTTTCGAAGTTTCTTTTTATTAGTTCACTTTCTATACATTCACTATAAATGGATTTATTATTCAAGAGTTTATTATTACATATTATTATTGTTGTTTTTAAATAATCTTATAAATAATAATAATAATATTAATCATATTGTAATAATTTTGGGATAAATAATTAGTTTTGGTATAGATATTTCGTTATAATTGTATGGATGGGTAGGTTATTTGTTTGTTTGTGTCTGATTGTGTGTGTGTGTTTTATAATAAAACCATCAGTTCACAAAAATTAAATAAACTTTCATTCGTTTGTGTTCATTATCATCTATTTATGTTTCTGTTAAATAAAATTTTCTTTCATTAAATTTCAATTTGAAAATTCATAAAAAAATAATAAAGAAATTAAAAACTTACAATTAAGTCTCAAGGCATTTTACTTAAAATTTAAACAATTCTTTTCTTTTTTTCATTTGATTTGATTTTTGATTTAAAATATAACAAAGTCAAAAGTAGATAAATAAACTAAATACAATTTTGGACAGATAATTTTTGTTTGTTTGTTTGTTTGTTACTCTAAAGCTAGCATTGTCAGTTTTAACAGGAGTTAAGGAAAATATTGCCATGATAATAGATATAGATTTTAAAGCTTTTAGCTGATTTTACAGTTTTGTTGCTGCTAGTATATAGTTTTGCTATGGTATTCTCTTTTTTTTTTGTTGTGTAATCAATTAAATTTATAAATATATAAAGCAAAACAAAAAAAAAAAAAAAATTAAAAGCAAAAGCAAACAAAATCAATGTAAACCAAAAGTGCTGCATTGCATCATAAATCATCATCCATTGTATTACGTTAATTTACCACCATCGAGGGTTTGGACGATGTGCTTAGAGACGATGGCGGTAGCCTCACTGGCATTGGGTATCAAGAATCGATCCATATCAGTTATAAGCAAACCATCACCATCAGGAAAACCATATTTAAATGTTATTAGATCGCGATGTCGTTTCTTGGCTGTGATTTTGACAATACTTTCCAGAGGACGACGGACAATAACTTGAGCTTGACCACGACCCAATTCGCGTAATACAATGAGATGTGTCGGTGTTATTATCAGATGACTATCGTACATGTAACCATTCATATGCACTTCTTGACATTTGAAAGCATTTATGATGTCCGGTGATTTCATATAAGCATTTAATGTGACAATTTCCTTGGCATCGCCTGGCAATTTGGTACCAGCAGAAGTAGGTGCACCCTTCGACTCGATGTCTACAGTATCGTCGTTTTCATCGTTAATACTAAATACTGGTGCCACATTACGATAACGTTTGCCATTGCGATCCGTTGAGCTGACATGGCGATCTTGTACATGTGGTTGTTGGCTACCATTGCCTCCACCAGGGTACATGGCATTACTATTGCTGGAGCTGCCACCACCATTCATGCTAGGATTTACAATAATATCTCTTAGTTTGTCTTTTACTTCAGCTGATTTTAGTTTCATAACAGCAGAGAATTTACTAAACAAATCCGAAGATGTTGTTGATGCTGTTGAACGCTGCGTTGATGATTGAGCCTAGATTAATAAATAAATATACATATATATATTTAGTTTGAAGTTTTAATTCTAAGCTGATATGCAAATTAACCTGTGCTCCTGTTGCTTTTGTTTCATTATTATTAGTGCGATGACAAATAAGACACTTGCGTACATCATGATCCTCTAAACAATCAGCCATGTGATCACCAAAGTAATCATGTATGGCAGCATAGCCACCAGTGAGCAATGAAACATATTGTGTATTCTTTTGTAGGAACGACGCAACCACCATGTGTGTATATTGATCCTCATCATCACGGCCGCTACCCATAAAGCATAAATGTTCTCCACCGGCATTTGAATTGGCACCAATTGCCTCACGCTGGGCATTCAATAAACCTTGAACTGCCGTAGCAAAAGCAACAGGCTCTTGCAGCATGAGATTGCAATCCAAATGAAATGCAGTCGACAAATGTCCAGCATTATATTGTTCTGCCGGTCGACAATCAACCAGAAAAAAGCGCACTGCATCTGGTGTAGTTATCTCCATTGAAGAGTTTTCAACAAGTTCATATACAGAAACTGGCAGACAGAGTGCCTAAAAATAATATACGTCATATTAAAATTCTTAAAAGTCCTATGCAAAGAGTTTACCTGAGAAACTTTACAAGCCTCATTCCGATCACTGAAGTTCTCACTTTGTGTTCCATACAGAGCCTTAAGGAAATCTGTCTTAAACGATGATGGTGTCTTTATTGCATAATACTGTGCCAATGAGCAAAAATCCACAACATCTTCGACCTCAAGAGCACATGGCATATTTGTTAGAAATGTAACAATATCTTCTTTTGATTCATTTTTCATGGCCAAAATCTGATCACGTCCATTAACAAGTATGATGAGTGCCAGGAAAAATACCATAAATGGATCTGAATGTTGAAAATACAAATCCCATATGGACAAGATCACCGATAGACTACTGCATGAAGCAAATAACGTTTGAAACCATGTCAACGAATACAAATCCGGTGTTATTTTCTTTGTGTCCAATATTGTGCACAATTCGGGATCATGATATAGGATGAGCAGACGGAATACATGGAAGACATTGCCTTTGGGTTTGCAACCCTTCGGTATATACGTATCACGTATAGCTTCGAAAAGATTAAATGTGTCCGAGCGATTTAGTTTAAGCGCTAGTAGTGGCAACAATATCTCAATCCAACCATTGTTTCGTTCGTATTGCAAATTACGATTCTTGCAGTAAAATGTTAATATCGATTCTAAATCGGAGAGCACTGAGACTTTATCCTCGTCATCGTTGCCAATGCGTTCGACTTGACTTTGGCAATCTTCACGTAATTTATTTTGAAATGGCAAATCATAGATTTCATTGAACAGTGACATTTGATCACTTTTATGGCGTACATCCAGACACACTTGCCAAACATCTGGACGCAAAGCTTCTGGTATAGTTTTGCCACGACAAATGCTATAGATATCGTTTACATTGCAATCATCCAACAATGCGGATTCCAATTCGATGAGCCTATTCATCATATAGATATGTATATAAGAGAAAAGAAATATGTTAGTAAGTTGTTGTTAGTTCTTGTTTTGATAAGATCATAAAAAAGTTAAAGTGAAGCCATGTTAAATCAAATTGCATGGTTTCATTTCATTTTCAAAGTAAACACATTAATAAAGAAAGTCATACACATGATAAGAAAGAATAGTATGACTAACAATAGCAACAGCAGCAGCACCAGCAGCTTGTAAAGGTATGTACTGTGGCGGGTGGGTGCGTGTGTACATGTGTTTTAGATTCCCCGAGTGTTTGAAGGTGTCATCTTCTTGATTATTTTTACCTAGTGTTGACCTCGCACTTATTACTTATATTCTATTTAATGCCATCATCATTAATCAATGCTTAGGCTATTTATGTTCCAATATTTATTAAAATAAATGTACATATGTATATTACCAAATATTTTTATCCATTTTTGCATTAAATAAAGGCAAATAAGATAACGGATAGGATTTTTTAAGAAAAATTCCAGCACTTTGCCAATAGTATTTTGTTGTCTTCCAAAAAAAATAGTCTGATGCACGGGCGTTTGGTACATGCGAATTTACATTTCAGCAAACTGTTAGTTTCTTAATTCTGTTTTTGATTATTGTTTAAAAGTTTTAATTTTGTTCTTAAATATTCTTTTTCTTTTTTCTTATTTTATTTATTTTGCCAAGTGTCAACCTACTACAAAAACAAATATACTCAGCAATCAGCTGTTAATTGGCTAATGCAACCTGGCAGCACTGCAACAATGTTGCCATTTCATTAAAAGTTAAGGTATTTTTTAGTATTAAAACAATTGGGTGGCAGCATTGAAAGTTGAAGGCGCACAAACAAATCTTATTTAATTGTTCAATTATTTAAACATATCAGTTGACATTTGTTTATAAGCCATAAACAACTAACAATAGTGCGTGCCTTTTATTTCATTGAGTGTATAATTTTATTTAATTTATATTAAATTGTAACGAATTTTATGTAATAACAAAACACCATACCATCAAACAAACACACAGACACAACTCCACGCGACTTCTTTGCGCTGAACACACAACAAAAAGTTAGTTGGTATTTTATTGTTGTTGTTGGTGGTTGTTGGTGAATGCAAAAGAATTTCTGCAAAAATATGTTTGTTTGTTTTGTAATTATGTATTATAATTAAAAAAACACAAATTTAAGTGATTATCAATTGTGCCAAATTAAAATAAGTGTGCTAAACAATAAAAAGTATCAAATTTATAAACAAACGCGTGCTTCCTTTTTACATGTAAAAAAAAAAAAAATAAATAAGAAATAAAAGAAACGAATTACTTAGTACTAGAGTTCTTTTGTTTTGTTGCTGGGCAACCAATATTTTGGTGTCATATTGAAACATTGTTTTTGTTATTGTGTTGTTGTTTCTTCTTATTTAAGTAAACATAAAAAAATAACAATTTAAGGTAATAAATGAATTTAGTACATGAATTAAAATATATTTATATTTGTTTTTTAATGAAAAAAAGTAGCAAACCTTCACCTAGATAGAAGAAATTTATTTATTGATTTTTTTTTTAACCATAATTCTTATGCATATGTTAGTTTGCTTGTTTGTTTGCCTTTGCTTAGTTTTAATGCTTTTATTGACCCCCAAGTTTTCTTTTTCCTTCCTTCTTTGCTTAAGTGATTTTTGGTATACCATACTACTCTACATGTTCTCTGTCATAACCTACACCAGCAGCAACTTCATTATGCGTATGATGCTGGCGTCATCATCATTATTAGCATCATCACTATTATGATCATTGCCACATTATTTCCCCAATCAAAGACGCCTTCACACAATTTAGTTGTGAATTTTTCAACTTTATTCTTCTCACTCTCTAAATTCTCTTTGTCATACTTTCGTACTTTAGTATTTTGTATTTGTTTTGTGGAGTTTGTGACTTGCCTCTTTGAAATCTTTGTTTTGCCTACCTTTTTCAGAGCATTTCATTTGCCGCGTCTCTACTGCGTTCTTTTCCATAAATATGCTTAATAAGGATGTTATTTTTAGTCTTAATGCAGGATGACTTTTTCGCTCTCTTACTCTTATTCTCCCTCTCTCTGTGACTCTTCCCATTGTCAATTTTACACTAAAATTATTTCTCTCTCTCTTTGTGGAGTGTGTGTGTGTCATTAAACTCTGCAAATTACTTTTATTTTTATTTTTTTGCTTGTTTTATCTTGTTTCTGTTGTTGGATTGCCCTTTACTCATTTTACTCGTTTACCTTTTTCATAATTATTATGAGTACATATACATATTTTATTTTCTGTTATGTTTTTTATTTTCTGTTTTTACTTGTTATAATTGGGGACTTTGTGCTTTGTGACTCCTTATACTTTACACTTTTCCCCACTCAATGTTCTTTCAATAGGTGAAACAAAATACCTTTGTTCTTTGCCAATAAGATAAGATTAGTTAAATTTCACTTTTAGGTAAAAAAAAAAAAACAAAACAAAACAAACTGTTGAACTTCATAATAAAAACTAAAAACAATAAAAAATATTAAAAATAGTTTGGGGGAAAAAGGAAAGAAAAATACTATGTTGAGCCTTTCTATAAGTTCATGGTCACGCGATAAGCAGCGCCGACACTAACCTATCCTCTCTATTATGTTTGCCCTCTTTAGCTCATCATCTCTCAGCCCATTCCACATTGCGTGTGCGCATAGTTAAAAGAACAGTGATTGTCACATGAACAGAGATATGTAGTTCTGAACATTGTGTTGCCTCTATCAGTATTGTAATTTACTGCTTAGGCAAAGACTACATACAACATATGTAGACTGGACATGAAATTCGAGCACAGAGATTGATGAACGTCAATCAACGTCCCCTTGGATATAGTACATACCAAATTTCTTAGTCTGGAACAAGGCCTACCTATATAAAGCATCTGCTCCTAAATGGGTCACAGCATCCGGTTGTATAACGTAACTCCACGTCGAGCCCTCACTCTACCCGAATCTGGGTAACAACCGCAGCCACCATGATACTTCCATATAGGGGCCATCTCCACTGGCCAGGACGGAAACAAGATGCGTGGGCTCCTGACCACCCGTGGTACCAGAGCCTCTGATCAGACTTCATTCCCGAGCTACTACCAATTTGAGGTCAAAACAGTTCTTGGGTTAGAATGCAAACATAACCCACAGATGGCACAGTATTCACTATATTCATGGATATAGCTTTCTCACTGTTTAGAGCGAGATCTATTCCTACCACTTCCCCCAAACATACAGCATTCATTTGATCAAAGATCAGTCGAACTATGTCCCCACTGCCACAAGGACTTTAGCACATGACACTGATCCAAACGCCCGTGGTACCTGCCTCTGGTCAGGCAGCATGACAAAGTCACTATCAGTACAGCTCCATGAAGCTCAGGGACTCGTGACCCCGCACACAACTCTAATCCCACTCCATACACACATAAACACGGACCCCCCTCAGGTTAAAAGCGAATGACGCGAGCGAATGACGAGTTCGCACGTGCGAACTCATTTAGTTTCTTAACACTACTGGAGGGCGCATGACTGGACTGGTCGTTTTGCTCACAAAGAGAGAGAAAGAGAGAGAGAGAGGGAGAGCTCTTACTCTTACTCTTCTTTCAAATCTCGGCTTACCCAACAACAAATTGTGTGCAAAAGAGAGTGCTCATAGGTCTCATATCGCATGTACCATGGAGCACCAGTGATACGTCGAAGAATTTTAGCCTGAAAGACTCTTAGGCTATCAAAATTTGGTTTTGCACCATTACCAAGTGAGTTGCTTGTCCAAATATACTCGCTGGTTTGATGTTCGAGGGGGTGTCCACTTAGAAATAAGCCTGGGTATATGTCTCTTGCCAACCTTAGCCTTTAACGAAGCTACCACTCCTATAATGTGCGTTCTGAGATTGAGTCGCTTGACAAAATATACACCCAGGTATCTATTGCCGGTTGGTTCATCCATTTAGAAATAAGCCTTGGTCGTGTCTTCTCAGCTCGAACGTAACACTAACGCACTTTGCGACGTTTAAGGCGATGTTCCACTTTAGCTAATTGGTTTTCATTGCAAACTTCGCCTTAAATACAAAATAATCCTTTACAAGGCAATCATAAAATTAGTGTGGACATATGGAAGTTAACTTTTGGGGGACTCTGACTTAGATCTGTTTTGCACTGATATTTTCGCATGCCAACAAACCATGTGAAATAAGAAATCACTAAGTATGTTGAAAACTATATAAAATAATTGGATAACCATTATAATGAACTAGCTATCAATCCTTAAGACAACAGCAGTGTAACGAGAAGATCCAAACAATATCTCACCCACTAGATTTACCATTTAGGGAAGAATAATTTATAGACTTAAGTTTGTCAAGTCAATTTGCATTTCTGCTCCAATGTACTTAACTAGCAAGTTTAGTAAATTTTTAATAGACAAATCTGGAAAAAATATTTATATAAAGTAGATCTTCTAAGTAAACATTTGATCAAAGTGCTTATGAATGAGAGCATTTTATTCTTTTTTTCTTTAACAATTCAATTTATTCTTTTAATTGAAATTTATTTATTATAAAATAAGATATTGTTTGTTAAAAATCAATTCACTTTTTTTTTGTCTGTTACTATGCTGCACTCTCATCTATTTTAATCTGTTCAAAGACCCTTCTTTAAAGCATTCCGGTCACACATATTTGTAGACAACAACAACAATTACTGACTAATAAAGAATGTCTATCATTGTTTAATATAAATTTGTTTTAATTTTTTTTTTGTTTCTTTATACAGATGAAGAATCGTCCGCTTGCCAATACTACTAGCAATAGTATTAATATCAATATCAACATCAGTAACAACAATAATAGCAATGGCATCCAGCAGCATCAACATCATTATCATCATCATCAACATTTGAGTAATGCAAATAATCTTTACATTCACAACAACAACATTCATGTACAGCATCAGCAACAACAACATCAACATCAAGATGAACAACGAATTGTTACCGAATGGGAGGATAATGTATTGTTTGATATTGATGATCCAGATTTTTGCGATATTCCATCAAATGTTGTTAACAGCGTATTAAATACAGCAACAGTTGCGCTTAATAATCTACATTTGAAGGGTAAGTAAAGTTCCATACATAGTACATACTTACATAAATATGAATAGAATTGAATGATGTACTACATACAAAGGTCAGGTCATATAGAGTCAATCATTTTGAACTTGATTCATGATTATGAAGCAATTTTATGAAATGATTTAACAAATTTTACAATAATCTGATACTCAATTCAATTGGTAACTGAATCACTGGAAATTTCTACCTCACCTACAAATTTTTATTCTGCAAGGTCTCATTCTATAAACATTATTTCTATTGCTTGTCTATCAATCCTAATATAATTTGATGGAAATGAATCCGCAAACGATGCTGAAAAGAAAGCATTATCTGCTCCTTGTCTGATGGTTATCCCAGGAATTGAGCACGATATCAGGATTCACATTAAAAATACATTGCATGACATGGAACAAAACTAATGGCATGCATATGTTCATTGGTACAAGACATTTAATTCTGTCAAAACCTCATTTCATTTCCCTACTTCTAGCCATTGTCGGATATGTTCTACTTTAGTCCGATTGAGAGCTGGTCGCAGTAAAGTAAACTCTGGAAGAATCAAACTGTCCACCTCTACCTTTTAGGCGGAACAATATCTCAATAAAACAGCTTTTGGATGATTGCACAAAACTAGACAACATTAGATCCCAAGTGTTTGGGCATAATTTACCATCCTCCTTCATTCCATCCATAGATAACATTAATAAAATATCCGCCAATTTAATTTAACCTTTTTTAAAGGAGGCGAGTCGAGGGCCTTGTAGCTATCACTCTATAGAATATTCTGGGTTTGAAGTTAAATAAAAAAAAATAAAATAATTTGATGATTTATTGATAGCCTTTTGGCAGAAGATTCAATTGGTAGAGATAGATCAATCCAACAAGATATTAGGTACACATGAGATATTGTGAAAGATGGACTAGCTAATGAGATCGAACTATTAGTTGAGCTTGAGAAATAAACGTATATTATTCTTATATAACCAAAGTCAAATGATTTCAATCTATAAGCATATTTTTATCCATGGGACATGCTCATGCTATCCATAGAGACACTCAAAGATTCTCTTGAAAAGAAAAACCTGTAAAACATAGCTTAACCCATAAACTGTTCATTTAGAAAACCATTTTAACCCGCTTGCTATCAGTTTTCTTGATAACATCACTTAGTATCGACTTAAGCGTGTTTTATCAAAAACTTCACACGGTCGCTTAATCGTAATTATATATGTGGTTTTGATTGTGCTATATGAAGAGTCTTAATCAGAGTCTGTTTGAACTTAGTACAATAAAAAATAATCACAAACCCAAACATTATACTTTTGCTTTTGAAATAACCAACTTTGTGATAATTCTCATTCAGTTCTTTGGACAAAGCATCCTTAAATTTGTGCAGACCTTTTGTTTTAAGATATGAAGATTATGAAGTTATTGAATTCTAAGTATTTTTCTGTACTGTTAAAATATTTGTTTGATATTTTTAGTAAATTATGTATAAAATTTGGATAGTAAACATAAATGCTATAGATCAGGCCTGTCCAAATCCCGGCCTCAGTGTAGTCAGAATGCAGCCCAAGTTTCAAACCAGCTCTTCACTGAAGCACACTGGGGGAAAGACCTTTTTTTTTGTTTTTGCACCCATGGAACCAGAAAGGCCCGGCCCACGAAACCAAAAAGGTTAGATAGCCCTGCTATAGATGGATACATATATTGTGTTTCCTTTAGTGCCATTGAATCTTAAGTCTATTTCTCGTGTCCCAATTTCATTACATATAAGTTTCCTTTCCGCTTTACACTAAGATTTAATACTTTGTACGCTTAGAATTTTAGATTCCAATACAATTTGCATATGTTGCCCACTTTTATTGAGTGAAGTTCTAGATACATAAAGATATCACAATAAAACAACAATAACAAGAATATTTAACATATAAGTGTTACAATAAAAGCTCCATATGTAGGACATTGTCATGTTCTTTTTATTCGTCCTAAATTTCAGGTCATCTAAACAAAATTATTGTAATTTGGAATTTCTGTTTCTTTGAAACTTTGTGATTTTTACGATCACAAACTTTGTATACTAATTGCATTTAAAATTGAATACATCATCAAAATTTATTCCCACCAATATTTTAAATATGTAGTAGTTTTTTTTCCGTTGTTACTGGATCTTATTATTATTGATGGCTTGCGCCCGTTGCTTCATAAGGTTGAAGTGCTTTAATGCATTTCTCCGTTCATTGAACGTAATTTAAACCTTCTTCATTCTCGTATTTTTTACTTTCTTTCTTTAGTTTCTTTCTATGTTTTGTTGTTGGCGGTGGTTGTTGACCCATTTCCATGTTAATTTCTCGTCAACTTAATTTCAAATCAAATGTATCTTATTCAAGGTATTCAGCAAATTTCTTTTCCAGTCGCACTTTTGGTTTAAAGTACGTAGTGCCTCGCTGAATTTGCATTTTTATTTATTTCATTTCATTTTGCTTTGTTTTTTGTTCAAAGCTCGATAAATTTTTGTATTTTGTGGATTGCAAAGCAATGGAAAAAAAAACAACAGCAAAAAAATACCGTAAAATAACAATAACAACAATAAATTCATGTTCTTGACGTTGTTGCATTGAGGTCACGTTTCAAATGTGCCATGGGTGCATTTCATATGCAACAATCGGCACCAAAAGGTGTGCCCCCAAGCTAAAAATGCAGGGTAGTAAAGGGAACGCAAGCTTTTTTTGCTTTTTTGTTTCTCTTGCATTTGGCTTTTTGTTAATGATTGTCATTTTATTTGGAATTTAGAGTGATGGGTATGGGTATGGTATAATCATTTGTTCGTAAAGTTTGTAACAGATTTTAATTCTAGACCCCATTAAGTAGTATTGTATTTTTGGAATTACCCAAGAGGAAAATCAATCAAGGCAAGTCTTTTGATCTTTTTCAATACACAATTGCATCAATTGACTCTTTCGATTCACCCAATTATCCAGAACTATAAGATCATAATTTGTATATATAATAAGGTTAACTTATTGACTACTAGTTGACCTGGGCAGACGTTGTCCTACATTCTATATAGATAGCCTTTTACGGTATGTTTTGCCGACTACAAACATTTTCAGAAAGAAAAAAGAATGAAGACCGAAATACTCTTGTGCATACTCAATTATTAAAAAATGAGAGGAACACTAAATGTTACTCAAAGTTTGCTACAATACATCAGTGAAAACAGCATTCAAATTGTTTAAGCCGTTTCTGAGATTAGCCTGCATAATATCACAGACAAACAGAAACGGCTCGTTTACGATTTTATTATATGTAAGATTAAAACTTGTCAAGTTATAAATTCAATATCAAAGAACGAAATAAAATATCTTTTAAATCAATCAATCAAAGCAACTAAATTCCTATAGCTATGATTTAAGGAGCTTTTATGGAAATTCACTTGGCACCCGATCAGCTCTCAGTTCTTTTTATTGGTAATGCCAATATATCCATAAGTTTTTTTACCTCCTTACGTTAGGTTATATTATGTTTAATTAAGTTATAGTCTGACGACACACCTAGGCCCATTGGAATACCTTTATTGTATCATGTTCTCTCTGAACTTCCTTGAGACATTTATGAATGTAATTACTTTTGTCAATTGTAAGGTCCAGAATCCTAGTGACGCTATCAAGTGAGTCAATTCCGAGTTTCAGTAACCTGCTCCTGACTAAGGTCAAGCATCCATTCTCCTTTTCGTTAACTTGATTGAAATAGAGTGCGTGTCCCTAGTCTATTAATGTGTCTACCTATACCCCTAAGTCATATGTCGTTCCTGCTTAACATTAGCCTACTTTTTTCAATGTTAATGACAATAATTATTGCTCCCATATATCGCATATATTATTATTTTTGACTATAATTGTATTTATAAGAACAACTTTTCGTAATGTATCTACAAAACTACTTAATGGAAAGGTATAGAATCAACAGTGAAATCAAAGTTTATGTTTTTGTCTTTTATTTTTTTTTTGTTTTGTTGTAATTAAAATGCAAAACCAAACGCAATTAAGCGCGACAAATGAACATGAGACGATGACGGCGATGGAGACAATTTTAACAATGATGATGACGATGATATAGAGAGGCATAACTGGCATAGAGGGGCGTTACCGACATATGTGGGGCGGGGCGAAATAATTTACTTTAACCAAAGCAACGGTGAAGAATAAATTCTCATTCATTGTTTTTCATAAATGTCTCAAGTTGAAATTTATTGCGACTTCTTTGAACAGTTATTGTTGCCCCTTTAACTTTTTTAGTTTATTATTATTATATTTTTGTTGTTTTTTTATTTTTATAAATTTGTTGTGAAATTTATATGCATTTATGCCCTTTTATTATTTTTTATTGTATTTTATTTACATATATTTTTACATGATTTTTACTTTTGACCAATCGTAAATTGTTCGGAATATTGACAATCAATTGGTTTCTGTAGATGGATATTATTATTGGTGGTTGTATCATTTGTTTATTGTTCGTTCTACCATTATTAAGCGGTGTATCCTTAAGTGAAATCAACAATTTTCATAAGTTAAAACTTGTCATAAGTTAAAATTTTTTTTATAGGAGGTCTTTCTTATACAACTTATCTTAGAATTTGTTGAAGTTCCTACACATTTTTAATGTGATACACTATATTTTTAAAAATTCATTTAAAATTACATAATAGTATTTTTCAATGTTTCCACCATTTTTTTTGTTTATAATAATAATTTGGTGACCCCTGTTGATGCTTCTGGTTTGTTCTCTTGTTCTTTTCTGTTAATGTTGATGCTTGGTGCCTTTGGAAGGCGTGCTAAATCAAAACACTTATTAAATTTTGGTTTATAATCAATGCTGTTGTCAAGCGTCAAAGCTCACATACATCTCGCTTGCACAGTTTGAATTACGATTGATTTATTACAGTCCTGCTCTCGGGACTTCTCCCTTCTGTTAGGGCTCTTTAGGTCTGAATTGTTGTAGATGTGTCTAAATGGATACATATTTTTATGTATATTTTTAGATTAATAATAATTTTTGTTTGGACTCTTGGCAACATATTTATCTTTCTATTCTCTGGTCTAGACCAAATATGGCTATGTTTATGCTTGTACACATTGGTTATAAGGACGCAAACACTATGGTATACTTAGACCGGAATTTTTAATTGTTTGCGGCAATGGTTTGAATACTTCGCAATTCGATAGTTTTCATTTACTACATTTGAGAGATGCAACATTTTGGCACATCGAACCTAAATTTATCAATATAATCCCTGCAATATAAAAAACTGGTTCAAAACTGGTTTGCACCTTGTCCCTTTATAACCACTACTGGTTCCGGTTCTATCTCTTTTACATGTAAAAAAATGATGAATTAAACATGGCGATGTCATGGGAAGGAATCAATTGACACCGACTGCATTACCGTTCACCAGTTTATATGATTATTGAATTCACTAGTAAAATGAAATCAGTTGTTTCACTAGTAAATTAGAGGGAAAATAAGTTGCTGAATTCATTAGTTCTACCAGGTATTGAATGAGAGTATGTGAACAAATACTTACCTTGTTCGCATTTAATGGCTCGCCTCTGCATTACCTATGACTACTGAATTCAGTAGGCCACCAGCCGCTCGCCATCAGCTTGAATCCCCACTTCTTGTAGGATAGTGCTGTGGCCGGCGATAAAGGGCTTAAGAAGATGTAGCTCCCGGGGTCTGACTGTAGTGCTAGCCACTATGTACTTTAGATATGTATGTGCTAATTAGTGCCAGATTGAGAATGACATACAGAGCCGCCTGAGGGTGTATCGTAGTAATTCCTAGATAAGCTGTTCTTTACACCTTATGAAGATTGTATACCACACTAGGGCTCCATAGGTTAAGATATGTAGGTCCTACAACCGTTGTATAAAGCCAGTGGATAATATACGGCTCCCATCTGTTTCCAAACGTCCTCCTACAAACGTAGAAAGCGGCTATTGCATTTTTCATTCTTTCTTCAGAGTTTCTCTTCCAAGAAAGTTAGGAAGTCAGAACAACACAAATTTCACGGAGCATACTGCATGGAGTGTTTTATAGTCTTTGACCAAGAGAGTCACATTAGCATTTTTAATATGAAATTAGAGAAAAAGATTTTAGTGTTGAATGATTATTCCTTAGCTTATAAGCTTATATAAAGATATCATCAAGTTTAGTATTTATTAACAAAGTGGTTACCGGATGATGGTCTGGTGTAGCTGGAATTTAATACATATATCACTTTACTAAGTTATAAAAGTTATGTCCAACTATTCCTTATACAAAAATTTACAACAGTTTCAATGTAAAGGATTTACTAAATTCCACTTAGTTTCAACCTGAAAAAATATAGTACAGTAGCCCTGTTAAAGAAATAGTTATGATTTTATAATAATGTCTAAATCTATTGCATACTTTTGTGTGAATTAATAATATTAATTCATGACACAAACCACCTGTTTTTGTTTGTTTATATTTTCTGTTGAATCATTTATTTAATGATAGCATTTTGTTCATAGTCAAGATATACAATACATACATGTATGATTATTCCTAATACTATAATCGATCTGTTACTCATTGATAAAATAAAATAAAAAGATACTACTACAAGTAATCTGTTAAATGATGCGTCGTTGTTTTAATAAGAATGTATAAATATATAAATTGTTTCATTTTAAAAAGAATCAAAGAATCAAACAATTTCCTATGAGTTCATTTCCTCTATACATAACGTATTCATTTTTACAACAAAAGAAAAAACAAACTGAGAAGTATCTATAGTTGGCATTTAACAAGTACATGTCCGAACAAAGTTCATCCTGAGTAATAATCTCTTAGTTATTATGAATGAATGAATGAATGATTAAATATTTATTTATACTTACTTTAATTGTTGTATGTGAATGAAATGTTGTTTGCTCAATGAATTTGAAATTATTTAAATAAGATTTATTCATTATTGAAGTTAAGTAGACATGAGAATAAGATTGACAAGAATTTAAATGTTGAATAAATTTCTGAAGTTTATTGACCAAAATGATTAACTGCTTCAAATGAAAATTAAACAAAAAAAAAAAAAAAAGAAAGCAGAAACGAAAATTGTAGAATTCAAGTGCAAAACTGATAAGATTTTTAATGCATTTCCTTTTAGATAGATTGTATGTTATATATATTTTTGTCTATAACAAGTCATTCTAATTATTTAGTATTTGGAATTCCCAACACTTGTTAAGTTGTTGAACTTTGTTTGATCAAGTTTACATTTATAATTCTTTGTTTAATGGCATTTTGTAACATGCTCGTACATGACAATAATGGTTGGCCTCCCTTTTTATTCTCTTATCAGAACGACATACATTTGTGAATTATTTGCTATCAACATTTAGTTATAAAATGTGTTATGACAATCATAAATTGTCGCTCTCTTTCCCTATCTCTGGCTTGGGTTATTTATTAATTTGATAATTTAAAATGATTTTAGTTGAGCGAATTTTGTTATCATTGTTAAACCAAAGAAAAACCCACAAAAGAATGTTATCAATTATGAAGACTGAAATGAAAATTAAATTGAATTTATATAGGGAAGTTGCTCCAATCCTTTGTATTCAATTCAGACAGACTCAATTCATCTATTCAAATTCACATTAAGTAATTTAAATAATTAATTGATTAATAAGCGACATTGATAGATGGCTTTATTTTTTTTTTTGAAAATTTATTGCTTTCACTTTATTTGATGAGAATTTATATAATTTCTGTACTCTTCAGGAGTATTTTATATGTCAATGATTTACATTCATTCTGTCTTTAAGATTGAAAGTACTATATATGGAAGTTATCTTCTTATGAAGATGATGTATCACAAGATCACTTTAATACTATAATACAGACAAAGTTTTCCGATTACGATTGAAGTATAAGCAAGCTTAATATCAAATCAGATTATCAAAAATGAATGCTTCTTTCATCTCGATGTAAGAACAACGATATAAGTTGATTAAGATGTCAGAAATCGAAGTCGGTTTTTATGCCGATTTGATTGAAATTTCCCTGTACTTGTGCTAGAAAACGCGGAGATTTCATTTGCGAACTCAAATGTTTATAATACAATTTTTTTTTTACTTAAATCAACTGAAATGTTGAATTCTTTAAATGCAGATTACCGAGGAAAACAATAAGCTACAGTTGTTGGTATTTTATTTTGTTATAACTTTAATTTATAAACGTTAGAGATTTCAAAATCATCATAAGAGATTTCTAGCACCAGTGAATTGTAATTAGGTTGATATGGGGTTGAAAAAGATTTTTGGCACATGCCTATTACTATGAGTCCTTAAAACAGCACTTAATAAGATAATACTTGAGATCGAAGGTGTTTAACACCAGAAAAACCAGAAACTGTTGAACTCAAATGGCACAATTTGGCTTCTAACTCTCGTCTAAAATTTTAGTTTTTGTGATATATAGTACTATTATACAATATTAATATTATCTGTACCTTTTTCTGTAAAATGATTATATTTTTCAATGAACAATAAATTAATTATAACATGTATTTCTTGCTGAGTTTCTCATTCAAATCAACAATTAAATTCTCATTCATGATTCATGAAATGAGTACACAATATTTTATTGTGTCTTTATTATAGTATTTTACACGATTTTGCACTCGCTCATTCATAAAGTTTTATTCATCGTCGCGTCGTTCACTATCTCTTGATAGTTTGTACTTACTAGTATTAAACGTTTCCGGCCAGTGTCCTCTTTTGACTGAGTGAGTGCTTGATAAAAATTACATATACCTAGGTCTTGATAAGTTTAAGTAAGATGACAAACATTTAACGCAACTCTATGTAAATTTAATTTAATATTTTTCTTAATTTTGCCAAGAAATCTCAATTTTTCATTAAAAAGTTGTTTATTTTAATTTTTGATTTATTTCCATTCACCTCCAAATGTTTAAATGTTTTGATTGATTTTCATTTTAGTTTAATGACTTAAATTCGATTTTAAGATATTGATATTTTGACCGAGATTATTTTATAGTGTTTATTTACATGCTATAAGGTGCTTTAAATAAACAAGAAAAAAGAATCTTATTGAAGATTAAAAATATTTGATTGCAATCATTGAACTAATAACACTTCTACAAACATTGCTTTTCTTTGACGTCAGTTTGTTTGTTGCGTTTACGCAATTTGATTTTACAGATGATTCCGTCGTTTCACTTTACATCGGTGTGAAACGAATGTATAAACACTTTGGGGTGACGATTGTAAGACATTGAACCATGCATTGAAACTAGTCCTTTAATTAAAAAATGTACATGTAAATGTCCACAGAAAGATCAACCGCTACCAAAAATTTAAAAGTTAACAAACAAAAGGTTTTTTTTTTAATATTATATTAAAAAATGTCTGAATATATAATGAATTTACAGTTTATCTTTTCAGATATTCTGAGATAATTTGCTTTGAAATTATAATTATATTTTTCTTGCTCTTGGCTACTTTTAATGACATTAAGAATAAATCTTATGGTTGTACTCATCTAATAATCTTTGTATAAAAATAAACAAATAAAATAAAAGGATAACGGATGAAACAAAGCTCGATGCTTTGACTGCTGTTCTAATGTAATGTTCGTGTAGCTAAAACATCATTTGTTATCAGTACTTCGCGATCGCTCTAAGGAAATGTTTAAAATTAATAATTTAGTGAAGTCGTCTTGTCGAATTGGTACTTCAGGTGTAGGAGAAATACAAAAACACGTCTACCTTCTTGATGTTCTTAATTGCTTCAGATTAAATAAATTTCGTAAAAGATGAAAACTAATTTTAATCAACTTTCATCGACCCAGATCTAAACGTATTCAACGTCGATACGGAGATTAATTTCCACTCAAGTCGGTACAGTGATAGACTGAGGAGCTGAAGTAGCTAAAGATATGGACTAGCTACAATAGTTCAGTCCAGCAGCCAATCCTCCGTTGATTGCTGCCTGCAGTTCCCTGTACTGCTGATAAACCCTCCAAATGAAGAGAAATGGGACGAATCTTTAATCCAAGTCCCTGCTCGGCCGCCAAATGATAATAAATTTAACGTTTTTGGCATTTTATGCGATCTTTAGTTCCAATTATTTGAGCTTATCCATAATAAAAACGTAATGGACAAATATGTAATGTTCTAAATAATACTAAAGCGTAAAAAAACCCATGTATATACTCCAACGTGACACCTATCAATAGAAAGCTACATTATTCTATTATAATCTAAAATTAATCGCATTAAGTTATTATGTTGTAGTTCGTAGATTATTTCATTTTTCTAGATGAAGTCAAAAAGCAGTTCCATTTTTTGTAATGTTCTAAATAAAATTGTTATTCCTAATATATTGGAAACCTTAAATCGACAGAAGCTCCTATTTGCACTAAATATAGAGCTACCATAATACTATCGAAAAATAAAAACAAGACAAATTTGGTTTCAAGTTTTACTTATTGTTTTTTACTTTAATTAACTGAAAAAGCTTGCGAATGTAATGTTCTCGACCGTGGAAATGCCCATATACAATAGTTTTCCTTACAGATCATAGATCATTTATCATAATCGCAGTGATTCAACTAACAGAGACAGAAACATAGACATCCATCTATAGACATCTTCAGAATCTTTTTATTTCTTTACTCAAATTACTAGTGTGATAAGCTCATGACTGGAGTGCAATGTAAACATAAACAAATCACTAGAGTCTAGACTACTGTACAAGTTGATAGACTAGACTCAGTACTTTACTTTAAACAACTGCTGCCAGAAATTATAATTTGTTATAATATGAATATAAATAGTCTAGATTTCATGGCTATGAAGCAAATTAAAATAAATTGTACATTAAAAATAAAAAAAATTATCTTATGTGAAGCGTATGAATTCTATGGTGCAACCGACAGAAAATTTGTTTACATACAATATTTTTCACTTCATTTATATTTCATTCATAATTTTTGCTTTGTTCTTCATTTTGAAAAATTTATTTTGATATTTCTTTTTGTGAAACAATGACGTCTTTACCAATGTGACATTCTACTTATTATATACTTACATATGTCCATATGATACATTTATTATTTTCAACTTATTTTCTGTTATGACGTTTTGTTTTTAAATGTAAAAATGTTAAACGTAATAAAATTTCTTTTTACATATTTTTTGAACATTAAAATTTCTTGGAAAATGTGAAATGCCTTTTTTTTATTTTGCTTGCCAAAATTTGTTTGGCCGATGACTTCTCTGTTTATAAAATATATTTAAAAACAAAAAAAAAAAAAAAAGATTTTTAAACATACATAAATACAATACAGATTGTTTATATATAGCAACAACCTACTACTTCCGTTGTTGTGCATATCATATTTTTAAATATTTTTTTTTTTTTGTTATTGTTTTGTAAAATTTAATACAAAATATGCGGCATATTGATGAACGCCTTCAATTGTGGTTCATTGTGCGCGGTGGTGATGCCCTGAGAGTATTTCAATGATGTCGACAATTTGTTTTTGCCATCGTCTACCTGTCAAATATAATTCAATAAATTGTTTACCTACATATATTCACGTACTTATTTTTCTAGATTTTTTATTGTATGATTTTTATTAATTTTCTTTCATTAAATTGTTGTTTTTATTTTATTTTACATTTCTCACTTAATGTTGAGTAGGTTTTATCAATGTGTTATGATATTTGAAATGTATGTCGGGGAAAAATTGATCAATCGCTATGATCGACTGACATTTTCTATTAAAATCACACAATTTATTTATTATTCACTGATATTATGTGTTCTGTTTTTCCCTTTAATACATATATATTTTCTATGATTTCCTGATTACTGAAAGATGTAATCCCCATCCAAGAATATACGGTTTAGAATTGTGTTCTCTAAACTTAATCATTTTTACATATACTTACTTATACCACTACAAGCACATGATTAAAAATGATGATAAAACAAAAGTTGGTCCGGTTTAACCAATATCTCTTATCTCATATTGAACCTCAAATTGGATTCGAAGATATAGTGGAAAGGGAATGGGAATACTTTCCATTCCAAGAAGTTTTTCTCCTACACAGAATAAACAAACAAGCACTACTCTTTTTTAAATAATTTGGTGAAAACCTTTCGAATCCCAAACTTGAAAAGATTATCCAAGAAGACAGTAACCCAAAGTAAAATGCGATTATAGTCCAAAGTTGGTTATTATTTCAGTTTAAGAAGCCCAGATTTCAATCCGTATAATATTTTGGGGCCAATTGAAAAGGAGAGGCTTCCAAATTTCGTTAGAGCGCTCACTACGAAAAATAAACATTGGGGTAGAATGCATCACAAATTGAATAATATTCACAGTACTCATTTTCAGAAACTGCTAGAAAATATTCCTGTAAATGTATATACTGATTTCAAAAATAAGGGATTATGGACAAATTATTTAAAATTTCTTGTGCACCAAAACATGGATAATTGTGTAATGCAGATGCTTTTATTTTTTATTATTTTAATGATCTTATTTTTCGCTTAAGTGACTTTGTTGATCTTTTACTAATGAACTAAGGAATACATGGAGTTTTTTTTTTTATAATTTTGTATTCAGCCGTTTGCATCCTACAAACCTGTGTCTCAATCAGTTGCCGATATTTATATACCATTACAGGATATCCTCTCATGTCTGGAAGCGAAAGCCAGAGATCTAGCAGGAATATTTATTAACTGTCCAAGATTGGCTGCCAACAAACATACAAAATAATAGTAAAAGTAATTTTCACGTGTTTTTGTAAGATGAACATTGACACTTCGTATGCCAAGACATCATTACTCACGACATTATAATCAACTGTAATCCATAATTTTTCATAAACAAAGATTAATAATTGTAAAAGTCCTTCATTTTCTTAACTAAGTAGGTAAGGGAAAGTGTTCTTGATTCGGTGGAACTAAATTCAATGTTATGTTCTTTCATAGACATATTAAAATATGGACACCTTGTCTTGTGTGTTAATATTTGTTTACATAAATTTTATTAATTTCATGTTTTCGAAAAAAAAAAAAAATTGTGTTCATTAGGGTTCAAGTGCGTAGTTGTCTTCTAGAAATTTTGACATGTGAAAAACAACTTGACAAATTATATGAATATTTTATATACAATATTTACGACCTACATAAGTACATATTTCTTGTTTATTTTGTTTAAGAATTTTCTTTGAACTTTTAATTGTGCATGCATTCTCGGTGAAGGTTACAAAGTTTTCCACAATTTAATTTTAGTTTTGTTTTCGTTTTAATGTATTTTATAAATTAAAAGAAAATTTGAATTATTGACTCAACATAATATTATTATTATGAACTTATTCAGATGATGTTTTTCTTAAATGACGACTTAAGGTGATTTTTTTTAACAACGGGAAATACTTTAATAAAATTATTAATTTTTGTTTTTTTATTAAAATTTCTGTTCTTATCTTTATACTTGAATTGTCGTCTTTAAATGAAGGTATTGTCCATACTTACATAGATTGAACACGCGCCCCTTACAATGTTAAATTTGAGATTAGAAACCGATAAGTTATCGCTTCTTATAAATTAAATCAAAATTTCACAACATCAAGTAAAGTTTTATTTATAAAATACTGTTATTGTGACTATTTTTAAATAATATTATTTGTTTTTAATTTTTAAACACATTGCAACATTTGAATAAAACATTATTAGTACAAACAAATAAAATCGGTGCCCCATGTTCGCGTGAGAATTTTTTATATTCTTCTTACGTATGAATTTGTTGTCTATTTTTTTTATTTATTTTATTGACCCCAAATGTCGCGTCTGGAAATTTCTTAAGTCACTCTTGCATCAGCTTTTTGTTTATTATTTTACATTAGTTTTGTTTAAATATTGTAATTTATTAAAAAGGAAGAAAGTATAAACACTTCATCAGTTTTTTATTTCTATTTATTTTAGATTTACTTATTTCCATGGGAGAAACTAATGGGTTTTTAAATTTTTATTTATTATTATTGTATTTGAAATGTGCTTAGTGATAGACTAGACAACAAATAATATTTTGTTAACTGACTAGACTGAGTTTCATCATACAATTATAAGTACTACTATGTGCATATATGCAGAGGTCATTACTAGAATATTTACAATGATTTACGTCTGAAATGACTTTAATCTTCTTTATATATATGATGATAAGGTTGGGCATGTGTGAACACATCATTACACTTACTAAGAATACTCTAAGAGAGAAAATTTACTTAGGTTCTAATAAAGTTTAGATACCTTTCACATACAAGAAAAATATTAAGAAAGGGTTGCAATGATTTACGTTCTTTTTAAGAGAAATTATTTGCACAAAAACATATATCATTATATGATCTTTAATTTTCTTGTTTTGTAGTTTAGTTGTGTCTACTTGAAATCTCAGGGACTATTCCACTCATTGGGGGACTTTCCCTCAAAACAATAAAAACTGATTCAAAATAAATGAAAGGACATAGCTTAATCAATTTGCATTGCTTCGCTGATATTGTTTATATTGTATTTAGGGTCTACGATTCTTTCTTTAATTTGTTACAAACATCACACTAAAGTGATTGTGCTAGTATTGTATTGAATAAAAATTAAAAAAAGATTGATCAAAGTTCAATAAATAGGTTTTGAAATATTACTTTTTAGCTAGATTAGTTGCCAAGTTAGAAAACAAAAATTATTTGTAAGTTGACCATTGGCTGTCCTTAGTTGGTCTCAAAAGTCACATGCTTATGGAATCAACCTGAGAATCAACAAACTGAGATATTTCAAATGTATCAGAGGCGATTGTACTAAACTGCCCACATCCTTGAAGAAAGGTTTGTTGAAAAGAGTTGTTGGATACATTTGTATTTTTCCTCATTGCCACAGCTACGACAGAAGTCTTGTCCTCGTTAAGACTACCTTCATCAACCGAATGCTTTTTTTTTAAAGTGTACGAACTCTGACGTCCATTTCTGTTACTAGCAAGCACACTCTTCCGCGTCATTTCGCTACCTAAAAAACCATATATCAAGATAGCCCAGATAAGCGTAATCGAGTCTTGCCGGAATTGGTTACAGGCTACCACAGCGCTACGGATTATTATGCTTGTAATGGTACCTTGGTTCGTCTTTAATCCAGCAGAGTAAATTGAAAGTTTTCCGTGCCTAATGGCGGTACCCGGTTTTCAATCATCTGTCTCCGGGAATTTTGTATTGAGATGTTAATATTCTACTTTAGTTTCTGCACAAAGTAATCATACTCTCAATATATGTTTGTCTACAATTATTTTGACTTATCCACATATTAAATTTTTGA
Source organism: Amiota communis (assembly GCA_037043315.1). Lineage (NCBI taxonomy): Eukaryota > Metazoa > Arthropoda > Insecta > Diptera > Drosophilidae > Amiota > Amiota communis. The sequence continues at coordinate 751,280 of JBAMAV010000934.1, forward strand.
TAGAAATATTGTTTAAAGTTCATTTAGTTCTTGGTACCAAGACTTTAAATCATTTTACCAAAACTTTCCTATGTGTACTTGAATTACTTAACTAAATGGAAGGCAAACTGAGGTTCCTAACATGTTTAACATTTGATTTTACTGATGTTATTTACCATTTATTCCCCATTATTTATTTAAATTGTGTCAAGTGATACGAGTTGATTAACTCACTTAGCTGTAGAGCATGATACTTGTAATGATTTCTAGTAGTAACTGATGCTTTAAATTGCTTTTCACACATTTAACCAATTTTTCATTTTTTATTTCAATAATAATATGTAATTTTCCAATTCACTTGAACATTACTATATCATTTGGAGTTTCATTAATTTATAACATATATCATTATATTATTATTTATTATCATTTCACAACAATTTTGTTGTTTGTTAAAATTGTTTAATGTGCGATTTTGTTTATTTAAATTGATTAAATTAACATTAATTTGAATTATGCAAATTTTTTGAGGGAAAATATTAAATTGATATGAAAACAAATAGAAAGAAACACACAACACCCTCAACAACCCAACAAATTGGTGTGAACTACATTTCATCTAAGTGTGTAATTGTTTGTATATTTTATTAATATTTTTTTTTTTTTTTATTAATAAATAAAACAAGGCACTTTCAATGGGCAGCAACACAGGAGCAGCAGAGCGGCATCATCAATAATAAAACAAATTTGTCAACAAATTAAATAAACATTAAAAATGTAGATTAACACGTTTTTCTTTCAGTTTCTTTCTGTTTTTTTTGTTTGTTTGTTTGGATTGTGACCATTTATCAACTTAATCACGTGCAGTCGTGAGTTCGTGAATAAGATACAATAAGATAAAAAAAACAACAACCAGTGAGAAAGAAGGAAAAGAACTCAAGTGATATTCACAAATTGAATGTATTTTTTTGGCAATGAAATAAGGCGACATAAGAGCAGGCAATTGTGGTGAAGTCAAAATATTGAATTATCTTGATGTTTCCACATCTACAATACTTTGTCCTGATGTTTGTAGCACATGGAATAGTGCTTCGGAGACTCCACTAAGTAGGAGTACATATTGGTATTATTAGCATCATGAGAAGAACTGATTGGGCTTAGACTTATATTCCTCGTGTCTTATTCTATACAAGTAAGTATCTCATTTGTTGAGATATAATGATGAAATATGGTACAGACTGCAATTTGTTTTTTTACATGGATAAATATTCAAAAACAGAGTTTCTCATTTACTGGAAGAAGTAGTTTCCATAAGAAAACTAACCACTGCATTGCTGTATTAGACTAATATCTAAAAGACTTATGGTTTTTCTTTCGAAACATTTTGAATTTTGATCGTAAAAATACAATTTCTATATGAACAAATTCTTCACCTTTGAAGTGAAAGGTATTTTAAAAATTGATGAACCCAAATCAGTAAACTGTTTTTTACGTCAATTGTTATTCTTTGTATGTACATATTTGTTAGAAGATTTTTTTGTATTATTGTGTAAAGATGAAAGTATTTGATTTCATTTTTTATACAATACAAGTAAACAATATGATAAGTTTTTTTGGTTTTGTTTTTTTTTTTTTCTATTACAACATAAGATGAAGTAACGCGTGTACAAAGTATATTAGATACTTGTGATACAAAGTACTAATGTAATAGATACATCATGATTTGATAAGATTTTTGCGTGCTACAGCAAAATAAAATTTAGTAATTTAAGTGATACTTGAAACACGTGTTGCGTGTGCGCGTGTGACTCTCAATAACTTTGTATGTGATGATTTGCAAGGTTACTTCATTCACACAACGAGTCACAAAAGTATTTATCATAAAAGCAAATGATGCTTTATAATCAATTCAATGTTTTTTTTAAAAAAAAAAACAAAATATGTAATTCATGAATTAAGAAAACGATAGAGGGAGTTCCCCCATGCAAGTTTTAAATGATTGATTTGAAGCAATGAAGTCGAGTGATTTAAAGCAGGTCTGGGCCTCACTGAATGAATCCGTAATGAATTGGGTCGCAGGAGCCAAAAACCTGAACAGCGTGCTAAAGAAATTTTTGTTTGTCTGGGCCGTATTCAGACCTCGCTTGGGCTGCGGGATGGACAGCTCTGATTTAAAGGGAATACCAGTGAAGACCTAATTTTACGGTGGCGAGTTAATCAACATCTCATTGGCATTACATCCTCAGTTACCAAGTATTAACTTCATACTTATTTGGTAGCATGATCTTGACCTCCTTGGTGTGGCATTGAGGTGTACCCAAAACCTCTGCTGCTGTATGGGTCTTTGCACTCGGTTGTAAAACACAACTTTTTGTAAAGTTTAAAACAAACCTAAATCTGAGTGACAACAAACAGACACCAAAATACTCTTATAAAGGGGCCGTCTCTGCTGGCCAGGCGGAACAACTTCCTTGGGCTCCTAACCACCCGTGGTAGCAGAAATAACCTCTGGTCAGACTTCGTACCTGAATGTATTACCAATTTGAACACCAAACAAATTTTAAGTGGTGGTTCAAAATTTATTTATTCATTTTTGACCGGAAAATTCAAGTAGTATACTATTGTTATGATCAAAAATGATCAGTTTCAACTATCTTCTTCGATAAGAGTTCTTAAACTCACTGGTCTTTTATAAAAACTCATAAACATACACAGAAGGTGTTGGTTTGGAACACTTTCTAAAATTATTGTATCCTTGTGTTATCACATTCAACGTACCAATCTTTGCTTCTTCAAATGTCCACTTGTTATGTTGTTCACCAAATTCGTTGAGTGATATTATGATAAGAGGTCTGAAATCAAATCCTCTTATGAAAATCAGTGGAAAGATGGGTAATATAGTATAATAATTTATAAGAAAATAAACTTGCATAACTGACAAAAAATCAACCGAGACTCTTCTGACTTAAAGAAACAAATGTTGTTGTTATTTCTTAGAAATACAACTTAAACTAGAGATTTGGAGAGCAGATTGCTCCCACATGAATTAAATTAATTCCTTTTCTTTGAAAGATTTGTTACTTTTAGTCGGAAAAAATTAAGACAAAATACTTCCCGGTAAACAATCCATTATAATTCTTAAAACTGGTCTACATTTTGTCATATGCAAAATTATGAAGTATATACAAGTAGTAAGTATATAATGCTATTTCATTATAAGTCATATTAAGTAGTACGTGGTGGTAGAATAATCTCTTATTTGTTTTGTCATTAGTCTACAATATAGATATGTACTAAGTACGTATTAATAATGACTTTGTGGCGTCTCTAAAACTCATTCACACAAGCGACATGCAAATCCACCTGTTTGATTGTTATCAAAATTGTTTGTACAATAGTATGTATAATTTTTTTGCTTTTATTCTTTGGCCATACTACATGTGTATATTTACTGAATTTTGCTATTTCACTCTACTTTTGCAAATTATACATTATCTATTTGTAGGTATATACATAGTATGTATGTACATAGTGTATCTTTTGTTCTTAACATTAAGACACGAGAATATCATGTGACTCTGTGGTGTTGACTTACTTTTGCTTTTTTTTTGTTAGGCAAATTGATTGTAAATAATGCAGGTACATATATGTATAATAAAGAATTTATTTATTTATTTACTTTCTTTTATATAATTAATATAGGTAATAATGAATAGGTATAGGTACATACTTATGTATATAATGCAAGTAGTACATTTACATTTAAATGAAAAGACAAATATTAATTTAAAGTCGGCAGGTGATGATGTGCCACTTTATCTAATTCTTTTGTCATTTCAAATAAAAACCGCGTGAGGAATATGGTAGAAGACGTTTGAATAAGAAAAACAAATACAAATTGTGAGAATGTGAATAAATAAGAGAAAACACAGAAATATAGTAATAAAAATGTCAACCATCTCAGATCTTTGGGTTTTTTTATTCACTTAGCACTTGTGTTCAATATATTATCACCTCACCTATCATTATGATGTTGTAACGCATAGAACAATTAGAGTAATGGAGATTTGTTGCAGGTATTGTGATCCAGATTGTATTCAATAGTGCAAACTGTGAGTTTTCATTTATCTTTTCGACATTGAGATTTGGTGCTTTTCCAACAGACATCAAATAGCTTGAAGCACCTACCTTGTTGTTTGTCGCAGGGCAGGTGTCTATCTCATTGTTGCCATTTGGCAAAATCGCTGCGAAGTGCTAAAACATTTCGTCATCTTACATATTATTGTTATCTATTATTTGAGTAAATATGGGCTTTTGTTGTTACACGTGAGATAGTTATAATATGAATTACGTAGTGATAGTTTCTTCTCTGTAGTTTTGCTCTTCTAGTGATTGTGTAGCTGAGGGAATGTTCTTGACCTAATGCATAATTTAAGAACACAGGAAAGAACACTTTTAGCTGGGCTTATCAACATATCAAGACAGACTTTTCAGCAGTCAAGTAAATACTTCTTCCATTGGTTTTTACGAGGGATGAGTATCGATTAATCGAAATAATCGATGCTATCTGGGTTCGATTAATCGTATAATCGATTTTTTGAGAACAACAACATTATGCATATGAGCGATATAGAAATAAACATCTTTGTGAGAGGGAGAAAAAAGTAGAAACGAAATGAAGTATCTTGCGTATCATTTTAACCATCCACTAAAATGTTTAGTTCATTCACTACAAAAATGTACACTTAAGGCCCTATTAGACGGTCAGTTATCAATCCATTTTCGACTCGAAATCCGCACCGATAACATAAACGATGTCAGAGAAATGGACTGATAACCCAGCTTATTTGTCAGTCCATTTCAATTTCTGAAGCCATAAAGCTTAAACTACATAGCGCCGTCAACTGCGTGAGTTCCTTTTGATGCAGTGACGTAGAAAGTTGAATTGTATTGATTCGCGTGAAGCAAATTACATAGCTGACTAAGTGGACGTTTCTACGTAAAAGTTGGTCAACTTCAAATTTTGCCATCCCTCGACTGTGTTCGGAACTAAAAAGAACTGTTACGTGAACCAAAAACAGCTATGGTGAATGACAAGAAAACTGTTATTGTCCAGTGTAATCAATTAAATACAAAAGTAAAAGCAAAAAAAGAATAAGTATAAAATAATAATTTGAATATCTGTTACGAAAGCGATGCTGCCTACTCTCAGAAATATTTACCGCTAAAGTTTGTCAAAAATCCCTAAAATTGACAATTACAATTACTTGGAAACCCTACTAAAAAATAACGTTGAATGCTATTCGGAGCATGAACATTTGCTACGGGAGCAGAGCAGTAGCAGGAGCATCAAAAGCAGTAGCCGGAGCGATAGCTCACAAAACTATTTCGTTTGGTCTGCTCCTGATTGCTCCAATTTTTTTTTGCTGTTGCTTCGACTATAAATAGTTTCTTTTTGGAGTTCTGTCAAGTGCTCTTTGCTTCATGCTTCACAAATTGAGAGCAGGAGCAAGAGCAAAAACAAAAACTATGAAATAGCATAGCATTATCAATCTCTTGTTTAATAAAGTTTAGTTTAGTTTAAAGTTGCATAAATATGGAAAGAAATAAAGAAACACAATTGCATATTCGACAAAGGCTTTGTTCTCTTTATGACAATGACTTGAAGTAAAAGATACCTTTATATTAACTATTTATGTAAACAATGATTTCAAATTACTCTTATGTTTGTCTATCACTTTTATCTATTTGTTATACTGACAATTAAAGTAAGTGGACGTGATGAGTAATTGCAATTTGAATTTCCTGCTCTTCTCTGTTTACGCTGCCGTGTAGTTTGACGTATGCCCCGCAATATACGCAGGCGCAGTCACCGGATTCCGGTGTAGTTTGAGCTTAACACATTATGATTAATCGATGTTTTGTTGGTCGATACCAATCTCTAGTTTATATACTTATCTATGCAGGAATCAATCGTACTGTATCCAATCATCAATTCCAATTGAAGTTGCATTTGTAAAATGAGAACAGGGAAATTATTGCATTACCATTCTGAGCTTTTCCCTAGTACATACAAGAATTAATGATTTCACATATTGATGACTTTCAAAACATATGATTTTAAATAATTAACAATTCAAAGTAAAAGTACTATCATCTACTTATACAGTAAGTGTCTTTGTGGTTTTAGTGAAAGTAAAGAAATTACCTTTCCTTCTTGCAAACTCTATTTAAAATTCGAACTATAATCTACATTCTCTTTTGTTAAACTTAGCTCTTTAGATACATACATATATGTATAGTAAGCATTGTAGTTTAATTTTAGCAACAATTATCTATTACAGCTTTTCAAACAAAACTTCTAAATAAAGTCAAAATTTCATTTATTTGTTTATTTATATTTCTAAAACAAGTTAATTTTCTTCTTTTTTGTTTTTGTTTTTGTTTTTCAAATGGTTCTTAAGATATTTATTTATTCAATAGTAAGTTGTTTCATGGTGGCGTTCTCTCTTAAGTAAATTAAATTTTCGTTGTTTTGCTAAAAAAAAAAAGAATAAAACAAACAACGAATTATTGTCAATGGATTGACGTAAACGATCGATATGAAGTAAATATTTATACAGCAACGTCGTCGTGTGTCTTCTTTTTTAATCTTATTTTCTCTTTTATCTGAAAATTAAAAATAATAAAAAAAAAAACAAAATTTACAAAAATAAAAATTGAATTGGTTAATAAACGTTAAAAATGCAATTAATTGCGACGCAGATTGTCAATATTTTGTGTTCCTTGGAACGAAAATAGCGCCAATGTATGCAGAAAGCCAAGAAACCAAAATAAATCGCATGCATTTTAAATTTCACAAAGGCGAAAAAATACAAATGAGGAACCAATTAAAAAATAAAAAAAAAATCGTAATATAAACATTTCTTGTATTTATTCTTATTGTATTCTTTCTTAATGGCAAACAACTTTAAGGCACGCGCAGTGTTTTTTCGTTTGTGATTTTTTTTTTTACTTTTGCTATCATTTATTTTGATTGAAATGATGCCGCTAACGCCAACATCACACGCTCGACAGTCACACAACGCAAACAAAATATGTACATATATGAATATAAACAAATATAACAAATTTTGCTGATTATGCTTTGCCGCACGACAATGACGACTATGATGATGAGATACTGTCCAATGTAGGTACATTACTAAGTATATAGAATACTTATTGCTTTGCCAGTCAGTTGACAACTGTGTTTTGACTATGCCAGAGTCTCTTAAACATTTTTGTTCTCAGAACACTTTTGATATTAAAAAGAAAATCCAAGTGAAGCATTAAATTTCATTTTGCATAAAATATTTTTAATGTTAAGCATGTCCTTGCTTTACTGCTTAAAGAAGAGCTTGGAGGAGCACAGTTTCAAAATCTCTGGTCTATGCACTGACAGAAAGACGACAAAATGAAATAAAATACTTTCATCAGAGGTGGCAACAAGAGGAAGACCCAGCACGATTATGGCAAAGAACGCGCCAGGCGACGACAATTCGAAGAATAAATAAATAAACATTAAATGTTGATAAAACAAAGTGATCTTTATTATTATTTTGCAAATTTACACTAAAGAAAAATTTGAGACTAAAAGAATACTTAAGACTTGAATGTTCCTTATAAAAAATATACATACATAAGATGATGGGTAACAAAAATTAGCTCTACACTGATGGAACAAAAACAGATCACTCTACTGGTTTTTTCAGGGAGAAAATCACTGCCTTTCTTTATACAATTCCATCTTCACTCCAGAGGCCTTTGCCATTCTAAAAGCCTGTCAATTTTGTGTCTACAATAATGGTAACATTGTAATGGGCTGATATGGCTGCACGGCATATAAGCAATGCCCCGTCTCACTACTTTACACTGGCCAACTTTAAGTATTTAAGGAACCTCGTCTATTGTTACCTTCAATTGATATTCTGCCATCGACCCGTTATGTTCGAAAATGTCGCTACACGCCAATTTAACGAGACATTTATTCGACTGCGCATTGGACACTGACAGGACACAAACATCTTCTGAACGGAACAGTCTGTCCACCATACCCTCTCTTTGGAGATGATCTGACCGTAGACCATCTTTTGGCCAGAACTTGGGGAGCATCAGGGCCTCCTTGGTTCCGAAATTTCATCTCAACTATTAAAAAATCCAGCATCCCGTAACATTTCCAATTTTTATAATCTTTTTAAGTAATCAAATCACGAGTCGAAGGCCCCTGTAGCTAGTGTTCGATGAAATTGTATATTAAATCTAGTACAATATTAAATATTAGATTTAATGTGGAAAAATGGGTCCAACAATATAATTTTTGTATTGTCATATATAGAAATTTGGTTTCATCACCCAGTTAATTGAGTCCGCTATCGATTCTCTAACATTATTCCAAATTTTTGCTGTCTGGGATTCTCTTTATGTTACTTCATCATGTGGATGACCTCCCATTTGTCTTGATGAATGTAAAATCCTAGAAATAGCCTCCACTTCTGCTTCAGCATAACGAGACTGTTCAAAAACCTCTGTATGTATTTCTCAAAAATTTTTAAGATTTAAAGATGAATTTTGTTATGTAAACTTTGTTAGTTCCGGGGAATATTGCCACATTCTCCGTTTAAGACCATTTGTTTTGAAATTTTTGACTTGATTATGACTTTCCTTCAACTCTTCTACACAGTTCTCAATCTAATTCCCTCTAAAAAAAAAAAAAAAAAACTATTAAAACTGATAAAACTTCGTGTACTTTGCTAGATATGTACTATGATTCTTAAAATTATTACTACGTCAATTTCTGTGTCAGTATTTAAATTGCTTAATCATTTCAGTCAAAGATAATAGATTGTGAGTTACAGGAAGGGTATCTCATAGTCAGGTTCACCATTATTACTTGTTTTATCTTTAACCAAATCTTGAAATTATCGCGTGTATACTTTATTTTTCTTATGAAAATATGCAGTAATCTTTAAATTACAGAACATTATCCATTTGACATTGGTTTTGGTCTATAGTCAGTCTTGTCTGCCTTCTTTTTCAGTTTTTCGGTTGTTTTTTTTTCACTTTAAATCTTCTAAATATCTTTGTTGGTAAAAGTCGTGATGATAAAAAAATCATTCGAGTCATTTGAGCTTGTTTAGTCTTGTTCAATCTGTTATGAACATGATCCTATTGGTGAACATGATCAGGTGGTTTTTTTTTTGCCTTATGGAAGTCTCATTTTGCCTGATGCTTATTTCAAGACAAAACAACAAATGACAGATGCATTTTTATCAAAAAGTGTTAATTTCTTATACTCGTATTCATATCTTTTTTTTTTTTTTTGTGCCGTCAGTTGTTCATGATTTGATTAGCGCGTGTAGTTGTAATTTGATCTGAGACAAAGACTTGACAATTGTTTAACAAAACAACTATGAGGCAACTGAGAAATAATATCTATAATAATGAAAAGCTGTCAGTTTTATGGGTAAAGAAGGTATAATTCTAGTATATCCCATTCTATTTCTTTTTATTGTTTTATTGAAACAAATAATCATTTTTTCTATAGATCGAATCCATTTGTTTTTAGTCGCACGTTAATTATTTCTATCAATTTACAACTTTCAGTCTCTGATGAATGAAGATGAAAACTATTGTCGTTATATTTAAGTGTGTATATACTATAGTATTATATTTTTTGAATGATATGAGCGATCGTTTAATAGGTCTGTCAGTCGTTCCGTTCTTTTGAAAAGTCGAATCGGTCTCTTTCAATCTCTCACTCATTTTCATGCACTCTTTTTTTATTCTTTTTGCCCTCTCTTTTTGTGTTTTCTTACATTGAATTTGGTCTCAATCGGTTTAAACTGGTAAAATGTGGCGCGAAGAAGTAAAAAATATACTACTTCTATACATTTTTCTTTATTTGTATAAATGAATATATATATTTATTTATTTGACTTAGACGCAAATCATTTCATATGTCGCATTTCAATTTTTACATTGATGACGTGCGCCCTTTACACATTTCACCGATTCAACCTTTTCTAGGGGGCTTTCAATGTACATGTGTATGTACTTACTAGTATAAGGTACTTTGGAATGATTGCATTATACTGTCTATGTAAATAAAAATTACATTTAACCGCATAAAAACAATTTGAAGTATAATTTCGTAATTGTATGTAAATTTTTCTTTTAAATATAATTTTAATCAATCTTTTTTATTCGTTTCGTTTTGTTCCCTTGGTCTTGGTGTGCTGCATTGTTCTCGATATTGTTCTGGTTTCTCAGAATGTCGTTATTATTATAATTAATGTTATTTCCTACATTGATTAGATAATGCCTGAATATGGGAACTTTGATGTCGTCGGTCGTCTGTCTCTCAGAAGCGGCAGTTCAATTGAGAAATTTATGGCGTTTTTTTTTTTTGTGTTCTGTTATGGGTCTTTCTATTACGTTGGGATTTTTAATAAATCTATATTTATGAATAGTCTAATTTTAATTTTTATTCTTTATTTTTAAAAAAATTTCTATTTTCAATAGATTTTATGATGCTAACAATAAGGCACGTTGAATCTTTGCAAATTTGATAATACCAGAAAACAGAGCGTACCCTTTTATTGATTTAAATTTGTTTCTCATAGAAAGTATTCCATTTTAGGATTATTAAGGGAAAATTACATCTTCATAAATAAATCATTTATTAAAATTAAAAATTGATAAACCATTAAGTTCGGTTCGGATAAATGTGACAGCTATACATATATAAGTAGAGATGTAACAATACCGCTTATTTATTTAGCTATTTGATATACAATTGTTGATATAAGTTGTGTCGACTTTCACTTATTTTGCAGAAGCCACAAGATCAATACGTAAAGAGAGCTTGCTTGTCAGGCGCTATACCTCTAATTAATACAATAGTTTTCGAAAACGAAAAAAAAAGATCAAGGATAAAAAAATCATGATCGACAATAGCCCAGAATATTTAACATTTTTGTGAACTTTATAAGCGAAATCACTGGGAGATATCTGATCCACGCTACAAATTATGTAAATAGTACAAACAGTGGTATTGTGAATCAGATCCGTGCTAAGATTTTCACAGGTATCTGGAGTGCTTGTGACAATTTAATTAAAGAAACAAAAGATGAATAGTCTTTGAATACTCGTCCTGAGCATGGTGTGTTGGAATCGGTATCTGCACCGTAAAAACCAAAAAGGAATAGACGAAAAATCGAAAAAAACCGAAATTAGTCAGGTGTGCGAGTTGGATGGCAGAACATGACAAAGATGATAGTGACTTTGGTCATGTATTAATCGGTAGTCATGTACAGTGTAATAAAATGAAAAACAGGACAACCTGCATTTACTCAATTATAGTCTCAAAATTAGAAGCCGAGTGGCCACAAGTAAATTTTAATGAATAACGATTATTTTCTAAAACATTTGACGAGAAATCATTACACATATGTTAGCTAACCAATTAATATCCACAAAATGTTTCGAAGGAGAGCGAGAGCAACGACTGCCGGTGTATCTAGTCTTTATAATTGATTATAATTGAATATATTATGAAACTTTAATGTGTTTCCTTATCAAAGTAGGTTTTCTTGAAAAGTAGGTTTTCTACCATAAGTCTATATGTGCCTTCACAAATATTGTTCATATATACAGATATGGTGAGCATATTTAAATAATTGTATGTTTCAATGAAATGCAATAATGCATCTTGAAATCTGAGGTAGTTTTGTTTATTTTCAGTAATCCAAGAACTCTGGTTGGGACAGTTAGTCTATAATGTTCTATATGACACACAGCTCGATAGCTAAAATACTGAGAAATAAGATTGCACAGAAACAGATGAACTTGGCACAATTGATTCTCTTCGTCATTTTAATACTATTTGAGGTGCCCGTCACACAGTACCATGAGTCATAAAGCTAAAGTAATTATCTTAATACTTACGATTAATTAAATTTATTTTTTTTTCAAAAGTATTAAGGAAAATTAAAAAAAAAAAAATTGATTGCAAATTAAAAAAATTTGTTACGCAATTTCAATTGATTATTCATAAATAAAATAAATTATTAGGAAAAATTTTAAAAATTATAAATAAAATTCTAGATAAAATATTATTTCCAATTGAACTATGAACTTGGTCAACTTTATATTGTGTATTTAGTTCAATATTTTCTTAACACATTCAACTGCAAATTTTAGTGGAAAAGTTTTTACAAAACATACATACATACATATGTAAGTATGTATCTCTTCATATATAGTGTATACCAATTTTTTCTTTCAAGAGCTTTGTTTTACATCTCTGAATGTGTGAAACGTGTTTTATCCCTTGTTTTATTTATAGACTGAATCAATCAATGACATGTACAATACTACATAACTATTGTGTTTAGTATGCATATATGTGCATACATACATATGTATGCATGTATGTAGAAAAGAAGTGTATAACAGAAACTTATGTGTTTACGTGCTGCATTTAACATGGCATAACAAGTTACTTTGTAAGTAACAAGTTATTGCTGCCTATTATTGAGGTGAATTCTCATCAATGGGTATGGAATTGAAGCCAATGCGTCTGACATTTATCACGTACAATACATGAATTCGATATAAAACACAGTGAAGTGAAGTGAAGTGAAGCGAGGTATACTTCCCTTTTTTAAGATTTTGTAGAATTGTGCGTGGTAACACGTAGGCGTTTATACCAATGGAGGTCAGTCTTCTCATTGAACTAGTTTGGTGACTTTACAGAAGTTATTGGTCGATTGGTCACACACTCCAAAACCGAAAAATCCAAAAAGAAATAAAGATAAATATTGCAATATCAACAAAATCAAAAAAACATGTATGAAACAATAAAATTAATGAAAGATGAAGAGAGAATAAGAAATGGATATGGAGATGGAGATGGAGAAGTAGGTTTTAGTAGAGTAAAAGTTGTGTTAAAATTCTGATTCAATACTTTGATATGTTTAATCATCATTTGAGTGATGCATTTAAGAATGGAATGAAGATATTTTATTGGACATATAAAAAACCAGTGTTGGCTTATCAATAAAAATATGATCTAAACATTACGTTGGATAGGTTAGAATGAATAGGCTGCTTGCGACAGGGACAAAATTTCACAATAGACTTGCTTGGACTGCTCTTAAACTCTGTGTTCACTTTAGACTTTATTAGATAGCCTATACTATCATCGGCATTACCCTCAAGTCATTATAACAGCTTAACCACGATAAGATAGTATTACCTACCTAAAACCATTGTAATGAAAGATAACGATTCCATTGAACTTATATATTATTATTATTGATTTATCATTGAGTTTTGTTTAATAATTTTAAGTGCCAAAATTTACACGCTTGAAATTTATTTCCGTTTTTCTTTTACTCAATAACTGAATCAACATTCTATTGATATTTCATCATCATCTTCATTATCGTTATCAGCAATAGCATCGAAAACCTCATCATCACAATTACAACATACAATATTGTTGATATTGAATATTATTAAGAAAATACCGACATTAAAATATATTTGACTAAGTGATGCGTAAAAAATAACACGCTTTGAGTGTATTGTAGTGTCGTAAACAAGATGAGAAAAATAAAATACATTCCGAGATTCATAATACGCATAAAAATAAAATCATACTAAGTATATTTGTATCGCGTATCTGCAACCCTTTGTTGTTATTATTGTTATTTTGATATTGTTTGTTTGTGGTTAAATGGGTGTGTCTGTCTTATCATATCATATTGTAGCAAAGTAAAAAATAATAACAAGAGTAATTGACTTATATTGAACCGGGCATGACAGCATCGTGTTAGTGAAATCCGGTCAAAACTAAATCATAATTGTAAACATACAAGTAGTATATTGAAACGACACAACCTAGTAACCTTAATACACACTAGTTAACATAGTCAACATCAATTCGAGTATCAACAAAATAGATGCTCGCTTGTAAACAAATTTGTTTGTTTTTATTAGATTTGCGTCTTTTACAAAAGAGATTCTTCAAGAGTCTTGGTTGGAATAATTTTTAGATTCATTGATACATGATATAAGTAAATTAATTGTATCAAAGGTTTGAGAATTAAAAAACGTTGTTTTGTTAATAGGAAGCAAATTAATACAAGAAACAAAATCAGATTCTATTGGGTATACAAGTAAGTTTAAAATGCATATTTCTGTCAATGCATGGACTCTGCGCCAATAAAACTGTTCGTCTTTGGAGGCCAAGAAAGCATCAAGACAATTTTTGAAACCTGCAACTGAACTGAATCGTATTCCCGTAAGGGCGTTCTGCATCGAACGGAACAAATAGCAGTCTGATGGTGCCTATAAGGCGCCTAGGTAAGGACTTCCCATTCTTTACCATCAGGATAGTGTTGTGACAACGTTTGTGACATGTAGCCGAGCATTGTTTTCCACAATCGCACGCTTCAATCGCATCAGTTGTTGTCAGGAGAAAGCCCCGTCGATCGTCTGACCACTTTTCAGAACTTCGATTCCCTTGTGGTCCCACCAAATGTAGAGCATAACCTTTCTGTCTTGGATGTTTGACTTTGACGTCAATGGTTCGCGTTTCTTACGCCTTCTTGCGTTTTAAACTGTCGTAATGCATCCATTTTTCATCGCCGGTGACGATACGATTTAAAAACGACTTCCCCTTGTACCGTTGAAGGAGCAGTGACACGCCGTTCTATATATCTTGGTTTGAGTTCGTGAGGCACCCAGTTTCCGACCCTCTGAATCATACCAATGGCTGTTATCCACAATTAAACGGCTTTTTGAGACACTTCTAGCGATGCCACAAGTTCTTTTTGGGTTTGGCACGTCTTCGTCCAAAATTTCCTCCAATTCGCCGTCTACAAACAAACGTTGGTGTCCTTCGGTCGCGCTCCTTGTAAAATCATTACTTTTGAAAAGTCGGAACCAATACTCGCAGGTTGAAATTGTTGGAGCTTGCTCTTCGTAAGCCTCACACAGCAGCCGATGACTTTCTGCTGCACTATACTTCAGATGGAAGCAAAATACCAATTTGGAGTAAAATTTATTCTTAAATGTGGAAAAATTATGAAGCTTTCAATTGGTTTCAACAGGGTCCTATATGCTTAAACACTACTAGTGCCCTCTTTTGGCAATCCTTCAAAACTAATTTGTATACCCATTGTTTTTCAACAGTCGCATTCATGATATCGTATCATTACAATAATCGTTTCCATATGAATTGTAGTAAATGGTATTCAATAGCCAATTCTTTAGTTCTTTTACTTTTCTTATACATACATATATTGACAATTAATTGACTTCTTAATTAAATATTGACATGGATGTACATACATACATACATACATATTTTTATATTAAAACGGAAAAAGTTTCCAATTTTACTACTCTGCTTCCGCTTATCATCAATTTATTTATTTATAAATATAAACTTCCTTGCATATTTGCATAAAGAGTCATTAAGATTCATTCAATAAATATCTTGATTAAGAAATAATATTGTATTACGAATGCACCTGTCTACATACCATACCATACAATGCATGTGCTGCTGCAATACGAGTACTTATACTGATTATACAATATTGAATGATATATCTTTTGTATGGATGTTTTCCAAGTAAAATTTATTTTTAGCAATATAAATACATAATCTATGTATTGTAGGTAGTAGTTATTTGTTTAACTACAATATATTGTGCATATAATACTTATTTTGCAATGAATGTAGATGGTACATATGTACATACTTATATTGTATCTATTTACAATGTATACTTGAACAATATGATTGCAAATAGTACATTGCGGAGACTATTTAAAAAGTTTATTCAAAGTACTTCAACCCAAACGCGTCTGGATATTATTTAAATTCTTATACAAATACATACTATATGTACTTACGAGTAGGTAATTTAGTCACATGCTAAGCAAGTGTTCTTGATGATTTTGTTATTGTACAATATGTACTTACTATGCCTACTTGTAGTTGTTCTTAACTTTGAAAAGTTTTACATATTGTGACCTTTTCATTACCAAAACGAACCGAAACTTTCAAGTACTATTCCACAAGTACAAATATTTGCATGTGTCCCTCTGTCTGAACGAACGAACGATTGCTGCACGTACTTTTTCATATATATGTGCATATATAAGTGTTTACTTTAATCTCTGGATCGGCTTATTTTTTAAGGTTTCCTGATATCAAAGCAATGTCGACCCTCAATTTATTGTCATTGCTTCTCACTGCATTTGGGTTTTTTTTTCTTCTTTTGTCGTTGTTTTGAGAATTTCATTGCACTATTGCATCACGTGCAATTGACATTCGTTCATTATGCAAATGACGATGACGTGTGACAAGTACATAGTACTACAGATATGTACTTACATGCTGACAATAAGTTAATGAATTAATGAATGAATGGACAAGTAAGCAAGTGTGTGAGTGAGGGACGGATGTATAAATCAATATGAATGAAGAGAGGAAGGTGAAAATACAGAAAATGTTATCTTGTTAAATGTTATCGGATGATGAGTGTGTGTATCGAAACTCTTTTGTCACACTTTTGTTACACATTGACATTTGTATTTATTCTTTTTTGCATTTCCTTACTCTTTAAAACATCTAAAAAGAACTAAGTTTGCAACTCATACGAGTATCTTTTAACATACACATATGAACATCTGTTTTTTGATAAATGAGCTTCAAGTACAAGGTCTTTAGTAATTTGTGAAAATTAATTTGTATTTGACATGAAATGATGTGCCTTCATAGATAATAAATGATATTATTATTGCATTTACATTGTAAATTGTGTAATTTGAGATATTAAGTCATTGAAGATACATAGGACACTACAAAAGTTTTGCAATCTGGCAACACTATCGTAAGTTTTCACGATCTGACGTTTCCATTGTGAAATTTGACGATTATGTTGCTTCAAAAGAATTAGTTAAGATTGTAACAGGTGACAAATCATGGATCTATGCTTATGAACCAGAAAGTAAACAGCAATCGACCATATGAGTGTTCCAAGAGGATGACAATTCAATGAAAGATGTTTGCGCATGAAGCACTTCGAAGCAAATGGTGGACAGTTTCTTTGGAATAACCAGACATATCGCAACCGTGCCACTAGTGGAATGTAAAACGGTCAATTCTGAGTGGTACTACAGCACCATTTGTTTTCCAGCAATTTTTGGTGAAATGAGGATCATTCTTCATTATGGCAATGCGAGTTCTCACACTTCGGCTCAAACAACCGAGTATTTGAAGGCACAAAGTGTTGAATTGATAAGTTATCCGGTGTATAGCACCGATGTAGCACCTAATGATTTTTTTTTGTTCCAACGGTGCAGAACAAATTACGTGATCAACGATTTTCTACTCCCGAAGAAGCGGTTGATGCATTCTAAAAGCATGTTTTGGAGTTAACTCAATCGGAGTGGAAAAAATGCTTCGAAAATTGGTTTAAGCGTATGCAAAAGTGATTTGATATTCATGGAGAATACTTTGAAAAACAATACAGCTATTTTTGCATCCAAACAGTGCGTATTTCCTATTGCAATACTTTTGTAGTGCCATATAATAAAAATTTTTGATGAAAAATTATTCTTAATGATAAAATATCTTATAAAGAAAACTTTCTAAACTCTCATGCTTTAGGATGGAAGTGTGTCAATATAAGACTGAACTGTTTGTATACCTTATAAGCATAATATAAGTCTTTAACCTATATGGCTTTATCTGTTTTTATATGTATTTTTAAGTACTAAAGTTAATAACTGATCATATATTCGATAAAACAAGATAGTTGTTTGTTTTTTATGTTAGCAATAAATCGTAGAAAGTGGTAGACAAGGATTAGGAGATGCCATCTTAACGTATTAACTAAATCACAGAGATTTATATATATGGGTAATAAAATTTAAATACCCCAGCTAATAAATCAAATATCAACTTAAAAGTTTTAAATGCTTTTATATTTTTTATTTTCGTACAACTAATCTATATCAGATTCACGTGTTCCACTCACGTGTAATTAACAATAATGAGACAAAACAATAAAATAAAATGAAATAAAATAGAAAGAAGAAAGCTAAAACTAATCCCACATGAAATTTGTTTATATGCACTTAAAGAATATAAAATTGACTCAGACTCATACTCAAACTCATACTAACAATCATTGACTTGAGTGAATATCAATGAATTGACCAGTTGTTACTTATACTTATTATTGTTGTGTTTTAAACAAATCAAATGCTTTATGACGCATACTATTACTCGTATATTTTATGAATTTCTTGGTTACTATTTTTATAAACAATTTCTGAAGTATTTTAAACTTGTTTGCTTTCATTTTTTTTATTTCGAACTCATTTACATGTTTCAACTGAATTATCAGAGTTGGGAAAATCTAATTCAGTTTTGAAACAAAAAAAAAAAAAAAACTATTTATATTAATCAGAAAACCAGACAAGTTAATTTTTTGTTTTTGTACTTGTTTGTTTGGTGATTCCCGTATGTGTGTGTGGTGATGACATGTTCAAAAACAAAACCAAAACAAAATAAAATGAAGTTTATTTTAAGAATTTTGAACAAAACTAATCAGTTCACAAGGTTGAATCTACGACAGTCTCTATTTCTAAATATACGAGTATTATTATTAATGTTTAAGTAGTAAGCACATTTTGTTTGTATTTTCGTTTGTTTTGGTTTGACTTCTCTCTATTGTGTTTGTTGTAAGTTTTCATTTCATAGACGCGCCACACCCTAATAAATTTTCAGACGACTTTGACTGAGTTCAGCGGCCCGATTTTAATTGTTGTAAATCTACTACTATTACTACTACTACTGTGTTCAAATAAATTGGTTATTTCTTAAACTTGGGCTGATACAAATCACATAGATAGAATTGGTAATTCTAACAACTGGCAATTGACCTAGTGGCGGGTTTTTCTTGTTTTATTACGTTTCGTGTTGGATTTTTTATTATTTAAATATTAAATTTATATTAATTTTATTTATTTGGAATTGAATATCTTTGCTATGCAACCACACATTATTAGCATGTCAATTTTATTAGAATTTGCATTAAACGGAATACCACACAGGTTGAATGGAGGCAATAATAACAGTGATATACTAGAAGATACAAGATACATTTAATGCCGTTACTTTTATATACAAGATTCCCATTTAATTATATTTAATTGTTTTATTTGTGCGAATTTCTATTTTCAAATATGCAATTAAATTAATTTCATCATAATATCTCCCATCATCATTTTTAGTACGAAAATGTGTTTTGCATTTATAATTTTTATAATTTCTTTAGTTGTTTATTGTTTTTGTATTTTTTTTTGTTTTATAATTATTTTATTCTTATTATTATTATTATTATTTTTTTTTTTGTTTGTTTTTTTGGTATTTGAACAATTGTTTTTATCTTTCTATCTTTATCATGATTTTGTCGATTTTGCTGACGTGATGTGACTGATACTCGTATTGTTGTTTCAAATTAATTTGTTTTTGATATCCATAAGAAAAATGTGGTTTTATTCGACTCGAAACTGAATATAAAAAAAAAATATAAAAAAAAAATATAAAAAAAAAATATATAAAATATTGAATGACCCAAAAATGTTCTTCAAGGAAATATAATAAATAAAAAAAAAACGACATTTGAATTCGTTTTATATGTATATTTTTATTTTGATTTTATAAAAAGTTTTATTAAAGTTCATTGTAAATTTGTAAATCCTTCACACTTAATCTTTCTAATCAAATATGTTAAATAATTGTAGATTACAGATCGTATATTGACCCAATCGCGGAGTTCTATCATGTGACATCAAATCCATGAAACAATCTTGTGACTATGTCTATCTCTTGTTTGAAGATGATGTACTCACAATAATACTTACTTACATACAACCTTTTCTGTGCTAATCAGGTCTAAGTAAGTCCCACTCCACTTTCCCCCCGAGAACCCACGCGAGCTGGTCACCATTAAAAACAGAATAGAACTGGGTATTCACCACAGGTCATTTCGGTACAGAACTACTGAAGTTAGTAGACATTAGACATCTGTACGAACGCATTCAGTTGCTTACCATTGAATGTCGTACTCAATTTTTTGGAACCACACACAATAAGAATGAATTCTAATTCATTTGAGAGAGCGTTGCCATAGCAAACGATCGCATTCAAAACGATTAGAACAAGAAGAGTGTGTAAAAGAAGTTAAAGAAACGAAAGGAACAAAAAAACATTCATTGTATTCAGACAACAACAACAATTGCACACAAATTCTTCGAAATTGTTGTTGTGTGTCGGGGTGGAGAGCATTTTATTTTGTGAGAGGAATTTGTGTGCAATTGTTGTATGTGAAATGTAGTCGGGGATGTAAATATGTTGGCATACCAACAAACAATGCAGTACAAAATAACACACATTTTAATTCTGCACCGCTTCGTTTGAATAAGAACATGGAATACTCTCTCAGCTGCATTCAGACATTGGAATTCATTTCAATGAATGTGAATGTCAAATTCATTCATTTGAGCATGAGTACCAAAAATGCCCCTTTGAATGAATTCATACAGATGTCTGCTAGACATGCAATACAACCTTTGTGACTACTTTGAGGTTACAGACCTGACATCATCACCCACATTTTGTACTAAGCATTCACTATAAAATATCGTGTTGAATCGAAATCTTGCAAACGATATTAGAAGCCAGTACAAAAAACATTCTGAGATTTTGAACAACGTCAAGGAAAAAACTGTTCTATTCATTTTGTAACTGACTTATAGGTTATCAATTCGACTATATATACAGGGTTAGGCGATTGAACTGTTACCTATTCAAACGACCATATTTTTTTTGTGTTAAATTATTTTTTATTGATTCAAACTACAAAAATGTGTGGAAATAATAAAAATTTTAGAATCCATTCACTTTAGTTCGATGTGGCCACCTTTTGCCTTGACTATGGCCTTCAAACGGTTAAAAAATGACTTGCATTTGGCCCATTCCCGTACAATGGCTTTCGTCAGCGCATCCATACTGGCATATTTTTTAGTCCTCACCTTGCTCTCCAAAATGGCCCAGATAGAATAGTCCATCGGATGTGTGGACGGAATGAAGTGTGGAACATGGTTTTTTAACCTTATCCATCTGCTGCACTAATGTTGTTGTGTTGCAATTTGATGGAAGAAATTTTAACTTTACATTAAGAGAATAAAAAACAATCAATGGTCATTAAAACTACAATTTTTGTTAATTAATAATCACTTTCCTAACCCAACTTTGATTATACATATTATCGATAAAGGATAATACAATACATAGTCCCAAACACAATTTAAACAGTAAAACAATCAAAATTCTTTTAGTTTATTATTAAAAATATGTGTTGCTATTAAAATTATTTTATAAATTGAACTAATTTTTATCTCTTTTTTTTTAATTTCAGGTAAGCAACTTTTCTTTTTCTAAATAAATTTACTACAATACTCTGGATTGTTTGATGTGTGGGTAAAGTAGAATATTATTTGTGTTTTTAAAATGAAAAATTTGTTTCATTTGTATAATTTATAATTGCTAAACCAATATTTTTTATTATAAGTATTTTTAGAATTGTTTGCGAAGATACAAAAACCTTTTTGCCATGGGATTTTCTATTTGGGGCAAATAGTGTTTTTATCATATTTGTTATGATCAAACAAATTTAATTTTTATTTTGAATGGTTTTAAAAAAATTTGAATTAAATATAGAATTATGATACTTTGACATTGGATAGATTAGATATGAGTTTGATAATTCAACAAATGTGAAAGCAAAGTTCAACAAAATGAAGAAACATATAAAATAAGACTTTTCAATTCTCTCTTAATCTTTAATGAACTCATAATCATTCAATCGGATTCAAAGAGTAGAATGCATGTCAAGATCTATCTGTCATTCAGTCAGCTATTGGTAAAGATGTCAAAATACAAAAATAAACAAAGCCTTATCTCCTTCAAAAATGCATCTGTTTCTTATTAAGACCAATGGAAATTAATGATGTGGATAAGTCAGTGACCTCTATAGTACAACGATAGATGGAAAACTCAACTTGAACTTTTAATATTTTGTTTTCGTTTGCTATCAACAATGGATGAAACATTGAACTTTTAAATACAAAATCAAGTAAATACGATAGAATATTGGACAAATGATTTTCAATCAAAAGAAAGCGAAAAACAACTTTCTCAAAAAGTGAATGAACGTATTGATGAAAACCTTCAGATATGTGAGACACTTTCATAATCCTATATACATATATGTATGTATAATGTGTGACATTCTCTGTGGGTTTGTGAGATAACGTCAATAGGCAAAATATATCCCATCAAATGGTATGCGATGTGAGATGAAATTGAGGCGCCTGTTGTCGCCACTTCACAAAAAAAACCAACAAAAAATTCATTCTATATTTGTATAGTAGAGCAAAATTATACAAAACAATTTCGTACACTTAACGACGCGTGAAACAAGTGCAAAGAAATAAACCGCGAATACCGCCCAACATGCGGAAGATACTCATTTCATGCAGTTTAGATTTCTTTTGTTTGTCTCCGTTCGATACTCAATCAAGCGAGTTGTGAATGTGAAATGATGCTGTTAAGTGTTTGTGACGTCATTGTGGGCTGCAAATACTTTCAGAGATGTCAACACTCAATGTATTTATGTACATTTCATCGATGATGATGATGATAATGATGTTGTTGTTGCTTTTGTAAATTTGCATTTGTTTGTAAAACGTGTACCCACATTTATTTTTCTCCTTAAGAATCAATAAATCGGAAAATGAACCTCAACCTCATGTACAATATTATTATGTGTATATGCCATGAGTATATATATATATCTAGACACATAATATAATGCATAAGCAAGATATTCATAATTTAACGTTAATTGTTTTGACTCTCTGCACATTGCGTTTTATTATTTGCTGCGCAATAGTTTTTGCTGCTGCTGCTATTTCTGTTGGTTGTTAACTAAAACAAGACACGACTTGACATAACCACACAAAACTACTTACTTACTAAATACAATACCATATCTTCCGACTTATTATGGCGCATGTATCACTTAGCTAGAGTTTTATTTTTGTATCTCAAGCCGTTGTCACTTGCTAACTGCCTGCCTGCCTGTCAAAGATACATATTCACTGTGGCAAAAGAGCATAAATTATTATATTGTATTGTATATAAATAAATATAAACTGTATTCAGTTGAGTTGAGTATGTATCGGTATCGGTAAGCAAGATACATTTTGTTCGGAACTAGTTAAAGTGAGATTTCTTTGCTTATATATTTCCTTTTTTATTTAATCAATTGCTTCGACCTTCGACAATGACGCTTTACTCGGAGACACACATATGTACGTGTATATGCAGATACTAGAGGCAATGATCAAAAGACACCAGAAATGTCCATAAAAACGTAGTTAATACTCACTGGGAGGGACAAACACACACACACACACACACACACACATGTGTGTATATTTAAACAGTTCTAGATACATGTATCTGTCATTGTCATGATTGTTTCAAATTTGTTGAGTCGCAAAAATATATATTGAGAAATGAATGAGTTTGTGCTAATGCCTGAGGCACGCACTTTGTTTTGTATTTCTTTGTTTGACAATTCATTTGGGATTATTTTGTAGTAGTATTCGTTAAATTGTTTGGGTATTTTGAACATTTTGTATGTTTTTGAAGCCTTTGGCCATAAAAAAAGGTTTATTACAATAAAAATAAATATTAATTAAAAAAATATAATTTTATTAACATTAAATTTTGCTAAATGAGAAAATCGCGTGTTTTACAACACAAAAAATTCATTAAAAATTTAAAAAGGCAAGTTGATGGGACTTGATAGAAGATAATAGTAAGAGGAATGATACAATTTATGATTTACAGAATTTATTTTTAATTTGTCACATTTTTTGGTGTTCTTTTTCGGAAAAATCCATAAATGTTGAAAGGTGAAATTGAATAAAATAAAAAATCAAAGCATAGAAAGAAATGTTCTTATTGATCAACAAGTGAGTGGGCGTCTACACTCTTATTGTAAGGCCTATCAGTTGACAAATCTAGTGTTTGATTGGTCATATTATAGCAGAATAAAGTGTACACAAAAAAAAAAAAAAAAAAAAAATACACTTATACTCTAAATATTAGAGTTTTTCTCCTGTAAGGTCACTGCGTTTGATGCGCTTGAGCCTTCATATCAGCCTATCGACTTCAACCAAAGTGGAAGCCTCTTCGTTGATATGATTTCTGATGATGTCTTTATTGGCTATTGCAATTTTTTGTATCTCTGCGTTGACGGATTTCACACTTAGATCGCGCTCAATGTCAGCATTTCTGCAATACCAATTGGCATTGACAATACCTCTAAGTATTTTTTTTTTGGTATTGTTGAATTTGGATTCAGGAGCTTTGGGTGGCACACCATATGGACCATAGTTGTGCTCCATAACTCCATACTGGTTTTAAGATTTGATTATATATTAACAATTTGTTTTGTATGGTTAATACTGATTGGCTACCCATGATCCATCTCATACTTTTTTTTTTAATGTCAAGCTCATCCCTTGTTATCTTGGTTAAGTTTTATGCGCCATTTGTCCGCCCAATTAAAAACATTATTTTATGCTGTCTGTAGCTTTTCTGCTGATTCGCTTTCAGTGTCACCAACAGCAAGCTGCGCGGTGTCATCTGCGAAAGTGGCTGTGACGCAATTTGGGCCAGAGGGTAAGTCATGCGTGAATAGTATGTATTGTAACGGCCCAAGAACACTGTCTTGTGGTACTCCTGGCTATATTTCTCAAAGCCTTGAGTGCGATCCATCTTGCTTAATGCGAAAATAAGGATTTGATAGGTACAATTGCAAAATTTCGCAATATTGTTTGGGCAGTAGCACTTTGAGTTTCTTAAGCACACTCCAGTATGACAAACTTTGTCAAATGCCTTTGCAACGTCAAGAAATACAGCTAAGCAAACTTCTCTTTTGTTCAAATGTTTTATTCTATCACATGCGTGATTCTATGTACTTGGTCAATTTTTGAATATTTATGTCGAAATCCGAACTGATGATTTGGGATCCATTTATTTCATTCTATTATTGTGTTAAGGCGTCTGGTAGGGAGCTTTTTAAATAACTTTAAAACTGTAGGTATAAATCATATGGGTTGTATGTTACTTTTATACATCATATAATTTTATGGGATCCCCTGTGTTTGCTTCCTAAATTTTAAAAACAAAGCTTATCTATTGTATTTCCTTTTTTGTGTAGGCCAACAGAAATATTATTCTGAGTTAATAACCTTTAGAACTTTTTTACTGCTTAATTTGATAAGATTATATCAGGCTTTATTGAGGTTTTCAATTATAAATCACCAAGCAACAATTAGCACCATGGAAAATTTAAGAATGTGCTACAAAAAATCATAGAATAATTCTATAAACAAATTAATCCACAACAAGTGTTAAGTATATTTGTATGCAAGTGTAAAATATTTATGAAAATTATGCCTTTATATGTATATCTAATTACTTCCTCTTAAATTATAAATATAAACAAAAATCTGTGACTTGACCAAATGCCTTGAATTTTTTTATTTTTTGTGCTATTTATCAATGACAAAAACATTCCATTCATATGAAATTGTGCTTTATAACAAAAATAGTAAATATTCTAAGTATGCCAAAGAGATCAGAACTAGTCAGTACCATCAAGTTAAGATGAACAAATCGGATGATCAAGGGGATGTTATAGTATTATTGTATATGTATATTAAAAGTGACACGCGGCTAGTAGGCCTGAAGGTGAACATGGCCAAGACAAAACTGATGCGGATGGAGACCCCGGTAACAGAACCCTTGACTTTTCATATGGATGGGGTAACCGGCTCAATTGACGACGTTGACCAGTTCACCTACCTGGGTGGCGTGATCACAAAGGACGGAGGAGCAGACGTTGATGTCGATGCGCGCATTTGCAAGGCTCGTGCAGCATTTTTCAAGCTCAAAAAGATATGGGACTCAAATGTTTTATCTCGCAATACCAAACTGAAAATTTTCAATACAAGTATTAAGCCAGTCCTCCTGTTTGGCTCCGAAACCTGGAAGGTGACTGAGGTGATCTGTAATAAATTGCAGACTTTTATAAACAAATGCCTACGCATTATCTGTCGCTTTTTCTGGCCAAATACAATATCAAATGAAGACCTACTCACCCTTACCCGCAGCGCTCCCATAAACTTGGAAATTAGAAAAAGAAAATGGGGCTGGATCGGTCACACACTGCGGAAGGAAAATGACTTGGCGAAAACGGCGTTTGAATGGAACCCGCAAGGGAAAAGGAGTCGTGGTCGCCCGAGGATGACATGGATCAGAACGGTGCGCAGTGAGAGCGAAAAATTCGGTTCCTGGAATCAGATCAAAAACTATGCACAAGACAGAAGTCGCTGGAGGAGTCTAGTTTCCGCCCTATGCACTAACTAAAGTGCGGCACTATATTATAAATTTAATTGTAATGTAGTGTCAAGGAATGTATATATATATATTAAAAGTTAATTCTTATATTAAAGGTCAACTAAAATAACAAAGATTTGATTGTCATCATGATTACCTGGCATCAACGTCATTGTCGTCACTATTTTACTATTTATCATCAGGAACAATATTCATACGAGTATGTTTAAGGGGCCAATGCAAGCAATGCTAATGACGCTATCTGTATGTGAATGAATCAATCGGCACCCTCCTCAATTCTTTGCCTTTTCATTTCGATTTGGTTTCATTTCAATTTCTATTAATAATAAATTTCAATCAATCGAAATCAATTAAAAATCTGTTGGGTGGTTGTTTCATTTGTTTGTTGTATGCAAAAGAATTGTAATGAATTGTAGAGAGAACAAACTACATATGTATAGAGAAAAGCAGAGATACAAATGTATTCAATACACACCTTTAATATGTCAGTTTTTTCACACCCTCTCGCTATGTCCATCTGTCTGTCTGTCTGTTTATGTTTGTTTGTATCTTTTACTCACTTTGTTTTCTTCTTCTTCTTACACTATCCTAAATATATTTATGCAAATTTTCGTTTGTTTTTTTTTTGTCTTCTTTGCAAGAGTTTAATTTTAAAAATCATCACACGATTTTTTTTTTTGTATTGGTTTTATTCTAAAAATAGTATGAGAAATGTTTTTTTGTATGTGATTTTATTTTAATAGTATATTTTTGTCTCTTACATTTGTATTTTTATTAGTTTTTAAAATGAAATTAAATTGAATGGTCAAATATTTAATAAAAAATCAAAATATAACACAGTATTGTTTTTGTATGATTTGTACTATTTCTAAAGTTAAGTAATGCATTTTTTTGCAAACCAAAAATTGTCTATAAAATTCTTATTTTATATATTCATTAATTCATTTATCTTTCTAACTATCTACGACCAACATATATACAAATATATTTATTTTTAGGATTTCCACACGTAAATATTTTTTTAGTTGATATTTTGATGACGGAAATAGAAGAAAAAAGTAGGTACTCATAAATTTTAATAAAATGTCAAGTTGCCTGTGCTCCTCTTTCTACTATTCAACTCTTTTTATAGTATGAAAATTTGCAATTTTAATTTTCTCTACTACTTAGAATGTAGTTTTATTATTCTATTTGTTATTTTCCTTTAGTTTATTTTAGGAGTCATTTTTTGTATTTTTCTATGTTGTTTTTTTTTTTTTTTTGTTAGCCAATGATGATGACAAAAAACTTATTTGCGTCACTAAGTGTCAAGTTAGATAATATTCTTCTTTATGTTGAACAAAATAATAGAGAGATATATTTTTGCTTTTTAATTTTTTATAAAATACTAGAAACAGGTGAAAAAAAATCGATTTTTTATATTATCTAATAGCCAAGTGACAGGGAAAAATATTCTATGGGTTCATAGTACAATATAATGTATGATGTACTCGTAATTGTTTGATATACTTATTTAACTTGTATCTATATTTGCATAATAACTTGGGTAGTTTGAACAATTTTTAATACATATGTGCTTTTGTTAGGTCAAATCTTCAGTTACAATAGAGGTTAGGATATTATTTATACCATCATATAGATCAATTATTTTATAAAGTAAATGATATTGCAGAGCTCCTGGTAATTGAATCAATGTAAACTTTAATTGTCTTAGTCATATGTAGTTTCTCATAAATAAAATACTATTCTCATATAAATAGGATGCTTTATGAGCATAATTCGTTACCAGATACACTCGTTAATGGAAATGAATTTCTGCATATAAATTGATTTAAAATAGGATAATGCGAATGAAGTACACTCAAATATTTTGTTTTGGACTTTTATTCAACGAAAATTTTAAATATACTTACATATTTTTAAGGAATTTGAATCTTCTTGATCATTTCTTTTAGCAAAGAATGATACAATCTGGAATAAAGAAATCAAATGAATCAATGTTTCAACATCACCGTGTTCATTGCAATGATATTCTAGTCACTCCCTTGTGCACAAGTATGTAATATTGTCCTTATTCTTGAACATGTTGCAAATCATTAACGTAGGTTGTGATTGAATGTACGTGCTAGATCAGTCGCGCCTATCTTGTCTTTTTCTGTTCAATGATGTCTTGCTTTATTTCTATACTCTTATGTATTTGTTCTTTTACGGTTGCATTCTTTTCTTTGGAGGCGTCCTTGCAAGTGTACTTATATGTTTTAAAATGTATGTAGTATGTATGAAAATGTGTGTATACAACTATCCCTGCAGTATGAATCACAAGTCCAAAACTTGTGCGTAACTAGTTCCTTTCAAACCAATACTAGTTCCTTTGGAACCACTACTAGTTCAACAATCTCCTTGCACATGTTTTCAACTGGTGAAATTAACATGGCGATGTCATTGGAAGGGCTCAATTGCCACCGATTGCATTACTGTTCACCGTTCACTGCCACCGCCAGCATTACCGTTCTACAGTTGTGCATCATTCTTCACCATCGCCTGCATTTCCTACTACTATTGAATTCACTAACCACCAGAAATGCGAAAAGGGGCTGCTGACTTACTATGGAAACTCGCACTCACTAGTTCGCGTCTGCCTGACCTGCGACTAGTGAATTTACTAGCCAGGTAATAGGAAAAGGAGCTAGTGAATTACTATTGAAACGGGGACTATTGCCACCAAGCATAGTGCAAGGATGCTACAGAAGCGAGAGCTTAACACAGACTGACAAATCTTTTTATCTTAAATTCTGGATTTCACCATTTATGTGAACTTGTTATGCGAAACAAGGGTCCAATGTATTTAATCCAATAATCTCTTTGTTCGACTACTACAAATTAATACAATATTAATTATTCAGTAATTATACACTAACCAACTTAATATTGATCAATAAGACTGTCTTCATTCGTTAAGACTGTTAATTTTTTGGAATGAAAACATTTGTTGTTTCTAAATAAACTTCATACACCAGGGACATCCTAATTGGATTGCATTTAAGGAATCTATTAAAGATTACTCAATTTTCTAATGCAAAATAAAGATTATTTAACAAATTTTTGAACCCAAGAATGTCAATAAATAAAAAAAAAAAAAAAAAATCCAAGAAAAGAAAAACACGCAATTTGCTAACGTTTGACATTCAAAAAGTATTCCCCACTAAGCCATAAGATCAATCTAAGTATAAAAAAGAAAAGAAAACAAACAAAAATGTATATGTGTGGAGAAAGCATAACATATCTCTATATACAACAAGTATATACAATGAAAGAAGTATATGCGATGACATGTCACGTGAAAAAACAAAAACGTCTAGATCTAAATTTAGTTTCACATATTCTTTCTTTTTTTTGTCCCGGCATTGAAGACTTTTCTTAATGCCCAATTAAGAGATTATGTTAATTTTTATATTTATTTATAAAGACTGACAATTGACATAATTGTTTGATATGATATCATTGAATGATTCTTTAAAGTATTAACATATGATATTATAATATTGTATATCCAATGTCTTCTAATTTCAAGGCGCTAAAAAACTTGAAGAAGCAAAATGATATTCAGCATGAAGGGTATAAAAACGTAAACGTAAACATTTGCCAGTCTTATGATCATGAGTTCAAAATACGTATGAGATGTTCTCTCTTTCATGTGTATATCGGTGCACATATGTATATATTGTATCTATCCATATCCATATCTATAGACATACACAATACTACAATAAGTAAGAGGTACATACATATATGTGTATGTTTGCATTTGTGTTTTCATAAAGCTTTTTCTTGGCAACATTAAAAAAAAGTGGTCGTAAAAAAAAAAAAAAAAAAAAAAAAAATCAAAAATCGAATAAAATAAATTAAAATAATGAAGGCGAAAATATTATAGTAAACTTCAAATTTGTGACATGCGGCAGCAAATGATGTGGGAAAATAATTTTTGCACTTTTACAAAAGTATACCCTATACCCCAGACACAAAGGGTATATGAATTGGTAACATATCATATAAGAAATGATCAACTAAGTGAGACAAAAAGATATACTTAGTAGGCACGTTTTTCTGAACATGAGACCGAATATTAGGGATAGTTTTGATACAATGACAATGAGTTAAAATATTGTAACAATTATTTCATTAATGCTTCTATGTAGTACGTCCAAAAGGCGGGGCTTTTTTAACCTTCTCGGGCAGTCATTTCTTGTAAGAGCAGAAGCTAATTCGGAACGTCATTGTATCGACTTGTATGACGGTTAATTTTTTTATTGTATGATAATACAACTATGGTCTTACACAGCGTAACCTTGGCAGACAGATTCAAAGTATGATCCACCTTAGTTTGTCTAGCTTGTTTCTGCAAGTAGCTGCAATCATAGTCACATGCTTAGACCACATATGATCATTTCTACGTTTAATTCTTCTCAGCATTTGTATTACTAAATGATTTCCATTATTTGAACTTAACAAAAGATTGAGTGTGTATGCACAGGGTATTCGCTAGTCGTGGTTATCCGACTATAACATTTTCACTTGATTATTTATGTTTATTTTCATGTTGATGCCAAAATCGAATGCCAACAGACGCTGACGTTTTATAAATTTTGAATATGTTGACAGTTGCATTTTTATTTTACTTAAATTTTGATTTATTTTATATTTTTTTTTAAATAAATAATATCAATTTTTTTCTTTCCTTATTTTATTGAGCAACACGAGCGCTAAGTGATTGCGCAAAAAATAAAGAAAAAAGAAAATTATAATAATAATAAACCATTAAATGAAATATGATGAGAATGAAAGGCGGACGACCTGACCTGACTTTTTCAAAATAATAAAACAAAATAATAAAAGCATATTATGACCAAAGCGCGTGCGAATTTTCTCAAATATTTTATATTTTGCTAATTAAAAAAAAAATATAAAATTTATATTGCACATATGCAAAAGTGTGATGTACGTTAATCTCTCATGCTGCTGCCATTTACATACATCAGATATTCCATGTGACATGATCATCATTATTTGTTAAGTAATCTATTGTGTAGTATTTAGTATTATATCAACATTCATCTATCTCAATTCTTTGGAGAGGCCTTTGTTACTAAGAGTTTACTCAATCAACGACATTTCCATTTGAATAAATTTTCACACTTAATCTTAATCTTTGTAGTATTGCGAATTCAATTGAATAATTGAAAGAAAAATCACTTAAACCTGTTAGACCCGGTTTGTTCCTATTTACAATACATTTAACAGGCTGCTTTCTTAGTCACTCAATCTTACATTCACGTGATTGTGTTTTTTTTATTGTGATTTACATGATAAGAGAATTAAATTGGTGACATATCACATGCAATTTTAATTTACACATTTTAGATTTAGTTTAGACTGGAAATTCATGGGATTTATGACTATAGTTACAGTCTTTCTAATGAAAATATAAAGTAAACGAGACTTTTTTAAAAGCAACACAAATTTTCTTGTTTTTTTCAAAAATCATCTTTTTATTCTAAATAGTCTCCTTGTGCATTGATACAACGTTTTGCACGATCAATTAGCATGTCGAATAAGTTTTTAAGCCGTTCTGTAGGAATCGCGGACAACGCCTTTTGTATAGTCTTAATATAGGCAGGGCGCCGTGCCAAATGTAGTTGTCCGAAGAGGTAGAAGTCGCAGGGTGCCAAATCAGGAGAATACGGTGAGCGGTTGGCGGTTAAAAAGTGATTTTTGGTCAAAAAATTAGTGATAAGTGTCGAACGATGAGTCGGCGCATTATCATGCAAAAGGGGCCAGCTGCCATTTTCACGGTATTGTGGCCGCGACAACAAACACATTAATACACCAAAATAATACCGCTCATCGTTTGATCTTGTGGCACGAACTCCTTGTGGATTATTCCCTTGGAATCGTAGAAATTCACCCACAATTTCAATGTGTAATCATGAAACTTTTCTGACCGGTATGTTCATCGTCCTTGATGTCCTTACGACCTTCTTTGAATCGTTTAAACCCCTCATAGACTCTGGCATGGGATAAACAATTGTCACAATACACTTGTTTCATTAATTCAAACGTCTCAGTAAAAGATTTTCTAAGTTTAAAACAAAACTTAATATTCGCTCTTTGTTCGAAGCTCATTTTTCGACCGATGATATAAACACACTGTCACTTATAAAGCAATAATTCGGCTTCAAATTGTCCATTGGTCATGAAATTTTAACAGAACTTCAGTGAAGGATGTAAGTACCTTCTCCCGTTAAAAGATAGCCTCACTAGAAATAGAGAATTTGAAAAAGTCTCGTTTACTTTGCGATAGACCTTGTATAATTCACAATATATTAACTTTGTCAGCAAAATCTGCATAGTGATATTGTATGTAAGTATCGTTAAAAGAAATTTCTTGATTTTTCCATTCCATTCCATTTAAGTTCTATAGCAAAATATGGTTTCTCTACTTTTCTTTAAGTAATTTTCCATAGATGCCACATCTCTCATATTACGAACTCAAGAAAACTACAATAATAAACATAACAAAAAAGAATAACAATAATGATATTATAGTGTAGTAGTAGTAATAATATTATTGTGAAATCGGTTTATTCCATTTGGCAGTCGTTCGCTTGCATTTACTTGTTAAAACTTCATTATAATTGCGTTGTTTTGAATGGAATATTCCACTCGCAGAATAAGAAACCATTTGTAGAAAACCAAATCCATAGGTGTCTGTCTATATATGTATGTATCTAAAACTTAGTACAAGAAAAAGTAAATAAATACAATACTAATTTAACATCATACCATATATGATATTCTCATATCACACTCAAAAGTTGATTTCTTATTTACTTTTCGGATGTTTGTGTTAATGAAAAGATAAAAAAGAAGATTTAGTACAAGTGAGCGAGTACTTAGTGAATAGTAAAATGGAGATCAAGATGGAAATTTCATTTAAAGTAGCAGTAAAGTGTTAAAAATGTCTAGACGCGAGCTCCGCACATAAATTATTGATAACTTTAAGGTCAACTTTTATTTTTTATTTTGTATAATTTAAATGAAATTAAGGAATTTCTTATTTTTTATTTTTTTACTCGGAATTATTTACTTATTGTTTTTTTTTTTTTTGTTGCGAAAATTCTTTAAACATTGCCTTTGTTCCATGGAATCATTATGTTTAGGTCAAACATTGCGTATACTGAATATATCTTTAAATTGTTTTTAACATGGATATAGTATATATTACATCGGCTAATAAGTTCCCGGTCTAACACACAGATGGTGCCACAAATACATAATTAATATTTTGTAGTAAGTACTTACCTTACAAAGGTGGCATGACAATTTGGCAATTCCTTAAAAAGCTACAGATGTTTTAGTGAAGCAACTTTTCTTATTTTCAAAACAATGGATAAAAAATAAATTCATGTGTTGATTAAACATTTTCGATGGGGAAAAAAACACCATTGAAACGAAAGCATGGCTTGATAAGTGTTATCCCGACTCTGCATCAGGAAAATCGACCATTATTGACTAGTTTGCTAAATTAAGGAGGCGGTTATTCCGGAAGATATCAAAAAAGTCTATATAATCATTTTGGCAAACCATAAAGCTGAATGAGAGATATCCAGGGAACAACGTGTAGGCTTTATTTGTCTATAAGAAAGCTGTTTTCGAAGTGAGTGCCGCCTGTGTTAACAGTTGATCAACAACTTGTTGAAAGCCATGAACTTCAATTGGTACAAAGTGGACTATATGAAATTTTACAACTCACTCACTCAACTGAAGGTGAAGGTTTTAAAAACATGGCTATCAAGGATATTCAAGAGTTCTTTGCAAATAAACAATTGCTGATTAAAATTGTTGTGAAGCTAATCTAGTCCACGTCCGTTCAATGTTGATTTTTTAAGCTCATTTTAAGATAAATTTAATGGATAATTTCTTTCAGCCACTCAATACATCATTAGAAATAGAGTCGCTTATGTTCAAAATCCATCGTAAAGAACCTTCGATATAGTCATTATTCAAATAATATACAATATTGTACCCTGATCCATCGGATACAGTAATGATGTTGTGTGATGTTGGAATATGGTGGAACCAACCAACCATTGTGTGTCACCGTTTCAGTCAGAGGTGTATTCATCTGTAGCCTTGTAACTAATTTCAACCATTACGATTACAACTAAGATACTTAAGATTTTATTGAGTAAATACTTAAAGTGAAAGTTTTACAAAAACAAATTTGTGTGCATATACGCATCTGTATTAAGATAAACATGGATTATGAATGATAGTGTGACTTCTGCTTTTTTCACTAGGTTCAAGTAGGCCTAGGGCAAGATTATTTTAGTGATCATCAAATTATTTTAAGTGTTTACGATTAAATGTGCATGTACATTGGAGTGAGACAGATTATATAAATGGGAACTTACTGAACCAATTATATTTTACATATTATTATAGTTATCTTGATTCTATGCCTTACCCTTAATCTGAAACATACTAAAATGAGAAATGACTAATAAATTTAGAAAATAATATTTTTTTTTAAATAAACAATAAATTTTTATTTGTCTATAAAGGAATATTTCAAAGTGACGTAACATTAAATTGGCAAAACACCTTCTCACATAATGTGAAAGGTGTTTGTGCACATGTATTTTTGTTTAAATGATTTCCTTTTTAAATATTTTATTTTCATCTATTGAGTTGCGCTTGTTTGAAGTGTTTTTGTGTTTGTTGTGCGAGTGTGGGCGAAAGGTTTTTTTTTTCTTTAGATCAGGAAGTATTAATGAATTACCATAGGAAAGCTCATACAGAGCCTATCGCAATGTTCAATCATAGACCATTCAGAGTTTCAGTGGGAAAAAGTCTTTTCCATGCTAATAAAATTTGATTTTACTTTATTTGTTTTATTTATTTATTATTATTTGCAATAAATTATGATTACATAATTGGGTTTTTTATTTTGTTTTGTGTAATTAAATTTTCCTAAATGCGTTTTTAATATTTTCTCATTTGCTTCTTATATCAGTTAGTATTTGAAAATAATAAAAAATTAAAACAAATAAAATGATAAAAAAAAGTATACGAATATTTATTATTTTCGTGCTTTTGTCATTGTCTGTTAGT
Organism: Amiota communis; assembly: GCA_037043315.1. Lineage (NCBI taxonomy): Eukaryota > Metazoa > Arthropoda > Insecta > Diptera > Drosophilidae > Amiota > Amiota communis. The sequence continues at coordinate 787,065 of JBAMAV010000934.1, forward strand.
TTGTTTGTCTGTCATTTGTTTTTAAACCTTGAAGCTATTTAAAGTTGCAGAGTAAAGCTCATTTACCTATGCCGGACGAATTGATTGAACAAAAAGTTGTTATGACATGAAAGTGAATGAAATGAATAAGGAAATTGTTATTTGAGTTACAAGTATTAGTAAGGTAGTTAAGGAAAATAATAAAATATTATTTGTTTATTACTAATTTATTTTATTGAAATACATAAAATTTACTTTTCTTTTTGGTTTTAAAATATCTAAAGCATATAAAATTGCATGGAATTTAATTGATTACTACTCATGATGGCAGAGCATCCAAGATATTTATGGGATATATGTACATAGCTGTAGGAATATTTGTTCCTGGATTGCCACAACAGTATAGATAACAAAATTTTAACAAAGTAGAAAACTGACTACAAGTAGTGCAAATGGAACGGGCATAATTAAGGATAACTCAAAAACTGCTGATCAGATCTTGATTGAATTTATATGGGACCACATAACAAGCACCACCTGTGAAATAAAAAAAGAAGCATCAAAATTGGTTCACCTAGAAAAAAGTTCTGTGGTAACAAACATACAACTACTGGTCAGTTCTTAGTCAAATTTATATGGGACCACATGACAAGCACCAGCTGTGAAATAAAAAAAGAATCGTCAAAATCGGTTCACTTAGAAAAAAGTTCTGAGGTAGCAGACATAAAAAAAATATACAGTCGAATTGACAACCTCCTCCTTTTTTTTTTAAAATCGGTTAAAAATTGAAAAAAAAAAAAATGCGAGAAGTTTTCTTTTTTCTAAACAGTAGAGAAAATACTTGGAGTAAACGTAAAGTATAATCGCAGTGAATGCTTACAGAGTAATGGTGCTAGGGATAAAATATATAAAGCCTAGATTAACTTTATATAAATATTTGAATAAGGCAAAGTACCAAACATTATGATAATTTAATTAAATTGCGAAATATGACGAAATCTTTCAATACTTTGTGGTTTTAACGAATATCTTGAAATAGAGTACTTTTTAATTGATCTTTCAAGATACTTACATATATGGTAAATACCAAGGACAGTTGTCAAGTATTGTATTGTAGAGTCTGATTTTGATTGTATTTTTCCTTATTTAGAATTAACCATGAGATTATTTATTAATCCGATTAACACTTTTGTTCATCTTTTTAAAAACTTAAGTAATCTAAAATAAAAAGATAAATATATGAAAGATAAAAGTTGGTAGAAGCAATCTTCTTGTATTTGTTTCAATCAAAATCCTTTGAAAAATTTATCTATTTCACCTTTACCATTTAGTTCAATGCCCTTTCAAACATCAAGTTCATCACTTGTTTGTTATCTTTAATTAAATTAATATAACAAGCGGAAGACAGCCAGCCAGCCCCTCTTTTTTAATGATTTACAAATACTTACACATACATAAACATATGTATGTAAGTTTGTATCTATGACTATTCCATTGATATAAAAATGTTATGAAATTCAGTCAGAGATGATCATTGTCAAATTCTGTTTACATAAATGAAAAACTATTGTAAATGAAAAGAGAATTTCATCACACAAAGAAAACATTACAATTTTATGACTTTAAGAGTATTTTTCCAACTGTAAGATTAGTTTTTTTTACGATAAAGATTAAATCTACTTAGATAAATGCAGTGAACTGCATTAGACAACTGTCTCAATATTGCCTTGTTGTAATCTGTAAATGTTATTTATCAATGACACAAAAATCCAAACATCACAAGGAGATTCCCCGCGTCGTTTTGTGATCAAGAAATACCTTCGAGTAAATAGAACGGAAAACCCCTACTGAGGGCGTATAACTGTTGTCAATGGGTGATAAGCAAAAAGGCAGAAGAAGACGATCGGAACTTATCATGTCTAATAAACTGTAGATTAACAAATCAAAATGCTAATACTAAAAACAAATAATACAAAGTTAAGTTAGTTTGTCTTAGTCGTCGTGCGCATTCAATGCTCTCGTGGGCTTAATAGAAACACTAAAGTGAGAGTGACGTGTGACGAACGAACGAACAAATGAATGAATAACTGAGTGAGTGATCTACAATGAGAGGAAGTTGTTGGCTTAACTGTGAAATAAAATGATGAAAAAAATAAAAGAAAAACACAAAAATAAAAACTGAAAGAAATAAAGATAGTACCTAAACCACCACACACCACAGCAATGCCAACAGTAACAACGACACCATATAAGAAAACTCTTATCATTCAAATTCATAACACTACCAAACAAAATGAATATACGTAATTTGTTGTTGTTTGATCGTCAGTTTGAGTGTGTGCTCTCACTTTGTGTACTCTTGCGGCAGTTGATTTAATACATGCATATGTGCGTGCTTACATTTTCGCTCTCTCTCTCTCTCTCCCTCTTCTGTAAGTTAATGTACCTGCTGCAATTGAACTCAAGCTCACTCACTTCCATACACTTTGCTTTACGCCTGCCTGCCTTACCGCGCCTATAATTTTTATTCACATTGCAACCCATTTTAAATTAAGTTCACGCTCACCGGCCCCCTCGCAAATGCTATTAAGTTTATTTTTGCTTCTTCAATAAATGTACGCATATATGTGTGTGTGTGCGATTGCTGCACTGATTGCTCCCACACACATGCACGCGCATGCTCATGCATATACACGTCTGTGTGCACTGTACACCTCTCAATCATCATCATTTCACTTACTCATTTGCGGCTGACTCGTTTTTTTTCTCTCTCGCTCATTCCATCTCTGTAGTCGTTCATTGTAGCCTACGACGCTCGCTTCGTGCATTGGCTTTGCTTGTTCGTTCGATGTTGTTGTTACCGAGTTGTTGCCTCGTACTTTGCCTATAAAAGCGACGCCATTGTGTGAGCTGATTTCAGTCATTTGAGTTGAATCGTCGTGTATGCCACTTTGAGGCCCTTCAAAAAGCTTTCTTATTACAAAAGTAAAGAAGTTAAGCAAAATAAAAAGCCACAAGTGATATCGCAGCATAGCAAAAGCTGATCAAGAAATATTATAAAAAAAAAGTCAATTTTCAATACAAAAAGCAAATAATATAAAATAACAAAAAGAAAAAAGTCGTTAACAACTGTACCCAAAAATTTAAAATAACATTCAGTGTTTCGAAATTTTTTTTCCCATTGACAACAAGAAGAATTCAAAGAAAAATAAAAAAAAAGAAATACATCAACTTTTTGTGCTTTGAACAAATTAGTGATATTTAATATAAAAAAAAAATAAAACTTGTGTTTGTTAATTTTAATTAGCAAAAAACAATAAAACAAAACTCTGTCTGTAACCATAACTGGGATTAATTAACAACATTTTACATAACTGTAAGTATTTGTTTGATTTTTTACGGAAATTATTATTATTATAAGAAAAAACAATCACAATCAAATAATGATTAATTTCGATTTCAAATAAAAAATCATCAAAAAAACTAAAACAATCATAGTTTAATTGTGCAACTTATAAGGCAATCTAACAATTTATGTAGCAACAAAGTAACAACAAAAACATAAACCAAAAAAAAACACATGAAAAATAATAACAATAACAATAAAGACAAAATACAAAGGCCAACAAGTTTTAATTCAATTCGATATGATTTTAAAGTTGTATAAAAGTTCAAGTTTATTTGAAAAAAAAAAAAAAAATTGTAAAACAAAAAAAAATTGTAAAACAAAAAAAAATCAAATGCGCATTTCATAAAATAATGTAAAATATACAATTTTATAAATTTTTTAAATTAAAATCACAATATTTCTATTTTTTGTTCTAAGTATTATAAATTAAAATCTCATCAGGCATTCACATTTTTTTTAAATAAAAAACTAAAATAATAATCATATATAATGGCGCCCAATTATTTTGTAACAATCATATGTACCATTATTATTATTATTATCATGTGTTTACATGCTATTATTATTATCTAATTCACCCATCTTCCCTCCTGGCTCCATGCTGTCAAGTCTACAATAGTTTTTATCATTTGGTTTAAATAGAATTTTAGTTGATGTTTTATTTGTCATGACTAAGATACTAGTGTGACATCAGGAAATTAGTTTGCAAAAAACCTATACCAATAAGAATGAGTAAAGTATGTTTATCATACATACTCCTCAAGATACATTTTATTATCTAAGGTCATTGTTTCATCAACACTCATCAACAGATTAGCGAGATGCATACAAAATACTAACCTTAACTCTTATTTATCTCTCTAATCAAGATATACTCGTATCAATGTAGATTCTTTTATAGAACACATTATTCTAATAAGAATAAACTTAATTAATAAGATTAAGAGTTGAAATGAGAAAATATGAAATTCCTATAGAGATTTATTTGATCTATTTTCACTTTGTTTCATTTTTAAATCATCCTTTTTGTTTTTATCATCACAAAATGTTTTGTTTGATGGAAGAATTTAATAATAGAAAATACAAAAAATAAAAAAACCGCACACAATTAAGGTCAATTTAATTTGAATAAATACTAAGCAGACTCTATATCATAATTTTGCAATATAAAAATTAAAAAAAAAAAAAAAAAAAAAAGCGCAGCGCCCACTTTTGCCGCCACATTACCATTACTAGAAAAACCAACGCAAACTAGCATTGCCTTAACTTATTTATAGCATGCGAGAGAATTTGTTGGTTGATTGGTTTTTTCTCTTTTTACTACACTTACTGAGTTTAATGCATTTTTTTTTGTTTTTGACATACTTTTTTATGATTTCATTTTTAAATGCATTATGACGACGCCCACAAATACATAGACACACACATACCAGAAGAATATAAAAATGTCATAATTTATAAATAGCCACTTTTTGTCTTCTTATACTCTGTAAGTAGCATGAGAGAAAAATGTCTAAAAAAAGGGCAGTTAATGAACTGGCAGACACAAGTTATCTTAACTAAATTGACTTTTGTCATAGTTTACCATTTTATTTTATATTTTAGTGGGTGTAGTTTTTGTTAAACAATAATGATGATTTGGTATAATTTGCTTACTTATAAGAATCTAAATTTTGTCTAATTATGTACAAACATTTGTGATCGATCTTGTGAATTCTTATCAAAGATTTATTATGTTGATAGTATTTTCTTATAAATTTTCATGGCATTTACAATATTTGATTATATTGTATCGTCATTTATTATTGTTAAGCAATCAAAAATAATGAAATGATTTTACACAATTTTTAAATGAAGCGTGCCTTTGACATTCAAAATTTTATTGCGATCTAAGAAATTAATAACATTTATAAAAGTTTAGTTTATAAATTAACTTTAAGTATATGAAATCAAAAGATATTTTTATACATACACACGATTGTCGTTACAACGTTTGTATGTTTATAAGTATGTTTATCTCTTACACAAGTTATTGTAACTTTGTTGTTGTTGTTGTTATCTGAAGCTGGTCCAAAGCGGTTAATAGCAGATTTTGTTTATTTATGCCTTTATTCAATACATGCATACTAAGATTGACTGGTTGGTTGGTTGCTTATTAATTTGGTGTGAGGTGTGGGGAACTCTGTCTGTCTCTACCATGAGTGGGTTTTTCATTTTACAATGAAGACCTTTTTATACATTTCTTAACCAGTTTATTGCAGTTCATTTAATTGACATTCATTCCAGTATTCGAATAATATAATAATACTAATGAAAAATTAATTTAAGTGTAAAATTTAGAAAAAAAAAGAATTAAATGATGAATCATTTAACAAAAGGAATGTGCTAATAGCAATCTCTATGTATCTATCTATCTATCTGCCAATGAATGTACTTACATACACATATTCATATGTGTGTTTGACTGTCTCTTAGTTATTTGTCTTTTATAAGTGGCGCCAAAGTGATTTAGTTTTTGATGTATTGTATTTAGTAAAAGTTGAGTCATGAGTAAAAGTTGCATATTTATTTTGAAATGACCTTTTGATGTTGAACTAAATTTCATTAAAATACATATTTTCATATTATATGCCATTGCCATTATCATTTTCATTTGTATTAAATTTTAATTATTTTTTTTTTGCTTTTAATATTTAATTTTTTTTTGTTTTGTTGAATGAAATTATACCGTCTCACTTATGAGCATGTCTAGCCAGCATGATTATTATTATCATGATCATTATATGATGATAATGATGTTAATGATGTTGATTATCAGCTGACTTTCTAAATAAACGAAACATTCGAACAAAACGAACGAATGAATAAGCGAACGCATGATGATAGCGTATAACAAAGAAAATTATGCCAAGCGTGACTGTACCAAAACAAAATCTCAATAATAACCAAAAGACTGAGTGACTGCTGGCTGCTGCAACATAAAATTAAAACAATTGACTTTGATTTTTTTTATATTGCAAATTGCAATTTGTATTTTTTTTTTTAATTATTTTTATAAATTTGTTTAGGCAAAGTTTTATTTTTAATTATTTTTTTTTTTTTTTAAATATTTTTTAATTAATTTTACATGAATTTTTTATAAACATTTAAAATTCTTTTCTTTGTTTTTTCATAATTTTTATGGTATTTTTTTTATTTATTTTTTCTGTTTAAAATTTGCAACTTTACAATTTTTATTTAATTTTTAAAATATATTTAATTTTGTTTTAAATTGTTTAAATATTATTTAAATATATTTATTTATTTTTGTCAATTGCATAAACTTTATTTTCATAATATTCATACTATGTTCAAATGAATCTATCTGCCTCTAACTGAGTGTCGTCTGTCTTTCCGTTAAAATCACGAACTTTCATTGGCAATTGTTGTTTTGTATTTTATTTTATTTTTTTATATATATTTTGCGTCGTACTTTTTAAAACAAAATTATTGTAATTTAATTTGTAGCTGCTGTAGCTTTTTTTATTATTCATTTCCGTTTGATTTATTTTTTCTTTATAATTTTTAAAAATATTTTCTACATTATTTGTCTCAATTGCATTCACTCATTCTTCCATTCATTCAATCACTTATTTATTCATGTATTCCATTTGTTGTATGCAATTTCATCATTACAAATAATTACTTTGTAATTTGTGTGTAGTTATAACAGACAAAAATTTCATTTCATTTAATTTGTTGTGCAAATTACTTCTGTCTGGATGTAAGATTAAAAATTCATTATTAAATTACTGTATTTTTTTTTATACTTATACTATATTCTTCTATGTAAAGAAAGAATTTTATTAATTTCATTTATAGAAATGTACTGTATTATTATTCGACTATTACTGCCATTTGATTCATTCGAATATCTTTAGTTTTTGCTATATGAACGTATACTATTTTTCATTCGAACATCTTTTTTTCCATTGGAACATCATTTTTTCTTTAACTAAAACTTATGAATCTATGAAATCTTTCACATTTCATATATTTTCTATATTAAATTCAATATATATTTTATCTTCTGGATTAAGAAATCAATATAACTATAGTATGTATTTATTAAAAGACATTTCTTTGGCTGTGGCTCCTAATTTGAACTTGTCACCTTTAAGTCGGCTACTACTGCTGGTGCTGTCGTTTTTTACCTTTTACCGGTGCTGTTTACTTTGTTGTTTACCTTTCACTTGCAATGTTTACCACATTTTACTTATCTATATATATATTAGTAAATGCCATTTGGGTGTCTCGTGTATTATGTATGCATTTGTGTATATACATACATACAAACAATATAAACCTACTCATGTTGTATGTCAAGGTCAATTGACTTTTGGGTGGCCGCGTTACTACTGCTACCTCACTTTCCATTACTTTTTGTTGTTGTTGTTGTGGTGGCTTGGCCTTTCCTATTGTTAAATACTCATTTCGGTAAATACATACTTAAAAACTACTTTTGAATCTACAAAATGCTTACAACACATTGATGAATGCAACATTTATGAGTGCTGGCTGCCTTTGCTGTTTAAGTGCAATTTAAAAATGCAACTCAATCATTCATTTAGTCATCACTTTATTCATTTATGCAGTTCATTAAATAAGGTCAATTTGACCTTTTAACAAATCATTTATTTATGTTTATTTACCCCAATTGACTGACTGATTTACTTACTGACATTTAACTAAACAAAAAAACAAAATTAAATTATTAATGAAGAAATAATGTAATTACACAAATTTTAAATTAATTTCAAGCGTCTATGGAGTAAGAGAGGAAAAGGGGCAACTGCATTTATATTCATTCAGCCTGCCAACCAGCCAAGTCATTGGCTTTGATGTTGATGATTGTTAATTTCTTTTAAGAATTCAAATTCATGTTTTTTTTATTAAATTTTGAAACGACGCACATTTATAAAACATTTACAGTCAACAAACTTGTGATATTTTGTTAATTTTAGCAATTTTTTTTGGTTAAAATATACAAAAATTTTTGTTCTACACGCGCGCATTGAAGAGACTCTTCGAAAAGCTTGATTGTTCAATAAACAAAAAACGTACTGTTTTTTTCTTAAAAAAATAAATAAAAAATAAAAACCAACTGATATAACATAAAAATAACCAATGAAACAAAAAATTTAATAAAACTTAAAAAACTTATTCTTGTTGACCGCCAATAAAACAAGTATCAGAAACAACAACAGAAATAAAGAAATTGTTTAAATATAAAAAACTTGTTTAATGCGAAGAACACAGTTTAGGAAGTATGAACAATACAACTGACACGGTTTGAGAAGCACAATTTGAAAGGCATTGCATATAATGATAATGAAGAGTGAGATAAAAAACGCGTCTTTGTTTTAAAAACGCGTCTTTGCTTAAAATCGCATAGAAAACGCCTGTACCTTTACCCTTTAATATAGGTATATTTTATTATCTTTCTTATTTGTTCTGTACAATTCTGGTTAATTCTTATTCAAAATAAACAAATATAAATGCCTCAATTGTTTATAATGTTTTGTTGTTATTTATTATTTGTAAACGCGTTTTTATACGCGCGCGCTTTTTCTTCTTTTTTGTAAACTAAAATCGCAAACAATTAAATAAATTCCCCAGAAATAAATAAACAACAAGAGAACACATCATCATCATCGCATCAGACAAAGATGAGTCCAAAGTATTCAAAACCCAGACAAAGCTTTCGAATATATGCATATACATATATTTTTATTAGTTTTACTTGGAATTCCAGTTTTTATATTGTAAAAAAATTTATTATTAATGAGTTTTGTCGGCGGCGTCGCACTTTTTTTTTTTTTTTTGCCTTTGATTTGTTTTGTTTTTAGTCATCACTTTGCGCAATTGATTTGCCAAAAAAACAATTTGTCTATGCAATACTATTTATTTAATTTTATTATTTTTCCATTTACATTATTATATTGTACAATAGTTTATTTTTTGTTGGTTTTTATAAAGAAACAGAAAATAAAAACTTATGATGACTCATCTATATGTACTCGTACTTACATATGTTACAATAAAATGTGTTAAATACTTTTGTATCTATTGTATTTGCTATAGTAGTATATGAAAGCTTATTCAAATTTAATTCAATAATTCAGTGCATTTGCACCTGTTACTTTATTTGTTTGTTATTTTTTTATGATATACAAATGATGATGGGGAATCTAAAATGGAATTTTACTGCTGCCGGTTTTTCACATACCCATTGTATAGATTTTTTGCTTATGCTAATTGGAATTTGCATGAAATTGTGAATTTGCGAATAGTGAATATTTGCATTTTTAATTTCCACGTTTTTTCTTATATTTTTCCCTTTTACAATATTTTATGTTATTTGCTGATTTTCTTTAATGTTTTTATATTATTGAGGAAGGCATTTCGAGTTTAATACTTTCATTCCGCTTTCATGACTCAGAAATAATCGCATTGTAATGACTGTGTTTTCATGTTGTAATATTATTTTTCTATTTTAGTATAAAATTTTTCATATTTTTATTTCTTTATTTTATTAATTTAATTTTTATTTTATTTTTTTTTTGCAGTGCCTACAGTAGCAACAACAACAACAGAAAAAACAACAATGTCTCTCGCAAGTGTTCATGGTCCTCAACAATACGCTGATATGTGCAGTCCTTTGGCGTAAGTATCTCATATACAATGCATTTAAAACAAGAATTCTTTAAACTTTTAAAGTCTAGAAAACAAGATTTCTTTATATGTACAATATATACATAGATAAGTACAATAAAAGGAGGGATAATAACAACAAGAACAGTGATATGTCGAATGTATAAATAAGAACAAAAAATTCAAGTGTATACATAGAACTACAATATAAGCGCGGAGGCTTGTCTATCTGGTTGTATGTCCGTCTATCTATAGATATATACATACATATTTGTTTTACTTGACTGCCCGCCTGTCTGGTTATCTGTCTGTCTGTTTTAACATTCACTTTTATTTATATCTCAAGCACTTTAAATTATTTTTAGCTCTTTCAACATGAGAACATGAAAATTATATATGAATAAAAAAAAAAAAACAAACTGGCAATTCTGATTTAAAATTTTTATATAAAAAAAATAGATAAAAATTAATTATTCTATATACATGTATTTGAACATATTTTATGTAGTATTTTGTTCATTAAAATTCTACTTATTATTGCTGCTACAATTGTCTCTGCCTAGTCCTAGTCAAAACTCAGACAAATAGGCAAGCAGGCAGGCAGGCGTCTTGTCTTGCCTGACATTATTATTATTCTTATTTTAGTTGTTGGCATTTAATTTATTATAATTGACATTGTTGTGCCAAGAATAATGTCATTTCTTTGTAGATACAAAATGTTTTTGTAATTTCTAGACAATTTTGCAGTCACCACCACCTCACTATCACAAGTCCACTATGAGTGGTGTATAGTACATAAATCAAATGTACACAGTACAATCACAAGACTACTGCTTGCATAAATGACTTTGACTTGTCTTTTCTTGACTCTTGGACCTCATCGCATAATTATCTTCTTTCTTTCCTTTCCTTTCTTTCTACATACTACTATAAAATGTTAACACAACAACAAGAATAATGATCAGAATGATGATTATGTATATAAGTACCATAGTATATGATAATATATTCATTTATACAACTGATGAATGACTGATTGACTTCCATTTCTATGTACTACTGGTGTCACTCATTAAACTCATGTGAACAATTTTGCAATGCAACATTTATAAAAATTTACAATCAATTGATTTTATTAAAGACTTAATTAACAAAGTCTAAGAAGAAAGAATATAACATAAGTTTTCCATTTTCTTATGAACCTTAACTTTTTATCTTTATTCTGTTGAAAAAAAAAAGGTAAAACAAAACCATGAGAATTCCTGAGAAATTTATTATATCAATAGTTAGTTAGTATTTGTTGTGAGTAACTGATTATGTACTCGTACTCTCTTCTCCACGTTTCCAGAACCCATATGACTTAAAATGCTTATCAAATTGCTGATGTCGCGCTTTTGTTTTGCAATATTTCTAGTATATTTCCGTAGATCTTTCCATTCAATTGAAGTGAATTGAAATGAATTGGTGGAACAGTAGCAGAGTAGAGCAGAGGCTAATATTATGACTATTTTTAGCATTCTTTCAAGATAATAAAAAAATGCTAAATTTATATTTGTAAATGCTTCTTGACTATTTGACTGTGACTGTGACTGGCTGATTGACTAACTCATGATAATGATTATGATGATGATAAACTAAGGAAACACGCCTCAAACTGATGTTGATGTGGTGGTGGTGGTATTGATGGTGATAGCGCCAAGTCATAAAATTTAAATAAATTCATTATTCTAATATGTATAACAAACTAATACATAAGTGTATGAAATATTCCTAGACTTAAAGAAATTGATAAGAAATAAACACAAAATTTATGATACTTTTTCAAATAATCCAAAAATTCCCAATCACATGAATTTGTCGTGCTTTCTTTTTTTTGATAATCTATTGGATTTTGGAATGACGCCCCCCTTCTGTTGATTAAACCTTATTTTAAATTAAATAGATTATTAATCTTTTCCTTTCTATATTTTCAATATCATTACAGTCACAGCCTTGGTATGTCAGCTTCATTGCCTGATCTAGTTGGCAGTCCTTTGGAATTTGCTGTTGATCAATCGACAATGCTAACCATTGAGGAATTACGCCAACATATGGGCTCATGTTTTACCTGTGGCGTTTCCTGGACTGATGATCATGTCTCACTTGATTGCACTGAATGCGGTGGTTATAGCTTGGAGCGGCCATGTCCACTCTGTGATGGTGAATGTGGTGTGCAATGGAAACGTGATTTTACAATGGTGTGTATATGAACTAAAAAAGCTCTTTCACTTCCTTCTTTGGAAAGCTTTTTTTTCATTTGAGCTTTTATGTTTATTTGGTGAAATTTACTTATTTTATGCATTTGTTCAAATTTCTTTTATAGTCGCATGCCTGCAGTAAAGCTCGTTGGGTTGGTGTCTGTACCAGTTATCCAGAAGCTAATGTAACTGTACCCGTTGCTGCTGCTGCCGCTGCTGCTGCCACATCCTGCGCTAGTGCTGCTGCTGCAGCAACACAAATGCGTCTTGCTCAAGAATTGTGCTCACGCCTTGAGCAATTGTCAACGAGTACAGGCTCAACACGCATTTGAAGTAAACATAGCCACCATCGCCATCATCGCCGCCACCACCATCAACACCACCACCTAAGACATCAACGGCAACAACAGCAACAAAAACACTATCAACAACAACAACAACAACAACAACAACAACATCTACAGCAACAACATGAAGAGCCACAATTTGTTGATGATGAACGCTTTAAGCGTGCAGCAAGTTGGCCAAAGACAGTAAAATAATTGTTGTCTTTATGATAATTGCAGCAACTTTCTGCTGCTATTAACACATCAACCAAATAAACAACCAACCAACCAACTAAACACTAGACCAACATCATCAACATCATCATCTATTGTTGCTCTTGCTTAAAAATCTCTGTTAATTGTTGATTTTGTTTCTCCATTTCGGTGTATGAAGACAGACAGACTTCTTCTACTCCTGCTGTTACTGTTTGCCTGCATGCCTGCCTGGCTTGGCTTGGCTCGGCTCGGCTGCTCCGACTGCGTTTTTGGTCAAATAATTTTAATTATAATTTTTAATAAACATTTAATTTTAGTTTTTCTTCTCTATAAGGATATATATACTACATACTATACTAGATGATAAGCAACAAATCGTAAATATTAGTTTTGTTGAATTGAATTGTGCATTCTTCTCTTTTATCCTTCATCATACATCAGATATCATAAGCTATACAAACATATACATACAATCATCTTCATCATCATTGTGAAGAACAACAAAGACACATAAACAAGAAACGCTCTAAGTAAATCAAAAAAAAAAAAAGACTATTTTTCATATATAAAAAAAAAAAAACAAAAAAAAAAAAAAGAAACAGAAAAAGAAAAGAAGAAATTGAACTGGAGATAAGGATATATATTTTTGAAAGAATCATTACTACTACTATAATGGATAATAGATCAAATGTTGATAATTAAATATTTATATGTGAAAGCAAATCGGCGACAGAAGAGTGAGTAGTTTATGCAAAATTTATTGTAGTAAAAAGAAGAATTATACAAATGAAATGATAAAAATTAATAGTGTAACATTTTTAATTAAAAATTTCTTATTTATCAAAAAAATTAAGTAGAGTAGAACAAGATATTCTCAAAAAAAAAAAAAAAAGAAAACAAAATGAAATTTACATTCAAAAGAAAAACAAAAACAATTGATATTGGAAATCTAACAAGTAGAAGATAATGCCTCTCATAATTCTCTGTTAAATGTTTTGTCTATTAATGTTTCCTTTCCAACCTTTTTTGTTGTCAAACGAATTTATAAAAATACAAAAGAAAAATAGAAAAAAAAAAATGTTTATAAATTTAAAAAAAATTTTGTGTTGCTTTAAAAAAAACAAAAATCTTCCATTTAAAAAAAATTCCACATTTATTTAAAAAAGAAATGCTCAATTCACAAATGAAAATAATCTAGAAATTTATATATGTCATTTGTACTTATACAATATCATCATTTAAATAATTATAATTATTATATTATATTTAATTATTGTAATTAATTAATTTAATTTAATTTATATGAGAAAATTGTAAAGTAAAAAAAACAAAAAACAAAAAATAACAACAACAAAATTGCTCAATTATTTCTTTGAATTTTCTTTGATTTTTCTCTTATTGATTTTCTGTGAAAATCCATTTAAATTTAAGTTTAAAAATTTATATTTATACACTTTATATATATACAAAAATATTAATATAATATACATATACATATATGTATGTATATGGTGTGTATTGTATTTATTTTATAAGTTTATTTGATAACCAGAAAGAAAAAGAGTTTAATGTAGAATATTATTTTAATTTAGATTTTTCATTTAATTTTTTAAAAGAAATTTTTCATTAAACTTTTCATTTAAATTAAATTGATAAATGTGTTTTTCTTATTAAATATATGCAGAGGATGTTATTTTTATTAAGGAGAACCAACAGGCCTTCTATGTCATGATACACACTCATGGACAAAATAATAAGAGCATCTTCATGTCATGACTTTAATGCCTTGATATGAAATGACTACAATCTTGAATGACCGTAATGCACAAAAAAGTTCGACTTCGACTTATAGAATTACATATTCATTAAAACTAGCGAATTCGGCGAATACTTTTCTATTAATGCATCCTGGTTTATTGGTGTCTGCTGAAACGGGTCTTAAAAATACCAGTGTGGCGATTTTGACAAGAGTGACAATATGGTTATCTATCATCAGTGACGTCTTTCATGTGTTTCTACACTATTCTGCTTTTACACTATTCTCATTTAATATCATTCAAAAAAGCATCATTGGCTCTGCCAAAGATGTAATACTCTTCACGCTCTTCCGGATTGCATCCAACCTTCTTTTCTTAGCATCACTAAATTCACTTTTTTCTAATAAGAACATTAATTTAAATGGGGATTTGTATGGGAGGTACCCCTTCTGGTAACCCTAGGATCATGAAATTTACATGGTTGATGAATATAGATCAGAAACTTTTAGTGTCCAAATTTATAAGGAGACCTAAATAAATGCGGAAAGCGAATAAACTTCACATCACTTGATTATATATTGTGAAGCGACAATGCACAAGAGGTTCAGATATTTTTGATACCACAAATGGAAGTCTGGGATTGTCATTTAAATCATTCAAAGATATACTTATGAATTATTTTGTGATGAAAATTTTAAAGAGAACCTTTGCATGAAATCTCCTTCATCTTAAGAACCAAGGGGATAACAGAATGAATTATTCAATTCTAAATGGTATACAACTATTTGTTTAACAGAAGTGTTCAAAGAAATGGAGAAAACGATTTTTTCATCACGACAATGCGAACTATCATGCAGGAGACTTTTTGAGCACCCAAAAAACATTGTACTGACGGGTCATCCGCCATATAAGTAGTTCTGATTTCACATCCAATTACTTCTTTTTGTTCTGCTCCAATTGACCTTGCCATAGTGATTTATGCAATGTGTGTTAGAGAGTTGTTTTGAAAGAGCATTTTGAATCATTTCTTCAGTTTAACAGGTGTGTCACAGAAATCTAGAGAAATTAAAATTTAATTGATTTCAAAGCGTAAGAATATGCAATTAAAATTTCCATAATACTGATACTTTAATTATGGAATAAATATACGTATACTTGCATACTAAAATTATAAAAATTTTATTTGCAACAAATCAATGTCAATTTTATAAACAAATTTCATATGGGGGCTCTTGGTAACGATTGCTTATGACTTTGGCATAGTGAGTAGTAGTACGATTATAATTAAAATAAATATATTGCAAAATTGAAACAGATAAGTTCACATGTATTTGTCGCGTGCCATTTAGAGACGGAATATGTCGTCTGGCTTACTCATTTTGTATTCCCCCAAAAGCGAAGTCAAAACATCAGTATTGTATTTCTGAATCAAGTCGCATAAACTGATGTTATATAGTAGATATACTATATAATACTTCTTACAGATTAGTCAGTTCATTACCTTGTCTGGTGATAAGAAAAGAAAAATCCCAACCTACTTATACATACATATACATATGTACAATATAAAAACACACCATATAGTACATTACATAGTACTATGTACATAATGAGGCGCATAATGGATCATCCGAAAGAAGCGTGCGCAATCGAATCAAATAAAAATTAATAAAATTTATAAACAAGTTTAATCACGCTATTCATTCACACGTTAATCAATGTCAATCCGAAAAGGAAAGTTTTTGTTCAGTTACTTGTATTGTTAAAATGTTTACATATTTGTTTGTTTGTTTATTGTACTTTTACTCATAGGTCCAACAAATTGACCTATTTTGCATGATGAACTTTTTTGTCTAGACTTTGAATTTTAATCGATTGGGAAATTTATTTGTAATTTTAATTTGATATTCGAAAATATACAATTCTACATAACCATCCATATAATATTTAGTTCATTCTGTAACTTAGTTTCAGTTCAATGAAGAGACTAAGCCAAATTGAAAAATTAGCTCTAGATTTGAGATTAAAATTGCAAGAATTTTATTGAATTTACTTACGACATTAAATAAGACTGGATAATGAAATTCTTGCAGTTTAAAGTAAGCATATCAATTGTTAAATGGAATCAAAACCAAATTTTGTATGTTTTCGCATTGCAAACTACTTATTTGAATATGTTTTTAACAATTGAGCGGTATTATTTCTGCTAAAAGTAGAGGCGGCTTTTTGCGTTTAAGCCTTGTTTTCCTACCAAATGGAACTTCAACTTCACTATTAATATGTTCATTTACCCATTCTTAATGATACTTCACATATCACTAGATAGAAGTGGCGAATAATTCGATGCCAGGATAGCGTTTAAGGTCGCTGTTATGGATGCACTCACAACACATATCAGCACATTGTTTTGAAATCTATTTGCATATTTCTTAATCTTAGTTTAAGTTCTTTCTTTTTCTTCTTAACATGTTCGTTCCACTTGAGCTTGATATCAAGAGTCATGATACCTAAAGGCTGGAACAGAATGGTGAAGCCCGAAAAAAGTGAACAGAATGCGATGTTCATCCATTATCGCATTTTTTGTGAACGTCAATTAGCTGTGCTTGTCATTTGAGAGGCAGACAGAGAGAGAGAAAGATGATTTGAAGCCGAGTGAAGTCAAACTACTTTGACGTCACAGCTTCAGCTTCAGACTCAGACTGAGCTTCAGTTTCACATTTTGTTCGTTCACATACAAACAACTCCATTTGATTTATTGATTAGACTCAGACTTAGCTTCACCATTCTGTTCTTTGAACGCCATTTATTTATATAAAACAGTGGGAGGTATTCTATTTCATTGTTCGAGGAGTCCACGAACAGAGGACATTTTGCCAAACTACCCATGTCTTCGAAGAATGGTTTCCCAAGAAACCGAATTCGTCTACTGAGTAGAGCAGGGCAATCACAGAGGAGGTGTTGGATGCTCTCCGGTTCCTCCTTGTCTCCACAGCTACGACAGAAGTCATTATGTGGAACTTGCTCCCTTTGGGCCATCAGCTCGATGGTGCAGTGCCCCGTCATAACTCCAGTCAACTTCCGAACCCTTTTCATGTTAAAGTGTAGGAGCTCGGAGGTTCTTTTTGGTTGATTACAAGGCCACAGTGTTCTTGCAACAGTACAGCCAGACTCCTTTGCCCACTTCCTGCTTGCTTGATCTCTGGTCTTTACGTCAAGGCATAATAGTATATCCAGTAGGGGTCTATGAATATCGGTAACCGCTTGAGAGATAGGCAGTGCCGATCCTTTCCTAGCACACTCATCCGCCATCTCATTTCCTCCGATACCGAAGTGACCGGGCACCCAGATGAGTGTGATAGAGTGCTACCGAGCCTGGTTGAGAGCTTCAACCACACTACGTAAGACTTTACTCTTGAAGCTGTGGGACGACAGTGCCTTGATAGTGGCCTGGTTGTCAACATAAATCGAAGGCGTTAATTAACTTTGCTGCTTTCCAGACCGCGTAGAATTCTGCTTGGAATACGCTACACCAGTCAGGTAGACGATACGATAGCTGAGCTGTTAGCTCTTCCGAGAAGATGCCTGCACATGTACCGTCTACCGTCTTGGATCTATCAAAGTCCAATGACGCTACCCCACCTCCAATCATCTCTACACGGGAATTTTGTCTTAAAATTGTCATTCCATTTAGTCACATCATCAGTCATCCATCAGTTCATATTCCTACTTCTAGTAAGACAGTGCTGTGGCCAACGGCACAGGGCTTAAGAAGATGCAGCACACGAAGTCTGACTGCAGTTCTAGCAGCTACGTACTTGAGATATGTGAATAGATTGATGTACTGTGATCCATTTATTTTATTATTTGTAAACTGGAATTCAAGTGGAGCAATTATGAAATAATAAATTCCCTTTAAATGCGTACCATTCTAACATTTGATTAAAATGAAGTCGGTAAAACTTTGTCTAATGAATAATCATCAATAATTAAATAAAAGGAATTACATCGTTGAGAATCTCAACATCTGCATTACTACAGTACTACATACTAAAAATAAGTGCAACAAGCTACAAAAAAAAAAAACAAATAGCAAAAAATCGAAACTACACTTTTTATCAGAATTAAGTAATTAAATTGCATACTTCAAAATGTACAAAGTTATTTGCTCTCATATATAGTAATACATACCATATAAAAAATTAAAACGAAATACTTAATATATCAACTATTTCGACTATTACCAATTTTTGGTATAAATACCATGGTATTTCATCATGAGAAACTATTAGTAATAAAAAGGTACCATGGACCGCGTTTCTCCGATGGACAATTTGTGCCGCTTTCACTGGTTCTTAGAATTTACCGTGCTTTAAACACGATACGTTGGCCTCTCGAAGATAATATTAGCCGGCGTGCAAAATTTTTGGATTATTTTTGTGCATCATTGATATTCGTATTCTTTATATTCCATGAAGATGGTGTATTTCGTTATATACGCATAAATTGGGGGGATATTGATGAATAATCAAAACCATTGCCTCTTTTCGTAATTCTTTTTGAAAATCGTTTATTGTTTTGTAACTAAAACAACATTAAAGCGAATACTTCAAGAATTCTATGCGAATATATATGTCAGGAAAACGATTGAGCAGCAAGTTCGATACCCACATGCCATTGGTTTATTGTACCAAGTGACAGTGGTGTGCTTTTTTAGGGTTCCCATCCAGAATTTGTTTACACATCGCAAAGATCTTGTATTTCTATTGACACCTCCAATCGATATGTCACCTTTATATCTTTTCATTCCTTTAACTATAATGAGCATTTGGGTTGGCGTCATTTTAAATTCAATCACTTTCTAGTTGAACTCAAAAATTTGTTTTTTACTTTATTGTCAGGAGAGCTCAAATCGTTTGGGATGTCCAGATGGTGGAAAAAGAGGAAGACAGGGAAGAAGAAGGACAAAAATTGATGGTCATCACGAAATATTGAACGAATTAATGATTTATGTGTTTTGTTGATTTTTATATTCGAGTACATAAGTATGTAACGACAGTTCCGCTGCTGATAGACTTTGTAATAATTAATTAATTTTTACCAACAAAAGAAATTCGTAACAATATTTTAAGACATTCATTATAAGGTAAGCAATGTTATTTAACCTAAAATCGAAACTGGTTAGAATCTTCGTTTCTTTTAAAATAATTTGCCTAAAATATACTCGTATTATGCATGTTTCCACTCTTTCAAATATGGACATTTTTTTTGTTTAAAATGACATTAACCGAACTTCATTATTCCAACATCGAAACTAGCTTAAAATATCTAAGAGATTTCGTTAGCTGTATAAATTGTCTGAGTCTTTTTCTTCAAATAAATCAATTCCTCTTTTACGGTTCCTTACCCAAAGGGTGCGAACGGGACCCTATTACTAAGTCTACGCTGTGCGTCCTTCCGTCAGTAAGCTCAATCTTATGAACCGTAATAGGTTGCCAGTTAAAATTTTCACAGAGTACGTGATTTAATAGCGACAAACATACTTCAGACATAGGTACAAGTTTTATGTCCAACGTTAAACCTTCTGCGGTGGTACGGAATCCTTCGTTTGCGAGTCTGACTCCCACTTGACCGGTATTATACTGATTCAAACTATCGAGTTTTTTATAGAATTAATGGATATTGTGTTCCTTGCATCTTGACAATTGATAAAAAATCCATAAAAATATTCCTTTTGGTGGATTTTTTTGCAATATTTGATTTATCGCGCTTCTTGAAGAATAGAATAAAAGTACAGCACCACAATAGCAGATGTTAATATGATTATCATTTGGAATCTTATCATCTCCATTATTACAAGGCTACCAAAAATACGTGTAATTGCAATAAACTAAAACATTCTAATTTTCTAATAAACTCACTATTGTTCAATATTTTTATTGTCCTTGAGCAGGTCAAAAAAGTCATGGGACATGTTTCCCCGGAATGCGTTTCATTCAATTCTTTTACTTTTTTATACTCTTTACGGGAGTGTAGAGTATTATAAGTTTGTCATGAAGTTTGTAACACACAGAATGAGATATCGCAGACACCATAAAGTATATATATTTATCTGTGATCAGCTCGAAGAGACGAGTTGATGTAGCCATGTCCGTCTGTCCGTCTGTATGAATGCAAACTAGTCCCTCAGTTTTTGAGCTAGATAGCTAAAATTTGGACACTATAAGTTTCTGATCCATATTCATCAACCATGTAAATTTCAAAATCCTAGCGTTATTACAAGGGGGGTAACTCCCATACAAACCATAATTCAAATTAATGTTCTTATTAGACATTTTTTTTGTATTGTGTCTGATCCAACTGAAATTTGGACACTATGAGTGCCTGATCCATATTCACCAACACAGGAGCGTGAAGAGTATTACATCTTTGGTATAGCCAATGATAACATTCTTTCCGTTTTTTTCTTACTATTTTGTTTATAAGTTGACACGCATATCTTATTAAGAATATAAATGTTTAAATATTTCAAATAAAGTTTTCTACACTTACAGAAACTTTTATTATGTAGAAAACTTATGTTACATATGAATGAACATTAAACAAACTATTGTACTTCAAGCATTACCAATTTTTGGTATAAATACATGGTATTTCATCATGAGAAACTATTAGTAAAAAAAAGGTACCATGTACTACAGACCGCGTTTCTCCGATGGACAATTTGTGCCGCTTTCACTGGTTCTTAGAATTTACCGTGCTTTAAACACGATACGTTGGCCTCTCGAAGATAATATTAGCCGGCGTGCAAAATTTTTGGATTATTTCCTCGCAATATTGCTATTTATATTGTTTTTAGTGCATGAAGATGCTGCATTTCGATACATACGCGTTAATTTTTCAAATATTGACGAATGGGTAAAAGCATTGCCTATGTTCGTAGTTTTTTATGAAACACATTTCCGAGTATTTCATTGTTTTTTAACTAAAACAAAATTGAAGCGACTACTTCAAGAATTCTATGCGAAAATATATGTTTCGAAAACTAAATATCCCGAAATAAGTGAAATGATTGTGAAACAAGTTCGATTCGCTCATGCCATTGCCTTTTTGTATTTAGTGGCAGGGATGGGCTTCTTTACTGTTCCCATTCAGAATTGGTTTACCCATCGTAAGGATCTTTTGTTTCTAATGATACCTGCATTCGATGTGTCACCTTTCTATATTTTTATTCTTTTTACTATAATGAGCATTTGGGTTGGCATCATTATAAATACAACGACTTTTGGTGAGTTGTCATTAGTGGCTGAGATATTGATGCATGTAAATGCACGATATATTCTCCTGGAGCAAGATTTATTACTCGAAGTTCAAGATGTTTTAAATAATTGTAATCCAATGATAATGGCAAAGGAATGTAATAAAATTCTGGTGCGAACTTTAAGGAAAAATGTGGAATTAAATCATTTTATGGAACGAATGGAAAACTTGTTCACAGTTAGTTTATTTATAATGTTTGCATTTAGTGCAACATTGCTCTGTGTCTTATGCTACATGTCGTATACAGTAAGTTAATAAGTATGGTATTTTTATGGAAAATTAATTTAAAACATGTTTATTTCTAGCATCCTTCAGATCCCGCCCATGTAATATGGTTTATCGCTAAAACAATTGATTTAATCATCATTGGCAACGTGGGATCAACACTTGAAAAAACAGTAAGTCCATTATAATCAAAAATGAAGAAACAAATTTATATATTTCTTTACATAAACAGACTAACAATATTAGCAATATGTACTATGAATGCAATTGGGAACAAGTGATTTACAAATCAAGTAATACTCGCGAGAATGTGCAACTTATGAAGTTGATTGTATTGTCTATTGAAATCAATTCAAAACCGATTTATTTAACTGGTTTGAAATTCTTTTCAATGAACTTACCGACCTCCTTAAAGGTAAGAGAAGTAATATTCAGATAATAGTAATAAAGTATATTTATGTTGAATCTTTTGTAGTTATTTCGAGGCGCCTTTTCATATTTTACATTCCTTAATTCAATGAATGAGAAGTAAATCGTTGGCAATTTAATTTATTTTGTCTTAAATAAATAAATCAAAAAACAAAAAATTATACTAATCATCAATATGTCCCATAAAATGAAAAAACTGAACTGGCTTTTGAACAATAGGAGCAAACTTAGCTTAGGAAATAAGCTTTTAATATACAAACAAATTGTTGCTCCTTCTTGGAAGTATGATATCAGGATACGCCCCTCAAATCGTAGGAAAATGCAGGTCCTTCAAATTAAGGCCCTTAGGTTTGTCAAGAAGTTGACGCTTCACAACGACCTCTGCGTCCCTACAGTTATCAAAGAAATAAATTTCCACAACAACCGATACAATGACGAAAGACTTCACTTCCTTCCTAATCTACTCGCAAAATCACTTACCAGGATGATGGTTGAAAGGCACCAAATAGAGCTGCACCCAAATGACCAACACTTAATCAATAAAATTTCTCTTTCCTTTCTGTAAACTGTACTGAATCAATCTCTGTTAATATTTTATAGTTTTATGTGGTTTAATGTTCCGAATAAAAATTAAAATAAAATTAAAAAAAAAAAACTACAAAGTTGGTTATAAATATACTGAAAAGTAGAAAGAAATTACAACTGTAACTTATACTCTTAGGTTCGGGTAGGTTAGGTTAGGTTAGGTTAAGTGGCAGCCCTCAGACGAGAGTCTCACTTAGGCACAAAAAAGAGTATGGCCCATTGTGATACCAGCAAAGAGTTGACATATATTGACAAAATGCATTTAAAATTTGTATTCTGATATTTTGTAATACTCGTATATATACTAACAGAAAATGACATTTACAAGTTGAATTAAAATAATACATTTTTCACTATATTTTACTAAAGTGAATATTTTGTCAGCGTTTTCAAAATGACAACGAACTAGTTAATAGTATTTTATCATATTAAATAATTGATGTCCTTGGGATGTAAGGATATTAGAAACAACCATGGGCGTAGCGATATGCCCGATCTGCCTCAACATTGTATTTGAGATGCACACATAAACATTAGAATAAGGATGATTAGAATAAGGTGATGTGTGGGAAAATGCCGATTTGTTTTTCACTACAATTAAAACTGCTCTGGGTATTATTTTGGCACTACCATGTACAGTTGTACAACAATAGAGAGATCTTTTAGTACTTTAAAAAGAGTAAAGACTTGACTGCGAGCAACAATGGGAGAGTCTCGACTTAATGGTTCGTATTTTTAATATTTACCTAGTTTATTTACGAGTTTCGATATAACGAAAACCATATCTATAAACACATTATCAAATCGAATGTCACACATGAATCGATTTGACGAAACCAGCATATGAGAGTCGATTTCGGTTTTGTAAATCGATTCTCGATGTCGCATATACACTTAGCGCTGTCATTTCGATTTCTATTTGAGAATGTTGTTTCATAAGAGTTGCCATGTGGTAGAACTTTTTTGATTTTTTTTTAACTTTTTTTAATAATTTGTGATTTATATGAATTGCATTTTGTTATGTATTTGTATTATTCTATTGTTTATATCAGATTTTTTTTTTTAACATTAAACTACCACGCAAAATATATTTTGCCCCAAGATGGAATCCTGGCTACGCCCATAGAAACAACATATGCGAAATAATTTAAGTTGATTATGTTGCATTACAGATATAAAAAAGTTAAGTGTCGTATAGTTTTGATAAGATTGTATGGAGTATATATTTCAACAAAAACTAGCAGTATTTCTTTTATGCAAGAATTTGAATAGACAACATGAAATTTTTTTACTCAGTTCTTTCATTTAAGTTTAAACTTTCTTTTAATTGTAAACAATCTAGATGTGGCAAAACAGGAAAGACATATTTTTCTGGTGCCGTATATTTTTAATAAGCACTTTACTATATTTGCATGGTTATCAAAGTAGAGAAGCAAAACCAAAGTTTACATTTAAATTTTCGAGAAACATGGTATACATATTCCTCGCCCTTCTCTTCTGGGTGTTACAGCAGCAACTAATTACACCCGGTACTTGGATACAGGATATAAGCAATAATAGTTTACATAGGAAGAATTGAGAAAATTCCGTAAAAGAAAATAAAGTTTTGCATCAATAACGCAAAAAACTATGAAACACAGAAGTTTGTTAGTTTTTAGTGAACTAATTAAAACGAAGGATTCTCTGTTGATAATGTGTTTGTTCAATATTGAAAATGTAAATTTGTAGTAATTGTAAATACATAATCAATGTAAATGAAATGCAAGTATGAACGATGGATGTTGCTCACATAATTTATAATTAGATCATTTTGTAACAATCAATTGTGTTCTCATTAGAATCATTCATTTCATTGCTCTTGATTTTTTTTTTCTTTTTTTTGTATTAATGCTTTTAAATGTATTTCGTCCGATAAAAGAACTTAACCTGAATTAACGTAAATTATATGTATCCATTTGAACTACTATCAGTCAGGTCCATAGGATGGGTTCTTCTAGGTCTGCGTTGTGTGGAGTGTGTGTTGAGAAGTTTGTATGCCAGTAGGTTTGGGTGTGCTCTAAGCGTTTCAACGTACCTCTTGCTGAATCGGACAATTTCTTCCATGACTGTTGGCATATGTAGGTCTCTGTGTAGATCGTCGTTGCGAATGTACCATGGCGCACCAGTGAGTTTGCGTAGTGTTATGTTTTGATACCTTTGTATGATGATGACATTGGATTTAGCTGCAGTTCCCCAAACCTGTATGCCATATGTCCAAACTAGTTTCAGGATGAATTTGTAGAGCCGTAATTTATTTTCAAGGCTGAGTTTTGATCTTTTGCCAATTAACCAATACATGCGCTTTGTTTTGATATCTACGAGGGCTGCTATTTATATTTCGGGAATTGGCAATACTAATGTCAATACGTAAAATATGGCAACGCCATAATAAACTTTGGCATTTTTTTAGCACATATGTACGTACAACGTTTTTATGTACAATTGGTTTTTGTTTTGTTTACAATAAGTTAAAGAAATCAATTTGGCAAAACAATGGAAAATCTCGAGAGGGTTTTCGTTGGATTCTTTTCCACAACTTTCGACGTGGATTATCCCAACAAGAATGTGTCGATGAACTTAGTTCTTTGTATGGTGAGAAAGCACCATCAAAAACGACAGTTTATCGATGGTTTGCAGAATTTAATCGTGGTCGTAGTTCAGTCGCTGACGAATTCCGTGAAGGTCGTCCAAAATCGGTTGTTGTGCCAAAAAACATCGAAGGTGTGCGTGAACTGATAGTGCAAGATCGACATGTGACATATCGTGAGATAGAGGCTTTCTTGCACATTAGTTCCACTTCAATACATTCAATTTTGCATGAACACTTAGTTGTAAAAAAGGTTTGTTCTCGTTGGATACCCCATAACTTATCAATCACTCAAAAAAGGCTCGCGTCGATTGGAGTATGGAAATGCTAAAAAGTTCGACCGTGGTGCTTCAAAAGACGTTTATAAAATCGTGACAGGTGATGAATCATGGATATATGCGTATGAGCCGGAAACTAAACAGCAATTGACCGTGTGGGTGTTCCAAGATGAGCCAAATCCAACAAAAGTTGTTCGAGCACGAAGCACTTCGAAGAAAATGGTCGCCTGTTTCTTCGGAAGAATGGGTCATATGGCCACTGTTCCGCTGGAGCAACGTAGGACTGCGTGGTCAACGATTTACGAGCGCCGTAGAAGCAGTTGAAGAGTTCAAAAACCATACTTTGGAGGTGTCTCAAGAGGAATGGAAAAATTGCTATGACCAATGGTTCGAACGAATGCAAAAGTGTATTGATCATCTGGGGGAATATTTTGAAAAACAATAAAACCATTTTCATTAAAAAATTTTTGTTCTTATTTGCTATTTCCAAAATATAAATAGCAGCCCTCGTAAGTGATTTCTTTTACCGATTATGTGATGTCTCCACGACAGCCTTTTGTCCAAATTTATGCCAAGATATTTAACACAATCCCTCATTGGTATAACTATACTATTAAAACGGAGTGATGAGCTAGAACCTTTACGTAATGAGAAAACCGTGTATGTTGACTTTTCAGTGTTAACCACTATGTTCCACCTCCTCCACATCCAAGATTCGATGTCTTGAAGTTATTGTTTTAATAGCTGAGTAGTACTGCTGATACTTGATGACCTGACTAATATCGCTGTCTCATCTGCATAGGTGGTAATTGTCATTTCTACCCCAGTTGGGTTAGGCATATCGGCAGTGTAAAAATTCAGAAACAATTGATTGATTGATATAGCCAGGATTTGTTTTGATAAATCAGGGGAAATTCATCTTCATCAATTAGATACTAACATATGTATATATTGCATTTCATTTCCGACTGTAAACTTGATTTCAAATGAATTTACTAATGCAATTTTGATTTAACAGCAGAAATACTTGTGCAATCCTATATCATCTAATCAAATTTAGATTTGAATTGCAAATTTCAAATTTCATACGTGTATATAATAAATCCAATTAAATATTCTCTTAAAGTAAACTGATGCATTTCATTATTTTAACTTTTCCCATTCTTTATCGTAAATATTGTATCATATATCAACGGAGGGAGAAAGAAATCACAAGGTAAAGTTAACATTATTCTAGACAGAGTCGCCGACAACCATGACAATGTTGCTAGTCATTAATCTTTTTGGCAACAGCAGCAACATCAGAAGATTTGTCCTTTACTTTTCAACATTCTAGAAATCTAGTTAACCTTAATTGTGTTTCAGCAACAATTTAATTATGCTAATTATTGCCAAGCAAATTTAATGTTAATCTTCGAAATAGTTTTGAAATTTCTTAAGCGATATAATATTAGTAAGTTTATAGGAATTAATAAAGATGATTTACACTTTCATTTACATTGAGGGGTCATATTAAAATAAGATTGCAATCTATGCTATCACTAATGGGGCATTTATATGTATGGTACTTTGCCTTATTATAGTGTACCCAATAATTTTTTATACAAAATCAATACTCATACTACAATAAAGTCAAAAACACAGGAACATGATTATAATGTTCGAAATTTTAATTTTGAGGAGCAAATTATCAAAATCATTTCTCCAGAAATCGTCATAAATTTCTTTTTCTCGCCATCATTTCTTCTCTTTTCTTCGTGTTGTTTTTTTCAACCATCTGAAAGTTCCAGATACACGCATCATAGCAATCCGTACCTTGGAAGGACTTGTCGTTCGCTACAATTTGATTTGTCGTTACATTATGTTCTATTTCACTTTTAGTAACAACAGATTCAATTATTTCACCCTGCTCTGTTGATTAAATTATACCAACAATGCTTTTCCTTTTCCTTTCCCGACAAAATATCCAGCGATAAGCCATATAACATATATAGTACATTTATTAAGTTCATAAATTCATTATTGATTAATTAATTAATTAAATTAAAAGTTATTAAACTGTGTTTTACAATAATACAACTTCGTTTTCTTTGATACGTTGTACTGCTGTCAAATGTGTAGTTATGAGATGTAATACCATTCCATAAATTTATACCTCATTCAGGGTGAAGATGTTGGACGTGGAATGAAATGTTAAAACCATTGAATGCTCTAGAAAGTGGCCACGGTGATCAACTAGAAATTGCACACACATAGTATTCTTTCAGAAGAGGCTGTCAATTGATAATCCTACAACTCTTGGATATGGAAGCACAATATGGTGATTTTGCGACTAGTGCACAAATCATCATCAATGCATTTATCGTTTCCGGAGAAAGTGAGTAATAATAACTTTATGAATTAAGTCGATCTGATTTCTGGGCGGAATAATAGTTGACATTGGCATATGGTGAAGCTACTTGGACCAAAGCTAGTACAATATTTTCTCAGAAGGCCGAGAACATGTGAACGACGAAGAGCGTGCCGGATGTCCGAAAACATTGATTAAGTGAAGAAAATAGTAGTGGTCAATCGTAGAATCACCGTTTGATAAGTTGCTGAGGACCTAAACATATCGATTGACTCGTGCCATTCAATTTTAACCAAAGATTTGGCTATGATACAGATCGCCCCCGAAATTCGTGCCAAAATTGCTCAGTTTCGACCAAAAACAGCATCGCGTTAACATTGCTCAGGAGCTGTTGGACTCGGTCCGCAACGACCCAATATTGCTCCAGAGGGTCATAACTGGTGACGAATTATGAGTTTATGGTTATGCCGTGAAAACAATGGAAGCTACCAAATGTGCCAAGACCGAAAAAAGCTCGAATCGTATACTGTTATATTTCTTCTTATATGTTAAATGCAGGTCCAAAAATTGAAATATTATGGGTTTTAACAACAGCAACATATGTAAAATATCTTTATTTCTCTACAGAGTCTCATTTTAGCTCTAATATACTTTTCCCAGCTACTATATTCAATAATTTCGATACTCCGTTTATAATGAGAATCATCGAATAGCCATCAACTGCTGAATATATCTTTTCATTGTTAGCTAATATTTGACCACCGTCCTGGTACAATTTTATTATAGAGTATTCAGAAAATTGAAGTAATTATGATATTTGCTGAGAGTTTCGTACGACATAGTACATACTCTTGTGGCCATAAGAGAAATTTAAACACTTTCTCAAAAATTAAGCGGTATAAATGGACACAAATTTTTAAAGCCCGACAGACTTATGGTGTTAAAGAAAAAGAACATAATTTCATGGTCGAAGCGAAATTAATCCTCTATGATTTATTCATTGAATTGAATTCAACATTTGAACTTTTCCAAGAAAAAATAAGAGATAATATTTATTTTAACCTTCATGTGTTTTGAATTTTTTTCACATATCATGCGACATAAATGAATATAATACCCATAATTTTAAATATTTATTTTTATGCAAACAAATGTTGATTTCATTCTCCTTCACCTTAGTTACTAATCAAAAAAAAAAAAATAATATATGTATCAATATCAATTTTATAAACAAATTTTATATGAAGGCTCTTGGTAACGATTGCTTATGACTTTGGCATAGTGAGTAGTAGTACGATTATAATTAAAATAAATATATTGCAAAATTGAAACAGATAAGTTCACATGTATTTGTCGCGTGCCATTTAGAGACGGAATATGTCGTCTGGCTTACTCATTTTGTATTCCCCCAAAAGCGAAGTCAAAACATCAGTATTGTATTTCTGAATCAAGTCGCATAAACTGATGTTATAGAGTAGATATTTTATAATACTTCTTACAGATTAATCAGTTCATTATCTTGTCTGGTGATAAAAACACATCATATGTATGTACATAATGAGGCGCATAATGGATCATCCGAAAGAAGCGTGCGCAATCGAATCAAATCAAAATTAATAAAATTTATAAACAAGTTTAATCATGAAAAATCTATGTACGAGTATATGTGTTAATTTTGTGTCATTGAGTTTAATGGGCCATGTTGCTGTCCACTCAAAGATTTCGTTTTAGCCGTATTGAAACGTTTTCTATTAAGTTTAGATCATGTGAGTACGCACGCTGACTAGCCCAGAAGGCCAACGAAACGTAAGTGTTTCTAAAAACGATCTTCTTTACCAACTCTATTATTTTATTGTAAAATGGCAGGAGATTTCTGCTTGGGACACGCTACACCAGTCAGGTAGACGATACGATAGCTGAGCTGTTAGCTCTTCCGAGAAGATGCCTGCACCTGTACCGTCTACCGTCTTGGATCCATCAGTGTAGATCGAGAGCTCATCCCGTTCAATGACGTTACCCCACCTCCAATCATCACTTCACGGGAATCTTGTCTTAAAATTCTCATTCCATTTTTGTGCTGGCACAAAGTAGTCACATACTCCTCCATCAGCTCAAATTCCTACTTCTAGTAAGATAGTGCTGTGACCAACGGCACAGGGCTTAAGAAGATGCAGCACACGAAGTCTGACTGCAGTTCTAGCAGCTACGTACTTGAGATATGTGAATAGATTGATGTACTGTGATCCATTTATTTTATTATTTGTAAACCGGAATTCAAGTGGAGCAATTATGAAATAATAAATTCCCTTTAAATGCGTACCATTCTAACATTTGATTAAAATGAAGTCGGTAAAACTTTGTCTAATGAATAATCATCAATAATTAAATAAAGGGAATTACATCGTTGAGAATCTCAACATCTGCATTACTACAGTACTACATACTAAAACTAAGTGCAACAAGCTAAAAAAAAAAACAAATAGCAAGAATTCGAAACTACAGTTTTTATTAGATTAAAGTAATTAAATTGCATACTTCAAAATGTACAAAGTTATTTGCTCTCATATAGAGTAATACATTGTATACAAACCATATAAAAAATTAAAACGAAATTCTTAATATATCAACTATTTCGACCATTACCAATTTTTAGTATAAATACATGGTATTTCATCATGAGAAACTATTAGTAATAAAAAGGTACCATGTACTACAGACCGCGTTTCTCCGATGGACAATTTGTGCCGCTTTCACTGGTTCTTAGAATTTACCGTGCTCTAAACACGATACGTTGGCCACTCGAAGATAATGTTAGCCGGCGTGAAAAATTTTTGGATTATTTTTGTGCATTATTGCTATTTGTATTCTTTATATTCCATGAAGATGGTATATTTCGTTATATACGCATAAATTGGGGGGATATTGATGAATGGTCAAAACCATTGCCTCTTTTCGTAATTACTTTTGAAATACATTTGCGAGCCATTTATTGTTTTGTAACTAAAACAACATTAAAGCGAATACTTCAAGAATTCTATGCGAATATATATGTATCGAAAACTGAATATCCCGAAATCAGGAAAACGATTGAGCAGCAAGTTCGATACCCACATGCCATTGGCTTATTGTACCAAGTGACAGCGGTGTGCTTTTTTAGTGTTCCCATCCAGAATTTGTTTACACATCGCAAAGATCTTGTATTTCTATTGACACCTCCAATCGATATGTCCCCTTTATATCTTTTCATTCCTTTAACTATAATGAGCATTTGGGTTGGCGTCATTTTAAATTCAATGACTTTTGGTGAGTTGTCATTAGTGGCTGAGATATTGATGCATGTAAATGCACGATATATTCTCCTGGAGCAAGATTTATTAGCCGAAGTTCAAGATATTTTAAATAATTGTAATCCAATGATAATGGCAAAGGAATGTAATAAAATTCTGGTGCGAACTCTAAGGAAAAATGTGGAATTAAATTATTTTATGGAACGAATGGAAAACTTGTTCACAGTTACTTTATTTATAATGTTTGCATTTAGTGCAACATTGCTCTGTGTCTTATGCTACATGTCGTATACAGTAAGTTAATAAGTGTGGTATATTTATGGAAAATTAATTTAAAACATGTTAATTTCCAGCATCCTTCAGATCCCGCCCATGTAACATGGTTTATGGCTAAAACAATTGATTTAATCATCACTGGCAACGTGGGATCAACACTTGAATTAACAGTAAATCAATTGTAGTCAAAAATAAGAAACAAACTTATATCTTTTTTTACTTAAACAGACCGATAAACTTAGTACTATGTATTATCAATGCAATTGGGAACAAGTGATTTACAAATCAAAAAATACTCGCGAGAATGTGCAACTTATGAAGTTGATTGTATTGTCTATTGAAGTCAATTCAAAACCGATTTGTTTAACTGGTTTGAAATTCTTTCCAGTGTCCTTACAGACCTCCTTAAAGGTAAATAAAAAGATATTCACTTAATATTGTAATAATAATGTATTTATGTTGAATCTTTTGTAGTTATTTCAAGGTGCCTTTTCATATTTTACATTCCTTAGTTCAATGAACGAGAAGTGAATCTCTTACACTACTCTAAACAATTCAATGGAGTAATAAAGATACGATTTTGACTCTACGGCCATCAGTTGCCATCTATCGTATCTCATTAATAAATACAAACATAAAACTACAAAATTAAATTAAATAGTAGAAATATCGTAGTAAAATAGTAACTTATACTCGTATGCAGACAAAATAATCACTTAAAATTAATATTCTGAAATTTTCGAATAAATATATTACACATTTCTAGTTGAACTCAGAAAATTCGTTTTTCACTATATTTTCAGGAGAGTTGAAATCGTCTTGGATGGTTGGAAAAGAGGAAGACGGAGAAGAAGAAGGACAAAAATTGATGGGCATCACGAAATATTGAACGAATTAACGATTTATATGTGATTTTTATGTTTTCTTGTTTTTTATATACATACTAACTAGTACCCAGTACACAATTCTGGTCAAGTTTGTGGGTGGTGGTTAAAGAGCTTGTTGTAATGCGTTCTTTGCCATGTACCATATATAATATTTTCTTTATAAAACATTAAGTACTATAAGTATGCAACTCGATGTATTGTATTAGGACTCATTGGTTCTTTAAAAAAAAAATAATTAAAATCGATGCAGTATATTTTGTAAAGAAACCAGAAAGAAGGCAATCATTGGCTATGCCAAAAATGTAATACTCTTCACGCACCTCCGGGTTGCATCTAACCTTCCTTTTCTTAGTATCACTATATTCTCTCTGTTACAGTTTGAGTATCAACGAAGAACACAGTTTGAGTATCAAATATAAGCACAGTTTGAGTGGCGCTTTGATAAGTTTGTCATTTAATTTGGGTTCGTATGGGAGGTACCCCTCCTGGTAACCCTATGATCAGGAAATGAATAACCATTCGATAAGTCAAAAAACAAAAATTTTTTTTTTAATAAAAACATTAATTTAAATGGTGGTTTCTATGGGAGGTACCCCTATTTATGTGGTCTGCGACGTCCCCTTCTGTGTGTTACAAACTTCATGACAAACTTATAATAATACTATTCACGGGAGTGAATAAGACATATCAATTTTATGTGGGGGCGCTTGGTGACTTTGACATAGTGAATACGACATTAAATAAGACCGGAGAATGAATTTCTTGGAGTTTAAACTAATCATATAAATTGTGCAATGGAATCAAAACCAAATTGAATGTTTTTTTAGCATTGAAAACTACTTATATGTATGTTTTTAACAATTGAACGGTATTATTTATTCTAAAAGTGGATGCGGCTTTTTGCGTTTAAGCTTTGTTATCCAACCACTTGGGTTCACTTCACTATTAATATGTTCATTTACCCTTTCTTAATGATACTTCGCATATCACTAGAGTAGGGTGGCGACTAATTCGATGCAATAAACCACAATTCTTCAATAGATTTTAGGCCTATCAGTCTCTCATCGTTTTTACTTAAAACAATGGAGAGACTACTAGTCACATGTTTAGCAATGCACAACACGCATACCTTAAGGCCAGATCGGTTGATACAGCTTTACATGAAGTGGTAGGAGTTATCGAAAAGTCGTGCAACGGAAGGAGTTTGTGTTGGCGGCTTTCCTTGACATTGAGGGGGCTTTCAATAACGTCCGAATCGAATCAATCACAGCATCGCTGGAAAATATTCGTTCAGATCGTAGGGTCACCAGGTGGCTTGGTAATATGCTTCGTTGCCGGGTGATAAACTCAGACCTGGGCTAAGCGACAATAAAGAAACAGGTCACAAGAGGCACTCCACAGGAGGGAGTTATATCTCGTCTTCTTTGGACCTGCTTTTGAGCCTACAAAGGAAAGGGTGTAGAGTAACGGCTTATGCGGATGATTTGGTTTTAATGGTGGCGGGTAAATTTTTACCCATAATCAGTGAACTATTGGAATCCTTTATCCTTTACCACTCTGCAGTGGGCTGAGAAAGAAAGATGATTTGAAGCCGAGCAGTGATGCCATTTTTGCTTTTACCCGGACAGATCTGTTCTTTTTTAATTGACCTATCCAGAAAAAAATGTCAAACATCCCCTATCCGGAAATCTATCCTGTTTGATTTTTCAAAATTTTGTTTTTAAATTCATTGAATACGCTTTAATTGCAATATTGTGACATCGTTTTTACCACCACTAAGAGGCTGGCATCACTGAAGCCGTGTGAAGTCAAACTACTTTGACGTCACGGCTTCAGCTTCAGACGCCATTTATTTGTATAAAACAGTGGGATGTATTTTATTTCAATGTACGAAAAATCTATGTACGAGTATATGTGTTAATTTTGTGTCATTGAGTTTAATGAGCCATGTTGCTGTCCACTCAAAGATTTCGTTTAAGCCGTATTGAAACGTTTTTAATTGAGTTTAGATAATGTAACGCACGCTGACTAGCCCAGAAGGCCAACGAAACGTATTTCTAAAAACGATCTTCTTTACCGACTCTACTATTTTATTGTAAAATAACAGGAGACTATTATCCAGTAGATTGATGTACTGTGAGCCATTTATTTTTATAATTTGTAAACCGGAATTCAAGTGGAGCAATTATGAAATAATAAATTCCCTTTCAATGCGTACATTTGATTAAAATGAAGTCGGTAAAAATTTGTCTAATGAATAATCATCAATAATTAAATAAAGGGAATTACATCGTTGAGAATCTCAACATCTGCATTACTACAGTACTACATACTAAAACTAAGTGCAACAAGCTCAAAAAAAAAAAACAAATAGCAAGAATTCGAAACTACAGTTTTTATTAGATTAAAGTAATTAAATTGCATACTTCACAATGTACAAAGTTATTTGCTCTCATATAATACATTGTATTCAAAGCATATAAAAAATTAAAATGAAATACTTAATACATTACCAATTTTTGGTATAAATACATGGTATTTCATCATGAGAAACTATTAGTAATAAAAAGGTACCATGTACTACAGACCGCGTTTCTCCGATGGACAATTTGTGCCGCTGTCATTGATTCTTAAAATTCACCGAAGTATAAACATCTTACGTTGGCCTCTCGAAGATAATGTTAGCCGTGCTACAATACTTTTGGATTACTTCCTCGCAATATTGCTATTTATTTTGTTTTTAGTGCATGAAGATGCTGCATTTCGATACATACGCGTTAATTTCTCAAATATTGACGAATGGGTAAAAGCATTGCCTATTTTCGTAGTTTTTTATGAAACACATTTCCGAGTATTTCATTGTTTTTTAACTAAAACAAAATTGAAGCGACTACTTCAAGAATTCTATGTGAAAATATATGTTTCGAAAACTAAATATCCCGAAATAAGTGAAATGATTGTGAAACAAGTTCGATTCGCTCATGCCATTGCCTTTTTGTATTTAGTGGCAGGGATGGGCTTCTTTACTGTTCCCATTCAGAATTGGTTTACCCATCGTAAAGATCTTGTATTTCTATTGACACCTCCAATCGATGTGTCATCTTTCTATATTTTTATTCTTTTTACTATAATGAGCATTTGGGTTGGCATCATTATAAATACAACGACTTTTGGTGAGTTGACATTGGTGGCTGAGTTATTGATGCATGTAAATGCACGATATATTCTCCTGGAGCAAGATTTATTAGCCGAAGTTCAAGATATTTTAAATAATTGTAATCCAATGATAATGGCAAAGGAATGTAATAAAATTCTGGTGCGAACTTTAAGGAAAAATGTGGAATTAAATTATTTTATGGAACGAATGGAAAACTTGTTCACAGTTAGTTTATTTATAATGTTTGCATTTAGTGCAACATTGCTCTGTGTCTTATGCTACATGTCGTATACAGTAAGTTAATAAGTATGGTATTTTTATGGAAAATTAATTTAAAACATGTTTATTTCCAGCATCCTTCAGATCCCGCCCATGTAACATGGTTTATGGCTAAAACAATTGATTTAATCATCATTGGCAACGTGGGATCAACACTTGAAAAAACAGTAAGTCCATTATAATCAAAAATGAAGAAACAAATTTATATATTTCTTTACATAAACAGACTAACAACATTAGCAATATGTACTATGAATGCAATTGGGAACAAGCGATTTACAAATCAAGTAATACTCGCGAGAATGTGCAACTTATGAAGTTGATTGTATTGTCTATTGAAATCAATTCAAAACCGATTTGTTTAACTGGTTTGAAATTCTTTCCAATGACCTTACCGACCTCCTTAAAGGTAAGAGAAATTATATTCAAATAATAGTCATAAAGTATTTTTATATAATCGTTTGTAGTTATTTCGAGGCGCCTTTTCATATTTTACATTCCTTAATTCAATGAATGAGAAGTAAATCGTTGACAATTTAATTTATTTTGTCTTAAATAAATAAATCAAAAAACAAAAAATTATACTAATCATCAATATGTCCCATAAAATGAAAAAACTGAACTGGCTTTTGAACAATAGGAGCAAACTAAGCTTAGAAAATAAGCTTTTAATATACAAACAAATTGTTGCTCCTTCCTGGAAGTATGATATCAGGATACGCCCCTCAAATCGTAGGAAAATGCAAGGCCCTTCAAATTAAGGCCCTTAGGTTTGTCAGGAAGTTGACGCTTCACAACGACCTCTGCGTCCCTACAGTTATCAAAGGAATAAATTTACACAACAACCGATACAATGACGACAGACTTCACTTCCTTCCTAATCTACTCGCAAAATCACTTACCAGGATGATGGTTGAAAGGCACCAAATAGAGCTGCACCCAAATGACCAACACTTAATCAATAAAATTTCTCTTTCCTTTCTGTAAACTGTACTGAATCAATCTCTGTTAATATTTTATAGTTTTATGTGGTTTAATGTTCCGAATAAAAATTAAAATAAAATTTAAAAAGAAAAAAACTACAAAGTTGGTTATAAATATACTGAAACGTAGAAAGAAATTACAACTGTAACTTATACTCTTAGGTTCGGGTAGGTTAGGTTAGGTTAAGTGGCAGCCCTCAGACGAGAGGCTCACTTAGGCACAAAAAAGTAGGTATATGGCCCATTGTGATACCAGAAAAGAGTTGACACGACAACCCTTAGTCCGATGCGGAGAACTTATACTGGTATAATGAAAAAATGCATTTAAAATTTGTATTCCGATATTTTGTAAAACTCGTAAATAAACTAACCGAAAATAACATTTACAAGTTGAATTAAAAAATTATTTTGAAGGGAAACTTCTTTAGCGAGGTGTAAGTCCAAAAAAAGCGTTACAGTAATCAAAATGAATGTAAATGCATGAGATAGAGAGATAAAAAATGCTTTACTGATGTGTGTTTACTTTACGAAGAGCGTACGAACAAGTGACCGAATAACCGATCACCAGCCGAAGACGCTTTTTTCTCTGTCTCTCTTTTCGTGTGTGCCCTAGTTGTTGTTGCGAGTGAACATACAAAAGAACTCTCTATCTCAAATTGCGTTTGTCGAGAAGGGAAGGGCGCGGGTTGTTTGGTTTTGTGCACAACTTATCAACAACAATACACCCATCAACAGTTGCATTTTCGCTCTTGTCTTGAATCATTTGTGCTCATGGATTGAGCGAATTACAATTATGCTTTTCATTTGTGTGTGCCGTACACGACTCCGATCTCGCATATTAATTTGTGTGCATGTCGCTGAGACTTTGCTGTTATATGTCATATAAATCAATACGTTATTTGACCAAATTATTTCAATTATTAATTACAATATGCTTTCAACACTAAAATTGCTTCTTCAATAATGAAATAAATGAATAATATTATACACAACTCTAGTAATTATTTTAAAACTTGATTTCTAACATATTGTGCAGCAGTTTCACTTCTATAGTGTGCTTATATATGTAGGTGAGGCACATTACTTTATTGTACTGAAGTGAATATTTTGTCAGCGTTTTCAAAATGACAACGAACTAGTTAATAGTATTTTATCATATTAAATAATTGATGTCCTTGGGATGTAAGAGTTTAAACTTCTTTTGGGTCCACCAAATGATGCACAACTATAATAAATACTATATATAACAAAGGGAAAAATAAAGAGTTAAAAGAGCGATGTGAAACTGCAGCATTTCTTTGTTTGATAAACATCTCTAGTTTCTGCATTGAAACTCTTTACTCTCTACGCTTTACTATATATACATAGTATAAATCCTTGACATCAGGAAATGTTTGTAACCATTTTGAAACTATTGTAAAAGTTCCTTCTTTTGTTAATATGGTACAATTGAATAAAATCTAAAGTCAGCTTAGCTACAATATAGTATAACTTACCACATTGTACGATATCCTCATTCAATGTTATTTCAATGAATTTCAATTCCATGCAAATTCAATTTCAAAATCAATTTAATTAAATTAAATTAAATAAAATTCATTAGTTATGTGGGTGAGTTTTTTTTTAGTTTTTTTCTTTTGTTAACTTTAATGTGCCTTAAATTCTTCAAGTAAAACACTTAAATTATAATTATTTTTTGTTTGTTTTGCTTTTCTACTTATTATTGTACATTGAAAATATTTTAAATAGAATAACTTATAACAACAGTGTGACATACATACGAGTGAGTACATTTAACATTTTAATTGGTTATTGATTTCATTTTATAATCTATTCAATTATATAATCTCTCATCATTATATTTATATAATATACAATATATATATATTTTTTAATTTAATTTAATTTTTTATATAATTTTTTTTTTTGGAAAATTTCATTTTTTTCTTCTTTTATTTTTATAATTGACAAATATTCTTAACAATAATTTACCTCTGAACAAATAAAATTATATCTAAACTACCATATATGTATTTAACACACATTTGTGAGTGTATTCATCATTAATATGTTTGTTATAGTACCTTTCACACTTGGTATGCATGGTATGAGTATCATCACTTTGCTTTGATACTTGTAACAATTTAAGACAGACAACACAGGCCTGTTCTTTGGTGTATGAGATATCGAGTTGAATATTTGATCTATGCAATTAATATTTTATTTTGCTTTCAATGACTGACTCACTGAAATCAGATGCTAAAAAATCTATCGGAAAACATAATACTTGGGTCGATCAAAAGATAGTAAAACAATTTTATTTTCAATAAAATTTAAACCACTGTACCATACGATATGCCTGAGGCCTCAACTATCGGTTCTGCAAACTCGAATGTATTGATAAGGAACTAATGTGCAAGGGTGCCTCTATTTTACGATATGTCACATGACGATATTGCATTATCAGTTCATGCACTGCAACCATGTTTTGTGGCACAACAACCGATATTGGACGACCTTCACGGAATTCGTCGGCGAACGAACTACGACCACGATTGAATTCACAATATGAGCGATATACTGTGGTTTTTGATGGTGCTTTATCGCCATACACATTCTTGTTAAGATAATCCACGTCGAAAGTTGTTAAAAATTATCCAACGAAAACCTTCTCTTGAAATTTCCATTTTTTCTGGACAATTTGTTTTTGTAATTGACTTGTACATCAAAACGTTGTGAGCACGTTTATGCTAAAAAATGTCAAACTTTTTTATGGTGTTGCCCGATTTTAGCCATTGACATTAGTGTTGCCAAATTCTTCGTACAGTTGCAAACGCAGGAGCAGATGTTACTTCATTCAACTCAGCTTTGATTTATATCGATGCTAGGAGCGCGAATTCTCGGATTTTCTAAAAACTAATTAATCGACATACGTAAGATTGTTGCAAAAAAAACAAATCTGTCAAATAAGTAGTTTCTTGATGGATCAAAGTTAAAGAATGAATACCAAAAATATGGTGCTATTC
This sequence comes from Amiota communis, assembly GCA_037043315.1. Taxonomy (NCBI): domain Eukaryota; kingdom Metazoa; phylum Arthropoda; class Insecta; order Diptera; family Drosophilidae; genus Amiota; species Amiota communis. The sequence goes on from JBAMAV010000934.1 coordinate 827,387, forward strand.
AGAACCATAAGACGCTATGAATTTTCTTTTAATGAGCAACGCATTCGCGGGATTTTCAGTCACTTTTGTCTTTCTTGATCAAAAAATCAATCTAAAGATAATAATGTAATATTAGAGGAGTCAATAGAAGCTTCTATGAAATTAACAAAGTAAGACAGCCATTTTTTTCATGGATTCAGATAATTTCATTAAAAGGATTTCATCAAGTTTAGTTCATTCAGCAATAATTCCAGTCTTCAGTGATAATATATTGGCGATAATTTGCATAATATACCTTAGGCATTCTCTCTGGGACCTAAGTCCAAAGAACAAGCCGGTCTATCAATGATATTGCCACCTCTATACTGCGATCTCAATTCTATCATTGCTGAATGCGAACAATTTCCTTTTCGAAGGTTAGTGACATTTCATTGTTTGCCTCAACAAAAGGAAGGAGAATGTACTTGAACGTAATCTATACTTGTCCATAGACAGAAAAGTGTATGAAACGTTTTTCACAAGCTTTTAGAGATTACTCAATATTTTAAGCTAAAAATCATATTTTTAAAGCGTCTTATGATTGTGAAAAACACCATATCGTATAACAATGAATTCTGAAGGAAGCACAACCTGGTTTGGCTTCCTTCTTTAATTTCAGTGTTATGCAATATCCCAGAAACGAAATGAACTTAGTCCAGCTATCTGTATGTAAATTACTGGAATATTAAGATTCCACCAGTCTGAAGGCAATTAAATTAACATAGTGCAGCTCCCCATAAATTCATACTCCATTAGTTAAATGGTAATTAAATCTATGCATATAGTGCAGTCCCCGGAATTAACTAATTAATTGGTCAGACCACTTGCATTATAATTTACGTGAGTAATTCAGACCAGCCTAAAGGAGAAGATTGCTTAAAAAAAAGAAGGCTGAATACTATTACCGTCTTCTTTCAAACGATCTATGGTGCATAAAGTAATTCATATTAACCTATCCAAAAATGAACATGGAGCCGTATAAAACCGAATATCTGTTTCATCTCTAGTCTTATGATTATGAAAATCACCATATCGTATAACAGTCAGACCACTTTCTTTATAATTTACGTTGAGTAATTCAGAATGCTTAAAAAAGCCCTGTACAACATTACCTTCTTTTTTATATGATATATCATTAATATAGGGACGAATTACTCATAAATATAGGGGTATAGATTAATTCGTATCAACCAATTCAAGAATTTACATGGGACCAGCGTGATTTGATCATCGGACAACACATAAGAAGGTACAGAGGTTTAACAACACTTTGCGACAAAACAAATTAACACGGTTTTCTTTGAACACACACCATTTAAAAGTTATGATATATCAAAGTATGTACCATCTACTTATATGGTAGAAGTGGATGTTTGTATGTTGCCTATTGATGCCAAAACTGCTGCACCGATTTCGATGAAAACTCAAGCATAGTAGAAGAAGTGTTTCAGTGTGTGTTTAGTGAGGTACATGATATAAAACTTAGTCACAAATACGATAATATTACGATACTAGGTTACATAAAAATTTATTTATAACTACTTAATACTTAACAAATAAGATAACAAAGAAACCTGACAAAAGAGTTGGTAACAACACATGTATATATATATTTCTTGAGCTATACAATGAGTATGGAATATTATATACCAAATATTTAACATTATTTAAAATTGCTTTATCAGAAATTTCTTATTTTATTTTAAAAATCATAATAAGTAAACTTCTACAAATGTTCAATTGAGTATTTCAATCTTCACTTTACTAAATTCTATTGTACAATAGTTGCTTGTGTGAAAGGTAATAATCTTTGGTGGTACCAAAGTAATACGAGTAAATATTGTTTTTTATTTCTTTTTTTTTTCATAAATATTATTTTTAATAATGGTGGATTTATAATTTTTTTTATCTTAAAAAATAAATAGAACAATTGAATGAAAGAAGAATAAAAAATTTCCTACTACATTTTGGTCCACATTTGAAAACTTGTTTCATTTTTTATTGATATTTCTAATTTTGCTATTTACGAATAGTGTTCATGGTTTGTAGAACCACGGATTCTAAGGATTCATATATTTTTTTTGTGTTGTCAGTGACAAGCTTCTTCATAACTGATAGTTGTATGCCCTATAGAAAATACAGTCACACACACATTCACCTATTAATACAGAGACACAAGAACACACATAGGTACATACACAAAGATATACACAGATACAGAGATACAGTTAAGTTGCTTACATTCCCCAACCACGTGCAGTGCGGTTTTTTCTATTTTCATTTAGTAATTCCATTTTTTTTCTTTTTTTTTGGTCTCTAAGGGGCATATCGTAAGAGACAGAGCTGGTCCGACCTTTTGTAATGTGCCGTGTTCTGTATGCCTTGTACTAGTAGTACCTTGTGCACCTCTGTATGATGATGATGTGTCTGCTGTTTTTTGTTGTTGTTATTGTTGTTTTTTGCGCTTTTAACCACAAAGCTTGACTAGGCCAATGGGTTGATGAGGGCTCAAAGGATGTTACTAAGTATTATTGTTGTTCTTGTTTTTTTTTCTGTTGTAAGACTGACAGACTGCAGATGCGCTCTGATGCCTGTCAGGTTTTTATGAAACGAGTTTTCTTTCTTCTGACATTTTGTTGTTTTTTTTTTGATTAATTTTCTTGTTGTTGTTGTTTGTTTTTTTGGTTTTTTGATTTTTTGATTTTCTTTTTCATGTTCAAATTGCAACTTAAACTAATTAAAATTACTCATACACAAGGTTCATCATTATCATCATCATTCTTTCTTCTTAATTATCTTAATTAGCAACAAATATATGATTTTCTTTACTTATAATTTCTTTATATTTTTTTGTATTCTTTTTGTAATTTATTTTATTTAATTAATTATCACTTGATTAATTGATTTGTGAATTTTGATTTTAAATTTTCATTGTTCATTATTTTTTTAATGCATTTGATTTTATTTGATTTTCATTTGATTTTCATTTCATTAAATTTCCAATTCATAATCTGCTTTAAGTTTCACTTTGGTCTCATCATTCTTTGTTTTGTGTACAATTTCTTTCTCTTCGACTAAAACTTCTAGGATATCATCTTCATCATCATCATCTTCATTGTCATCATCATCGCCGCCACCACCACCACCATCGTCGTCGTTAGCATTAACCTCATCTCAGAGGTAACTCGGTCGTGAGACACAACAAAGAAAACTCATATGTCTATAGATTGAATTGCGTCGACGTCGCTTGGCAACCCACGGTGGAACATCCGCAGCCCCAATACGCTCTGAAAGAATATTCAAAATGGAAAATTTGAAAAGAAAAGAAAAACTTAATTTGGTGGAATTTTATTTTATTATTGTGTGTATACGAGTATTCATTTTTCTTTGTTTTTGTATTTTGTTTTGATGACTTTAATTCATTGAACTAAGTAATTGACTGACTCAACATGACATGATGTCAGGACTCTCTGGGGGGCCGCGAATAACAAAAACACAAACAGAAAACCTTGGATTTCATCAATGATTTTATACCTTTCACAATACTCGTAGTAGATGAATTACAATTGAATAATAGATGGCAGTCATGTGCATTATATCAATTACAAAGGATTCATTCATTCCCAAACCAAGAGGGTGCAATTTACTTATTTAATAATTTAAAAATTGTTGACAATTACATTTTGAGAATTTTATTTGATTTATTATATCCTGTATTTGAATAATTTGAATTTGGTGAGTTCTGATGATTTTACCATATGTATAAATGATGATAAATCTTCTCTTATTTTGTGATTCAGACTTTTCTTTTTTTATTTACAATCGAAAATCGCACAAATAAAATTTGAAAAATGGTAATGAGGCACGTACATACTTTTGTATTATTCGGAATAGTAATTTATCCTAACATAGTTTATATTGTAAATGCATATTTGGACTGAGTGTAGTATCAAACCTTGAGTAGATCATTATAATCAAATTCATGAGCTTGCAGTGCAGCAGAGTTTGTCTCGAAGTAATTCAACAAAAGTTTCAAGTTTTCATAAACCAGTGTTGGCCAAAAGTTATTCTGATTACCGATTAATGATTTATGATTAAAAATCCAATTGATTAAATCTCATATTCGGGAGAAAGACTGGATTTCATGGAATAACGCAAGTCACCACTACAAGCATTTAAGTCCAAGTGCCATCACTCCAATTTATTCTGCCGAATGTCACCGTAATGCAATAAAATTATTCATTCGCCTCCGACTCAGTCACACGGCCACAACAATGATACATGCCCTCTCTGCAACGACGTGGCAACTGTTGTACACCTGCTCTCAGGATGCAATGCAATACAAAACTTTCGAGTCCAAGCAAAAATTAACATGGGCAATCCACATCTTAACAACATAAACTCCATCTATTATTTTTAAATCCACTGATAAATCTTATATAACTAACATTAATTAATCTCATACTTCATTAGTGATTAAGCAATCATAATCCAATATGTTGACTAACGATTTCGTCATGATTATGTTAATCAAATTAATTAATTATTAAATTAAAAAATTAAATGATTAATGCCAACATGAACTATAGAAGACACAACAAAATTAGAAAAAAAAAAAAACATATTCCTTAAACAAAACTCCCCATGAAATGCTTATTTGTTCCGTTTTCAATTCATAGTATTAAGGTTATATACAATATTTCTGAGTTGACTGGGTGTCTTATTAAGCTTTGATGGCTTGCATCACGAAAGGGCTTAGGTTGCCACTGGGTTACGATTTGGTAAGTCCTAGACGTTTCCAGAATCTTATGGTGCACTACAATACTGTGACATATTAGTTGATATACTGATCATATCTTTGAGCTCTTCTTCATTTAATTCAATTATTATTTAACAAACATTATCATGATTTTAATGTACCATTCATTTAAAAGGCAAGGTATAAAGTGGAGGATAGAAAACCGCAAGTGACCAGAAGAAACCGCGACATCAGCCACTTTACTTTTGTACTTATCAGGCTCCCTTGGCAATTAAGCACTTTACTAAGTATATCACCACATACATACACACACTCACACACACTATATACACACACATATGTATATATTTATGTACATACATACATAGTACCTACTTATTGGACTTATAGTACAGAATCATGTGGCTACTTGAATGGTTGGTTTTTATGCAAAGGAATCGCTCACTCATGACGCTCATCAAGCAAGCGTACAAATGCGTCTTAATTGCTTTGCAAAAGTCAAGTTGGGTGAATAGTTTTACTATATACGACTTATTTCATGTTTCCTTTTTAACTTTCTTTACTTTCATTCTATTCATCGTTCATTCATTCTCTTCATTCTTGTTGCACTGCTCCTACTTAGTCATACATAATAAAGGCTAAATGCAGTTTTATGAGGCTGTCAGTTAGTCAGTCAATTCCCCTAAATCTCTCTCTCTTTCTTTGTTTTTTTTTTTATTTTACTTTATTTTTATGACGTGACAAATTTTGAGTGTCACTAATGATGATGATGATGATGGTGATGTTGGTGGTGCTAATGATGATGATGATGTGGCCATACATAAAAGAAAACGAGCGCGGTCTGGCAATTAAACATTTATTTGGCTTAATTAGTGTTGCTTAAGTCTTTCCTTGATTTCTATTCTTTCTTTTTTAAAATTTTATTTAATGACTTCGTTGAGTGCATCTTCATCATTCTCGTGTGCAACGCTTGTCAATGCTGCATGCCAACATTCTTTCATGGGGCGCAACTGTTGCTGTTGTTCTCAGGTGCACTAGAGAATTTATGCATGAAATACCTTTGAAGAGCAGCAAGTAAATGAAATAAATTTTCTATAGTACTAAGTACATACAATTTTAGTAAAATTCTCATAGAAATTTAAATGATTTTTTTTTTTTTAATCTCATATGAATCATAATTCCTAACACACAAAAAGTTCATCTGACTAATTTTTGGATGTAAACAGCTTAAACATACACTAAATACATACTTCCACCTTAAGAGAAAGACAATTTTTGAGATGACTCATGTATCAGTATGCAGTATGTCTTCCATGTTTGAAAGGACTTACATAAAAATCTAAATATGGCAATAAGAAACCCTTACAATCCTATACAAGACAATTCAAATATATTTATAAGCTACATTGGTCGCACATCTTAGCCTCAGGAAACATGTCTGTAGAGAAAAATGAGCCATATAGAATAATGATGTCATTGGTGGGTACGTAGTCTGACCCAAGGAGGCCACGGAACTTGTTCCGTATCGTGGTGGCTTTGGTTTGTTACCCTAATGCGGGTAGAGTTTCGCACGGCGTGCAGTTGCGTCACATTTATATAACCGGATGCTGTGACCCAAAGAGTAGCAGAGGCTTTAGATAGGCCTTGTTCCTGACCAAGGAAGGATTCATAAAACCAAAATAAGTATGGCTGGGAAATTGGTACCTACGGATATACATTTCTCCAAAGAGACATTGATTCACGCTGGGCATCGTGTTCTTAAGCCTTCCATGGCAGGTGCTCACGTTAAACCATTGAACTTCTTCTATACTTAACAACACATTATAAGAAATCTGAGGTTAAACAAAACAAAACTACTGCAGTTTACTAATGGGGGTAGTGTTACTTACCTAGTACCAACTTATTGAATTATTCATTGGTTTTTCTTCCTTACATTCTCACCCTATTAAGTCACTCTACTTAATCGCGACTGTTAATCGCTTTCTCTTATCGATCGTCTCAAACCGATATCAACATTAATCGATAGGACTCAACCAATATATTGTTACCGATTACATTAAAATCCTAAGATCATATTCTTGCAATAATCCTTGTTAGAATTTGTTGCTTTATCCAAAGTTTTATTAGCTTTTACTATAGCTTCATCCATATTTTATTCCATGACGTAGCCAGGATTTTGCTCAGAGGGGGTAGCCAAAGAAAACCGAATATTATGCATATACTATAAAAACGTTCTTGCTGGAAAAATATATTTATTTCATTACAATAATACTCATGTTATACACTAAATCGTTTTAAAACTTCACGTACACTTTTATCGACATTTTCTTGTTCAATTTTTCTGTGTACACTAAGCATACATAGATCGTTCAAATTATTCTCTACCATCGTTGACCTCACCCAAGTTTTCAAACGACGCAGTGTAGAAGGATCTCTTAACGTTGCTTAAAATTAAAATTTGGTTTCTTGTGTCAGGTAAGAATATTTCCTTCTCTTTTAAAACTTCCGTAAGGTCTAGGTGTCTCATGTTTTCTATTGTCATATCATTGTCCTTCCATTCCTTTAAACCATAACTTGCCTAAATTATCAAAACATTTTAAATGGTAGTATTGACTGAAATTATTTGTTTTTTTTTTTTAAATCAACCAATGACATATTTTAGCACTAAACTTAGATGTAACTACATCAAACCGAAAGCAGGTAAATACGCAATGGCAAAACGCTGCTCCCGTGCGAATATCTGGGAATCTAAATAAGGGATGAAGATCAATCGCTTTCAAAAATTGCATGGAGACTCAGTAGGGTGTTTGGACCGCTGCAGTTCTGGGAGATGTGTCTAAAATATTTTAGCTCTCCCTATCCACGATGACATTTTAGAGATATTATTCTTTTAATATGATCCATGCATGTCGATAGTCTTTGATTGTATTTGGCTGTCAATCCAACACATATAATGCAGCGCAACACTCCCTTCTCTACAAGTTTTTGATAGTCCATTGACAATTTCTTCAAAATGTTTATTAAAACTAGCTACACTCTTATATTTTTGTGACCAGCGTGTTTCACATTAAGCTGGAATACATATCTTTTCTTTCTATTTTCTGATTTCTGGAACTTTATTTAAATCATTCACGACCAAATTAAGTCTGTTGCACCTCCCTGCCAGCACCTGGCTACGCCCTTGTTTTATTCTCTATTCCTCTACTCTATATTACATTTTCTAAGCTATCCTTATGCAAATTGCCTAATATTTTCTTAATTTCATTAAATATTCCATTATTTTGTCATTTTCTATTCTTGTTTCTTTTCAAACTTTTAATGCTTCTTTCTGATAAGAGATCTACATTTCGAACTAATCTTAACAACTGCAACAAACAAATTTCTAATACAACCCAAAAAAAAAAATTGTGTGTACATTTGTATTTCACAAAAAGTTTTAAAACTTATTGGACCTCATAGGGATTAAAAGTACAAATGTGGATAGCAATACTACTAGTACATAAGTACCAAGTATAAAGTATGCCACCAATTTTCGAAACCAACATATCAAGGGAATTTGTAATTCTGATGCAATCCTTCACAACACAGCAACACAAAGTTTCTTAGAGTGCCTTAAAGTAAAAAAAAGAGAATCAGTAACATCAGAAACAGAGGGAGCAGGAGCAGGAACAGCTCAATCAAAGTTCTTAAGCTAGTATAACCTTCTGCCAGCCAACGCAGTTGGATGCAATAAATTTTATAGTTTCTTTTTGATTAAAAATGAGTACACTTGACTTTTGCCAACGGAATTTAAGGAAAACATTTATAAACACTTTTCACACACACACACACACACACACACAGAAAGATATATATGTTACTCATACACATTTATGTGTATAGCACTATAAAGATATGACTTGTATTTATATTGTAGTTGCAGTAAGTGAACACTTACCAGTGCATGTATCTTGACCGTTTTTATGTTGTTGTGGCATGTATTCCTGCAATTCGGTTAATAGCACAGCGATATCCTGTGAATCCTTTGTGATGCTACATAATTCTTCTTGTTTGAAATCCGGTGTTATTTGTTTGCAAAGCAATATTTGGCTAAAAACATGGCCCAGATTCGGTGGACCAGAGCGATTTTCTATAAATAACAAAAAGATCAAAATTTATGCGTTAAGTTACAGTTAAGTAGAGTATAAGAGAAAATCATAAAGCAGTCAGCAGATACACAATATTATTTGGCATGTAATGTAGTATTGTATAAAAGTATTAAAGGACATACACTATGATGATATGGAATGGAATGCTATTACTCTTTAAGTCCCATTGAATGGTATTGAATGGTCGATGTAGCTAAAAACGATTTATAGAATTTATTGGTAACTTATCAACATAGTTCTCAGCAACATTTATACACTTGTCCCATTGTTCTTCCAATTCTTTGGTTTGATCTCGAAGAAACTTTTGCATCTGATTTTTAATTTCGATGGATCGAAAATGTCTCCCACGTAGAGCTTTTTTAGGGGTCCAAACCCATGGAAGTCCGATGGAGCGATGTCGCAACTATGAGGGAGATGTGGAAGGATCTTCCTCCCCAGTTTGTGAAATGTTTTTTGAGGTAAATGTGCCGTGTGTGGGCTGGTTTCTGTCGGCGTCCGTAAGTCGTCTTGAAACTTAGCTTGTACAAGTTTCCTTTTCTCCAAATTATACTGCATAATGCAATGCGTGTGTGGAATTCTTTATCTATCAGTTCAATAGTAATTCGCCTGTTGGTTTGAATTAACGCGTTAATGAGAGTTTCAAGGGAACAAGTTGCAAATTCAACTGGTCGTGTAACAAACAATTAATCCCGTACACTTTTAACATTCTTTTGTGGATTTCACTATCTTCAACTGCAACTGCAAATCTATTTATTTGTTTTTATTTTGATAAAAATCTCTTCTCTTCCTTGGAACAATGCTTGAGAGGATCCGCCTTTGTTAACTGAATACACTTGATGCGTATGCTTACAAATTATTCTCGAACAGCTAATGAGATACAAAAAAGGTACTAGGAGGCCAACTTGATGTAATGAAACTATTGTATTGGTTGAAGAACTTATTTCTGGGCTGGATCGATTTGTCTCGTTACTTACTGAATGAGCCTCGTATATAAGTATGTATATCTATTCACCACAATATAATTAGTATATCTTAAATCAAAAAACAAATTTGATATCATGAACCCAACTATTGAGCAATAATATTGTACATCTATGGACCACTTAAGAAAAAAGGATAAAATGAACGAAGAGTAAATAAAAAGGAAAGTTAAGTTAAAATAAGCAAAAGAAATTCATAGAAAATTATATTCAGTTTATTCTTATGTTGTTGTTGTTGTTATTATTATTATTTCCAATTATGTTCTTTTTCAGATTCCACCAAATAAGCAAACACGGCAGTGGTCCTTAAAGGACTTAAGATGCCAAGAATTTTTGACATTAACTTCATACGTACATAAGTCAATAAATACTAAGTATGGAGAAAAGTTTCACGAAGAAAAATGTTGTTCACAAAAGGAATTTGCATATCTAAATATATACATATACATATGTAAGTTTAAGAACCGCTGATATATTAGGAAATGACTTCATTCAGCTTCCATGTATAAATGGCTTTTCTAATAAGTAGTATATTTCATCTATCCCCCTTTTCTCCCTCTTCACAAGTATATTTCTCACTCCCACACACACACACTCCTTCCTTTATTCTCTTCCTCTATCTCCTCACTTTCCTCTCTGTCTTTTATTTATTCATTTTGTTTGCTTGTTTGTTTATTTTCCAACGAAAGGCAGAGTTATGAAGTAAAGAATAATGCGGGCTTCTGATTTGTTTTGTGTTGTTTTAGTTCGTGACCAATTTCATGTTTTGTTTCCCTTTGATTTTGTGACTTGGTTGACTTCATTTTGACCCAAAATTTCACTTGTTTTCATTGCAGCTGCATTTGGCACATTAAAGCCATTATTATTATTTTTCTGCCGCATTCAAGTGAATGCAACTTGCATTTTTATTTTGAATTATTAGCTGCATTTGACCCATTTTGATGCAATACAACAAAAAAAAGTACAAAAATATCGAGGAAAAAATCAAAGAGAAAATACATGAGTGCAACTAACCCAGGTATATTTATGTTTGTTGGCAAAAGAGATGAATATGATGGTATAATATCGGTTTACGGTTCAGTTACTTAAGGTCCTGTACTATAGCTACGTGTTCATAAGAGACACTATATGTTGTACTTAGCCACACATGGCATGGCATGCCTTGGCATTGCATGGCAATAGTACAAGAAGCTTCAAAGGATTCACACACTCACTCACTGAATTCTCAGCGGCTACTGCCATTGCCAGTTGTTGTTATGGTTGGTTGGTTGCCACTTGTATTTCTGCTTGCTCTTGAGCTTATAACAACATGGCCAACAACACCAACAACCATGATAATAGCTAAAGGCTTTCCATGTCCATCTTCTCTTCAGCTTCTTATCCTTTGCTTTGTCATCATCATCATCAACAACATCATCATTTCGCCTTGTACTACTCTTTCAGACAGCTTAGCTTAAGGCCAGGTGAGTATTGCCAACTTGTTTGTTCGTTCCTCGGTTGGCTCGGTTTCTCTTGGCCCCTTGGCTCTCTTTCATTCTTCAGATCTTTGGTATAATTTCAATGTCTCACCTTTCAAGTAGTTAGCAGCACAATATGTTGTATGAGAGTTTGTAGGTATGTGTGTGTATGTGTGAGTATGTAAAAGAATTGTAGTTTTGACTTGTTTTCAGGCAAATATGGATGACTTACCATAATAGCTTGACATATCCATGGGCACAACTTGTATAAGTCGATAGCTCTTGAACAATTCACGCAGAAACAATTGTGTCAGATAATACAGAAGCACTAAGTGTGTTGTATCTGTAACAGGCGCTGCATCATCATCATCATCTTGTGCACTAAAAGTTAAATAACAGAATTTAAATAGAAAGAAAGTAAGTACATTTGTTACATGGTTGGTTGAGTCATTAATTGGCATATTTAAGCAGTTCAAAATGTGTAGACTATTTTGGGCGAAAGTAAACAACAAAAAATTTTACAAATGGATAACCGACTGACTGTCTTTACATATTCAAAGAGAGTGTTAGACATTTCTGAATGGTAATCAAATAAAACCTTCCAAGTGGTAATTTAAACTATAAAATTATCTATAAGCTATGAAAATAAAGTGCAACTTACTGTCTCATTTATATTACTATTCAATTTTGATGTTTCATTCATTTTAATTCTTGGATCATTTGTTAAAATTATTATGCACTAGGATTGCCCATTGGTCCAAACTCGACCACCCCTCCCAGAAGAAAGTATTTAATTGTGAAACACAAATCTGACTGAATTCTTGCTCACGGCGAAGCGATAAGAAGCGGCGAACGAAGACTGTCGAACAGAGTGCGCGGTATTGTTTTCCCGCTCTTCATTATTGTTGTTTTCATATGTTTTCGTTTGAATACAATCAATCGTTCGTAGGTATGTACATATTCGCTTGAAAAATATTTTCGCTCTCTCATTCTACAACTTCGCTGTGTAAGACTGCATTTAGACTAACATCATATAATCGTCGATTCTTCTTTGATGATTTTGGTTTGTGTTTAGACAAATGTCACGCTTGAAAATCAAATTTTTGCTAATTCCTCTCTGTTTGTCGCAGAGCAAATTTCTTCACCTTCTGCTCCTAATGGCTACTATATTCTGCATGTCGCATGCATCCTCACTGTTAGCTTCCCCTCAATGCCACGCTCCTCTTACCAACAAAAAAGTTTTCGCTGTCGCTGAGCCTATAGTCTAAGTAAGTTGTATGGTGTTTTCAATGCTCGTTGTTCTTGTTATAAAAGCTAAGTTTCTCACGGCCCGGCAGCCGAAGTTTTTTTGTGCTCGCCAGCTTGTCATCACGGTTTCGTCCAATGTGGGCCAGGGAAGCAAAAAAGTTGGACAGCCTTGATTTAGAGAGACAATTTGCCCTTCAAATATTTCCTTCAGTAAGCTAATCATTTCGAGTTTTATAGCGCATAGTTCCATTCTATAGAAATCTCATATAATCATATTCAATTCTTGCTTTAAAGATCCGGTAAAATTGACCACAATCGTTCTCAAATAAGGTAAGATTAGTCCTAATGATTTCACTAGCAAGGAATTATTATCTCAGCACAAGGTTATGTTTATTAACGAATCCATTAAATAAAAAATGTATCACATCAATTAGGATGATTTTTCATTTCATGATTTCATTTCTCAGCAGACATGAATTTATGAATTAATTAGAATAATTTTTCGATTAAAAGTTTTAGCAAATTAGCAATTTAGTATAATCAATTCATGGCTTCAATTCTTATCACAATTATTTCTTAAATGATTCTAAGCCCAACATTCTATATATTTGTAGAATTATGTATGTTATTCATGGAGTGCCATAAGAAACGACAATTTGCTATTAAACTATCTACATATATCATCGTAAGTCTGTGCACGCTAATCTCAGAAACGGCTCAACCTATTTGAATGCAGTTTTGACTGGTGTATTGTAGCAAGCTTCGTGCAACTTTTAGCGTTTATTTTTATCGAAATCGACCTACTAAATCTAAAGATATACATATTTTTAATTCTGTTGCCTACTTTTTAGCTGATTTTCGAATGTTTTCCTCTTTACCTGCGGGGCAACATTAAAGATCTGGTAATTGGGAAAAAGGTAACAAAATACACGTTATTACAAACATATTTCGAATTCAATGCGTACGAAGTCGTGGGCACAGCTAGTGATAAATATATAAAATATTGGAATCATCATTCAATTCACATTTAGCATTGCATTATCAACGAAAAATTGTATTGATTTCAATTACAAAATATCAAAATATCGAAGTTGTCATGTATAATATCTATAACCAAAATCTGGAAGCACCATTTTGAAGAAACATTTGCTAAGATATGTTTTAATTAAATTAATAACAAAGAGTGCCAGTAACAAGCAACAAATTTCAGTAATCAAAGTGTTCTCTTAAGAGTCTTTAAGTTGCCTTAAGCTTCTTTAGTTGTTAAGCTTATTAAAAGGTTGATGAAGTATTTGGATGGGGTCCTTTCTTCAGTTGAGTTAACAATCTTAAGCTACTTAAAGGTATTTGAAGGAACTTAAGCTATGTGTGGAGTAATGTAATACAAATAAATGCATACGTGTATATAACATTCAGTATAAAAATCTTTACCTATTTCCTTGATGAGTTTTAATCTAACTTTATGTTGTATATTGTATTTCATCATTGGGTTTTCAAACTTCTTGTGGAGACCAAAAACTATTTTAAAATTTCTTATTCTATTCCATTACTTTTACTCAACAATTTCTCTATTTTTTTTATTATTAAAAAAGAGTGTCAATGAAATTCTGCAAATAGCACACACACATATCTTTATTTATTACGGAATAATTGCCAATTCAAGAAATGTAATGAAATGGAATCCACTCATAAGACCACAATTTTATTTTCATAGTGAAAAATGAAAAAACAAAAATTGTCGCCAACTTTTTCTCTACGATAAAGGACAAAAATATTCTGGAAATTTATTTTTGGCTAAATTTTTTTATGAAGAAAATACTTTTTTCTATAAATTTTTAATGCTTTTGCAGGTTTAAAATAAAAATTTTATTACCCTGCAGCACACTTATAATGTGTATGTATGTATATAAATGCACACAAATACACACTTGTGAGTGAGTAAAATCCTCGAACTCAACCCAATCTTAAGCTCCCTTTTACATTTCGAAAAACATTCACCGACATACTACAAGATCATCATCAACATCATCAACATCATCTTCATTATTTGCTTCAGGCTCTGCTTAGTGAACGCGCCCCTTCAATAAGTGCACACACACTCACACATACATACCTCACACAGATACTTATCTTTAAACATACTTATATAGTTCATACTGTATTCACTTATACAGTCTGTCTGACTTGGCATTGAGGTTGATTACCCAAATGGGTGTAATGAAGTTTATCGTTTCAAATCAAAGGCTTTTACTTCTTCCATGCTTCAACACACTTGAGTTGCATTTTATTTATTTATTCCTTGTTCTGCTCTCCTTTGTACTTTCTTTCTTTACTCTACACACGTATAGTATAGTACATTGTGTTTACTTTTTCGTAACAGTCTTTTGTTTTAAATTTATTGGTTTCTTTCATTTCATTGTGGTTACCAAAAACTACGTGTTTGTTTTATTTGTAGCTTCATTTAACCTCATGTCCTTTTTGCCAGTTACCCCTACTTGCGCATTTTAAAAACACAAAAAAAAAACAAAGGAAAGAGGAAATAAATAAAAAAGAAAAACTGCTGAATGCAGATGATTGAACTGTTGAGTTTGTTTATGCACTCGTTCGAATATAATGTTCAATGTTTGAGGTTTTTATTCCATCATCATCATCATCATCAACATGATTCAAATCAACAGCCTTTACCATTTAGCAGTGCGTCTAATTATATTTTATAAATTGATTTGAAAACCCATAATAGGTAAAAATTGTTCCAATTAATTGAATTACTGTTGATTTTTACTTTATATATTGAAAATCATCAAATGGTTATAAAGGGATATGTAAACAAACTCATTCATTACAATAGTAAATACTTCAACTTTTCTATACAAAAGCAAAATTATGTTTATGTTCAAGTCTTTTTTTTTTTTTTAACAAGTATATTTACCATCAGTTAGAATAAACAACCTAACCATAAGTAAATGATGGACACACAGAATATAAAAGAACATCGGAGTGAATGGTGGCATATTACCTACCCTTCAGGAAACCTAAAAGGGTGACTCCTCTTGAATCAGCGGATGTTGTTACCAGTGCCAAGTAGACCTGTGGTGAGTGTGCTTCAATTCGTCTTTAATAAATTGAACATAAAAATCTAAATTAAGAGAAGATTGCCGTTGCTGCACGATGATTGGTTGCATGGTTTAGATTTGGAGAGCTTGGGTCGAAATGAGTGCAAGAGATTGTTGAATGAGCAACTTCTGGCTAATGAGTTGGAACAATAGTGTGAATAGGCGGGTTCATTCTGTATGTAACATTTGTTGGCAGTCGACCGGACTTTGGTTTCAATCTCTGGCTCGGATTTCTTAACGCTTTTTTGCATTTAAGGGGCCTGAGTGACAGTCCGGAATGACCTTGTGTCGCAAACGTGGAAATGTTCTTTGTGAATATTCTCTGAATGATGATTTGAGGGATTTGAATGCTTTCGGTATTTTGAGTGTTAATGGGGATTATGATTTTAGTCAGGCGCTCTCCAGTATGGATAGTGTTATGAGATTTAATGAGTTTGCACGTGCAGTATTTATTAGGCATCGTCCGCTTGTAACCTGAGGGATCCGTGTTTTGTATGTGTATGTGGGGTGGGATTAGTGTTGTCTGAGCGGCAGCAGTCAGGTATTTTTTCTGGTACCACAGGCGTTTGGAAAAGTAGCGGTCTCAGCCTACGATTCATTCGCTAAAGTCCTTGTGACAGTGGGGACATAGTTCGTTTTGAGCTTTGATCTAATGATTACTGCCTTGGCAGAAGAGAAGTGAGTTTGCTCCGAACTGTGAGAAAGCTGTATCCATGAATATAGTGTATACTGTGTCATCTTTGGGTTCTGCCTGCATTCTATTCCAGTGAACTATGTTCGATTTTTGGGACACCAGCCCACGAACTATTTGGGATTCAAATTGGTAGTACCTCGGGTACGAAGTCTGACCAGAGGCTTTTTCTGGTACCACGGGTAGTCAGGAGCACACGGAACTTTTTTCCGTCCTGGCCAGCGGAGGCGGCCCCTTTATGGGAGTATCGTGGTGGCTGTGCTTGTACTCAAATGCGGATAGAGTGTGAGCTCGACTTGGAGTTGCATTATACAACCGAGTGCTGTGACCCACAGAGCCACAGAGGCTTAAATTGACTTTCATGAGCATAAAAATCTCTGTGCTTGGTTGTATTTTTGACATACCATCGTGCACTCACTAGTCTGCGGAGTAGCAATGATTGAAATCTCTGGAGTATATCAATGTTAGAGTGCGAAGCAGATCTCCACAGTTGTCTTCCTTGTGTTCCAACAACATAAAAGAAAGAAATTGGAAACTCACTGATTTTTCAGTAAAAAAAAACAAGCTGAAAATTTTGAAAAGAAATAGAAAAAGGTTTTTGGTAGCTGATAAGTTAGGCCAGACAGAACCTTGCTGAACTTGTTGGGCATCGTGTTCACTTTTTTTTTTTTTTAGTGATGAACTAATTTTTCACCATTCTTCTTTTTGGAAATACAAAGTGTTTTCGGTTTCGGCACTTTAATAAAACACATAGACTTTCATTTGTGTGTAAGTCTGGCGACTTTATTCATGTCGTCTACAAGGTAGAGCTGGATAAACATCGATGTTTCCATACAAACAATTGATGTTTCTCCAGCTCTACTACAAGGCCGAATTCAGGGATTTCGGGGCCCGGGACAATGATGAAATTGGATACTACTCGCTGGTGAGTTGTGATTTTATTAATTCTTTTTATAGGATTTTATTTATTTTATTTTTATTCTTTATAATGTTTGATGAATACTTAGACCCTTAATTAGCACTTAAGAACACACGTAATATAATACCATGTAAGTATTTTCAATTAACTATTGTGTATTTCAATAATAAATGAATTTACAAAAGTCAAAAGGTTTTCTTCATTTTCCATTTGAAGTTTTCATTAAGTTTTTCTCCGAAATCTTCAATCGAAACAACCATTCTGCTAGTACGAGTATTTCACTCTTCTACTGATCAAAGTTAATTAAGCATTCAAGCATTAAAGGTTGAAAATAAATTGAAGAATAAAATGCTTTAGAAATTATTGTACCCGGCACAGCAAAGGCAAATCATAAAATAAATCAAACAGTCAAAGACCTTTTGAACTTACAATACATACAATTGTAAACGGAAAGGTACGTAGATTGGATTATACGAATGGATGTTGTATGTAGGTAGGCTAGGATTATTCTTTGACTTGTGTACTAAGACTACTTAAAATTCCATTCTGAATACCTTTAGTGGCTCATTAATGTGGTGGTACGCACTGCTACACCTGTTGCCATCATCATCATTAATTGCAAACCAATAAAATGCGCTGCTCTGTAAAAATCTAAACAATTTCATTTTCTTTTCTCATTTTATTTTATTATATTTTCGTGCCTTTTTAAACTGTTTTTGTTTTTATTATTGTTCATCGCCTTATTGTTGGTAAGTTCAATCAACTTTCTAGTGTTTTTACTGTGTTCATTTGAAATGAGTTGATGACTTCTTTTTCGGAAAAGTTGCCTTCTATATTGGTTACTACTATTGACTATTTAATTGACTGCAGTGGGTGTGATGAGAGAGTTTAACGAAGTCTAAGATAAATTCTGTATGACTGCTTGACTGACTGACTGATTGACTGACGGACTGACGGACTGACTGACTGATGGTCTGGAGCCACTAATTTGTAAATTTATTTTGGCGTTAAAATTGCCAAGTAACGACACTTTGGGTTTTTTGCTCTTTCATTTTCATTCATTTTCTTTATCTTTTTTTTGTATTTGCACAAAGAGCGCGTGTCAAGCATTTTGAAAAGAAAAAAAAAAAAAACAAAAGGTTAAGCAGCAAGTTAACAGTGCGTATACGCAATATTTTTTATTCCATTTTTATTATTCTTCGTATTCTTATTACTTATAATGTAAATTTTGCTTTGCTGTTGTTGTTTTTGTTGCTTTTATTGGTTAGTTGCTCTTTTCTTTAATCTTTTCACTTCTGTTTTGTGTTGTGTTTCTTTTTTTTTTGGTAAAAAGTTACAAAGAAAACAAAAGAAAAATCAATAAACTCAAATTTAATCTGACATTTTTAAGATTTCATTGAAATCATCAAGCATCAAGCATCAAAGAGCGAAAAAGTATAAATTCAAATTCCTGATTAATGTTGCTTATCAATTTTTTATGAAATTTTCTTAAAAGGAAATTTATCCTTAAATATATTGTAGAACTCGCTGCTCATCATCTTATCTCATCTCATCCCATCTCATCTCATCCTGAATAAGTAAACCTGATTATGCATAAAGACTTCCCATTTTTACTTAATGAAATTTTCCTCTTTCCGTTTTTTGTCCTTGTTGTTGTATTCTTTTACTTAGTCTTGTTATTAAGAAGAACAAAAATGAGTTAACTTTGCCTAGGCAAATGACTCTTTCTTTTTTTCTCTATTCATTATTTATTTTGTCAAAACATAAGCATTGTAATCTAGTATTAAAGAAATATATACATCCCAAAGTAGAAATATTTTAGCTTACGATGTTTACATACGAAACATTAAAGGTCTGAGCAAGCTACTAACGTATCATCATGCGAGTGACTCTCACTCAAGGTACATTTTATTAGCTACATACTATAATCCAAACCTTAAACTTAAGATAGTAAAGACTTATGTCTTCGGTTTTACTATTCATTAAATACCTTTTAATCATAAAATAAACTGATGACAAGGAAAATGTTTTATTTCATTAAATATTATAATTTAAATGAACCCACAATTTTCATTTTAATGAGAATTGGAAAATTGAAGTACATTTGAATCAAATGAAACACTTGAGACGTTAACTAAGTCAAGTCTCATTTGAAAATTTTTAATGAAGTAGTTTTAATGATTTAGTCACTCTAAAAATACATTGTAAGTCTAGGTTTTTATTTCTAGAATATTATTTGTTTTACTTCTTTTATAGATTCGGCATATCAGCATGAGGACATAATAGCACTTATTATTAAACAAGCATAAACTCGCAAAGGATCATAATTAGTTGTACATCTGCTCAAGGCTAAAGGGCCAAAGTTTCTGGCAGAACAGCTGAGGGTGCAAAAAGAAAGCTGATTTGGGAGCACAGGAGAATCTGTGGGCCCAACTATCAATTTATGAATAAAATTTATACCTAAAGCAATCCTACGATGCAACTGAGATGGAAGACTAATAAGGAGGAGTCTATCAGTAACCTGGAATAAGGATTCCAGTTGAAGCCATGTAGGGCAAACAAAAGGAATTGCTTCTGAATAGACTCAATACGATCTTGATGTTTTTTTATATTGGGGCGATCAAATGCAACAGCAGTAATAAAGGAGTGGACGCATGAGAGAAATGATAAGAGTCTTTGAATTCAGTAAATCAACGTTTAATAAAACCAACCCTCCGCCTTATTAACAATGGTGGAAACATGCTGATTAAAGCACAGCGTTGGATCGAAAAGAACACAAAGGTCAATATTCATCTATGCTAAATTTATATGGAGAATATCTAACAAAAGTTCTCATTAGAATCACTTTAGGTTAGTACTGATTATGTTTTCTAACTTTGTTACCAAATCATATCAGGAAATTCTAATGTCAATTGTCACCAAAATCATTTAATGCCGTGCGATTTCATTCTTTAGGGTTTTTGTGAAATCTCAGGTTGAGCTCAAGGCCGAGATCCAACGATTATCGATGATATATTTTTTTTTTATATTCCTTTTAAACTCCTTGTTGGAGCATAGGGCCCTCACAAGGCTTCTCCATCGCACATTATTCTGGGCTGTTCTTTTAGAGCCATCCCATGTGATGTTGATGCTTGTTCCCGTAAGGTTGATCTTCTCCAAGTGTTCTTTGGCCGGCCGCGGCTTTGGGTCCCTTGCGGGTTCCATTCAAGCGACATTCTCGTGATGCTTTCTGGCTGGTTTCTTAGTGTTTAGCCAATTCAGCGCCACTTCCAACGCTTAATCTGTTTCAGTAAAGGCTCCTCATTTGTTAGACGCCATAGTGCCTCTTTGGGAATAGTGTTAGGCCTGAATATTCTGCATATGATCCTTAAACACTTGTTGATAAAAGCTTGAAGTCTCTGCGTGATGGAGTTCAAGACCAGCCATGTTTCGCTTCCGTATAGTAGCGTCGATTTCACACATGCGGAGAATATACGGATTTTCGTGCATCTGGAGATTTGGGAATATGCCCATACCGATTTTAACCGGCCAAATGCTGCCCTTGCTTTGCTCAACCTGCAGTTAGCATCCGCTTCAGCTCCTCCGTCTATTGATATTGTGCTTTCTACGAAATCAATCGCACAACCGTCAATCATTATATGGCTTGCATCAATGAAATATAGCCACAGCTTTATCAAAAAGTCATCGAAAATTTCATGGGCTGTCATCAGAGCTGCTGGGGCCATTTGCCGGACATTTTATTCCATACTCAATCGGAACATGTCTTCTTTATAATTGAGTACACTCTCCAGTTTCTTATGCAGAAAACTTTAGGTTATTTTGTTTCTCAATATTTAAAGTATAGAAAATTATTATATGAGAGTTTATGACTCTGTCCTAGATTAATAGACTAAAAGATTCAACTGCAGAAGTACATATAAAAGTCCTTAGTACAATTATTTTAGGTTTATGCGGAGACTTTAATGATATAAAGACACATTTGAAAATTGGAAAATAACAGGCATGTGATGGACATCGTACGATTTCAAAATGATAACGAAATTGCAAATCGTTCAAAATGAGTGAAATTGAAATTTCACAAATTTGTGGAAAATTGTGAAAATTAAAAATATGAGCAGCAAGTTTTTTTTAAATAAATAGGAAAATTTGAACCGCCACAGACTTTGGATATCGCAGATTCAGATTTCTCGTGTAAGTTAAACTTATACTCGTGCACTGCTTACAGGTTCATTCGCTTATTATCGATTAAACAAGGAAGCCTTTCTAAATGTTCTTCAAGATATTAAGCCATTGATGAAGGAATTAGCTGTACCATTAGCACTATAAATGGCTGCTGAGTTTCTTGGCAGAAGGAGGAGAATCTGAAATATTCGACGAAAACCAAAGATACCACAACAAGTTTTGTATTTCTAAATAAGAAAATGCTTTTCACAGAATTATATTGTAGAAAGAACAGTTGTTAAAAACAATACTCTTAATTTATTATTAAGTTTTTATTGCAGAAATTAAAGTATCCTTTAATTTATTTACAAAGCCATGTATAGAATGGCTATGGTGATATTGACTTATTTCATTCATTTATCATCCTCTAATGTTTGCTCACATAATACCATATAGTCAGCATAGTCATTCAAACTAATTGTGTAGGGTATACAAAAAAAAAATGTCATTTAATAGCCGAAAATTCCACAATACAGTCGAATCAACTGGGAGAGACAAAATGTATGGTACTGTATAAAATGCGTATGAGTAAAAGTAAAGTGAAAGTTCATGCACACAAAATAAGAAGAAATAAAGTTTTACCATTTTTATTAAAGAAAATAGGAAAAGAGAAAAGTTTGTTTTCTTAGTGCAAAACACAAAACGAAAAACGAAAAAAAAGAAGAAAAGTTTGTTATTGTTGATGATATTTTCTTCCTACTTTTCTTCGTTTCTTTTTTCAAAGGACATCATTGATATTGCGACAAAAGTTTCTTTGTTGCAGATACACAAACACACATACATATGTGAAAAATGTGAGTGCATGAGTATTAGTAGGAATGTGTATATCATGTTCATTATCTGGTTATATGCTACCTTTAAATATACATTATATCTAGATACTTTCTTAACTACTCTAATACACAAAAAAGGCAAACAGCAGCAGCAGCAGCAGCATCAGAAGCAGCAGTCAAAAGAATTGAAAAAAAATTTCTTTTCTTGTCTTGTACTTTAATATAAATTGAAAAGTTTTTGAGTTTCCTTTACTTTTTGGAAGTGTGTGTGAGTTTTTCCTATTTTCTTTGCTTTTTTTTATTTTAGTTGTTTTATTATTGTTATTTTTTTTTTTAGTACAATAATTGTTTTTGTTGCTTGTTATTGTTGACTTGAGCCTACTTCAATCCATGCTAAGCAAGCAATCCAGGAAGGAAGGAAGTAACTAACCAAACTGACAGAAATGAAAATGTAAGCAATGTTCAATTTTAAAGCAAAATAAATTTTCTTTTCTATTTTTCTTTGTTTCTTTTATTTTTATGATAGCAAAATTGAGTGTGTTTTCTTTCAATTGCTGCTTGAATTTTTATCTTTAAGAACCTTAATGGACATCAAGGACAATAACTGAAGGCATCCATTTCGATGGCTTTAAAATGCTTGATGTTATTGCCTTTGTCTGTTAGTAGTAGTAGTTTATTTCAATCATCATTTTCAGTAGGATCATCATCAGCATCTGCTGTTTAAGCTGCAACTAATTGAAATACTAAGCATGGAATTTAGTTAGCATCTTCATTCACATAATCATTCACATCTTTATTATCATCATCATTATCATTTCATTTCATTCTTTTTTATTCTCATCATTATTACAAGTACCTTTGGCTTCAATAGTCATTCAACATTATGAGTAACACTTTCACAATTCTCATCATCATTATTAGTATCCTCCTCTTTATCGTTATAATCATAATCATCCACAGCATCATCAGCATCATATTGTTTAACCTGCTCGCTTCATACACTCTTCTTCTTCATCATAATCCTGCCTGCGACAAATGGCGCACGCACCTAAGATTCACCATTCACATCAAGTATGCCTTCAAGCGCCACATTAGCATTTCATTAACACATACTTGCCACACACATACACCTGTATGCACTAATACACTTATAACGTAGACTGAAGTTCTACGTGGCGCAAATTTTCACGGGTCATTGTCATACTTAACTTCTCAGAATGGCATCAAAAAATGGCAGCATTCAAGCTGAGAATGTAGTTATAGTGTCGTGCCGTGCTGTGATGTGTTTTGCTGCGCTGTGCCGTGTGCCGACCCAAGCCGTGACGTGATGTTCCTCATCGTAACTTACCTTAACTTATTGTTGAGTGAGGCATGGTGTGCTGTTGCCTATTAAGCATAATGTAATAACTTTTGCTTATCTTTGAATTATAAACTTAACTGGCGAGTGAAAGGCAACGAATGAGTGAGCGACAACAGACACTCAGAGGAATGATAGACAAAAGGACAAAGTAGAGAATGGTTAAAAAAACAGAACATGACTAAAATGACAGACAATCATATAGACAGAAAGACCCAAAGACAGACAGAGAGATGGACACACAGAGAGATGGGTATATTGGATGGATGGATGGATGGATGGATGGATATATCATAGTCGCAATGTTAGTTAAGTCATTTGCATAAAGTTTGTTTTTGACAGTAGCAGCAGCAGCAACAGCATAGGACCAGTCAAAAGTGGATGGTTGGTACTCTAGGAAAAAAATAAATACAACAACAAGGTCTAAAATAACAAGAAACACACACACCACTCTCACACACACAAAACGAGAGGATAAACAAAAATATTATATGGTACTAGTTGTATGCGTTATGACTGGGAAAAAGTTAGTGTAGTTTTGTCAAGTTTTAGTTATGCTAGACACGTGCAGCTTCTATTTGTTTATCACTTTTTACACACACTGTATGGTATACTTACATACATACATTAATGCCTAGACCTAGTGTATGACTATTGTGTGTGTGTGTGTGTGTGTGTGTGTGTGTGAGTGGATGTCCTTGTTTTGTATTTGTGTATGTTGTTTCTATTTTCCTTATTATTTGTCATTTGCATATATTAAAATAAACAAAAAAATGAATTCCACTATGCGTATACGTAACATTTTTTTTATTCCATTTAAAGAAAAAAGAAAATTTCAAAAGATTTAACAAACAAACAAACAAAAAATAAAACAATACAAGATAAGAAAGAGAGGGTAAGAGAAGAATAATAAGAGGGAATATTATATATAATAAAACAATCAAATAAAAGTTTATCGCATGCGATAAAAATTTGCGAATTCATCGAAGCAAAGGTAAGCATTTTTAACGTTGATTTTTTTTTCTTTTGCATTTTTTTTGGTTTTTGCCTTCTTATTTTCAAAAGTGACAGGTGATTGAGTGGGATTTACCACAAACTGAGGTTAGTTGAGCAATCTCCCACCCATTGAGTGGCATTTTGGCTCATTATTGATGCGTGTCAAGTAAATTTCGTGGATTTTTTTCAGAATTTCTGCTCTTTTCATTTTCACGTTAAAAATGGTAAATAAATCCATTCTTGTTAGCAAATCAGAATAGAATACAGTAGAGTAGAACACAACAGAATTGGAAAATTGAGCAAATAAAAACAAAAATTCCAATGGCCGTCAAACATCAACAAGAAACGTGCATAGCATAAAATTTTAAATAAATTTTCTACCTAAAAATAAATAAAATTTATCGAAGGAAAATACTAGTAGTTAGTTGCTGGTAAAACCAATTTAATTATACAATATTTTAAAGCTTTTAACTAGAAAATAAATCAAATTTTCCAATGACACACAACGCACAATGTTATTTTTACTGTAGGAAATTATTGCAAATTGTTCGAAGTAAAATGCCATACAAGGACATTTATATTTTTCCTTCCTTCATTTCTTCCTTCCTGTAAATAAAATGCAAGTTAAAATGTCAAATGGTGACAAAAGTCATACAATAATAGCAACAGCAAAAGCAACAGCAACAACAGAAACATGATTGTACATGGAGAAGGAGAAGAAGACTCTAGAATGACAGTAACAGCAATAACGACAGTCGACATTAAACAACAGTTGCAGCAACAAGCCAAACGAACAACAACAAGAACAGCAATAGCAATAGCAATAACATTAAAATATCGTATCTATGTAACTATTTATTTGAATGTGGCCATGTATTGTAGATACTTATATACATAGTTATGTAGAGCCTTTTTCTTGTAGTCAAATTTTCTAATGAATTGCAAAAATACAAATATGTACAAAACATAAAGATGTCATGTTGTACAACAATAACAGAAAAGGTTAGACGATAGGAGAGAGAGAGAGAGAGAGACTGATACATGACATGATGTGATGCGATGGGATGTGAGTATAGGGAAATACATAGTACCATAGGAAGCAAAGAAACACCAACCACCACCTAAGTCTTGGGTCCTAAGTGTTGCTGACTGATTGAGGTAAAGTAGTACACACTAAGTTATGTATGTATGTACATACATATATATCATGCGAGCCATAAAGTAGTAAGAAGAAATACACAAAAAAAAAGAACAACATACAGGGTGCGTTATTTACTTACCGACACTTTTAAAGCTAAACATTTCCATAGTAACAATATATGCTATCGTAATGTGGCGAACTAAGAATATATATAATGTTATAAGTGAATATGCTTTGCTCAACTTTCCAAGACATAATAGAATTCTTTATCAAAAATATATCAAAGATTTATGGAATTTTGATTGAGTGACAAACACAATCAAAAACCGTAAGGGACGGTTGAAAGAACACACATAATCCACAAAGTTTTATCTCTTAAGTGATGGAATAGCTACTTTACTTTAGTCACTGGAATGACTGACAAGCAAAGTGATTCCCAAGACCAGACAGATAAAAACAATATCCTTCTAAACAGGAATTATTTTTGTATCCGAACTCGTTACTTCAATGGTCATTGTGACCTCAGAAAATGAATCTATCATACACCCCTGCAGTATGCTTGGTGGCAATAGTCCCAGTTTCGATAGTAATTCACTAGCGCCTTTACTTATTACCAGGTGGCTAGTTAATTCACTAGTCACAGGTTATGCAGAGGCCAACCAGTAAGTGCACGTTTCCATAATAGGTCAGCAGCCCCTTTTCGTATTATTGGTGGCTAGTGAATTCACTAGTCGTGAGTAACAATAACAGATGACACAACTGGAGAACGGTAATGCAGGTGGTGGCAGTGAATGTGACATGACTGGTGAACTGTAATGCAAGTGGTGGCAATTGACTCTTTCCAATGACATCGCCATGTTAAATTCACCTTTGAATCCAAAGGGACTAGCCACGAACAAGTTTTTCACCAGTAATTCATACTGCAGGGACTGTACACATTTTCCATAAATATCCTGGAATCACAGAGAAATGGTTCTCAGTTTTGAAGTTGTTTTAGCCCCATCAGGTGCTTAAATGAACATGAACAAACTAATAACAAAACTGTTGTCTGTGTTACGTTGATTCATATCAAAAGAAGAAGATGATGATTAACTGAATGGATCATCTTCAACTATTTTTTGTGGGCTTACTTGAAATCCCAAGTTTTTATCAATAAACCATGGTATAACTTTAACACAACCTTCCAACAGAATCAATGCTCTATTCAACGAAACATTGAACAAAGTTTTAGAAAATATCTTGAATTGATCGATAACTTGATGAAACACCCTATAACATGTAAATGTGATTGAGTAAACGATGGAGAGTACGTAATACGTATATAGGATGGAGTTATTAGGCAAAAGGAATCATCAATGTGAAGGAGGTAAAGTGAATGATGTAAAATGTGAAGTAAAGGGCATAATGCACAAGTACATGAAAGAACCAACGAACGAATGAACGAATGAATGAATGAATTAATGAAGGAATGAATGAATGAATAAATGAAGGAATGAATGAATGTAAAAAGCAGTCTAAAGGGAGAAGACCCAAAATGTAAAGAAGGCAAAGTAAGACACGCACATGAAACAAGAAATAAAAAAGGAGCATAAGCACCAGTGAATAATGATGATGACAGAAAGTGAGTGTGGTAAATAATGTAAGTAAGTGAGAGAGAGGTCGTGATCAGGCACCCATATATACACACATACACAGCATACAGATACACACACACACACACACACAGAGATACAGAAACATACAGTAAGTGAACGTGTTGCATTGCCATTTTTCGTTTTGAAGGTCAAATTTTTGATTGCCATTTCCGTTTGAGACGGAAACGAGAGCTTACGAAAATGACAATCATGTCCTTATAGCAACAATAACTATGGTAAAGATAACTGCAACAACAACAACAACAGTAATAACAACAAAACATATTAAATTGATGTTAAATTTTGGTTCGCCACTTTTGTTTTTTTTTTATAGTATTTTCTTGTTATTTCCATTCTAGTATTTCTATTTTCTTTCTTTTATTTCATTTCATTTCATTTAATGTTAATGGAAAATTGCAATTTTAAAGCTGAAAATAGTAAGAAGAAGACGCAAATCGTAAGAAGCAATTTAAGAAAATCACAAAATTATCATTATGAAGAGATAAATGAAGTGAAGTAAAATAAAATGTAAGTCATTTCCAAAAGATAATTTCATTCTAATATCACTCTTGGGTTCATGGATGCTACTAATGTCAGTCAGCTCAATCTTTAAAATGACAATCTTCGCTCCGCTTATCTTAGATTACTTACTGCTAGGATAATGCGATAATGATGAATGACCTTTATAAACAATGGGAATCAAACAAATGTTAAGTACTAGGGAAATACAATAAATTAAAAAAAAATATATTTAAAATGTAATTTACCATTGACTTTGTGTCAATGGCAATTCCCAAGCAATTGATGGCATAATATTGTGACTGGTGAATTACAAGCAGTAATTGTATTGTATGTTAGGTTAACTTTTGCCTTTTTATAATACATAATAAATAAAATGAATGAATGTCTTTAATGGTAAGATCCCTTAAGAGATTTGTGGCTTCAATTGGAAGTGGAAGTCCAAGTGATGTCTGTCTCTATCATAGCACATGGCTAAGCAAAGCACATCACTATTTGTTCTGTTTTTTATAACATTAAAAAGCATGGGTCTTGTATAAAGATACTGCATTTTATTTCTTC
Organism: Amiota communis; assembly: GCA_037043315.1. Lineage (NCBI taxonomy): Eukaryota > Metazoa > Arthropoda > Insecta > Diptera > Drosophilidae > Amiota > Amiota communis. The sequence continues at coordinate 855,922 of JBAMAV010000934.1, forward strand.
ATATTCTTGTATCCACTACGATAATCATTTGTAATAATGACCAGATATGATAGTGTTGTTGACCATTATACGAAAACAAGGCATCCACTCAGCATTGACAATGAAGACCAACTAGATATTCTTGACTTTGATCAGGCTTATAATCTTAAGGATGCACGATTCACCAGACAAATAGTTTCATATGGTGCCTACGTACTAAAACCACCCCTGGACTACACTGGCTCTTTTTTCAACTCTGACGTTAAAGCATTACTTCGCCAGGCAGAGCTAGGTTAGACCAATCTTCTAATAATTTCCTCATCATGTCTGCATCTCTTTCACGAATGGCCTGGAGCATTAAATCCTGGGCAGCTTTAACCAACTTAACCATTATTGTTAAGTTTTGTATAACGCATCCTTTTTCTTTGGCTTCCATCGCACTTCCTACCTCACATTAAAAGGGTGTGGATGGCACAGGTTGCTCACGGCTTGCAATCGCCTTTGGTGGCGCCAGTTGATCCTTTGCTTGCTGCAGGCTTGAGTCGCCTGCTGTACGAGTATTGACCCATGTGGAGGGTTACCAGTTTGAGCTTCCTCAGCCCCTGCTTTAATCGGTTCTAACAGCTTCCCATGAAACTTCACCAAATAGGTCACAATGGTTTTCATAAGTATTTGAGTTCACATTTCGCTTTACCTCTGTTAAATTTCTCAGCTCTTTGAACTTAAAGTTTTAAGAATGCATGCTTCTACGTCTGTAGAAGTCAAGACAAAAAAAGAGATAGTAATCAACGAATCCGTCACTAATCGGAAAATCTTACTTCGAAGGCCTAATGACACATTCACCTCATTTTTTAATAGATTCACATTTCAGTACAAGACCTCCGAGTGAGCTTCATCTATCCTCCATAAAATACGATTTCATTCATAAGTATTCATCAGAAAATCGACAGATGATAAAGATTTGAATAATTCCTCTTAAGAAATTCCTTTGAAACATCTAAGCATAGGATTGCTTTTTGAAAATATTTTCTTATTTTCTTACTAAATTTCTAATTCACTGAAATTCATCTCCAAGACAACATTATGGAAGAACTGACATTAAGAAGCAAATAACAACAAAATCCAATCCCTTGATGTTGTATAATAAAATTCTCTTTAAACATAAATAGAGATAAAACCAAAAAAAAAAAAAAAAAATTCTATATATTTCATTCGCTGACATTGTCGTAATTACAACCTTGCACTTGTCTGGTTGTCGTATCCTCTAAATCCTGTGCTTATTCAAACAAGCAAAACTACCTGTCAAGCTATGCGTCGTACTGATTGCAAAAGATGCTAACAAGATACATACGTACTACATAGAAATGTTAGGAGGAAAGAAATACTGTGGTACACCAAAAGATTTAATGGTGACAGCAAGAAAGAAAACCAACAAACGAAATGAAGGAAGGAATGAACAGAACAGAACATGTTAGAACAAGTAACGCAACTAGGAAACTTCCGTTGCGGAATTTTTCGATTTCATCCTTTCATTTGGTTCCATTTTCTTATGTTTTCCTTTCTTTGATTTGCATTACATCCATTGCCATGCTAAACTTCTTTTTGAGATTGAGTCTTAAGCGCGTATTCCTTTACCTAGACCAACTTGTCCGTGTCCGTGTTCGTGCATAATGCAACTTACAGTGTTTTTGGCCAAAATAAAAGTTTAACTTGTGCCGTAGGAGAGCAGAGATTTGCGTTTATAGATAAACGCCAAATTGAATTTGTGACCAGAAAAAGTTTGTCTATGCCAAAGTGCAAAAGAAAGTTGTAAAGAAGGCAGTCAGACAAGCAGACAGGTAGAAGAAGCTACAAGAGGAATTGAAGAAATTTGAAATTTCATCTAGACAAAGTTTAAATAAGATGATAAAGGCGAAAGCATGGAACTGGAATTCAATTTAGTATGGTTATTAGGTTATGTGAATGAAATTTTGATTTGAAAAACTTTCAGAAAGGATCATGAGGCACCACACATTAGTTACTCATACACCAGCAGGCACATGCCACATGCCAATTGGCCAATACAATTTCTCTCTAGGACAATCTGTTGTCGTAGTCGTCGTCGTCGTCGTCATCGTCATCATATTTCTTGATAGAGTCATTGAAAGCTACTATGTAGTTTCAAGTTACAAAAGGACACAATAAATCTTAGCTTATGCCAGACGATGATATTTTCATGCCGCCACTTTTCGTATTCGCATTCGTTTTCAATTTCAACACAACACAAAATACCAAAGACTTAAGTCAAATCCGCCACATTTGTCGCCAGATAACAACAACAACAGTACACACAGACAGTTGTATCTAAAATCTTTTGAAAAAGGGGAAAAATATCTTAAGAATACTTTATGTGAAAAAGAGCAAATGGAGCGAAAAGATACATTTCCTTTTCATATACCCAGATACTAAATGGACTTACACCTGCTGCAACATATGAGCAACTAAGCCAACGTCATAAATCACAAAATTATATTGTAGAAATATCTAAGGATGTGCACAAGTGGATGTGGGTTTCAATGTGGTGTGGATGTCTGTTTACATGTTGTGGTAAGACCAAATACAAGTGTTTGACATCAACAAGGAAACACTTTTGTGTTACCGAAAATCTTGATCTGGACTATTATCTTAAGTTGTGAGTGTGCGAGAGTGTGAGTGTTTATGGTGTATGTATGTGCGGTTACCATGGATGTAAGTGATAATGCTATTACCACAACCAAGTACGGATTACACATATACATACATATGTGGTCTATGGTTGTCCGGAAACATGTGCAGTTGTCATCCACAGAAATAGGTAAAGATATTTACGTTGTTGTATACACATACTCGTATTTAGTAAATGCTAGGAGATGGAAAATGTATGGGATGAGTGAAATGAACATTTCTCAATAATAATATCACACACATAAAATACTAGTAGGAGTCAGATGAGGTTGATGAAATACATTCTATTAAAATCTGTTTATACTTTCAATTTTTTTATATTTAAATAAATAGAAAAATTCACAAATTTTAACAGACCATAAAGTTGATTCAGTTCTATATGTTACAAATAATTATGAGGATTTTATGGCATATATTGTTTTTATTATTCAATTGTCTTTATTGTAACAGAATTTAGCTAGAACTGTTCTATAAGTATATGAAGTGATCTTAAAAACTAAGATTCTTCTATAATTAATTACATAAATACATACTATTTCAATTAACTATAAGAAGAAGAAGCTCTAAGCCTGAGACATACAACTAAAAAGTAATATAACGTTTTGATCGGGTGCTGGTTCATCAAGTTAATTAAAGTATTAATATTCCCATTAATTAGGTTTATTTGGTCGCCTAGTTAGTAGTTTCTAGATAATAAGTACCGAGGCCTTTCCAAGATGACGTGTTGAATCATTTCTCAAGCATTGAGGCTGCTCAGTCTGCATGTAATATTTTGATCTATTTTATTAATTATGCCTTTAATGCAAAACCTAAGTGCTTGTTTGGAAGACAGGCGAAATTGAGCACATTAGGGTAGGACGATGTCTCATCATCGAATGCTTTTAGAATCAATCCTACAACTTAGGAATAAAGTATTTCAGCTGCTGAGAATGTTTTGAAATTTGTAATGACAATGAATGTGGTTAAAGGCTGTAGCTTTCATATACTACCAGTGTTGTGGATCAAGCGATTTCCACATACTTGCTAGAAAACAGTGGAATTTGGGATATATTCAGCCAATCGGTATTGCTTCATTTGAAGAACCTTAACTATATAGTTCCAGGAAGACTTAAAATATGTGGATACAACTTTATAAAGGACCAACTTTAGCCTTAGATATGCATTTCATGTGGATTTCGTTAAGGCCAAAAGTTTTTTATAGTAGAAAGATTGAACAATTTCTAGTTGATCAGAGTACCTTAAACCCCAAACCTGATGAGATGCTTATAAAAGAGTTGAGGAAACTACACTTTCGAATAGTTCTCCTCCCAATAGTCGGCTTGGGCACTTATTTAATATCATTAAAGCAACCCCTAATTTAATGGAATTTAACAATATTGACTTGTTACAATCGTTTTACAATATTTTCATAAAAATTCTATAATTTTTCTATAAAATTCTGCCTTCGTGAAAGTTTTAAAAAAAAATTTAAGATCCTTTTAAATATGTTTAAAATCTTGTTGTTTTCTAGAAAAAAAATATCTCACAACGTGAAGCACGAAAAGAATTTTATTAATTTAAATATTTACTGATTCAAAATAAAAAATGTAAGTGAAAAAAAATAAATGTAAAAAATTTGAATGAATGAACAAAAAAGAACATAATATTCCAATATTAAACTCAACAATAATTTATTGAAATATTAAAATGCACAAGTTGTGATATGTTATTTGGCTGAAAGTTATGGCATTGATTCTATACAAAATATTTAATCTACTTAGTTAATATTGGGTATATAAGTAATTTTTAAAGGATTGCCAACAAAGGGCAGCAGTAGTGTTTAAGCATACCGGACCATGTTAATCATAAAAACATATTTTCTGTTTATGTGCTTACAAAGCTCCATTCGCTGGAAGCATTAGATTTTGCTTCCATTTGAAGAAGAGTGCTGCCGAAAGTCATCGGGTGCTGTATGAAACTTAAGTAGAGCATGCTCCATAAATTCCAACCTGCGAGTACTGCTTCCGACGTTTCAAAAGTAATGATTTAAATACAACTGACAATGAGTGCAAAGAGAGACCATCAAAGTTTGTAGACGCCGAGTTGGAGGAACTTTTGGACGAAGACCAAAGAAGAACTTGCGGCTTTCATTTCGGTTTAAAGCCATTGGTATGATCCAGAAGGTCTGAAACTGAGTGTCACACTAACTCAAACCAAGAGATATCGAACGGCGTGTCGCTGCTTTCAAAATTCTCCTTGAACGGTGCAAAGGAAAGTTGTTTTTGCATTGTATCGTCACCGGCGATGAAAAATGGATTTATTACGACAATCCAAAATACAAGAAGGCGTATGTTAAGCGCGGCATTGAAGCCAAAACTAAACATTCATGGCAGCAATGCTATGCTCTGCATTCGATGGGATCAAAAGAGAATCGTGTGCTACGAACTTCTGAAAAATGGTCAGACGATCGACAGGTTTTTAAACGGACAATAACTGATGCGATTGAAGCATTGGATTTAATTTGGCACTTGTAATAAAACAAATGTATGCACATATATTGTGCATATTATTATACAGCATATTCAAAATTTTGAAATACTTCTTGCTTTAAGAAGATAATTGATCGCACGTAATACTAAAAGTATATATGAGTATACGGTACCAAAAACTATGAAATATGTGTACTACATAGACTAGACAATTTTTTCAAAAAATCGTGGCCTCTCACTTTCTCTGGATTCCTACAATAATAAAACAAACTACGAAACACAACAACGACAAACGTCACACTGTGGTTTAAAAAATTCACATCAATTAATGTCTCAGATCCCGCCAGAAATAATGTAATAAGCCCTATAGAATCTGAAATTTTGATTTATAATTTCAATGTTAATATTGATGAATAAAAAGTACCAATGAAACTACACGAATTTCTGACATACTGTGTGCTGTTCGCCCCCTACTGTGTGCTGTTCGCCACTCCATTAAATTCCGCTAAATATCCAACAAGGATTGAAAACGGTATTACTGCTTCCATGCTTTCATTTTAGTTGCCCAAGCTAATATTATTGAGGAGAAAAAGCTCGCAGTATTTTTCTTTTTGCAAGTCAATTTCTCTTTTGTTGCGTTTCATTTTCTAATCAGTTGCTTTTTCTTATTTTTCGAACTCACGTCAATCAAAATTTGCCATTTTGTTGCTGCCCATATAATTTGCTACACGCTCAACCACGTGAGCGCGTCATCTACATCATCTGTTTAATCACTTTTTTTTTTAAAACATAACAAAGTTCAGCTTCATCCAACCGTGCAAATCGCTCTAAAACTATAACCTTTGTTCCGTTTTTTTTGCAATTTCCAAATCTCGAAAAGTTTTAAATATTTCGTCGATCCCACTTCTGAATTTTTAGTAGGCTTTCGAATCTCTTTGTTATTAACTTGCTTAATTGCTTACTACGGTAACATTTTTACAAATCCTCTTCCTCAAACAATACCATATTCATCTGTTCGTTTGCATGACATTTTCTCATGTATTATATGTATGTATGGTTTGATGAATTTGTAGGCTTCTGATTGAAACAAAACGTGTTTAGCCGATATTGATTCCACTTTCCTTGGAGTAAGAAAATAGATTAAGTAGTACAAAATTTTATTTCAAAAATGAATCACATATTTTTAAGGATTTGTTGCTGTATCAAATATTATAAAAAAAAGCTATAAAAACCACTCCATATGATGACCTTCATCTATTCGGGTGGCGCTGAACGCGACACAATTATTTGCTAAGTTGCACCTGCGTATTGGGAAAGCTGCTTACAAACATCGCTTGTAAATTTACGTTGAATAATTTTGTTTGGTATTTCGGTAATTGTACATTCTAGAACGAAGGATGCAATCAGGTTCCGATACCTCTAGGCGTAATTGCTTCCTCAGAAACTAATCTTGCACCATTATAGGTGACAGCTGGACTGCGAGGTCAAACAAAATGAATACATTCTTAAGAAATCATTTGGAAGCTGAGAAGTGGTCGTGTATCGCATGCCGCTATGTACCCAATAAATTCTCAGCTTAACTTCTCGTATTCTAATCATGACCAGTATGACCAGTCTCTGACCTGTTCCTATCTACCTTATCTTCATCCTTAGACCAACCGAACCACTGTTTTAGCTACAGCCCAAAATTCCTGAGTACGGCGTTCTCGAACGCTGATTTCCACCTACATCTTTCACCACATACCTATCATTACCTAACCATTTTGTGACCTTGTAGGGTCCTTTCAACTTAGGAACAAACTTCTTAGACACACCAACGTGAGCGTCAAAGTTTTTTATGAAAACAATTTCGTTATAATCTTGCAATTGCCTCTTTTTATTGTGGGCTTCAGCCCTCACCGCTTCTAGATCTCTGTCTTTTTCCAGTTCCTATTTTATACTCTCTTTTAGGTAATCAACTATACTTCTTTTCTGTCCTATTCCAAACAATATCACACTTGTATGCTGACCGATTGTTCTGTGTACCGTATTGTTCATTGCAAATTCAATTGTTTCTAGCGCTAGGAATCGGACATGATCTTCTGCAGTATAACCTCAAGAGAATAGTAGTATCGGATATAATTTGACTTTAGTCATTTCTGTGAAGACTTTTACCATAAGAAATGTGGCACTGAGATTTCATTTTCTCATTAGAATAAACAAATTCTACATGAGTGGCGCTGCGGGTTCTTATGGGGATATAACAATGCTGATCATGTTACCCAATAGATTATTACATCTCCAAACTGTGTATTAGAAAAAGAGTAGTCAAAATTGTTAATAAATACAATTTGACATTAGAGTAAACATGACAATTTTAATTACATCAATTAATAAATAATTTGAAGAAAAACCATTTATGTGATTCAATGTTATAATATTCATGATATTCTTTTAACAAAGTCGTGTTTAATGTGAGCGACACGACAAAAGTTTCATTTTAAATTCATTTTAAAAAGTTTATTGCATACTTTGTGGGATGAGGAGAGGCGAGCGAACGAAACTTGTTAAACTTGACGCTTTAATGCAAATTTGCTTTCAAAAGAAAGAACTCCAAGGGAATTCATGCTACAAAAATTAACATGCGAAGGCAATGTTAAAGCAAACAACCCAAGTATGCATACACTCATAAACATACACACACACACACACACACACACACACAGATACACCCACATATTTAGTGTATAATATAACACATGCATAAATTACTGTAATTATGCTTGACGTGGAAACCGCAACATATACTAAAGTGGTTACAGCATCTCTGTCTCTATCCTTGTATGTATATCTTTGCAATTATGTATGCATGTGTGTGTGTGTGTGTGTATAAAACCACATATTGTACATGTGTATAAGCTTATATCAATTCATCAGCAAGTCAAAGCAGTTTACCAATTCTTTAATAAAGAAGAAAAAAAAAAAATATCAGCAAAAAAGGACATTCAATCAACGAAGTACGAGAGACATTCTCTTAGTTCTTTCATTTCCCTGATATTGTATGTTTTATTGAGTTTTTTTGTTGTTGTTTTCACGCTTCTTTGTGACACCGAATGACAGATTTTTCATTGCCAGCGGTCGGCAGTTGTCATTGTTATCCTTATATCCTTTAGTTTGTTCTTTTTTTTTAACCCTCATGCACACATAAATTTAATTCTTCTTTTATTTTCAACCATTTGACATCAATTTATGCAACGTCGTCAATAAATAAACGAATGGCAGAAATGAAAAAACTGACATTACGGAATGCTTCATCTCTGGTTATACCCAGTACCTTCATATCACATATGTATATTGTACTATATCAGTGAGTATGGTAAATAGCTTTAACATGTTAAACGACCACTAGCACTCAGTTCAATTGGTTTTCTTTTTTGTTTTTCGACGACTTACCTTTTTGCTTGCGGCAGGATCAACTGGGCCGTATGTTTGCAGGCATCAACGCATGTCCGGCGTAGCTTTCGGATTTTTTCACGTAATTCTGGGCTGTCTTTTGATTGACCAACATGGATGAGCAAATCGCGGAACAATGCCACATGACTATTTATGTCAACGATGAGCTGCAAAAATAAATTAATAAATATGCAATACAATTTTTGTTGTTTTTTTCAATTAATTTTTTACTATAGAAAGTGATTTTTTATGCTATCATAAAAGGGATTTTTTTCCACCTGCTGATAGTTCAGATTGGTTGATATGTGTATGTAAGGTGGTATGTATGTATATGTATGTTAAGAGTTGTGTGTATTTGTTTGTGAAAGTGTGAAAATGTGTAAATTTGTTAAGCTGTAAAGGTGTTTGGTGAATTAACAGCGTTTCGTTTTAATGTAATTATTAATCATACGCCGTGTTTACCCTGAAAACGACACATGAGATTTTTGTTTTGCTTTTCTCTTAATTTTTTTATTTTTTACATTTTCAATTAAACATATTAAATTATGCATTCGACGGTTTTGGAAGGCAAACAAAAAACATAAAACAAATTTTATGTGCTTTTGTTTTGTCATCCTTTTTTCTTTTTTTTTTTTGTTAATGGCTCGCATTATTGAAATCCTTTTAATGGTCTCACAGCAAATTAAGCTAAGTACAGATTTTCACAAAGTACTTTATTTATGGCTGGATGGAATATTCAAGTAGTATTACACAAAAATAATAGAGTAAGAGTAATTTCAGTCTTATCAAAGCTTACATACAATTTGCATAAAAATTATTTAAAAGAAGAAAGAAACTATGCGAAAATCATAAACACACTAGTAGTGTTGTGAATAGAACAAACTGAGTTGATTTGTGTGGTTGCTATAATTTCTAGTTGTCAGAATATAAAGATCACAGTATAGTCTCAATACATACTTATATCATATGCAAGAGAGAACCATGTAAACAATTTAATCTTTTTAAAAGCTGGTTGAGTGTTTGGAACTGTGTAGACACATATGTATGTATGCTTACTTTATCATTGATCATTAAATGCTGTCAGTTTTTAGGCGGAAGAGGTAGTGATAATATTAAACTCGTTTAAAAATATTTCCTGCTTTTTGAACCTCGTAGCTTATACTAGAATCCAAAAAACAACCTTCCATCCTACCACAGCCGTCTATGTTATTCAATTATTCAAAACGGAATACGATATCTAATCGAAACATGGCAAGGACTAAAGCTTCCTGTGCATGTGTTTGTGATTCTTACGTTTCCAAGCAGCGCGTCTTGATCCACCAATGGTCTTCGAATATCTGTATCCCTGACCAATACCACGTGAACTCTTTCTAGCAGAAGCTAGGCCACGAAGTTCATGATCGTGTTTGCAATCCTTTTAATCTTTGGGTTGCGACGAATTGCATTGTGATGGGTATCTTCGAATATTAATTCGTGTATTTGTCAAACACTGATACGAAGAATATATATCATAACATTACTCTGCTTCTTCTGATACAGGTCTTGCATATACCGCCACACATCCATTTGAGTTAATTAAAGATTGATAGACCTTGAGAGGCTACCTTCCACGGAAAATAAAATATTAATGTTAAGTTAGTCCACTTTCAAAAATTATCCAATTGTAGAACGGTTCTTGGTGTCACGTTCTTATTTAATCTATGGTATTTGTTGGCAGAATGTTTTCCCCATCTTTGCTTGGTAGAATAAATTTTAATGTTCCTTCTTGAGTTACAAGGAATTAACCTTTTACATTTATTAGCATCTCCGGACATGGAGTCAATTAGTTTATTTAAAACTTCAGCAGAAATGTTTTTCCATGCCAATTCGACCTGGGTGAAGAATAATAATAATAATAATAATATTCCGATCTACAATTTCCCATAGATTCTCTATGGCATTGAGATAGGGTGATTGAGCTGGCCATTTCAAAACTTTGATTTTATTTGAAATAAACCAATCTTTCACACATTTAGCAGTGTGTTTTGGGTCGTTATCATGCTGGTAGGTCCACTTTAATGGCATTTCTTCCTCCGCATGAAGGAGCATGGTGTTTTGAAGAATGTCTTTGTAAACAATACGGTCCATTGTACCATTAATTCTACAAATTGGACCGATTCTGTTACCAGAAAAACATCCCCAGACCATAACACTGATTCCACCATATTTGACTGTGCATTTCAAATAGCATGGATTAAGGCGTTGTCCTTTTGGCCTACGTACAAGTCTCATTCCATCGGAACCCTTGATATTAAACTTGGATTCATCAGAAAGTAGTACAGGTCGCCAATTGATATGAGACCTTGTAAATTCAAGCCGTGATACATGATTTTTTTTTTTTTTAAGTAATGGTTTTTTCGCGGGCCTGTACGTTTTTAGAACATATTTAATATTAATAGTTCGTCGAAGGATTGTTCTGCGTGAAAAAGTTAAGTGCAATTCATTTTGTATTGCGCTTGCCGATATAAAAGGGTATTTTTTAACAATTCATATGATTGCTTTATCATCAAGCGATGTTGTATTCCGAGGTCTACCACCACCATGTTTGGTTTCCAATGAGCCAGAGCAACGAAAACAACTTATTGTTCTGGAAACAACACCCAAATTTATGCGCAATATTCATAACGGACTCTCCTTTAATATATTCAACAATAAGTTTTTCTCTGAATACGGCAGAATATTTATTGCGACCCATTTTATTATTCTTTTACTATACGTTACAAACAACATCCAACGAATCAAACATTACACAAAAAGTGATTGAAAACGGGATGTTTCCAGATTTTTCTTCCCAACGAATTGGACCTATTTTACAAATTTATTGAGTAAAGTACTGACATGGTAAGTTTCGTGCTTTAGTTTTACGCTAATCTAAGAAACGGCTGAACCTATTTGAATGCGGTCTAGTGTATTATAGCAAGCTTCGTGTAACATTTAGCGTTTAATTTATCGAAATCGACCTACTAAATCAAAAGATATTCATATTATTTTAATTCTGATGCCTACTTTTAGGATGATGTTCGAATGTTTTCCGCTTTTGCTGCGCGCCAACATTAAACAACTGGTAATTAGGAAAAAAGTTAACAAAACACACGCTATTACAAACATATTTCGAATACCACGCATCTCTCTCTCTCTCTCTCTCTCTAGGCATCTACTCCAAACCAATGAGGAAGTTATAACAACAAACATATCAGAATTCAATTGTGGTACCTGCACATATTGTAAGGGAGCATTGATTGATGTTTGTCCTTTCTAAGACAAGACCTTCTAGGCAGGAATTCTTGACTCAGATGGTCAGACAGCAGATGCATAGGACAATCGCAATTGTTCCATTCAACTCTTTTATTGGTTCTCCAATGAACTGATGTATATTGTACTTACTATACAAATATTAGACAAAAATGAGCATACTCTTACTTCTAGTGATGTGAAGTGTATAAATATACCAGAAAAAAATAAAAAAAAAAAATTAAGTGAGCACTAATCAGGATTAAAGGATATAGAAAATTAAATTACCATATTCAATTTCATTGCCGATTTTGTTTTTGTTGTTGTTGTTATTTGGTTAAGTTAACTCGAACTCAAATGAATGAATTTTCTTAGGAAAAATAAAATCAACAAAAATTTTGACAATCGTCGAAGAAAATACGCAAACAAATCAACAAATCAAAAAGATACACATACCAACCTACTTACCTACCTAGTAGAGACATGTGTATGGTACATAAATACTCATACACTTAGATTCTGATACATATACACACATATCATAATCAACATACACAACTTTACTAACACTATTATTCTATGGGAAAAGAACTAAATCGATTTAGATTATTGCTTTAACTTGACAACAGAAAGTAAATGAAGAAACAAAACATGCTCAAAGACTGATACTAAGAATAATAACAAACAGCAACAACAACAATATTGACAATAAAAACTGAACAGTTTTGTTGTTGATATGAGGTTGTTCCATGTACAACAGTTTTGCGCCAGCATCAGAATCAAATGCATTCACGGCACGCTTCATTCATTCATCCATTGAAGAAAATATATACATCCTGAATGAAAGGACTAACAACATAACACCAGCAACAACAACAACAACAACAGTAACAAGATGAAGTATCTAAACAACAAAAATAAAAAATAAAACGAAAGGAACCAAATCGATATGATATGTGGAATAGATATGGCATAGTGAGACATGGCAAGGACGACATACAATAAGAATAAAGAATATGTGAGCTGCAATTTGATGCTGTGTGCCATTGTTGTTAGTGCATGAAGATAAAGAAAGCAAGCAGCCACAGGCAACACATTCAAAAACAACAAACATAAAATACAAAACAAAACTGAAGCAAATGGAAAGAAAGGAACTTCAAAAAGAACAAAGAACATGAAAACGAACCGAAATACTAGAAGTACTACTAGACATATATGTATATATATAAATTGTATGCGCTTTACCCGCACAAAAATTGTATGAGAGGTAAAGGATATAATATGCTATGTGGTATGTGCTACTGAAAGGATATTGAAACTTGCATGAAATGCTAACAGAAATTGTTGTTGCTGTTATTGTTGCACACCTTAGGACAAATTACTTATAAGTTTATACTACTAGAGGAGACCAAAACGAACACCAAGACCAGCAGAAGCAGCAACTCAGGAAATTCAGACAATTGAATATTTTGTTCAAGCATTTGATGATGAAAAGGACGAACAATAGCATGGTCAGGATATTTAATTTGTATACAAAAGCACAAAAATATATAGAACAGAGTTTCTTAAACTTTTTTTAAGCAATTGGTGCTGACGTTCGGGATCTCGGTGTCTAATAAACGATGCCAAGATGTGTTCTTGTATCCAATAAAAGGTTGCACTACAAAACTGTCATGCCGAATCAAATGTATTTGGTGACAGGAAGCTCTTTACACGTTTAAAGCTAGTCATGATTAGAAGAGTTAAAGTGGTTAAAGAACGTTTGTTGTTTGTGAAGAAGAACTGACAATAAGGTTTCTGATTTCCTTCACTGGAATTGAAGAGCATTGTATCTAAACCTTCTTTCTGGTTGTGTTTTCATTAAATATTATTTATTATTGTCATCACAAGACAACATCCAGCGAATGAGTTTCCAGATGATTGAGATGGTCCTCCAACCTATAGAGGTGTCTGTTGATGTGCTTGACGATTTCTTCTTTTATCGCTGTAAATTTGAGGTATCCCCCAATCCATCGCAATAGTTTAAATTGAAACATCTGGATAATTTTCTATTTTGAGTTGGATGCAGTTCCTTAAAGCGTTATGCCGTAAGCCCATATCGGTTTCAGTATGACCTTGTACAATAACAGCTTATTTTGGATGTTGAGCTTTGAGAATATAAACACGGTTTTAACAATTGGCTTGAATAGTTTGTTATTTATTGATATGAAATTCGAAGAACAGTTAAATTGATAGAGAAGATCTTTTTAATGAACAAATTTTTTTGTCGAGGAACAGTTAAATTGATAGAGAAGATCTTTTTAATGAACAAATTTTTTTGTCCTTGAATAAACAATCAAACTATTCTGAGTCGACTGGGTCCTCACTTTACTTTACCACCTTAGGCCACCCGAAGAGTTTAATTCCCCAGTGCCCAGTGGCATTTATTGTGCTCTTCGTAGCCAGTTTAAGAAACTCTGTTGTAGAAGACTAAAACAGTTTGCCAAAAAATAAATGATTTGTTTAGCCTGAAGCGAACATTAGAAATGTAGAGGTTTCTTTTTCCTTAAGACGTTACCGGTTGGAATGAGGTAAAGTGAATTGCCAACGACAACAACTTCCGTCGTTTCTCTCTTTAAATAGTCATAAAAAATAATAATAGCTGAAGCAATGAAAACCATAAAATGAAATGTGCCTGAAAAGGTTACTTGAATATCCGTTTCTATGAGTATTTTGTGTTTTTTTGTTTTGTGTTTTTCTAAGTACCATGTTAGTCTTGTTGTTTTATTGTTGTTGTTTTGCTTTTTTCAGTTCTCCTCTCTCTTCACTTCTCTTCTCTTTTGGTTTTTGAGTGAACGTCAAGCGTAATGTGTTAAGCTTCATCAACAGAGTTTCATCAAAATTGTACAAAGCAACGATGGCATTTCTATCAACATCATCACCATTGCCATCGCTATCACCATTGCCATCATCATCATCATTGTCGATGTCGCAATCGCCATCACTATCGTCATCTGCAAGGATATCACAGCATCTGCAATTTATTATGCCATTCTTCGTTTATTTTTCTTATTTTCTTCAATTTTTTTCATTTCATTTTTCCCTCTCCATGGCTCCATTATTTTTTAAGTTGTTGTGAGCAACGCAATTCGACCCTTTCTTTCTTTTTGCTTTCTTTTCTGATACAATATTTTTTTTTTTTTTTTTTGTTCATCTTGGCCGGCAATAAATATAAATTTCATGCTTGAATTATTGGCCAATGGCAACTCATTCGTGCTTTGAAAGTGACTAGAAACGAGACGAGACGAGATGAGTTGAGACGATTTCTGACAAGAACATGTGCACTTAGTTTGTGTGAGTGTGTGTATCTTTGAAGAGTGAACAGAGATAAAGATACGAAGCGAAAGAGTAGGAGATATGAATCGATAGAGAGATAGTGTGAGAATGAATGAGAACCAGAAACGTGTTTGCAATTTTTCTTAATGTCACTCGGAGATCCATGTTCTATGATTTCTATAAAGTTAGAAAAGTAATAAAAGCAATAATAATACTATAATAATAGTAAAAAGGAAATTATATTGTATAATAAAATAAAGATTATATGAAAACAATGTCTAGAAGAAATTTTGTCTTGTTAAATTTGATAAAACAGATACATAGATACATATATATATTTCAATACTAAAATATCATCATCTATGGAATAATGTAAAGTTTAATTTTAAACTTTAATAGCAACAAGTTTTCTTAGAAGCAAATGTGAGACGAAGATTGGGTTTCCATATTATACCGCTTATAGCAGCAGTCAATAATCATGTCTCTCGTATATACATAATATTAACATAGTTAACATCCACTTCTCCGCACCTGGGTAGCGGTACTGCGCAGCATTGACAATAAGCAGT
The DNA here is from genome assembly GCA_037043315.1 of Amiota communis. Taxonomy (NCBI): domain Eukaryota; kingdom Metazoa; phylum Arthropoda; class Insecta; order Diptera; family Drosophilidae; genus Amiota; species Amiota communis. Next base: position 871,658 of record JBAMAV010000934.1, read on the forward strand.
ACCTCGACAGCGCAGTCAATGTTTATGATTGCGTGGCTGAACAGGTGAAATATTAGTTGATATGATTGAGTCTGAAATTGAATGCTGATGGAAACACATGTTGTGCTCTGGCATCCTTCTCTAATTCCCTGCCAGTAATTTCTAATATCCCAGGAATTAAATGCACATAGTGCAGTCAATCTTTAATGCAAATTGCTTGAAATTCAGATTCATTAGTTAAATTCCAAATAACCTATGCACATAGTGCAGTCCCCGGAATTTAATTTCTTATTTTATATTCCAGTGATTGGTTTTTTGGCTGAAACAAATAATTTTCCGATTAAACTCAGAGCACAAATCTACTAGCAAGAGCTTTGTTTATACAAGAAACTCATCTCCGTCGCAATGATTGTTCAGCTCTTTTATTTAGTAAAATATAGCTTTTAAGCTCAAACTATGATCAGTAAAACTTATTGAAACTATTATTCTTTGCATCTTATGAACAACTAAACTTCTTTGTTTATGAGAAACTGATGGACCAAATAGCGAGAGGTGCTTTACTTCAACAGTTTTTATACAAAAATTTTTTGAAAAATTATTACTTTTTTGCATGCACTTGAATAGGGACAGATGTGATTTGACTAAGTCATACTTGCGAGGAATAAAGAGTACACACAGAGTTGCGAACCTGAGGATCTGTAGAGCCTATCGGACAGTTGCAGATGAGGCAGCGGGCGTACTTGCAGGTAGACTTCCAATTGACTTTGAAGCCCTGGCTGCAAGGGATATATACCTCGCCCGAGCAACTTCCCATAGGAAATAGCAGGTACCTAAACATATGGCAGCACAGGTGGAGCAGTGCAGAACCCCGAAGGATTCATCACCTTATCCCCAATTGGCTAAAGAGGAGCGGCGGAGACGTTAGTTTTGAATTTACCCAATTCGCTACTGGTCACGGGTGCTTCAGGTAGTATCTGCACAGATTTGGGCTTGCTGAGAATCCATATCGTGGCCTCTGCCTGAACATCGTAGAAAACCCAGAGCACCTCACTCATGAGTGTCCTCGGTTTGAAGCACAGCGAAACAGGGTGTATGACCGCCTTGGATCTCCATGCAATTCGCAAGAGATCGTAAGGCGTATGATGTTTTCCTCGGAAGAGTGGGCTTTTTTCGCTATCGAAATAGCGACCATTATTCGTGAGGCTCGAATGTACGAGCGTTTAATGGCTCCCAAATAAGGTCAAGTTTTTCCCTCCCCACGAAGTAATGCTTCGGTAGTTCCGTAGGAATTAAAAGTTTCGATGCGATACATTCTCTTATAAATACTTCAAACTATAGAAACAGCAAAAAATACTTTCGCCTACTACCGAGCGACGAATATTCCCAGAAACTTCAAATTAAAAGCAAGTTTTGACACTGTACAAAGAGTTTTATGTAAAGTTAAACATTTTATTAGATTACAATGAAAGAAAAAAACACAGCTTAATAACCAACGTAAAGATTCTCATATAGTCTTTGCTCAGAATCACATGACTTGGATGAAAAACGTTTAAATTTAGACGAACCTGATAGTTTCAATTATTGTATTATTTTCATAATATTCGAAAGGCAGAACATGTTCTGAGCCACCAGCATATTCTTTATTCAAAAATTAAATTGTTCGGATCAATTTTCCATAAAGCCCATAAAAATATAAACATGTTTTTCATTCTCCATCAATAAAAGCGATGCTGATGTTGATGTTCTTTTCTCCATCTTTATTCAATTTACTTGATTCTTTTCAAAATCACATCTTTTCATTCTCATACTCATATACTCCTTATCTTCATCTCTTGCCATTTTTCCCATTTTCTTTTACAATAATAAAAAATAGCACACACACACACACACACACACTCGTACACACATTGTTAACTTAAGTGAAAATGAATTTTTTCACATGTAATGTTAAAAATTGTCGGCTGCTTTTGTGTTCAAAAATTTGCATTGGAATTTTTCTTTGCATTTTCTTTTTTTCCTCTTCTTTTTTATTTTAAATTATGCATTTTTTGCATGCTGCAGATGCCTGCACTTTAAGCTTAACCTGCATTCAAATGCTTTTGCTTGAATACTAAATAATTGAATATAAAAAGTTATTTAAGTATTAAATTTGAATAAAAATAAGACCATTTCTTGCTTCTAACTGCGGATATTTTAAGTTCTTTAAAGTTTCGAATAATTTGGGATGGAATGTTGAGATAAAATAAATAAGAAAATGTCAAGACTAATTAAAACATTATATTCTTTTGATAAAGCAAAGCATTTCTTTATACATATAAAAAAAAAATATTTAAAAAGATTGCACTAGGGATCAAAATGCTAGATTACTTTTGCGCTGAAAATATATGGTAGAAGATAAGGTGCCTACGCAATACATTAAACTCATCTGATGATGATTATTTCATAATATATAACTACTTTGAGGCCAACGGCAAACATTGAAATTGTGAGTCCTTTCCTGCTTAAACCACTGAACCAATTTGACAAAAAAAAATTACCAATTGAAAGGTAATTTCGTTAGATGTGAACTGTATATAAATTATCAAAATAGGTCCAGAGGTTTAGGCGTAAAAAGGTGTTCAAAATATCCGCTTTATAATAAAAGTACAACCACTGCTCTTTTGCCGTTGATATTGTGAATGCAGTAGAATGGGAGAATAGACAGGTTTGTGTGCCTCTCTGTTCTGTTCTATTGCTCATCGCTCATGGGTTGTGTAAAGCCATGTGATTGTTGTTGTGCAGTTCTCTCAAAGATCTTTGGTGTCTCTATCGCTATCATGGATAATGTTGTTATTCTCAATTGTTTGTTCGGAGAATGCAAAGTGATAAAAGAAGAATTTTTCATTATGTCTGCTTAGCGATTTTATATTTCTGAGACATCATTAGTTATTAATTGCTTTTAGTTTCAAGTGATCTTGTTTTGTTCCAACAATTTCTTACTTTGTATAACATCTTTTTAACTCAATTGTGAGGTATAAAAATCTAAATACATAATTCGTCTAATGATAATATTGATACTTGTTCTCCAACAGTTACTTTGTGACTTCACTTACTAAACTAACAAAAACAGATGCATGTTAAGTGCAATATAAACATCGAAATGATTGGATGCTACATTCTCCCTTTCCTACTTGTGATTAAACTATTGTACTTATGAAAAAAACATCAATATGATCAGACGCCACCTCAATAAACTTCAAGTCGCCCAAATTAAAATAATAAAATTGGTTTTAATCTACCCTGGCACCACTCCACTTTTGACTTGCATCACAAATCAAAGGTCGAATAAGTAGCAGACAGAAGTGCTCGACTATTTTAGAAATAAGTGTATTCAATCCAACTTTTCGCAAATAAATAATATATATACTTATAAGTAATAATTCTTTGGGCTTTTGTGTATCATGTCTCCCTCTTTTGTGCTGTAATTTCATTTTTATTTGTGAATACTGAAAATTTTGGAATTTTATTTTTATTTTCTTTAATTTATTTTACTGACTCTACTTTCAAATTAATTGCCAATATGATAGGCTATGACTATACTAATAATCTCTAATAAGGAAATTGCTATCATATCGAATGCACTAATTAGTTTATTGAGGAAATTGCTATCAAAGCATGAGCTTCTCTTTTCCTTCTAGATTTCTAACATCACCAATCTGAAGTCAAGATTTTGCAGTACAATATCTATATACATATACAAATGAAATGCTGTGTGTGTGTTTTCAATGGACTCGCAAACCGCTTTATCAATTTTGGATATAATTTTTGCTTTCGTATTGTTGATGTCTGTGCCACATTATAGGCTAAACAATTTTTTAAAAACCGCAAAAAACAACATTACCACACATTATTGCAAGAAACAACATTACCACATATAACATATCAATCCTACAAGAGCTTAAGAATGACATATCATCGAGCTCGATAATACCACTCAAACGAAATTCATTTGCAACGAACGAACGCGCAGGCATATATAAAATTCAATGAATGTCTGGACCGGATCAGACATTCTGTTTACAATTAAAATCACGCCGGGGGGAGTAGCAACGCGCACCGGGTTCCCTACTAATATGTAAAATTATAGCCTAATGAAAAAAGTAAATGTATCTGTTTTTTAATTTTCTTTTATGTAGAACACTAAACCGCTAAAAGCTATAAATATAATTGTTGTGAGGAAAATATATTTTTAAATAAGCAGGAAATTTATTTACCTATATTATTTTTTGATAAATTATTTATTGATTATTTTTTGCTTAACTATACCAATATGTTCTTTATTTATAAATAACTTTAAGCTATTTATTTAACATAAACAAATTATCTTAATTTCATTTTAATTTTATTATCTCAGCCTAAGGCTTTGATTTAATTTGGCTCTAGGATGTGTTGTGAATATGTGGATTTATTTGTTTGACCGAGAATATACAACAGATACATATACAATAGATATAATGAAAAATATATTTACAATTTAACCAGAATTTATTTATTTATATAAAGCTTAATAACCTAGAGTTAAAACTAAAAGCCATGGTTGCCAGAGCCTTCAGCTAAACCAAAATTGCTGTTCGTGTTTGTTTGATTAAGTTGTTATTTTCTTGCACTTGTCAAACACTAAAGAACTGCTTGTGTAAATTTACTTATTTAAATGAACTTTTACTTAATCCTTATCATAAGAACATAAGACACTTGGGATTGGTTTGTTTGCATGGTGTCTACTACATCTATTAGTGATTGTGTCATCTAATGTGCATAAAATTTCAAGACAAGGCTATAAGTTATTCATTAAAAAAGACAAGTGGATTAGTCTCGTCTGCTGATAGTGCAATCACATAATTAAATTCTTCATGGGAATTTCGAAATTTATTGCTATGCATTACAAACATCAGACAAAAGTTATAAAATTTATTTATTCCTTGAACCATTAAAGTATATAAATAATATTATTTATTTTAAATGTAATTTTATTTAAGTTTAATTTTATTTTTATTTTTTGTAAATATTTTTCAAACGGTGAATTTTAATTTGATTACATTCAATTAATTTAGTAATCAATTTATGTAATTTTTAGCACATAATTGCCAATTGTAAATAACAAAACAAATAAATTCCAGATCAATTTTTGCATTGAACTATGTACGTGTATACCAATTGAGCCTTGACCTATTCATCAAAAGTTTTTACAATTTTATAAATATTGTATAAATAATATTATTGTATTTTCTGAAATATAATTTTCTATAACAAAATGAAACAATCAAAAATTTCGCATGAATACTATGTAAAGTAAAGTTTAAGTACATTGAACTTTCGCTAACTTGAACTAATTAAAACCAGCTCCATTCAAGTTATCGAAATGTTCACACTAGAGAAAGTTTGATATTTAAGGGTTAAAACACGCTTTGTGGTATATTGTTGTATTTTTTACTATTTTAATTATATTTGGCTTATGTTAAAATTATAATATAATAGTAATTAGTTAATTGTTAAATTAAAAAAGAGGAAATTTAAGTGTGCCGTTTCTTGACTGAAGCTACATCTAATACATCCTTTTCAGTTAAAGCCAACTCAATAGCCTTGTTAAATATGTGATTGCTTCGGATGAAGTTTCACGCAATTGATGTTGATCGGAATCATCCTCAGTATCACTGCTGTCAATCGATTCCGTATCTGTAAACTGGTTGTCTTCGTTCCACTCATTAATTTCAGCAATAATGTATTTTACCTACACCCAGATTAAGTGATTTAAATCATAACTTTATAAATTTCATTAAAATATCTTACTTGAGGAGTCATCGTCCCAAGGATATCTGAAGCTAACGATATTATTACACACTAAACTAACGGGACCTAAATAGCTAAAAAAAAAACTTAAAAAAAATGCATAAGTGTTTCGCAACCTACGCTCCACGGCAATTAAGTGTTGCGCCGTTTTATTAAAAGTGTAACGCGACAGAAAAAATGTTGTGAATCACTGGTATGGGTGCATATTCAAACGCATACCCACACATAATATGAATAAGAATACACATTTCTCTAAACGAGCGTATTTTTCGTAAAATTCCAAAAAAAAAAAAAAATTTGTTCAAGTTATAGAATATTTTGCTCATGTTCAAGTTATAGAATAGTCAATGGAAAAAAAATATATGTGTTCAAGTTAGTGGGTGTTCAAGTTAGCGCAACACCAGTGTATTTATAAAACTACACTATCACTGTTGACACTTCCATAATATTAGAAATACATACTACTAAAGATGATGAGACAAGTGAAATATAAAACTGAAATAATCAAGGACAATAAATTAATATTGTATAATAACCGGGAATGATTTAGTTGTCTATCATCTCACATAATTTTAGTGGTATTAGTTATAAAGTTCTGCTGAATATTTTTACTGATATACGAGTATCAGTGCTTTATACGGATGATTGCTTAAAGCCCTTTGTCTAAATTAGACGAACAAGATTGGAAAATTAAGAAAAAAATACCAGTGGGTATTATCACTTTTAACTCTTATAAATTTTCACAGCTTAGAAAAAGAAAACAAACTGTTTATATGAAAGAATAAACTGATTTATAGGGGAAAAAATATCCCAATTTAATATTGTATTGTATTTATTGTAAGTACCTGCTGCATGATATAATCGCCGAGAATTTTGAATTTTTTATAATAATTCATGAAAAATAAGTTGTTCCATATTATAGAAATGATTTAGGGAATAGCAACATTTGATATGCAATAGCGCCGATACGGACAACATTTTCAATTTCCGCTTTCCACTTCATATTTTATTTTAAATTAAATCGGAATTTAAAATAGAGTTCTATTCGAGAGCCACATAATGGTGGACTGTTTCAAATATTTGAAATGTAACACCTGGCTCCAGAAATTTTTTCAAAACTATTTCTTCCTTGTACTTAAGACGCGATCAAAGTTGAATTGCAAGTCAAAGTATTCATGCCGACAACGAACTGAATATAATCTACATATAGGACATAATTTAAGGCATGTGTAGTTAAATATGGGTTTCTGAAAGCGTTCACTTTCTCCAAGGGTATTTTTAAATCAGGTTGTTCACTTGGGTCATTCTCAATCACATTAATATTTAAACTAACTAAAATGGACTTATACCTAGCTACACATGTTTTTTTTATTTCATTATCTCAACTAATTGCACACGAGAATTTAATCTATGAGACCCGCTAGCAACAAGATTTTTAAATGATCTACCGATCATACGAATAGCGCCTGCAAAATGCATATTAAACAAATCATTTTTTCGTCTTTCCATACATTTGTACATATGTATATGCATGGACACTTACTTTGTTGGCTACTTAGTTTTATTGATATACAGTCGAACTATCCTACAACAAATTCGCATGATACCGAAAATTTAATTCAATTTCCGGGTATTTTGGTACTGTTTGTATTTGATCAAACTATTATTAAAATGATGTCAATTGTAAATTTGGTCTGGGTAACTCGATGACTTAATGAACTCGTTGAGAACACATCCACAATCATGTTCTACATGAGTGGTCATGTGTATACGTTCCAAAATGACCTGACAACAATCGGCCGAAGTCCACTCAACTCAACCTCGAAGCTACAGCCTCTTGCAATTAAAACAACAACCATCCTCCAACTTACCTACGTAGATTATCTATCTTTTATCTATCTCAAAAGGAATTAAGATGATTTGAAATGATCCAGGAGTTGCCCCTTATCTTTTTGGCTTCTGATCTTAAACTCGGCAGCACTCAATCACGCTAATCAGGGTGACGGGTCATTCTGGTCTGCTAGATAATGAAATGGCGGAATATTCACAGACCATTGCATGGTCTAAGGACTAAATCCGGAAACTAGGGATCTAGCAGATATGAAGCGGGCAAATGAGCCCGGCTGCACTGTTGCTGCCAACCAAAGAGGACCGCAGAGCTCCTACACTTTAACAAGAAAATGATTCGGATGATGACGGGAGTAATTACGGGGCACTGCACCATCTGGCCCATATCATGACCTCTGTCGGAGCTGTGAAGAGGAGGAGGATATCGAGAGTATCCAGCACATCCTCACATCACAATGGGCCGTAAGGATGAGCTGGAGTACAACATTGGATGAAACATGTTGTACTTCTTTTTTGAAGTAAAACTTCTTTAGCGGCGTTGGGCAAAAATTTAGTACTAATTTTGAGTGAAAATATACAGATTGTAACGTTTTTCTGATTCTGCATCTCATGAACCGCACTAGGTAGAAACTTGAAATTTTCACAGAATCTTTGGTCAAGAGGGGATAGACGGCAAACGTAAACACAATAACAACAATTACACACGCCAAAGAAAACAAAAGCAACATACAGACAGATGGATAGACAGACGGACAGACTGAAAGACAGACATAGCTAAATTAACTGGACAGAATATTTTGTATTAACAGACAGAGAGAGAGAGAGAGAGATCATCTCAAAACAAATACGTTGTCTGTCTGTTTTTAAGAAGATATCACGCGTACGATGTCACGTGGAATTTATTTTTTTTTAATTACATTAAAGAACCCAATTCTTGGAATATTAATATCGTAGTTAAAAAATAATTAGTTAATTACTTTACTACCTGGAAAAATAATATTGTAATTAGTAAAAAACTTTAAGGATATCGTGAGTAATATCATTAGCGATCTGGATATAAATACCAATGCTTGCGGAGAGTAAGTTACAGTTTAAATCCAGGATCATTCAAGTGAACATCATTTCGAGTTTTATTTGCAATTCCACGATTGATAGAATCTTCAATAACCTGAAATACTATACTATTACCAAAGTTATAATAGAGACGGTGAACAACATCATTGGTGATCATTGCAAAGCCAGCGGAAATAATTTAAAGTTCTAACAACTTCACAATGATTTCAAACTACGATATAATGCTACACAATTGTCGTGTGGTTCGCACAGTGTCCGACCATATGCAGTTCCTCATAGAGAACGAGCATATGGAAGACCCTACAAGGTCCGAACAGAGGGAAGACCTCACAGAGTCCGAGCATATGGAGTACCCCACAGAGTCCGAGCATATAGAGGTCCTCATGGAGAACGAGCATATAGATGTCCTCATGGAGAACGAGCATATGGAAGACCCTACAAGGTCCGAACAGAGGGAGGACCTCACAGAGTCCGAGCATATGAAATACCCCACAGAGTCTGAGCATATAGAGGTCCTCATGGAGAACGAGCATATGGAAGACCTCACGGAGACCGAGCACATGGAGGACAAAGAAGCAAATCATTCTAATGTTCAAGTCGAAGAAGATAATGAGTACATTGATATTGAGAACTTCACAGATTCCGATGATGTCCTCATTGAGAACGAGCATATGGAAGACCCTACAAGGTCCGAACAGAGGGAGGACCTCACAGAGTCCGAGCATATGGAGTACCCCACAGAGTCCGAGCATATAGAGGTCCTCATGGAGAACGAGCATATAGATGTCCTCATGGAGAACGAGCATATGAAATACCCCACAGAGTCTGAGCATATAGAGGTCCTCATGGAGAACGAGCATATGGAAGACCTCACGGAGACCGAGCACATGGAGGACAAAGAAGCAAATCATTCTAATGTTCAAGTCGAAGAAGATAATGAGTACATTGATATTGAGAACTTCACAGATTCCGATGATGTCCTCATTGAGAACGAGCATATGGAAGACCCTACAAGGTCCGAACAGAGGGAGGACCTCACAGAGTCCGAGCATATGGAGTACCCCACAGAGTCCGAGCATATAGAGGTCCTCATGGAGAACGAGCATATAGATGTCCTCATGGAGAACGAGCATATGGAAGATCCTACAAGGTCCGAACAGAGGGAGGACCTCACAGAGTCCGAGCATATGGAGTACCCCACAGAGTCCGAGCATATAGAGGTCCTCATGGAGAACGAGCATATAGATGTCCTCACGGAGAACGAGCATATGGAAGACCCTACAAGGTCCGAACAGAGGGAGGACCTCACAGAGTCCGAGCATATGAAATACCCCACAGAGTCTGAGCATATAGAGGTCCTCATGGAGAACGAGCATATGGAAGACCTCACGGAGACCGAGCACATGGAGGACAAAGAAGCAAATCATTCTAATGTTCAAGTCGAAGAAGATAATGAGTACATTGATATTGAGAACTTCACAGATTCCGATGATGTCCTCATTGAGAACGAGCATATGGAAGACCCTACAAAGTCCGAACAGAGGGAGGACCTCACAGAGTCCGAGCATATGGAGTACCCCGCAGAGTCTGAGCATATAGAGGTCCTCATGGAGAACGAGCATATGGAAGACCTCACGGAGACCGAGCACATGGAGGACAAAGAAGCAAATCATTCTTATGTTCAAGTCGAAGAAGATAATGAGTACATTGATATTGAGAACTTCACAGATTCCGATGATCTTGATGACGATGTATTCCTACCAAATGGTGTAGATCCTTACGAATACCTTCAAAAATTTGTAGAGAATGAGATCTTCAATTTAAATGTGTACAACATAGCACAGACTGCCAGAAGACTGCTCAAGAAGAACCTTATGGTGGAAACCTTTTGTTCTACCATCAGGCAGGCGCAAGCAGCAATACCCGAAACAGCATACATCTATGCAGCTTTAATGTACATCATCAATGCGGAATTACCCCATATTTCTGAATATCTTTTGTTAACTTTAATGAGAGAGATCAAGATGGCCGTCCACCAGAATGATGAAACAAAGGGCCTGATTAACTTGATTTTCTTGGGTCAATTGATAAATCAAAAAGTCGCCCATACTACTATCGGATTAGATGTGCTCGAAGCTCTAACCGATTCACCCTCTGAAATATCAATAAAGTTGGCCATTGAGTTTTTGAAAAACTGTGGCAATCAGTTGATAGAGGTGGACATAAAAGGACTCATAGCCATATTTAAGAAGTTGGACGCTATTCGAAAGCAGCATCAATTAAGCCAGAAAGACATGTTTTTGCTTGATTCAATGCTCGTGATGCAGGTAGAGTACTTCTATCCAAATCCCGTCCAGTATATGAACTTTGACTTTGTTAAGGGAAATAACCACTGCATTCATACATTGGAATTTTACCGTTATAAGGATATCATTATATAATAAAAATAGAAAAAAAAATTGTGTACGCGAAATCAATTCGTTGTAAAGAAGTTCGTTATAAAGAAGTTCGACTGCAGTACCTTCTATGAAAGTATTTCTAGAAAAATGTAAAAAAACAATAATGTCTTATACTTAACTTAACTTTGTTGAAATTGATCAATCATCAATTGATATAATATAAAATAAATATTAAAGTCTATTTAAATCGTTTTTTATTTTGTAATATTCCAAAAATTGTAGAATCAAGAAACAAAACGCCGAGTAAGAAAGATATGGATGCACTGCATGATAATATCGTTATAACGGGTATATCAGGCAAATTGCCAGAAAGTTCAAATATTGAAGAATTTAAGCAAAATCTACTCAATGGCATTGATATGGTTACAAATGATCCTAGACGCTGGGTAGCCGGTAAGTCAATGGGAGGTTGTGAGATAAAGTTCAAGAATAATCAACTACCATATTAGGAATCTATGGTCTACCCGATAGAATGGCCAAAATGACAGATGAAGATCTGGAAAAGTTTGATGATAAATTCTTTGGTGTCCATCAAAAACAGGCCGAAGTAATGGATCCTTGTATGCGCATGCTACTAGAACTCACTCATGAAGCGATAATAGATGCGGGTTTAAATCCAACAACGTTGCGTGGCACACGTACTGGCGTCTATGTAGGGTTGTCTTTTGTCGAGACTGATCATGAAATACCAGCCATGGAACCAAGTCGCATAAATGGCTACTGCTTGACAGGTTGTACACGCACAATGTTCGCTAATCGCATATCATATACTTTTGATTTTAAGGGTCCCAGTTTTGTTGTAGATACCGCCTGTTCCAGTTCATTGGTGGCACTTTCTCACGCCTTTGCCGATATGCGTGCTGGTCGTTCCGACTATGCTATTGTCGCTGGGGTTCACCTAATTTTGAAACCGATTTTTGCATTGCAATTTCTCCGTTTGGGTATTGTTAGTGATGATGGGTCCTGTAAAACCTTTGATGCCGGTGCAAATGGCTATGCAAGGCCTGTGCTGTGGTATTTCTGCAACGTAGCAAGGATGCGAAACGTATATATACCTCATTACTAAATGTACGAACCAATACGGTTGGCTTCAAAGAACAAGGATTAACATTTTCCGATGGTCGTATGCAATACAATTTATTGGAGGAAACTTATGGTGAGATCAACAATTTGGCATGAATACTATGTAAAGTATTTAAGTATTTATAAAACTACAATAAAATATTAATGAAATTGAAAAATACTGAATAGTAACAACAACAAAAAAAACCATAACAAAAACAAATTTCATATGCACATGCCTCAATGGCATATTCAGGCGCACACAGCGAATATTTAGTATAACAAAAACCAATTTAAATTGCTATAAAACTGACAGACAAAGAGACTGACGTACAGAAAGACAGACAGAGGCAGGTAGTAATAACAAAATATTGTAGCGAATGAAACTCAAAATATCTGGATTGAACATTAACTTCAAATCCACCGAAAATTTGATACCCTTGTGAAGATACTAAAGATATTAAAGTATGTACTTATAACTATTAGGTCGGTTTATATGGCACCTGTTTATTTCTCTTCTTTGTTTACATACTAAAGACATAAATTATTGATATCTTAAATGGTGTATGAAACCTACAGACAACTGCTGAAGATATTACAAATCAGATTAATAATGTACGTGGCACTTTTGCCAAATTAAACAACATACATATGTGTCCCTTATTTCATATCATCTAAGACCAAACTTCGTATATTCAGTTCCAACTTAAAATCTGTGATGTTATATGGCTGCGACTCTTGGACAGTGCTTACCAAACTTTCGTTAATTCCTGCCTGTGAAAAATTTTAAGGCTCTGTTTACCCAGCACCATCTCTAACATAACTTCAAAATGAGAAAATAAACATAAGTAGACTATTTAGATGGATGGACCACGCAAAGATACCGGCGAATTGTGTAGGGCAGGCAACTTTGTGGAGGAACCCATAAGGGTCTAGAAACTGTGGAAGACCAAATATATTTTGAAGACGTAAGTTGGACATTTACTTGAGGAACTCCAATACCAACTGGAACACTCTGAAGCTTCTCGCACAAAATCAGAATGGCTGTAATACTTTTGTTTTAATGTTGAGCTTCAACGGGATTTAAATGAATTGATATACTTATCATATAATATTGTATACGAAAAATAAGGCCCATACCAAAAATTCATAAACTAAAGCAATATTTTGTAATAAATTTTCTGTTGCATATCCAATGGTTTTATGGTTTTATTCAGGTTCGAAGATTGTTTTTATAAAAAATGAATTCAATAGAACCGAGTGTGAAAACAATCTCTGTATTTTGATTTTTGTATTGTATTACTCTTCCAGGGCTTGGAAGATTTCTGTGATTCTAACTTATTCTGTGTGTATGTCAATATGACAATTTCAATGCAATAGTAGATCAAAATGAGATACTTGATAATAAATACTACGCACGGAGGTTCGATAACATTTGGTGTTGATTAATTTTTTCTCTTTCTTATACTAACGTTTCTTATGTAGATGAACCTTTCCTAAATAACAAAATTGAATCATCTATTAAACCTAACATATCTTTTTATAACTATCCTTCTATGGATATGCTCGTATATGTAAAACTTCATGGGGAATGTATCTTTAATGACTTAAGATCCTTTATAAAGAATTCTATTTATGCTAACCAATTTAATGCTGTATGTATTGTAATTTGCTGTCGTCACTAATCTGTAAAATGTCAACTCTTTTGTCATTTGTTCTCTTTTCTTTGTTTATTACTCCATATTCCCTAACCTGCATGTTTAATCCTGAAACATCTTAAAACATTTACAACAATTGAATAGGATTGGTGGGATTCGATATTATAGAAGTATTTCTTGAGTGTGATACCAAAAGTTTTATTGGCCATAACCTTAATGGATAAGGCATATTACAAATTGGCAGTTTGACTAAATGATGATGGTGAGTTAGTTTAAACATTATATTATACATACAAAATATACTATATTTTTCTAGAAAATTATAGCCTGCATTCGAAATATGAAAATTAATTAGTTTGCATTGAAGCTAAAGGATAGATAGATGGACAGATGGACTCGTCTCTCTACTATTGAAACTCAATAGTTCAGGTTGCTTGTAATTAGGCTCATTACCTTTTTCTCTTATATAAAAATCTCGTATCACGGTGTTATTGTATGAACTCCTCCGAAACGACTCGACCGATTTTTATGATTTTTTTTTTTGTATATTTGGTAGGTATGAGAATAAGTCATAAGGTATTTTTCACCCTCTTTACCACACTTAAACAGAGAACAGCATCACACACTAGCATTACGTCGGGAGCGAAGCAAAGCACACCCGGTATACTAGTAATAAGATGCTATATGAATAAAGGGAAATCACAATGAATGGAAATTGATTTTATCAAATTCATAGCATCCCTGCAAACAAATGTTATTGATTAATAGAGGTTCGGATAATCAGATTCAAATGTTCAACTGGATGAGACAATTCATATTGTAGTACTTTAAGGTTTCTCAATTAGATTACATTTGTTTGGAAGAAATCATCATAACCATTATCGTAATCATTCCAACGAATGTAGGGTACAAATACACACAAGACTGTTAAGGATATAATATAACATTTATTGTACACCCAATTTCATTTTATTTCATTGACATAGACATACAGTAATTAGGATGTTACATATAAGTAGTTTAACTGGTTTAACTGCTTACCGTATTCAAATTTGTAATTTTATCCAATTCCACTGTGGTGCTGCCTCTTTGATGATGTAAATATTGCAAATGATGGGTTGTCAACATTTTGTTGTTGAAAAGTCTGTTCAGTTCAGTACAGATTAGTTGAGTTTTGGGTTTAGTACAAGAAATAAGTAAAATCACTTTCAAATTGTTGAAATTATTAAATGTTTTTCAATTTAACAACTTAGAAATTAACGGAGATTTAATATTAAATTTATGCTTTAATTAAAGTATTTTTATTTATTTTTTTATATTATTATTTTTCTTTAATAAAACAAAGAAATGCTGAAATATGAAAATTATGTTTCAATTATACAATATACATATACACATATGTGTACAAAGTATAAACATTGCAAATCAACAAGTGAAGAGCGCACAAAATACAAATGCAAAATACAAAAAAAAAAATGTGAAATATTGCAAAATAGAAAAAGAAAAGTATGCAAAGTAAAACTATCCTCGTGTGTCTCACTTACAATTTGTATATTTGTGTGTATATGTGTGTGTGTGTGAGTAAGGCTATTGCAAGTATCATTTTGTACATAGTATGTGTGTAGTATCTGTGTGTGCTTGCAAGTGCCTTTGAGTGTATTTGCATTTCATTACGAATGCACTTTTCTCTAACGTTACAAGGAATGCTGATGATGTTTGGTTGCAGTTTGCGTTAGCTTCAGTAGCAACAGTTCACAATGCGTTGTTGTAAGTCAAGTAATCTGTCAGTCAGTCAGTCATTCAGTCAGTCATTGAGTCAGTCAAGGCAGCATATTACAACGATGACAAAACGGACTAACGAATATGTATCTAAATGCAAAAAAGAGAAAGAGCACTTCAAAGTGCTTTCATGTTTATCTGTTTCTGTTCGCTGAATGATGATTAAAATAAGTGACAGTCTAAGTGAAAGTGAGTGAGTGAATGTGTGATTGAATGACTAAATAATTATGTTTACTTCATACGCGACCAATATTCAATACTCATCATCATGACCAGCATCAATATACATACATACATATGCAATCATCATCTCCATCATTACTATTGTATTGTATGGTATTGTATTTTATTAACATGATCATTGCTATTCTTATCATCATCATCATTATCATCATTAGTATTATTGACTACTACAATAGTACTACTATAAACGCCTTGCCTTGCCTTGACTCTATGACATTTAGAAGCTATAAGCACTTTGGCGCTGCCTTTTTCAGATGAGTGTTTGAGGGCGGAGTGAGTAGAGCTCATTACTCACGCACCAATACAATTACACGCACATACACATCCACCCACTAATATAAACACACGCGCACGCACACATACACACATACATATGTGTTAACAAAGAATCTATGTATAAAACATCAGCTGAGCTCGTTTGTGCTCGTTTTGTAAGCTCATTTGTTTCTTAGGTTATACTTAGATGTATTTGTTTTGATTATTGTTTTTTGTTTTTGTTTTTATTCTCATCCTCATTCTCATTATTATTATTATTCTATTATTGTAGTGTAGTAACAAATGTTCCTACTATTCTTGTTGTTCTTATAATCTTTTATTGTTATTGCAGTCATTGCTTTGATGAGGAAAAGGCAGAGAGAGCAAAAACCATTGCATACTTGTAGGCGATGCCATTTTATTTGATTTCTTTTTCTGTTGTTTCCTTTTTTCATTTTTGTTCTAATAATCTTCATTCATAAATCAAAGCATACAATAGACGCATTAAAAACAACTTATGTTTCTCTTCCATTATATTTCGATTTAGTAATAATGAAATTTTAACTTTCTTTTTTTTTTATGTTCAAAAACAAACACTTTATTAAGCCATAACTAAAAGAGCAATCAAGATGACTATAAATTGACCTTAAAGAGACATAAATAGACAATTAAAGAGCGAAAGAAACAATTCAACAAACAAATATATAAAGAAACAAAACTATTTTACAAACCACAAACTAAAATAAAGTTATTTAAAAGGACCATAAAGAAGTCAGGATTTTGTGCTTGTTAAGTTGATTTATGGTAAAAGTTTTTAGTTCACATTTTGTTTGGAAGGAACCCACATTATCATCATCATTATCATCATCATCAAGCCAACAAATGTAGGGTATATTACCTTTTTTAGAACATTGATTTCTTTTTTGTTTTTCTTTTTAGAATTTTTCCATTGCAAAAAATAGAAAAAATATTGTAATTGTACTTAGTAAAAAAAATTCTATTGTAAAATAGTTTCAATGTATTGCAATTTGCAACACATCACCTAACTTCCTTCTGCTCTCCATCATCCATCCTTCGCTGCTTAGTAACAATTAAATTCAGTTGGTTTGAAGTGAAGAATGGCAAAATTTACATTTCAATGATTTTATGGTTCGTCCTAATTGACTGCTTTTAATGACTCGACCTAATATTTATGCAAGCTTTTTTGTTACGAGGAAGAGTATTCAAAATACAAAAAAAAAGGACAATACATAAAAAAACAATAAACTTTGAATAATAATATTCCTTTTAATGTTTTTTTTTTTTTTTTTTGTTGCAAATTAAATTATTTAGATTTTACTTTCATTTTGTTTTTTTGCTTATCAAAAACAGACACAAATACATCAACTTAACTTAAAATAAATGAGGAAAAAAATTATATTTAAAACGAGCAAAAATAGAAGAAAAAAAAGCCCAACTTCACCAAAGATAATAAACTCTACAATTGCTATATATAGATGATATAATCTATCTATATCAATTGCTTTTGATAAGTTCTGCAAATTGTCGAGAATGGCTTCACAGATTTCAATAATTAAGCAGGTGTACGAGTGAGATGACAGAACATAAAAATCATGACCATGAAGAGATTTTGGTCATGTGTTAAGCGGTTTTTTATTAAAATAAAACCCAGGACAACCTGCATTTACTCAATTATGGTCGCAAAAGAAGAAGATGAGGAAGAAGATGGTGAAAATAATATGGGGAGATATAGCAAACAGTGGCCAAAATTGAATTTTAACGAATAAAGAGGAACATTTGAGGAGAAATGATTATACAAATGTTACAGCCAACCAATCAGTATCCAATAAATGTTTGGGAAGGAGAGGCAGTCTGCCCGGGTATCTAGTCTACTATAAAATAATGTTACCGGACGACAGATGTTATCAGAAGAAAGAGAAAATATTATGGATGGGGCAGAGAAAATGAATTCCGCTTAGTAAAAGCTTTGAAAGAATGCGGGGAAAAATTATTTCTAGAAACCTGATGATCGTCTGTCTTAAATGTATTGGTGGATCACTCGTCCGGAAAGCGGGACCGTGACATCGAAAGGCTGTTGCTTTTTCAGGCGACGTGTGTGTCTGGTGTTATCCAACAGGTTGATTGCTGGATAGATCTCTATTGGATTTATCTCCTATCTATCTTTGTAGTTTCTGAATTTAAAATTTTAAGATTTATAGAAAATGTTCATTCATATACTCGTATTAACATAATTATTATTGTTGATTATTAGCAAAAAGAGTAGAAAATGCAACGTAAAGAGTGGACAAATTGCTTAATTTAAGAGGTGTTTGTCTTTATTTTTAAGCCCAACAACAAAGTGTGTTTAATTTTGTTCTTATATATACCAAGACTACTCATAATTTATTGTTACATATTCCGAGATTATACACTCTTTGATTTAAGAGCGATTTATCCAGTCTAAATAAGTTTTAATCTTTGTCATTAGCATAAGATTTAGATATTGACGTATGTATATGGGAAGAGACATATCACCTTCTAATAATGGAAGAATTCTAATTAAAATAGTTCACTTTTTTAGAGCTAAGCCAACATGCTACATAATAATGTCTTAGGCTGAACACATACTGGATCAGACAAAACGTCTTTTAACTAATAAGACAACAGACCAGCTATTGTCAATGAGATGTTTCAGTTTTGTCTTGTCTTTTTTATTGAGTGCTGTCTCATAAGAAATAATATAAATTACTATTGTAATATCAGACAAATAAAAACCTTTTATCTAATCCGGTGTGTATTCAGAATGAATGTGTTACAAATACCTACATAAAGTCATGAATATCATAGGCACATTATGAATGAATGGAAGGGTATATGGTATGTAAAAACAAAATGTTATTGTATAAAAAAGAAAAGGCTAAAATTAGGACCAAAAAGAGAGAAGAAGATATGAGAAATGCAAGTGTGCCGCCCTAAACATTTGGGTTGCTGTCAAAAACACACATTTACAGAGAGAGAGAGAGTTACCCTCAGATCCTCAACCATCCACTTATTCACTCCCTGACTTACCCACATTTAGACAAGTGGCAACAATAGTAAAAATAATAATAATAATAACAACAACAAAAATAACAACAAAAAAAACGAGACAATGAGACAAAAACACTTTCAAATCATTTTTTGTGGTTTGTGAATTATTTTCTGTGGTTTTTTGGTTTTCTTTTGTGGCATCATAGATAGTGAAAGAGGACAAAAAGTAGACAGGCAGGAGTGCTGATGACAAACAACAGCAACATAGGAGCAACATCACTTTAACTAAAGGCTAAAGATAGACATTTCCACAAACAAATTTATGTAAGACAAATGGACAGACAAAAGAACAGATGGACAGACACAGATAGATAGATGGACAGAGGGACAAATAGACAAATTTATAAAAACCAAAGACAAGCAAACAAATGAACAAGTGAAACAACCGACAACCAAACATTGAGTTAATGAGCGAACATGTGTGAGCTAAACAAATTGTGAAGAAAAACCAAAGAAAGAAATATTATTTCCAATTCCTATGACCACCGAACACTATGAACTCTCTTAACTTTATTTGCAATTTATTTCTTTACCACAATGATGATCTTCTTGAGATACAATACTTAAGTAGTATATGAGACTGGTAACAAGTGTACAATCGAATAAATCAAATTCTGGTAAAGTTTTTTCCAATTTTTTTTCCTCCTTCTTATTTCTTTATTTCTTTCTTTGTCTGTCCTTCATATGTGTGTGTCGAGTGTTTGGGTAACTTGTTTTATGCAAAGTTTTTCTTATTTTTATTTTTTTGTGACAACCAATGGGGGATTGGACTTTTTATAAATAAAATATACTTTTTCAATAAACATAGTTTGAGGAGCAATTGGAATCATGTTGGCCTGAAGCCTGAAGCCTGAAAACCAGCTGGTGTTCGTTTGATTTTCATTTTATTCTTGGCTCAACACAACACAAAACAAATTATCCACATATGTTTATATTTACATATTTCTTTTGTAGTTGTGTGTATTCGTATAGTAAGTAGAGAGAAAAAGCATGTTACATGAAAGTTTGTGTTCTTTTTTCTTTTTAATTTTATACTACACAATACACTAATGTCAAACTGGGTATTGTTGGATTGGAGTGATGTTTGTAATGCAAAGAACATGATCTACAATAGTGATGAGCAGTAAATTCAACTGTATGTAAACCAAGCAATTTGTTTCAACCAACGATTCATGATTAGTAAGGCACAAGATAGTTTTGAGAATAACACAGAATTTTAAACTATATTTCTGTATTTTTATTAAATGGTGATTTTCAAATTCATCTCCAACCATAATAATGGCCACTTGTTCTCATTACGATGTTCGAGTACGAGTAAAACATAATTGGGCTACACCTAGTCTATTTGCCTGATGTGTAATGTATCCACATCTTCATTGATGACTAATTCAAGAACGTCCAGTATTAGAACTGGGTCGCCTCCACATTGATATACATTTCTGGTATTTTATTCTTGCTTCCCGATGGCCTTTATTTGGACACATAAATAATTCCAGTGACTTATCAAATGAACAACAATTCTCTATGCTCAGTATTGTTATAGAATCCAGTTAATTTTTCAAAATAACAACCTAATTTACACTAAACACAACCGATAAGCCAAATCGATGGAGTCGTTCTCAAGTGATGCGATGTAGATATTGTATGTATTACAATTTGAAATGATGTACAGGTATATACTACGTTGACATATAAGCCATGAAATTTTGTATGGAAAGCTTTTGCATTTTCTAAAATAACCAAAAGCAATTTTACAAGATGATTTGAAAAACCAATTACCACATCAAAATTGGAACTGTTAGGTCATAGGATATATAACATAGCTGCCCATAAAATGCTTAAATTTTTTTAATTCTATTTAAGAGGACAACTTTTTCATATACTATCAAGTGGTTTTTGAAAAGTGTATAAACTTCTGTGAAACCAATGAGAGATTTATTTTTATATAGAAAAAAATAAGCCAATTAATATCATTCTGCAGCTGTGATGGTCATGCTGCTTATACTACAAATACAATTAGAAGACAACAACAACAAATTGTTGTTGCTCTTGTTTTTAAATAAAAATCCAACTGAGCAAATCAGCGGGATTGATGTCTGAACAAAAAAAATAAAAAGAAAAGTCTTTTACTGTATAAACCAAAAAAAGCAAACTAAAACTTAACAAATAACAAAAGCATATATGTAGAAGTATACATCTAAATGAATGCATTGTTTACATGTCTGTTGCTTTATTATTTCATTATAATGAATGATATATGGTATTTCTTTTTATTTATTTATTTATAGAAACTTAATTTAATTGTTTATTTCATTTACTTGTTTTATGCTTTTATAATTATATTTAGAACAAAGATGTAGCAATCTTATCTTAACACACGAATATTTATTATCACTTTTAAAACAAAATTAAGGAAGATTTCACTAAGGTTTAACATGTAATAAATTATGTTTTATACCAGATTTGTTTTGTAAACAACTTTTGAGAATCACATAAGGTATGGAAGGTCGCTTTCTGTTTATCTGTGTGATTAATTCTATTGAATTGAAATTCTTAAGAATTGACAAATTCCATTAACTCTATTGTTTGGATTTTATGATCCGTTTTACCCTTTATACTGGAATTCATAGCCACTATCATTTGAACTATTATATGTATTATATTAGTTAATGGAATGGATACTAATAAATTACTATTCTTCATATTTACTAATTCATTTTGGAGAATATCAGTAGTAAAATTGTTTGCAATGCATTGAAGTGTGCATCAAATGGGCTTACACTGTACTTCATCTACCAAACCATCAGGTTATCCGTTTGATTTTTCAGAGATTCAGTCACAAAATATTTTTTTTTGTTTTTATACACAGATTCTTTTTTTCTTACAATAGATTACATACATGCATCACAAGAAATCCTATCCAGCATATAGTCCAAAACTTGAATTACATTCTTTAGCTTTGAATCTAAATAGATGAAAATTTGTACAGAGACTTTTGTCGCTTTATTTAAATCCTCATAACTACAAGCATTAACTGATCATTCAAATGCAACCTATTTTTCACAATTTTTATCCAAGAACTTCTTATAATGATGAGGAATAGATTTAATGGACTCATAAAAACACAGAAGAACAGTATAAGATTGTATATATAATTAACAATGGCAATATACATATGATTTTGATTAAAAATTGCTCTGATAAGTATTAAGTTTGTTATCTTTATGTGATAAATTTATATTATAAATAAACAAGAAACTAAGTGATGTACAAGTATGTGATGTTGGTGTCCAATTATAAATGAAGTTAATTAAATTTGTTTTGTTATTGAATTTTTTAAAAATATTCCAATGTTTTTATGAACAGTTGTGTATTTTGTTTTGTTTAAAATTCGTTTCATTATCTTTTATTTATTGTTATAAATTATTATCTTGTATTTTATATATTTATTAATAATTATATATAATTTTTTTATATTATTAAAATTAATTTGATATTTAATTTATATAAATTTGTTTTTGTTTTATTGAACAATTAATTGTTAATACATTTGTTGTTTTATTTTATTATTATTATTTTTCGTTTAATAAATATGTAATAGTATATTTATTTATATTAATATTTTTTTAAACCTTGTTTGGATTAATCGAAACGTGAATTTGTTTTGCACAAAATTTGCCACACACAATAGTCGAAAAACTCGCTTTACCAAAAATTTCTTAAAGACTTTAAAGGAAACCTCAATTTATTTTTTACTGAACAACAAAGTTCACGTACCAACCACGCGCACTGCAAATGCGTAACTGTAAACAATGTTATTTTCGGCATGGACCCATACGTGACTTGATATCCTGCAGCGAGGATTAAAAACAATCACCTATCAACAGAAGCAGCATTAGCAGCAGCCGCAGCCACAGACACAGCAGCAACATCAACAACAACAGCCAGCCTCAATGTGTACAAACATTATTTAGCTTTATGCTGTTAGTAACATAAACAGCAATGAAAGCATCAGCTGATTTACATATACCAACTATACTAGAAACGAAAGACCATACATTTTCATAGTCTTTGCCTAAAGTCTGTTAGCCTTTGTTTTGCTATGTTAATGTTACTATCCTGTGTACTGTTAAGTGTAACAGCATAAAAACAGCTGTTTTAATCAAAAGTTTCTCTTATTTTTAAAATATACTCTTTAGTATTTTTTGGCGCTATGCAGAAGTTGTAAATTTTGGAGGGAATTGTAGTATTTGCGTTTTGGAGACTTTCATTCATTAGTTTTATATCTTTGTTGTTTTTCGTATCGTTTCTTTCCTTTTTTTTGTTCTTATTTCCATTTGCCTAAAGACAAATGAGGCGTAGGAGCGCTGTCTATTTTCGTGAATATTCTATTTAAGGATGTCGTTTAAAAATCAAACGAAAGGTGAAAAGATAAAACGATTTATAGCATATCAATGAGCATTGATTTCCTCATGATTACCAAAGTTAAAGGAGCAAAGCATTAAATTGGTTGAAATAAGTCAAATATTTTCTCATAAAGTTTAAGAACAAAAAATATTATGCGCAAAGGCAGACAATAAATGTTTTGAATACTGATATGAAAATAATAATTTTTTGTGAATAGACCTTTAATGGAAAGAAAATATTAAAGATAGATTTAATTTTTTCTTTTTTTTTCAATCAATCCACGTATTTTTGAGAATTTTACATTTGATACAATAGTTGCCAAGAAAAGCTTGTTTCTTAATCATGCATAATTCATTCATTCATTTGGAAATTTTATATAAATTAATGGAATGACTTGAAATTATTATCGTAGGTCTTAGTAGCTACTAGTTGTATACAGAATACATTCAGTAAGTTCTTTAGCTCATAAGATTTAGATTGAATAATTCCACATGATTGGAAGTATAATATGTACTTATGAAAGTAGTGTACCCCAAACAATGAGAGAGGCTATAAAAGTAAAGTAGCCAATTCCAAACGTATAAATGTTCACTTCATTGTTGTATACTTGAAATTGTATAATTTTTAAGTAAAGATACTTCTTTAACTATGAAACTAAGTGAGTATCAGTAACTAATACAATAACAAGATAATAAGATTAACAAGATTAACTCAACTCTTGCAGCTTTCGTTATTATCTTATTATCATATTCATCATTTATACACAGTGTTCCAATGGCAGAAGCCATAATGATTGAACCACACCGCCATAACAAACTCATATTAAGGACTTGTGCCTTAATAGTTACGCTACTCTGATTCCACCAAATGTTGGCGTTGGCAATCTCTAAAGATTGATTTAGTTTTAAAGTTGTTATTCTTGTTGAAGTGCATGACATTTGTGATCTTCTGCCACTGTCACATCTGATCGAATTCTCAGTCCAGAAATTACGAAAAACATCAAAAGTATTGGTTAGTAATTTATAGCCCATATTTTTTTATGCTGAGTTCTAGGATATCAGAAAGATCAACGTCTTCTATTCGTTGATTGTAGGCTCTCAACGCTTCATTGGATGAAATACGACTTGAAGCCCATAAATTTTAGTTACAGTAACAATTACTTTCTTATTCCATCGAACGCATATCAATTTGAATGTCAAACGAAATGCCTATATCCATGAGATTTTTTAACGTGTAAACGTTTTTAAAATGGGTATACATGTTACAATATGCCGCTCTTTCAGTTTTACGAAAATTGTCGCCTTTGTTTTTAATATATCTCGTGACTCAAAAGTCGTAGCGCCAAGTAATTTATATATTCTGTAAATATCGTGGTGCAGCGTGTAAAAGGTCATGGTGCGCTTATGTCAACAAGGGGGGAGGGGCGTTCAAAAAGGTGACTAAAATTGAAAATAAACTTTTTTTTTGAAATCGTATTGCTTGAGAAAGGTCTGCCCTATTTGGCAGATTAAAAGAATATGAAAGAAAATTTTTGGAAAATCCACCGGAAAAGTGGGAAATTTTGAATTTTTATATTTAAATCTGACCGGGATCTGTCAATTGACATGCAAACCCCACATACCATTTTATTTCTCCCATCATTAACAATATATGTATAACTGTAATATCATATTAAGGTTCACAGGAAAACGATTGTTGCGTGGTTTAGAAGTTCTTTTTGTATGCAATTCTATTCAAATTCTACTTTGCTTTATACTATGCAATAATAATGGTTCATGAAAAACGTTTTCACGCAAAAACAATTAAAGTAATGTAGCGATACCATCTGCCACAAATTTGTTTTCTCATCAAACGAGTCTTCATTAAAGACACAATGGATGTTCGCATCCCGCAGATTGTTCCGGGTACTAGCGTTGACAACATGAAAGTTACCACAACTGGTATCAGCCAATAATATTGGTTTTTAGATAAAAGATTATCTTACTTGTTGCCCAAATAATCAAACAATGATGATACATAAACAGAAATCACAAACAGCAAGGCAAAAAAGGGCGTCAAAGCGAACAGCGGTCGTTTTGATAATGTATACATGATTGTCAAATTCTCATACGACACTGCAATTGTTGATCAATTTACTTGAAATTTAACAGTGAGAATGTGAACACCCCAAATTCACATGTTCACTTCAGTGAAAATATTTTGAAATTTTTTGAATTAATTTTAATATTACGAAATTGGCGACATTTACAGGTAGTTAAGAATAAAAAAAAGTGGTCCGATCTTTGTATCAATATAAATATATGTATACTATATGATAGTTTAAACATTTATCTTTAATTTAAATGTAAGATGGAGTTTCTTCTATCTATCATAGAAATGATATAGCACTATTTCGAAACAATAGCAAGAAATGGGTGAATTTTTCTAAATAAACTTAAACACTCTTACATGTTTTGATATTCAAAATAAATAAAGCAATATGCAATATATGATAATAAATACCTTTTGTGGGTCCCGCGGTGATATCCATAAATTTGGTAAATATATCGATAAACGATGTGCTATTATTGTTGAGTTACGTATAGCCAGAGCAGTGCTACTGCTTAACAATTGTTTATCCAAATTTAATTTGAAACTCATCTCTTAAGATGTGATGTGACAATTTTAAATTGCAAACGTTTAAGCGTTTCTATTAAAGTAAGGTGTGTTGGGTTTGATGTCTGCTTTTAAACTGTTGGTAATGCAAACTATTAAAAGGTTTTTATAAAACGGATGCTGTTTCAGCAATGTCCTGCACAGGTAACGTAGTGTGTGTGTGTCTATGTATGCTTGTGTATTTATAATGAAAGTTTGTAAAGATAAAAAAAGAATTTTTATGCCTCATTAACTTGTGTCAACAAACAATTTCAGACATAACACACTAGTTAAGAGGGGAAGAATAAAAACCAAGAATTACCTACTTGAGGCCACATATGATGCATGATGCATATAGAGATGTTAGCAATACAAATACAGTAATGACTCAATAATGAGGATAAAAAATATTATATAATAAACAAAATTACAAAATAAATTGACAAATTAACAGTTATCATCATTGAGAATATCTTTGGGAAAATCAATATATAAATCAACATCTTCATAGTCAATTTCATCCAAATCATTGTAAATCTCATCACTGATGACATTAATTGGATCCTAAATAAAAATAATTATAAGTTTCATTAGCCAACCCGTAGTTCATATTCGTATAACTTACAATTTTAGCATATTTCCAGCATTCAAGGGCATTGTAAATATTCTTCATGCGTACATTGATCAATGCCAAATAACCCCATACATCGGGAATATGAATTTTAATTGTTGTACTTTTAGAAAAAAAGCGTAGGGCATTCTTCATGTCACCTAGTTTATAATAGGATCGTCCGATCATATAATGTGCAATGAATGTTAATAGATTACCCGCAATGGGTTTTGAAAGTGCTCGAATTGAATTCATGTAGTCGCCACTATTAAAGGACGTATAAGCTAAACGAATTGTGCTCAATAGAAAAACATCACGATCTGTTGAGGACACCGGTTTATCAATATTTTTCACATAATAACTCTTTGCCATTGCATAGTTTTCTCGATAATATTCGATATTACCATTTGTCTGATTTATATAGCCAGCCTAAAAAGAAACAAGAATAAAAATTAATTTGAATTCAACGAAGATTGAATACTTTTAATAAGGGATAATTTGGTTTAGATAGTAACAAATGTAGGATTGAATATGATGGGACAGGATTGGAAAGGATAGTATAGAATGAAATAGGATGCGGTAGGATTGGACATGATAGAGTATGATGCGATAGGATGGAATAGAATAGGGTGGGATACGATAGGTTGGGATACGATGGGATAGGATTAGATGCGATAGGATGGAATAGGATGGGATCGGATAGGATAGGATAGGATGAGATGGGATAGGATTTTAAAAGATGGGATAGTCTGCTTGCCATACAAACCAGTTCACCTTATGGTCCATTATGATGCCTTCTTCTGCTTTCCGCTTCAGTGTTTGCCTTCAACATTTCCTCCATGTGAAACCCTACCGATAGTCTAGAGTATAATCGGCATGGCTTTCATGGTTTTTATACTAACTGAATTCCTTATCGTGATAAGGTCACAACTCTTCAAGGGGAATATATTGATGTTTGTCGAAAAACTTTCAGTTTATAATATTATCTTTAGCTAAATGTTGCTGTTCCCCCGACTTCGTACGCGTGGTATTCGAAATAATGTTTGTAATGGCGTGTATTTTGTTAACTTTTTCCCTAATTATCAGATTTTTAATGTTGCCCCGCAGATAAAGAGAAAAACATTCGAAAATCAGCCAAAAAGTAGGCAACTGAATTAAAAATATGAATATCTTTTGACTTAGTAACTCGATTTCGATAAAATAAACTCTAAATGTTACACGAAGTTTGCTACAAAACACCAGTCAAAACCCCATTCACATAGGTTAAGCCGTTTCTGAGATTAGCGTGCACAAATGGAAAAAGGCTTACGATTTTATATATACAGAGATTTGGATTACTTTGCGAGGCAGCTAAACGAATCGTTTCATATATACATTACATTTCCTAATTCTATATTTTTAAAGGGGCTACTATCTCTTCCAGAGTTTGGACTGAAACGTATTGTAAGACATGTCAATTTGCGTACAAATTGGACATACAAAGTTAGATTAACAAGTTTAAAGGCATATTTCTCTTGAGACTTAAGATTTGGTAAGCATATACATATTCTAGAATTTCTTTTCCTTATTTTTATATGAAACTTAACAAATAGATTTGAATTGGCAATCGACACTGGAAATGCAACTGTTGAGATAAAAGGTATGTAAGCTTCGGTGAACCGAAGTTAATGTTCAGTCCTTCTGTTTAGTTTCTGAAAGCTTTTACACTATATTATTACAATAAAAAAAAAAAAAAAACTTACCAATTCCTCACCACTTTCCGATTTATCAGTAGGAAATGAACGTACCCCCGTATTGCTATATAAAGTCTTACTAAGAATATCCAATGTATTACTAACCAAGTAACGATCTACTTCGCGACAATCATTCTTAATTGTATCAAATACGATCTTAGCGAAATCATATAAACCTAAACGCTGAAAGACCTTTGTCACTTCAAAGAACACTTCGCTTTTACGTGTCTTAAAGACGGGCATATGGCTAAGATACATGCCGGACAAACTGTATGGTGTTCCAGCAGTTGAGTCCCGTGGTAAATACACATAATCGCTAAATCGCCAACGTGCATAATCCATACCAGGCAAATAGTTATGACGTTTATAATAGCAATGAAGCAATATCCAACCATCTATTTGCTTCGGATTCATTTCCGAATAGATGCTTATGTCACGCAATAGAAACTCTAAAGCATTTGGTTTGGTCTCTTCATTGTTCATGTTGTCCAAATAATCTAAATAGACTTTTATCCAACCACTGATCATAATCAAAATTATTAGTAAAACTATGGTATTTAAAATGACTTCTTATGACTTACGTAAAATAATTACTACTGGCTTCATAGTTATTTTCTTTAAAATATATTTTGGCTTCTTTATATCTCTGACGTTCCATATCATCTATTAATAGATAAAAATTTAATACTTCAGGAATTTTCGTTTCATTCTTTATCTAAAATGATTATTTATTAATAATCCCTTGGTTTCTCCATATATTATAATCATTTTTTGTTTAGTGTAGTTACCTTATCAAGTAATAGTTCAGCCATTGTCATTTCATTGACCTCATGAAGAAATTTTATTGTATTCATATAGTCAATAATCATTTCAGTTTGTTCTTTATGGTTAAATGCCGATTCTGTTAATCCACCAGTTTGGAATAGTTCAACACGGGAATGCACCCTCAATTCCAATTCATTGTAAGCATCAACACATAAATTCTGGAAAAACATAAAGAAATTCAGAAAATTAAAATGGGTTATACAATATTGAATCGAATTTAAAAACCGTAAATTCCAAATTGTCTTTGGTTATTTTCCGATGATTAAAATCGGCACCAATGACTGCCATCAAGATATTTCTCAAGTTCTGCAAAGAACAACAGAAATGGGATTTACGTTCATCCATAGAATGTATGCATTTCGATATTATATAGGAGATGGTATCTTCAATGAAACGATCGAAACGTTTATATGCTTCGAATACAACATCAACGACCAATGCTTGATGAGGTTCCCTTTCTTTTTCATCACAAAACAGCAATCGATTTTCACTTATGAAAGTTTCATTGAACACACGCAACTGTTCATTGATTTCACCAATTGGAGAGAATAGGCAGATTTTTATAATAGCAAATTCGGGTGCATTGATTTTGTTGTGTTTTCCACTTAGAATGCTGACTGTGGTCTCACGTTTGGTCGATCGACGTGACAAAGTTGGTCCCACATATTGGAGTGAAACAGCAAAACGCATACTCTGAACTGATTAGAAAAAAAAGGAAATTTTGATATTATTATATATGTACTCGTAATACTTGTAAATAGAACTGACCATGGGGATAAGCCAAAACAGCTGGGTCCAAAATACCTTCAAAAAGTTTAAAATTTCGATCCGATGCCTTAAAGATATCAATCGCAATGATATACTTGTTACAAGAAACCGCCCAAAATAATATATTGGACATTTCCTTTGTTAGCACATAACGATGGAATGCATTGGCAACATAAACTGCATCCACCATGAGATCAACATTATCTAGATCAACATCTAAATCTGAAGAACGCATTAAGCGTAGAACTAACTTATGAAGCTGTACTTCCATATTTGATTGCAATCCATGAACAGAATTTGATTGGTAACCTTCCAGTTGGACATTCTCAAAGACATGATAATGATATTGGCTGCCGATCGTTTGCAATGGCAATGAATGAAATTCACATAGTGGAATCTCTTCATATTGATTGGTTTTTGCATTAGGCACAGTCGAACGAAATTTCAATGTGGCTGCAAGTTCATCGTTTTCATTACAAATTCTTTCGTTCACATTATATACTGATTCGAATGTAATGAAAGCTAGATTAACTATAGTGATCTCACGAATTAATGGCAATAGGGTATACAAATGCCATACGGTGAGTGTCGTTACCCGTAACTCATTTGATACCGTTGGTACCGGATAAAGGTAAAGTTCTTTCTTGAGTAAAGTACGCCGTTTTGCGAACATTTTGAGCAAATCTATAAAACCCACTGATACAAGCTCCAAACGATATTCTTCTACAGATTCTTCCACAGAATCAATTTCCACAGTATTACCAACAGCATCAGTTGCTATTTGATTTATCATATTTGACGGTACATTCTCATCAACATCGATATCATCATGTTCCTCAACTACTTCTTCTTCTTCTTCATATATTGGTTCCGGTGTTATGCGCATTATAAGCTTAATTAAAAGCGGATTATCACTGACATCATTAATACGATCAATATTATCTTGCGGCACAATCAATGTAAAAGTCGGACGACTAAAGAATTCATCTTCATATATTATACCACTGGTGTTATAATGTTCTTCGCATTTCACTATAACATTATTACCTTGGCTCAGATGCAATTCTAAACTGTTTATTGTCTGTGGCAATCTGTTGATCGATACCAATTGTATATAAAGGAAGACATTCGGTGGCAATGGCTTACGCGGTTCTGGTTCCGTGTCAGGTTCCTCAGTTTTCTTGCTACGACGCCTTTTTCCATTTATATTTTTGCCATTAATATTTTTCGAATTGCGTTTACCTTTTTCTTTGGGGTCTGCCATTTGCATTTACTTATCAAATAGAATATTTTTTGACACTACAGTACCGTACACTAGTATAGTAGTTTTTATTTATTCAAATATGTATTAGTTAAATTTAATAAAACTAGGACTAACTTAAAGATAAATCACTGGCTACTATTATAACAGTGGGGAAATTATAAGTAGCAGGATATCTTCAATGCTATGCTAAGAGACTAGACCGATTCCGAAGCCAATGGAAATGCCTTGATATCATAGTCAAATAAACCTGTGCACTTGATGTCGTACCGTTTCTTTATCTATTGGTAACGTAAACTAAAGTATTTGAAAAGATACTTTCAAAAAGAATAATAACTGTACATTTGAATTTTAAAAATACTGTGATGCTGTATCTTTTCAAGTATCCAACAAGAAAGATTCAGAATTGGCTTATATACAATATTTACTGATGATATGCTAGTAGGTAATAATTGGCTTAACCAATAGAAAATACGATCAAAACGCAGAAGTCCGTTCAAACAACCTTAAACATTCCCCTCGTAATATTGAACGGCTTCACTATAACTCAGACGGATGCGGTCAAATACCTTCGGGTACATCTGGATCGGAGGCATATCTTGAGGACACTCATTAAAGCGAAAGACATGCAGCTCTTTAGTTCACAGTCTCAATTTAGCTTAGAGAACATACTATTTCTCTACAAGGCAGTTCTAAAGTCTGTTTGGTTGAACAATTATAATACACCTGAAAGTGTCATTCTTTGAGGATAAATAAATATCTAATAGATACATTAATATATTGTAGAAAACTAACAAAAAGTCTGTTAGACAATAGTATGGACGTCAAGCATCTGAAAAGGTTTCATATTTTATACCTCCCACATAGAATTGTACTGTATAAACGCGCTGGAGCAGCAAAAACGACTACTTGATACAAAACAGCATTGTTACTTCCCATATCCCTGATAAACACCTCATTCAAAATATGTTATAATATACAATAAAAATAATAGTGTTACAAAAAATCGTCAATACCTTCGAACATGGTGAGTATTGCTCTGTCGTATTCCTAGATGTCTGACAAGCCATTGACAGAGTCTGGCACCCCGGCCTCCTGTATAAGCTAAGGAAGTTACTGCCTGTACCATCTGATTCTAATATCGTTTCTGTACAAGAGAACCTTTTATGCCAGATGCGAAGGCCAGAAGTTTCACATAAGGAGTATGTTACGTGGAGTTCCTCAAGGCAGTGTGTTGAAGCTCATCCTACACACGCTGATAGACGAAAACATCGCAACAGTGACATATGCGGATGACACTGACCTGTTAGTGAGTGATAGCGATTCGGCTGTAGCCTCTACCCTCCTGCAAGACTTGGCCGTCATGGAGCCATGGCTATAGAAGTGGAACATTTGAGTCAATGCTGAGAAAACTATGCATGATATCTTCACCCTGCACCACTCATCATGCCGTTCGGTTTTCTTCAACGGGAATGTCATTCCAAAGAGCGCCAGTTCAACGCGATGCTAAAACTAAACACATTTAATTCAAATTATAAGCATGCAATTTTATTTCAATATATTATTAATATAAAACCAATTCTAATTCTGATTAAAATAAGTTTAACGTTCCACCTCCATGCAGTGTTGCCAACTAAATCGATATATCGAGGGCACATTTTTTCACAGTATCACGCAGGCAAAAAGAAATTGCACGCAAGTTGGCAGTACTGGTAAATAAAAACAGCTGACCGGTAAAATAAGAAAAATAAATAGCATTTAGTAAACACTTTATAAATTTTACGCGGTAAAAAAGAAGCATTTTGTAAACAAAAACATGCCAACAATAATTGCTGTGGATACCTCGTTGTCCATGCAACGTACAATACCAGGACGAAGTGATCATACTTACCATCAATTGGCTGTAAAAGGCATCTCACAGTTTCTTGATAATTTGGCATTGTCAAAATTAGAATATGTGTCTCTGCTTACCTTTTCGTCGGCATGTGAGGTAAAAGTTGATTTTACGCGCGATTATGATCAAGTGCGTCAGGCTGTAAAGAAAGTGGAGACTGGTGACAAGGCATGTGTACTAAGTATGCTAAAGAGCTGCGCCACAGTGATGTCCTCTAGTTGGGGCGCACAAAATGTCTGCCAAGTAGTTGTGTTCACAGACTGTGGTGTTGGCTTTGGCAGTACAGCAATTAAGGGCTTTTTGGAAACGCATACGGGCAAAGACAATGAACCCGAATATGCTTGGTTAAAGACATTGAAATCGATAAAGGTGAATTTCATATGCATGGGTTTGCATAGTGATATTTATTTTACGAGTGCACTGGCTTTGTATCAACAGTTGTTAGATTTTGTTTGCTTAAAAGGTAAGAACAAAATTAAAATTAAGAATGGAAAACAATTGATTCTACTATATTATTATATAGGACAATTATTTATGACGAAACCCGTGAAGGATGCAACATCGGAGGCAGGTGAAAGCACGAGTACTGCACATGTAAGTCATAAAAGTGAATTGGGTCGCACAGCAATGTTTGATTTAATTGAACGTTTATGCGAAGCAAGTTTTCGACCCCTTGAAGTTATTCTTAAATGTGGTGGTTACTTCCGGTTGGAGTCTGCTGTACTAATATGGCCACCACCAGTACCGTACTTACATAAGAATGATAAACTCTTTACAATGGCACAAAAACTCGAAGTTTGCGGCTTCTTAGCATTATCAGATATTGGTTCTCCTGCCTCTCTGAGTCGACATTTGGTCTTACCAAAGGCGGAACGAGAAAAACCAAGCAGGCGATCTTCGGAAAAATCTAGTAGCAGCAGTAAATCTGCCAATGCAAATAGTTCAGGTGCTGCCAAGGTGCCATTGGATCCAAATCACCCGAACTATGAGTATGAGAAACTTGAACTGGATATACGGGATTTCTACACAAAGGAAGGCAAAGAAACAGATGAAAGTGGTGATGACGCTGATATCACTGCAGCAGCAATGTTAAAATCAAACTCATCTCAAAACCAAGTCCATGAACAACAAAAAGAAACTCTGTGCAGCTTGTTGCATGGAGCTCTAAAATTAGAAAATCTTGCTGCCTTAGTTCTGCTTAGCGACAGTTGGTATGGCTTCATTTATGCCTTTTCGGATACAAAAAAGAGATCCAATTTAATGCTAAACATTTTACCACCAGGAAATAATGTTATACCATGGCTTGGTGATTTACAACAACTCGGGTTCGCCGATGAACTGCAACCCGGTGAGATAAGTAGTTTTCCCGTAAGGGCAGAGAAACGATCATATTCACAAAGTTGTGTCGTTTGGATACGTCATGCAAGTCTACAATCGGATATACAAAAAGTACTGCGGCATGCAAAGAAAATGCCGGATAAAATGCAACATTTCTATAAAGAATTAAATCGTATACGAAGGGCAGCACTTTCTATTGGTTTCGTTGAGTTGCTAGAGGCTCTGGCGACACTACTGGAAAAGGAATGTGCCCAATTGTCAATAAATAATGCTGGATCTGAGTGTACAATACAATTGCAACATGCAGCAAGTGAATTACGAAAGACAAGTAATCGTGATTTAAAAGTATCCATAGCACCATTCCAAAAATTTGTAGCTGGTGTCAGTGGTGTAGGCGGCAGCGGTGGATCCACAATAGAAGGCACACCTGGTTTCATTTACTAATTAACATCAATGTTTTATTTAGACATCTTAAGGTATTTCAATCAAAAATAAACGCTTATTCAACTAATAGATTGACATTTGATGGATTAATCTTATCGAGTTCTTCATACACATCATCACAAATCCTTATTTCGGGACGCTGTAAAATTGACAACAATTAAAGAAGAAGAAACAAATTTATAATAATTTATTTTTGTTTACCGCTTTAGCAATCTTCCAACAGTCAAGTGCCAATTTATTATGACCCAAACGCAAATTGATGGTGGCCAAATAACCCCAGACATTAGGTGCACATATCTCAATTTCAGTGCATTTGGATAAATATATTATGGATTCATTTAATTGCCCCCACTGGAGGGTGGGGAAAATTAAATTCAAATTTATTTAATTAACTGTAACAAATTACTTACATAATAGTAGACTTTGCCAAGACCATAATTTGCAATGAAGGAAATTCCAGGATCATTATTTGGTTGGCAACATTTATAGCTTTGCTCTGCGAGCTCAAAATTTCCCTGATCAAAAGCCCATTTTCCATAACGCAAAAAAGATAAACGAAAATAAGGCAACCAACTTTCATTTTCGATATTTAATAGACGAGAAAAGTATCCGGCTGCCTTTTCTGGGTTGCCTCGTTCAAATTCCATATTACCATTGATATGCATTAGATGATAATGCTACATACACCATACAGGAAGAAATAACTCAGTTGATAGCCATTTTCATGCTAATGAAATGCAACTCACCAATAAGCGACCGCGTTCTAAATTGTTTGTTTTGAAATCTTGGGCATAATACTTAGGATCTATGGTCTTCTGTAGCATCTGAAGTACAGTGTTTATCAAATATATTTCCATTTGAGGACAATCAACTTGTAGTTCACGAAAGATCACTTCTGCGAAACGATATAGACCCATACGTACAAATGTTTTATAAACATCATAGAACTTTATGAAACGTGAATTCGTGAATTCCAAATCAAAATTAATATAGATTTCGTACAGAGAAATCGGTAACAATTCTAAGGATTTACGTGGTACTCTATATAGATTCTCATAACAGCAACGTGTATATTCCATGCCAGGCAAATAGTTGCATTGTTTGTAATAGCAATAAAGCAAGACCATAGCATGGCCATCGAGACTATTTTGATCGGCAAAAGGACGCAAGTCATCCAAAAGCATAGCAAAGGCGTCATCAGATAAACTTTCGTTGGAAAGACGCAACATGTAAATTGAATAAATTTTACCCAATCCACTGAAATTCATAAGTCAGTTATATATTAACAATATAACAACAATTTTGATCTTATAAAAACAATGTCAATTACATGAAATATTCACCATCCCAATCATAAGTCTTCTTTCTGGTTATCACATATTTTATGGCATCTTTGAAATTCAATGTCTCAATATCATGTAGAAAAAGAAAAAAAGAAAATAATATCTTATTGGCGATGTCATATTTGAGTTGATCCAAAAATTGTTCTGCTAGAATTGTTTCATCCAATGCAATCAGAAATTTATAGCAGCCCATAAGATTTATTAAATTAATTTGCTCTTTGGTAAAATCAACTATGCAATAGGTAAGACATAGGCGTCCGCAAGACATGACAATAACATAAATGCGATTCATTAGCTCCTTAAACATGTGGGTAAGCATTTCCTATAACCCCAAGATATATGTATTTTTATTATACAATATTATATTATATACATTATACTAGTATGTAGGATCTCACCCTAAACTCAATATTATTTTTGGTTGGCATGCGTACATTAAAATCACAACCACATAGTTTCAGTAAAATATTATTCAGATTGGCCAATTGACAGCAGAAGTAATCATTTCGTTCTTCTATAGTTTTTACATTTCGACTGATCATGTACAACATAATTTCCGATATTTTTTCATCGAAAGCTCTATAAAACTCCTTGCATAAACTAAAATCATCTTCAGTGCTTGGTGCCTCGAATGTTTTACATCGCAACAGTTTATCTCTCATATTTGGATTTAAATTGTAAACCTCAAGGGATTGTGATTTCATGGTAAGTTCTTTGAAAACACATATTTTTAATATAAGGAAGGTGGGAGTTTTTGCAATCAATGAAGCCGACGTTATTGGTGATAAAGCATTAGCTAAGGTTGCCACCAAACTGCGAGCAGTGTTTTTTTTCGACATGCGACGTTCTGTGATTTTTCCCATTGGCGTAACATGTGATTTCGTAAATGATTTGCGTGGCACTTCAGTTAAAGCACAAGCAAAGCGTATATGTTGAACTGAAATTTTGTATAAATAAAGAATACATGTGAATATATTTGTGTGAATGGATCTTACCATGGGGATAGGCGAATATACTTAAATTTATGAGGCCTTCATATAAAATCTGTTCGGGTTTCTCTTGAAAAAATACCTCAACTAACAATTGATATCTATTATGCACTACGACATCCTCAAGGAGAGCACACATCTTTTGATTCAAAACAAAACGATGTACCGAATTATTGACAAGTGCTATATCTTCAATGGGATCAATCTTATCAATATTGAATTCAATGCCATCGTTAAAAAGTAAATTTCGAAATAATTTCGGTAGATTTATACGATTTGTTGTCAGCATTTGATTGTAACAGAAATTCTTAGCTGGATTAATATCTCGTTTAATACTTTCCCACACAATGGATGTGGGTTGTTCGCTTATTTCAGTATATTGCAAGCCATAGTAATTGCACAGTGGTACAATGTGGTATTCACCTTTTTCATCAGGTTGGGTTGAGCGAAATGATATATTCACTGCTAAATCATCACCATTCGGTATTAGTTCGTTATTAACATTATAAATGGATTCCAGTGTAATGAATGCCAAATTGCTAAATGTATCCAATTTCATTAGAGGCAGAACAGTATACAAATGCCATTTGGTTAATGTAGATTTCTCTTCATTATACAAATAAAAATCCGGATAAAGCAATATATCGACATCGGCAATAAAACGCTTGTGATGAAATAATTGTAATAGATCGCAATGACCACGAGATATGAATTCTAAACGTTCCTCATCAAAACCACCTTCCTCATCTTCACCTTCGTATACTATTTCTTCTTCAATCACTTTGGTCGTCTCTTCGAGATGCTGCAAATCAGTGAGAATTGAAAAATTCTCAGGTTGTTGGTTGCTTGCCTGCAAAACATTTGTTTTTTTACGCGGTAGCCTTGGTATTCGTTGATATAATGAGATTAATAATGGATTATCACTGAAGATATTCATATCTTCAATATCATCCTGATTGACGGAGAGCGTGAATGTTGGTTTTTTCATATTGAATTCATGTTGATAGATTATTGTCTCAGTTGTATAGTGTTCTGTCATTTTTTGTAGTGTATTTTTGGCATGGTATAAATGTATTTCCAATGGATGAATGGTATCCGGCAAATATAGTATATCATTCAATTGTATATAGAGAAAAACTCTTTGAATTGGTGGCGGTAGTGCTTCTGCTGCATCCTCAATCACTTCTCCTGATTTACGTTTCTTTTTCTTTAAATTAACAGAAGTTCGTGTGGATCGAAACGTTTTTGCATTATCTCCCATTATCTAGACAAAATATATAATAGCGCAGAATTGTAAAAAATTTAAATTACCTATTATTTTATTTTATTTATTATATGTGTTATAAAACTGTCATACTTGATTTCAAATTCTAACGAATTGAAGTTGGCATCATTTTTTCTGTACATTGGCAGCACTTTTAAATGTGTCAGCTGTTTTAAGTTTTTATTGTTTGGGAAGAACAAAAGCAAAAGGTGTAATGAAAATATTTAAATTTTAATATTCTCCGAATATAATGGGATATAATATGGGACCACAATTGCCACAGGATCCAGGTGAGGATCATTTGAATATACCTGTTCATCAGCAACAGCATGTTGCGCCCAGTGACGATAGCGATAATGAGACAATGGATGCATATGATGGCTATCAACCACTTGCCATGGATGAAAATGAACAACAAAACCATGCCGCAGCCAATCCTGATAATATGGAAGCATTTGACAACAATGGTGATTGCAATAATGTTGATCTAATGCAAGAAACAGTAACGCATGGCGATTCAAATATGCCGCATATTGAAAGTGTTGATGCTGAAGTTGAGCGTGAGGTATGGAGCGAACCACGGCCTAGTGAGCTACAAATTGAATTGGACAATACCCGCACAGAGCAAGTAAATGGCATAATCGTTTATCCGACAATATAGTTCACTTGATTAAGTTCCTGTAATTTCTAATTGTTTAGATCTTGACAGCAATGGCTGGCTTTACTTTGCCCAATGTCGCTGTACCTGAATGGGCAGCTGGCGTTCCGGAAGAAAGCTGGAAAAATGAATTATTGCAACGTATACGCCAACGCAAGGATGGTAAAAATCCAGGAAGTGGTACCAGTGTAATCATGACCACAACAACAGCTGCTAATACAAATTCCAGAGAATGTAGCAATTAATTGATATTGGTGGGTGGTGGTAGTGAAAAGTATTTATTATATTATATATTATATGTAATCCGAATTCCAAACATATAAAAATTAATCGTTAAATGAAGTTAGTTTGCTTTGCTTTTATAAAAGATATCAATCATCAATCAATCAGTCAATTTGTCTGTTTCTGATTTCAAAATGCTGCTAAAAGTTCATGACCAACAGAGTTTAGTTTGGCGTATGTTCCCGTTTGTGGTGTATTAGTTAATTCGCGCAATTTGTCCATGACATAGTCAGCAGATACAATTCGTGCAGTAGTCTCCTGGCCATGTGGTGTAGTTGTTAAATTGCCAATTGCTTGCATTGAACGATAACAGGCCTCAAGATCTTTTGCCCATTTCAGAAGTTCAATTATACCTGCGGTTGTTATTTGGCAAGTATTTGCATCGGCCACGCCTTGTGTCTGCGCAATGGTAACATTAAGATAAAATGTTGCAATTGCTATTTGAAGATTGGCACTGCCATTGCGTATGCCATTAATGTGTTCAATGAGTTGTGGTAGCAATCGTTGAATTTGTTGTCGACCAGCGGCATGTTGCATTATATTTGCCAAGCAACGCACTATCATCAATTGATTAGCAGCTGAACTTTCTAGTTGAGGCAGTATGAGATCGAGGAACTTGTGCTGGGTGTGTAAAACAATAAAAGTAGATTCATTACGCACAGCTAAGCGAAGTACATCAATGACAGGGAAAAGTTTCTCCGAAGGCCACTGCAACAATATGACAAAGGCTTCTACAACATCAAGATCGGGTGCGGATCTACTTTCAGATAGTTTCATAATTGATTCGAGTATCACTTCATGGACTTTAATATTGGGACTTTGTATTTGACCATTAAATTCACTGTAATGATGTAATAAGGGAATAGTTAGTTTATATTTTAAAATGTTGAAAGGGTACTATATGCTGCCTCCCACTTACGCTAATTTGTTGATAACCTTTTGTTGGTCGCAATTATCAAAACTCTGATATTTGCTGACCGGGAAGTGTTTGTCATCGCCTCGTACAAAATTCACTTTTGGCTGATTGCTTGTTGTCGAATAACTGGATGCGCCAGTAAAAGGATCAACATTGCCGCTGTTTTGATAATGTGAATTGCTTGCACCAGGCACATAACGTGCACCGCCAGTAAATGGATCTTGGTAGCCACTGCAACAACAATTAATTCAATTAATTTAATGCCACCAAGTTAAATTAGTTCATGCTTTTTTGTTTACCTCGAAGTACTTTGTGAGATCACAGGACCACTACTAGAGTTTTTTATAATGAAATTAGCTACCTGATCAAGGTAAGCTTGAGGTAAGTTATTTCGATGAATAAACGCTTGAGCTGCAACCCAAGGATCTTCACCACGATTATAGGGCAGTTTAATAGGTGGTTGTGTATCAGAAATATCAACATTGAACACAAAATCATATTCCTTTCCTTCGAAAAGCTCTTTGCCTGAAGTCTGTTGTGAACCACCAGAAGCCCCGGTCACATCTCCAACTAACTGCCAATTACCGAGCTCCCAGTTGTAACACTTCACCGAACCATCTGGATGACGTACCATTTTTGTTTGTCCCTCCCGCGTACCATTAGCAAGTAAGGCCTCAGGTCCAGGCAAACTAAGAAGAATGCGAAAAATGTTATTCTTTTTTGTTTAGTGCTGGTGAATTGTTAATAATTTACTCAGTCTTTTTAACGCCACCAATTTCTTCATTCATTTGTAAGCGTCTCGTGCTGACTGCCATCTTGAATGACTCCAAAACATCTTTTTTGGCTATACGTGCGGGATCTTTGGTAAAAACGCGTACTATGCCATCACTGCTGCCAGTTACAATATCACCATTGTCTAGGCAAGCCACAGACCACACTGATACAGCCGGATGCAATATCGGCTCGCCCAATTCTTCGCCTTTAGCTATATTCCATAAA
The DNA here is from genome assembly GCA_037043315.1 of Amiota communis. NCBI lineage: Eukaryota > Metazoa > Arthropoda > Insecta > Diptera > Drosophilidae > Amiota > Amiota communis. The sequence continues at coordinate 913,296 of JBAMAV010000934.1, forward strand.
CGCAGCGTACTGTCTTCCCCACAGGAAGCCACCACATGCTCGCCAAGTGCCTTATTCTGAGCAATGGCATAAATGTAATTGGTATGTCCATTCAGCTGCTTTTCACATTCTCCATCGTCATTCCAATAACGTATAACAGCATCATTGCCACAAGACACAAACGTATTGTCCGAGAATGTCAACAAACCACGTACGCAGTCCGTGTGTCCTTTAAGCAAACGCAACTTTTCACCTTTAACATTCCAATAATAAATGCATTTATCTGCGCCACCCGTAATGAATTTCTGTTGCGTAGGCAATGAAGCTACTGCCCAAACGGCAGCTTCATGTCCTTCCAGAGACACATGGCTAAAGCCGCCTAAATGATCAATTGTCCAAACACGTGCCGTTTTGTCCCAACTGCCACTGATTATGCTTCGGGGCTGAACACCACTTGCAATACAACAAACCGTCGATTCATGACCCTTCAGTGTCAATATAGGCACATAGCCATCCTGTTTGTAAATACAAATTGTAGCATCATTACTCGCTGTGCAAATCCATTGTTCTGCGCTGAGGTAGTAAATATACGATAAAAAGTTCTTATGATCCTTAAACGTCACACTCTCGGCATATTCATTTCTAAATGCATTACAAAAAAAAAATCAATGATTTAGCAAATTTATATACATGTGTACATATATGTAGGTATATACAAATCTCCCATTACCCATTCGGCTTCCATAATTTTGTTGTTTTATCACGCGAACCAGAAAGAATAAATTGACCACCATTTCCTGCATTGCCGCCGGCTGCAACTGCCCGCACATCTAAGCTATGTCCAACTAGTTCACAGCTGAGTTGGTAATTGTTTAACGTAACTTCCATGATCCGTGAATTATTTAGTTTCGTAAATAAAAGCCGCTTTTTCTAAAAATTGTAAAACAAATGTTGCCAACACTTTCACTATTCTAAAGCCCTGTGAAATGTTGCCAACCCAACCAAGTGACAGAAGTATGTTTATCTCACTCACACTCACATACTCACCGAAAGTGGTCGTTCACTAGTTGAGTTCGGAAAATAAATAAGTGAATGAAAGACGGAATGATATCAGCTACATAATTTTTCTTTTTGGCTTCCCAAATTTTTAAATTTTGATAAGAATTTTCAAGTTTTTAATTTAGTCTCCTTCAAGAATGTTCGTTCGATCTATTTTTCCAACCCTTCTATGCTAATGATTCTTGAAGAACAATATATCTTTGTACTTCAAATAAATGATTCTGGGATTTATGACTTCAGTATTTGATGCAAATCTCTTTCCCTGGATTTTTATTTATCATTTTCTGGTCTGTAAATAAACAATAAAATACTAGAAGTAAGATCTAGACTACGTTGAATGGGTCATCGATGTGATGCTGATGCTTTTGGTTCCGAAATTAAGTACAAGAAGTTAACACGATCATTCAGCAACCAAGCGTCTTTATCATACCACATACACACAGTGCTATTTTGTATTCCTTGCGCTGCCATACGCAGAATGATAGATCAGGAACACAAAGCTATTTTATATTCCATCAAATACAGGATGTTAAATCGACAAGGGAGACAGTACTATTTTATATTCCATGCGTCAATGCACACTAAATGCTATAACAAAATGGGATTAACATGGAAACATAAGGAATTGGATTTTCATATGCAAGCTGATTGTTCAACGGAATTTGCCAGACTGGGATTCATAGAATGATGTTGCATCCTACGAACAACAAAATACAAAAGGATACCCACATAACTTGGGACAATATGACTTTGAGGAGCAATGTTCCTCCTTTCAGGTTTTAGCGGAGCTAAAGCCCCGCACCCAGAAGTACACCGGTAAGTTTCCATAAAAAATAAATGTATAATTTATAATTCGTGTGGTATCACACACAGGATGTTAGATCGAAAGGAGATAAAGTGCTATATTCAAAAAACTGCATAGTTCTATTTTACATTACCTACGGTATCACACACAGAAAGTTCGACGATTGGTAAGGGACACATAAGGCTAGCTTATGTTTTAGGTAAATTCTGTATTCAGAACACTTCACTTCTGGCGGAGAATCGAAGCAGTTTCGAATTACTGTAACCGAAGACACAAATTGTTTACCAACTGCCCAAAATAACGTAACACATTGCAAGTGAATAAAATGATTAAGTATAATTTAATATGTATATGTCTTTACGAGTATTATATATCTAATCTTACTTTCTAACATCTTTAAGGTGTCAAAAAACTATGTCACTCAAGATATCCCCATTTTTCCTGGAACAACAGCCTTATTGGCGGCCGAACCCTCTTCAACATCGGCGCTTTAAATAACAAATTCTAAACCTCAGGTTTTTTTTAAATTTGATGGTTGCTTTCCAATAATTAAGAGTTCACACAACATGTAAAAATATATTGTTTTGCTTGAATGGTAATTTATTGCTTTAAAAACAGTGTAACTTGTAAACCTGAATATTCGACATACATATATTTCCATATTGGAAACACAAATGTTGCCAATTTGCAGCCTTGGCTGTTGGCTTGAATCCTAAATAAGTTCTTCGAAACAAGGAAAATCTGATTCAATTTATGTTATGATTTATTATTTAAAAACATAAATTCCATTAAGATGAATACATAGAATATAAATTAATACAATTACATTGTTACATAGGTTAAAATATTATTATTATAGTAATAAGTACATGCATATAAAAAAGTTAAAACAAAATATTAAAAACAATTTACAATTAAAGACAAATTATGACATAATAAAATCAAGTATAAATTGAGCACATTTTCGAGTCCAATGTCAGAAGAACGTAATAAGTTATCTTAAAACTAATTTGATTATTATGTATGTATGTACGATATATGTATATGATATAAATATTATAGTTTTATATAATTAAGTAAAGTACTATATGTACTTATGGAAAGTACAAAATAATAGCGTTGCAATCATGACCAATCATTTGTCTTTGCTTTCAGTATTCTTAGGTTTCTTTATCTTACGTTTTCTACTTAAACGTTTAACTCTGTTTATGGTATCTATCGTGTTTATTTCTGTGTCGTCAGTATATCTCCTGAATAAAAATATAAGTCGTTTTGGTTTCGGCGATTCGATTTTTGCTTTTCGCTTTTTTATAGGGTTTTTGTTTTGTTTGTGTAGTCTTATTATTGCTTCTACATCAGAGTTTTCCTCAACTGGTTTTTGTATTCTAACATTTGCATCTCCAGATTCCTCTGATAAACCCCCAACTGCCATATATTCCAAATACTCTAATGTATAACTACCGGAACTTTCTTCTACAGACATATCATCTAAGTGTGTAAGTAGATTATATGTATCCATATCTTCTAGTGCCTCTGCGACTGCTTTTTCATTATCAATATCAAAATACACATCAGATTCAGGCAGTTCCGCTAAACCTTCATTGGACTCATTTAGCTCCCAAAACTCTTCACAAGGATCGTTGTATTTTTTTACAGTTTCATTTTTCTCATTTTTCTTATTTTTCTTATTTTTCTTATCTTTCTTATTTCCCTCATAAGGGAAAAGTTTCCCTACAATTTTTTCCATGATTAGCCAAACATTACGCCATAGTCGGTATTCTATAAGTGGTGAGTCGCGTTCCTTTGGAATTAGAATAATAATTGGCTCCATGTCAGATTCTATATCGCTTTCATTATATGTACACAACACTTTTTGATTGGCAATTAAAATTTCATTAGGATCAGAACCTAAATTTTCGGTTGAAAATTCAATTTCCATGCGACGTTTTAAATGTGATGATTGATGTCTTGATGATGTTGTTGGTTGCTCTCTTGCTTGATCATCAATATGCACATTCAATTCTTGGTTTAGTTTTCTTTCCTGACAGAATTTGTTTATTAATTCATTGTATTTTTGCAATTGGCGCTCATTTTGTTGCACTTGTTGTAATGCTGCTGCTGCTGCTGCTGATGATGTTGTTGGTTGCTCTGTTGCTTGATCATTATATCCTACACCAAACTTTTGCCTTTGTTTTTCTGCCTGAATTTGAGTGAATTCGTTTAATACATCATTGTATTGTTGCAATTGGCGCTCATGTTCTAAAGCTGCTGCTGCTGCTGCTGATGTTGTTGGTTGCTCTGTTGCTTGATCATTATGTCCTACATTGGCACCAAATCGCCCACCCAACTTTTGCCTTTGTTTTTCCTCCTGAATTTGATTGATTAATTCATTGCATCGTTGCCATAGGTGCTCATCTTCTAATTCTGCTGCTGCTGCTGCTGCTACTGATGTTGTTGGTTGCTCTGTTGCTTGATCATTATGTTCTACATTGGCATCAAAGCTCTCATCGAACATTTGGCTTTGTTTTTCTGCCTGAATTCGATTGAATTTGTTCAATGCTTCATTGTATTGTTGCAATTGGCGCTCATCTTGTAATGCTGCTGCTGCTGCTGCAAATGTTGTTGGTTGCTCTGTTGATTGACCAATATTTTCCATATTATTGAAAGTAATGCGCACACCCAATTCTTGGCTTAGTTTTTTTGCCTGATTGTATTTGTTTAGTTTTTCATTATGGTGCTCACGAGGTTGAATTTGTCGTAATGCTGCTGCTCTTGCTGATGTTGTTGGTTGCTCTGTTGCTTGATAATTTTTTCTTATATTGGCACCAAAGCGCCCTCTCAATTCCAGGCTTCGATTATTTGCCTGATTGGATTCGTTCATTTTTTCATTGATATGTTGCAAATAGCGTTCATGGGGTGTCATTTTTTGAGATGCTACTGCAGATGAGGTTGTTGGTTGCTCTGTTGCTTGATCATTATTTCTTATATTGGCACTAAAGCGCCCACCGAATCGTTGGCTTTGTTTTGCTACCTGACTTAATTTGTTTATTTTTTCATTGGATTCTTGTAAATGGCGCTCACGAGGTTGCATATGTTGTAATGCTGCTGCTGCTGCTGCTGATGTTGTTGGTTGCTCTGTTGCTTGATCATTATGTCCTACATTGGCACCAAAGCGCCCACCCAACTTTTGCCTTTGTTTTTCCTCCTGAATTTGATTGATTAATTCCTTGCATCGTTGCCATAGGTGCTCATCTTCTAATTCTGCTTCTGCTGCTGCTGCTGCTGCTGCTGATGTTGTTGGTTGCTCTGTTGCTTGATCATTATTTTCTAAATGGGCAGCAAAGCACTCACCGAATTCGTCGTTTAGATCTCTTGTGTAATTTACCCTTCTTATTAAGTTTCTGCAGTGTTTCAAATGGCGCCCGGGTTCTTTTAAATATTTTGATGATATTTTTGGTGGCAGTTCTATTGCTGGTTCTAATTGTTTAATAGGGAGGCCTACTATCTTACTCAATTGCGCGATTTCTCTTTCATGCTCCCTTATCACTTTTATCAAATCCAATTGTGTCAATACGCTTCCTTGCAAACTGTCCATTTTATCACATAGCACAGCGCCAATATTACCTAATTCTTCTATTGTATCTGGCAGATTCCTATTACCATCATCATCATTATTGGTGTTCATCGGAAATTGGAGTCCCATAATGTTCAAAAGTTCATTGAAATTTTCCGACAATTCACTGACATTTTCATCACTACTTTCCTGTATATTAAATAATTTCAATTAAATTTTGTATGAAATTACAATTTTTTGTACAAATTACCGAAACGTGCTCCATTTTTCACCAATCAATAATTTTCTAAAATGTATATGCACAAATGCATGTGTGTATGCAATGCAGAATGCAGGTTGAGACACTGAGACTTTTGGCGGATCAATAAAATAACTGTTTTTGTATCTATTACCAACCAATGTAAGTATTTATTTAACTGGAGTAGATTGGCAGCTTTAACCTAGAGAACATGATAGAGACGATTAACAATCGTTTTGCCAGATTTATCTGTCTGAACATGACAATTTTTCATGATTGAAAATTCAAATTAAAATTCATTAAACTATTTATTTATTTTTATTCTCTTTAAATTGCTATTTATGAAAATGATTATGATTTTACATTGAATAAAGAAGAGTTTAGGTTTCTTAGATATTTATAAGGATTTAAATAATCTAGAATTGAAAACTAAGTTTCTAAAGGCTAAAAGAGTCAGAAACGATTCACAAAAACTCGAAGATTTATTATTAATTATAGGACTGAAGACTAATGTACTTGTTCTATATAAAAATTCATTAAACATTGCAAAATTTTCTTATCAAAATTTTAAAATTATCTTTTTAGTTTTAGTAATACTTTTGATGTTTTTGCAAGAATAATTTGTGACTTAAGCAATGCGGAAAATGGAAAATTAATTATTCCCTCGCATGATAATGCTTTTTTGTGTGCTTCTTTACTAAGGCTTGCCACATAGAGGTCGTGTCGGACATCAGCACGAGTGCTTTCCTTGCGTCGCTTAAAAGGTTCTTTGCGCGACTAGGACTAAGCAGTGTCATCTTCTGTGACAATGCTATCAATTTTGTGGGAGCTTGTCGAGAGTTAAAGGAGTTGGCTCAGCGGTTTCATGATGAACCCAACAAGTCGCAGATAATGGAGAAATGTAGCCAGGTCGGAGTTTCATTTCACTTCATACATTGTGGGAAAGTGCAGTGAAAGTGGCAAAGCGTCTTTTGGTGCAATAATTCGGAAGTAGCTTTTCATGTGCAATTGGTAAATTATTCTCTCACATGAAATGATATTAAATCTCCTATGCTAGGAATATGAAACCAAGCCAAGGAAATTACTGAAATTCTAATAAATAAAAAAAAAAACAAAACAAATATGCATTCAAATCTATTTATTTATTATATGTATTTATATATTAAACCAATTAAAAGTATTAAATTTAGTTTGGTAATAATATTTTTTAAAAGATCCATTATGACCTTAATACTGTCGAACTTCTCTACAGCGAAATTCTTTCCGCGAAGATCTTTTTGTTACGAATTGATATCGCTTTTCTTCCATTTTTGTTTTTCGTGCATTATACATAGATATCCTTATAACGATTACAGAGCATCTTATGAACATGTTGTTTGTCTTCCTTAACAAAGTCCAAATTAAAAGTGTGGACTGGGTTTGCATCAAAGTGTTCTACTGTCATCAAAAGCATTGAATCTATTAAAGATGTAACTTTCACGCTTAATCCATGTCGCTTGCGAATTGTTTTCAATTTCTTAAATATAAAATTGACTCCTTTTGTGTTAATTTCCATAAGCTTGTTACCACAATCTTTCAGGAATTCAATGGCAAAAGCTATTGAAAGTTCTGAAGGAGTATCGATGAGCGCTTCGAGCACATCTAGGCCCAAAGTGTCATGTGCCACACGTTGATTTATCAAGTGGCCAAGGAAACACAAATTTATTAGGCCCTTTGTTTTGTCGATCTGCTCCACGGCCTTCTTGATCTCTCTCATTAAATTAATTAAAATGATTTCACCAATTCTGGGTATTTCTGCATTGAGGATGGACACCACAGCTGCATAGACATGTGACTGATCTGGTGCAATTGATTGCGCCTTTATGATGAACAAACAGAAAGTTCCCACCATGATGTCTTCTTGGAGCAGTCTTTCAGCAGTCTCTTTTATATTGTAGATATGCAAATTGTAGACCTCATCCTCTACAAATTTCTGCATTTTTGCGAACTTCTCAATTGTTTTTAAATGTGTATCTAGATGATCTTCTTGATGTTTGAAATGATTTTCTGCGAATTCATTTGACGATGAGTTGCTTGCATCATCACTATGTTCGACATCTATGTATTCCTCATCCTCCAGCGGTGCGTTGTTGTATTCAATCATTTTGAAGATATTTGTATATTTCCACTTGCCAAAGAAGTTAAGATGGAGAGAACTGAAATGTATTCTCTGCTAGCTCTGCCTTATATTTCCAAATATTACCAAAAATATTGTTTTTATTTTTTTTTAAATATTTTAATCACTTTGGTAATACAATATATTTCAATTCACAGAAGATTCTTTTTATTATTGAAATGTCAAAATGAAGTTCACTTGTATGATCCTGAATTCAAACTGTGACTCATTCTCTGTCAGCTCTGCTATTTATACCCTGAGCGCTTATGATATTTCTCATGATCTCCTTAATTACAATTTTTCAGGTAGAAAAATAATTAACTAATTACATATTTTTAATTGCAATTTTCAATAAAAATTCCAAGAAATGATTAATTAAATGATTAAATCCGAATCCAAAAAATATGCACAACAATTAAGATCCAAGGACAAGATCGAAAAAAAGAATTGGACCAGGGCTGTCGAACCTTTGGAAATTCCGCATTGAGTTGGGTCGACAGTGTGCTTCAGTGGCAAGCAAAAAAAAAAAAGTCGCAGAGCAGCGGGCCAATATAATTTCCGTTTCTCCACTGTTGTCACTTCAGCCGCATTTTGGCATATTTTCCGCATTCAGACTTCATTTGGGCCACATGCGTCCGGCGGCCTGCGGCCTGCGCAGGTTGGACATCCCTAATTTGGACGGTAGGTTTAATGAATTTTGACAGTTTGTGTGTACAAAGTCGTTTCGTTAAATCCTAAGTTATGCAGAATTCAAATTTGAAAACATGTGCGCAAGTACATGTGCTAATGGACATGGGGACAGTGGGAGAAGAGGTTATACTTTGTTGGAAGAATGTAAGCCAATCTTTGCATTTCTAATGAATGATAGTAGTCTATGAATATCGGCATTTGCTTGAGACCCACGCAGTGCCGAATCTTTTCTGCACGCTCGTCCGCCATTTCAAAACCTCGGAGACCTAAATGACCAGGCACCTTGGTTAGTGTGATTAAGAGCTTTCAGCGTACTACGGATGGTTTTGCTCTTGATGCTGTGGCCCTACAGAGCCTTGATAGTGGCCTGGCTGTCAACATAAATCGATGTATATCTTGGCGTTAATTAAATTTGCACCTGCCAGACCGCTTAGATCTCTGCGTGGAACACACTTAACTAATTTGGTAGACAGTACGATAGCTTATCTGTTCGGTCCTCTGAGAATATGCCAGCACAAGCACCATCTACCGTCTGTATAGATCAAAAGCTCTTCTTGTCTGATGACGTTACTCCGCTTCCGCGGGTGTATTTGGACAAGGGAAGAGATACTCTGAACCATTAGGTAAGAACACTTCAATCTTTCAAGTGGAAGTATACGCGATAGATAGGTGTGCGCACTTTAATCTCGAACGGAACTACCGGAACCGCAGAATAGCAATACTGACTGACAGCCAGGCAGCTATCAAAGCACTTAAATCTCACCAAGTCACATCGAAACTGGTGATGGAGTGCATTGATAAGCTGAATATCCTAGGGCAACTCATTCAGGTGCGAATTCTATGGATTCCGGGACACGTAGGGTCTTATGGAAACGAAATGGCTGATAAACTCGCCAGGAAAGGAGCATCATCTCCATTTGTAGGGCCCGAATCATTCTGTGGAGTAGGATAGGTTAAAATCGTCACCTAACAAAACTGGGAATCTTGTCTAATGGTCTTTGCAGGTTCTGCGTGGAGGATGATGAGACCGCACTTCATGTGATAGGAACTTGCTCTGCCCTGATGCGCAGGAGAAGCAAACACCTTTGCGAACTCACCCTATCCGATGACGAATTCAGACTCTGTGAGGTAGGACCAATACTAAAATTCATCGAGGGTATTGGTATTGGGTATTTCTATTTTTCGAAAATGCATAAGTTCGCGCCGCCGTGACTGTGAACGGTGAACACTATCAAGACATGATAACTGATCTTTTGGATCTCAATGAGCTATGGTTTCAACAAGACTTGCCATACCACCGCACGTAGTATCAACTTTCTACATACATGATTCAACAACCATTTCGTTTTGCCAATGGGAAAATAATTATTCCCTCGCACGCTTATGCATTTTTGTGTGCTTCTTTACCAAGGCTTGCCACATTGAGGTCGTGTCGGAACTCAGCACGAGTGCTTTCCTTGCGTCGCTTAAAAGGTTCTTTGCGCGACTAGGACTAAGCAGTGTGATCTTCTGTGACAATGCTATCAATTTTGTGGGAGCTTGTCGAGAGTTAAAGGAGTTGGCTCAGCGGTTTCATGATGAACCCAACAAGTCGCAGATAATGGAGAAATGTAGCCAGGTCGGAGTTTCATTTCACTTCATACATTGTGGGAAAGTGCAGTGAAAGTGGCAAAGCGTCTTTTGGTTCAATAAACTAATGGAATCGCACTTAATTATGAGGAGATAAACACCGCTGTCTGTCAAGTAGAAGCGATCATGAACTCGCAACCCATGTGTAATCTCACATCCGAAGCGACCGACTTCAAGGCTCTCACACCTGGACATTTCTTGGTTGGTCGGCCGTTGAACTCCTTCCAAGAGCCATGTGATGAAAGCGTGTTCAAGTTATCGTTGGTTAACCGCTGGAAGCGAATTTTGGTGGTGCAGCAGGAGTTCTGGCAACATTGGTCATGGGAATATTTACTGGGGTTACAAGAACGAGTCAAATGGTCAACGACATTGGTGCTGATAGCCGAAGACCACATGCCAATGTCAATCGGTTTTAGGGCGAGTGATCGAAGTTCATGCTGGTGCCGATGGGCGAGTGGTGACATTAAAGACGATGGCTGGCGTGTTCAAGCGAAATATGTACAAGCTCTGTCCGCTGACAAAGATGTCTAACACAGTTCCAAAGTGTGGAGGATTCATTTCTTCCGCCGGAAATTGTTTTATTTCCTATTGCAAGGAATATGAAATCAAGCCAAGCAAATATAGTTATTTAACAATAATTGGCTATTCTCTCTATTTTTTTTTTTTTTTTGTTAAAATTAGTTTAAGATTAAGACCTTTCGGAAATAGTTTTTTCATGTGCAATTGGTAAATTATTCTTTCTCTCACATGAAATGATATTAAATCTCCTATGCAAGGAATATGAAACCAAGCCAAGGAAATTACTGAAATTCTAATAAATAAAAAAAAAAACAAAACAAATATGCATTCAAATCTATTTATTTATTATATGTATTTATATATTAAACCAATTAAAAGTATTAAATTTAGTTTGGTAATAATATTTTTTAAAAGATCCATTATCAGCTTAATACTGTCGAACTTCTCTACAGCGAAATTCTTTCCGCGAAGATCTTTTTGTTACGAATTGATATCGCTTTTCTTCCATTTTTGTTTTTCGTGCATTATACATAGATATCCTTATAACGATTACAGAGCATCTTATGAACATGTTGTTTGTCTTCCTTAACAAAGTCCAAATTAAAAGTGTGGACTGGGTTTGCATCAAAGTGTTCTACTGTCATCAAAAGCATTGAATCTATTAAAGATGTAACTTTCACGCTTAATCCATGTCGCTTGCGAATTGTTTTCAATTTCTTAAATATAAAATTGACTCCTTTTGTGTTAATTTCCATAAGCTTGTTACCACAATCTTTCAGGAATTCAATGGCAAAAGCTATTGAAAGTTCTGAAGGAGTATCGATGAGCGCTTCGAGCACATCTAGGCCCAAAGTGTCATGTGCCACACGTTGATTTATCAAGTGGCCAAGGAAACACAAATTTATTAGGCCCTTTGTTTTGTCGATCTGCTCCACGGCCTTCTTGATCTCTCTCATTAAATTAATTAAAATGATTTCACCAATTCTGGGTATTTCTGCATTGAGGATGGACACCACAGCTGCATAGACATGTGACTGATCTGGTGCAATTGATTGCGCCTTTATGATGAACAAACAGAAAGTTCCCACCATGATGTCTTCTTGGAGCAGTCTTTCAGCAGTCTCTTTTATATTGTAGATATGCAAATTGTAGACCTCATCCTCTACAAATTTCTGCATTTTTGCGAACTTCTCAATTGTTTTTAAATGTGTATCTAGATGATCTTCTTGATGTTTGAAATGATTTTCTGCGAATTCATTTGACGATGAGTTGCTTGCATCATCACTATGTTCGACATCTATGTATTCCTCATCCTCCAGCGGTGCGTTGTTGTATTCAATCATTTTGAAGATATTTGTATATTTCCACTTGCCAAAGAAGTTAAGATGGAGAGAACTGAAATGTATTCTCTGCTAGCTCTGCCTTATATTTCCAAATATTACCAAAAATATTGTTTTTATTTTTTTTTAAATATTTTAATCACTTTGGTAATACAATATATTTCAATTCACAGAAGATTCTTTTTATTATTGAAATGTCAAAATGAAGTTCACTTGTATGATCCTGAATTCAAACTGTGACTCATTCTCTGTCAGCTCTGCTATTTATACCCTGAGCGCTTATGATATTTCTCATGATCTCCTTAATTACAATTTTTCAGGTAGAAAAATAATTAACTAATTACATATTTTTAATTGCAATTTTCAATAAAAATTCCAAGAAATGATTAATTAAATGATTAAATCCGAATCCAAAAAATATGCACAACAATTAAGATCCAAGGACAAGATCGAAAAAAAGAATTGGACCAGGGCTGTCGAACCTTTGGAAATTCCGCATTGAGTTGGGTCGACAGTGTGCTTCAGTGGCAAGCAAAAAAAAAAAAAGTCGCAGAGCAGCGGGCCAATATAATTTCCGTTTCTCCACTGTTGTCACTTCAGCCGCATTTTGGCATATTTTCCGCATTCAGACTTCATTTGGGCCACATGCGTCCGGCGGCCTGCGGCCTGCGCAGGTTGGACATCCCTAATTTGGACGGTAGGTTTAATGAATTTTGACAGTTTGTGTGTACAAAGTCGTTTCGTTAAATCCTAAGTTATGCAGAATTAAAATTTGAAAACATGTGCCCAAGTACATGGGGACAGTGGGAGAAGAGGTTATACTTTGTTGGAAGAATGTAAGCCAATCTTTGTATTTCTAATGAATGATATACTTACTATACATGGTAATAGTCTATGAATATCGGCATTTGCTTGAGACCCACGCAGTGCCGAATCTTTTCTGCACGCTCGTCCGCCATTTCAAAACCTCGGAGACCTAAATGACCAGGCACCTTGGTTAGTGTGATTAAGAGCTTTCACCGTACTACGGATGGTTTTGCTCTTGATGCTGTGGCCCTACAGAGCCTTGATAGTGGCCTGGCTGTCAACATAAATCGATGTATACCTTGGCGTTAATTAAATTTGCACCTGCCAGACCACTTAGATCTCTGCGTGGAACACACTTAACTAATTTCGTAGACAGTACGATAGCTTATATGTTCGGTGCTCTGAGAATATGCCAGCACAAGCACCATCTACCGTCTGTATAGATCAAAAGCTCTTCTTGTCTGACGACGTTACTCCGCTTCCAATCATCTCCACCAAAGAATCTTGTCTTAAAGTTGTCAATTTAGTTCTGGCACACAGTAGTCACATCCTGTAAGAAAGAGCTGTCGCCCGCGACACAGAGCTTAAGAAAATGCAGCTCCCGGATTGTAACTGCGTTTGTAGCCGCTGCGTACTTGAGATAGGTTCCCACCGATGCCAGATTGAGAATGGCATCCAGTGTTGCCAGGGGGAATATCTCAGTTTAATTAAAAAGAAAATAGACTCTCTGCTTGACAATATCATCGGTGTTAAGATGAGTGGTCCTTGGCCGATTCTTGTCGAGTGATTTCGAGACGTAGATCTTAGACCTCTCGAAAGAATGGTGGTGGGACGAGTTTCTTCATTTAAATCAATCATTTTTAGAGATTAAGAGTGACGAAAAAATGAATTTCCGGACACGAGTGTTGTTCAACAGAAGATTTCGTACAATAGGTAGGCTAGTATTGTGTGTCTAAGATTATTTTAACAATTTCTGTTTTTGGATTACTATAATAGAGCATCGAAGTATCGTGAAGTTTCCCTCACTGAAGATGGGCCGGGGCGGGTGTATTTGGACAAGGGAAGAGATACTCTGCACCATTAGGTAAGAACACTTCAATCTTTCAAGTGGAAGTATACGCGATAGATAGGTGTGCGCACTTTAATCTCGAACGGAACTACCGGAACCGCAGAATAGCAATACTGACTGACAGCCAGGCAGCTATCAAAGCACTTAAATCTCACCAAGTCACATCGAAACTGGTGATGGAGTGCATTGATAAGCTGAACATCCTAGGGCAACTCATTCAGGTGCGAATTCTATGGATTCCGGGACACGTAGGGTTTTATGGAAACGAAATCTCCATTTGTAGGGCCCGAATCATTCTGTGGAGTAGGATAGGTTAAATCGTCACCTAACAAAACTGGGAATCTTGTCTAATGGTCTTTGCAGGTTCTGCGTGGAAGATGATGAGACCGCACTACATGTGATAGGAACTTGCTCTGCCCTGATGCGCAGGAGAAGCAAACACCTTTGCGAACTCACCCTATCCGATGACGAATTCAGACTCTGTGAGGTAGGACCAATACTAAAATTCATCGAGGGTATTGGGTATTTCTATTTTTCGAAAATGCATAAGTTCTCACCGCCGTGACTGTGAACGGTGAACGCTATCAAGACATGATAACTGATTTTTTGGATCTCAATGAGCTATGGTTTCAACAAGACTTGCCATACCACCGCACGTAGTATCAACTTTCTACATACATGATTCAACAACCATGTCGTTTTGCCAATGTCCATTGGCCGGCTCGAAGCTGTGATTTGACGCGTCTGGACTTTTCCCTTTGGGATGCATTGAAAGATATATTTTATGTCAATAATCGCCAAACAATTGATGATATGAAACTTGAATTTGAAATTGTCCAAATTGACCAGGAAACAGTGGACAAAATGCTTGTAAGTTGGTGTTTCAGGATGGCCTACTGCCGTTCGTTTTATCCAATGATAAACGTTTTTGTAGTATGCATATAATTCGGGTTTCCTTGTTTTAGTTCTCTTAATAATGTTATGTAGTTGTCTTTATCATCATTTTCCAATCTATTACGTTGGCCGATCCAAGCCATCGAAACCATGTCCTTCCAAAAATTGTATAACTGTACAAAACAAGAGCGAGTCTCTCCATTAGCAGCCACAATAGAGTAGTTCTTGGAACCTTCATTCCAACCTCCAATAGCGACCAATGTTTTCAGAGTTGGATATATTAATTTAAGTGCATTAAATTTCTTAATATTTGCACGTCCACCATTGTCCTCCAGATCAAGATATGGATCAATTATTCGTAATTCACCAGATTCATGTATGCCAAAGAATGCATAGATGAGATGAGTACATTGAAAGGGATCAATATCTGATATGCCAAACTGGCCTAGGGATGGTCGAATATGCATTACAAGGAACATAAAATGGCAATTGCATCTATTTTTATTAGATAAGGTTATACTTTGTTAGAAATATGTAAGTCAATCTTCTCATTTCTAATGCATGATATATGATATATTATACATGGTTAGAATCATTTTATAAGTTTCATTGAAAAGACAATAAAATTTTCCAACAACTTGAGTTCTTTATTTCTTTATCATCAATTGATTTTATATATTTTTATTTAAAAATATGGTTTTTGTTAGAATTCTAAGAATGCAATATGGTTTTAGACAAAGAATTGAAATGAACGAAATAAATTTTTTGTTATTGTGCACTTTGTTCAGTGAATTTCGTTTATCATGTGGAATTTATATGTTTTAGTATTTTTTGATTGTGTTTGCACGAAACTAACAGTTTGATATGCAACATTTGTGCCGCACTCAATTGTTTGAAGCAAAAGCTTTCAAGTCTCAATGCTTTGCACTCAAAATTGAGTGAAAAAGTCACGATCAAATTAAGGTAATAAATAAATTTTATATCATTTACACAGTGCATAAACATATTCAGTTAATAGTGTATTTTAAAAATTAAAAGTAAAAAATATATAAAATATTTTTGTTTTATTATATTTAATTTTATTTAACATATTTTATGTCTAGAAACAATGAACAAATTTTGTTAACAAGATTTTAAATCACAGGATTGGCAATCTCATCCAGTATTAAACTAGATAAATATTTTAAAATGGAATCTATTCTGTCTCCGATTCACTTTAAGGTACAGTGAAGAAGACTGTAATTATAATAGGAGTTTGTATCTGAAATGGACATCTTATATGAGTATCATCTGGTAAATAATGTTTGCAAAGAATGAATACATACATTGTTTGTATTTACCAATCAATCTAAAACCACTCAATTGCTTAGTGTAATCAAGTCTACTTACTACCAAATCACTCAATTTCTTCAACAACAAGTCACAAAGTGAGTGAGTTTGTTTGCTTCGAACAACATCAAACAAGCAACCATCTCATCAAACAATAAAAAGTTGAGAGCAATTTGTGCTTTCGACATGTACGGTTTATGTTTTACGGTACAAGTTTACAGTTAATGCCATGACTTTAACGCGCAAAGTACGGTACATAAAGTGAACGGCAAAATCAACGATTTCCGTGTGATTACAATTTTCAAATAATTTGTACGTTATTTATTTTAATACTACAATAAATTAAGAATAAATTTCGAAAAATTTCTTAATGAATATTTTGTAAATATTGTATGTTATATTATGCGAAAAAAAAAAAATTGTGTGTGTGTGAATTCTGTTTTCATGAATAAGCAAAGAATACGAGCAAAAATAACAAATAAAAGAAATACAGAAACAACAAACGACAACAATAAATTTTTGAACAACAAACACAACCGGCACAGCACAGCACAGCACAGCACAGCATACAATATTTTGCGGTCTTTTTGTTTTGCAAATTAAACCAAATAAATTTTTTTTTTTGTATTATATATCATAGATACAATTACTCGCATCTTCTTTTTATACATATTTTTGTAGGTTTTTTTTTAGTTTTCTTCATTGTTGTTGTAATTTTTTTAATGTTGTTGTTTAATTGTATTGTTTTTTTCTCTTTCTTAATCTTTGACAACACAAATGAAGAAATTAATGAAAAATAGAACAAATAATTTTATTTCGTTATGTTAAAGAAAAGAAAAATAAATGAAACTTGAACTACAATAAAACTCAAAATTTCAGAGTTCATTGAGCTTATTTAATGAATGAAGTTATAACAAAAGTTATAACAACAATACGAAAAATCATCTTGAAATAAATAATTTCCGTTTTATTTTTTATTGAAATTGTAATTTGCATTTTCCTCATATTTACAAATATTATTATACAATTCTGTCTTTGTTTATTGTTATATTAGTCTTTATTTTATATCATTCTCCCTTCTTCCTTTGCTTTCATTTATTTATTACAATCTTTTTTCTTGTGTTGTGTAAGTTAAAGCAATTAAAACAACAAAAATTTAATGTTTTTTATTTTCTTTGCAAAATGTTTGAATAATAAAATATAACAAACATAACAATAAATTGTGTTTGCGCAAAAAAAAAAAAAAAAGAAATGTGGAAAACAAGAACAAAAACAAAAAATATGGTGCAATAAAGAAAGTACAAGAAAGTACAAATAACAAAAGTTTTTTATCTTTTATTCCGAAGCAGCCACAGATTTTTGGTACCCGACTTTGCCGTGTTGACTTCACATCCTTTTCATTTATTTACTTTTCTATTTTTGGTAAGTACAATAAATCGAAGTGTTAAACAATCATATGTACAAATTTATATTTTATGTATCTCTTAGGATATCATCGTAAGAGTGAGATTTTTTATATACTATGTACCTTTTAATGTCTTCTCTTTTTTAATGATTTATTTTGGGTATTGCTCCTTTACAGGAAGATAACAATTTCTATATTACACATTTGAATATTGGAAAATCACTAGAGTTTTCAATATCTTGATTTATTCAATATCGTCCAACAGGTGATTGTTGTTAGTAGACATATAAATTTTTTTCATGAAGTCAGAATCTTTTAGTTTAGGAGTCTAAAATACCAATTAGAAATAACTTCACTTGTTCAGCTTAAAATGTTAATGTCTTTAAGAAATTGTTCGATGTTTTAAGGCTGGAACAGAATGGTGAAGCTGAGTCTGAAACTGGTCACAAAATCAAATGCAACTGTTTGTATGTGAACGAACACAATGTGAAGCTGAGTTTGAAGCTGAAGCCGTAAAGTCAAAGTATTTTGACTTCACTCGAATGAAAGCGTATCGATGTTGATTTTGCTGGTGCAAAGAAAAGAATTTATGTATAATTTAAAGTACGCGGACTACTGAGGCTGAACCTCGCGTAAGGGACATAGAAACAGAGATGTGCACAAACACGAAAAAATAGTCTTTGTAAACATTTTGAAAATAATGGTTGAACCAACATTCATTGTATCTTTCGCTCTCATGCACAGCGTTGTTATTCTCAGTTGATAGTGATAGAGACAATGAATCTTTCATTGCTCATTATGCCTTCAGAGCTACTCCCCTTCTTCTCTAGGCATTCATTCGCTGCCCTTGGATCACCATACTTCATCCACTAGCCCATAAAACGCTAACAATGACAAGTTTTATGTATTATTTCATAGATCTCCAGACACTCCAAAAATTACGAAATTATGTCAAACAATTTATTTTACATGCGTTAAGAACATTTATCACACTTCGATTTTATGAATTATCCTTACTGTGATCAGAAAGTTACAATAATCTATACATTGAAAATTGTAGGTAACATCATACTCATATGTTGTTTATTATCTTCAGTTAAGTGTTAAAGTTTATACAATAAACTAAAATAAAAGTAGGTGAAAACAATTAAGATAAGACTTTATAGAATAGTGACTATAATAAACTGAATAAGAGTAATAAATTATATGCGAACTATCAGCGCCACAGAGGATTAAGGTGATTTTTTAAGTTTTAAGAAAAATTAAAAATGTAATTAGAACTACTAGAAAGACTACTTAGAAATTGCTATTTATTATTAATTTCTCAACGACAATTCACTTTAATAGTAACACGAGTTATATTTTTATAAAGGTGGACATAAGTGTAATGGATCATCTGTCACAATTTATAAGAATGTAAACATATACGTAGCCATATAAAAATAATAAAAATTCTGCATAAATCATCATACTGAGAAAAACAATAATCGCTTGACTTGGTTCTACTTCAATACATACTACTTGTCCTTAGATACCTTACAACTAGGAATCACTATAATAATCGAAACTTATGATTTCAATTCATAATAAAATTTAACGAAAGAAAATGAAAAATCAAGAAAATAAAATTCAAATAATTTGCAATTCACTAAAACCACTTGAAAGCATCTGTCGTTAAGATAGAAAAACACTTACTCCCACAAATAAGATACAAATAACATAAACATAAATTTTATAAAATATATTAGCAAATAACAATTTCATATTGTGTACATTAACAACTCTTATGTTTTGGATTTATGCACTGAACACAGATGTTTCAACTGCCCTTTACAATATATACTAGTACATAGCATACATAGTATGTGAAAAGAAAAGAAAAAAAATCTGAGATATGGCAACAGTATCATCATCCATAAATTGAGAATAAACGAAAAAAATGCCATGAATGGTATGAAATAATTTACTAGTAACGAATGAAAAAATGCGAAATATTGTTCGACAATGTACAAAATATGGTGCACATTATGCCTACAATACGAACAATATGGAAAAGGGACTACTAACATCAGAGCCAATGATGCTGTAAAAAAGGATAAAGAAGAGTCAAACAAGCGAAAGACAATTGATGAAGGAGTAAACCGACGGCAGGCAGTAAGGCTCAACTAAAGTGTATGGCAAAATAAAACAAACTGACAAGGCAAGTAAAGATAGTAATGTAAAGACAAGGCAAGGCAAGGCAAGGATATAGAAAAAATGATAAATGTTTGCATAAAATTTACACATTCACTTAGAAATATCAGAAAATTGTAAATAAATGAAAAATGCTTAGGAAAAAATGTTATAAAGGAATTTTTGTGAGGTAATAAATTTTAAGGAAATTTTAATGGAAATTGAAATTTAGAAATGTTACAATGACTTAACAAACATAAGACAAATAACTAAATTTTAATTAAATACAATTGAAAAGTAAAAGAAAAGAAATTTATTGTATCTTTGATCATAAAGCCAATATAAGATATTTTTATACTTATTTTGTTACTGTCGATTTATGTCGGCTCACAGCTTCAAGAGCAAACTCATACGTAGTACGGTAGAAACTCTTAATAAGGGTCGGCAACACTCTATCACACTCATCTGGGTACCGGGTCACTCTGGTATCGAAGGCAATAAAATAGCGGACGAGTGTGCTAGGAAAGACTCGGCACTGCTCATGTCTCAAGTAGTCGCTGATGTTTACAGACCCTTACAGGATATACTCTCATGCCTGAAAGTGGAAACCAGAGATCTAGCAGGCAGGAAGTGGGCAAATGAGTCTGCCTGCACTATCGCAAGGACACTCTGGCCTTGTTATCAACCAATGAGAACCTCCGAGCTTCTTAACTTTAACAAGAAAAGGGTTCGGACGTTGACGAGGTCATTCCGTCGTAGCTGTGAAGACGAGGAGGAGCCGGAGAGCATCCAACTGGGAAAGCCGTTCTTCGAAGAGATGGGTAGTTTGGCAAAATGGCCTTTAGGGAACCTGACTCTGTACGTGGACTCCTCAGGTTGGTTTTAGTGATCGAGGGAGATAGCTAGATCGACCTTGGACTGTTGTGTGATTACCCCTAACCCCTATTTCCCTTACTCAAATTTTTTCAGGCATCACAATGGGTCTTTAAGGCTTCTGGGTGAACTCGCGAGTAATTGCGAGCAGCCTGTATAATCTAACCTTACCCTGTAACTTTACATTTTGCATAGTCTTCTTTAATTAAAATCATGGATTTTTATAGTTATTTATAAGTGAAATTTAAAAAAAATATTATGTTTAAACAGGGTCTCTCAAATGCTACGCGCAATATTATTGCGCAAATAGATTATATGTAAGTACATTGATGCTTTTGAAAATTAATATCCAATCATTTTTTTTTCACTATTTCGATCGATTCATTTCAATTTTTGAATGGCATTGCATAGTATTTTTCAAGAAACTATTAACTATTATTGCCCACTTTTAACTGATCGTATGAAAAAAATCCCATGAATTGGGCAAAAGATAAGAACAATTGACCTGACGGCTGAACATTGCTCTGAAAAATGCTGTATTGGCACCTTATATTATAATATGGAGGTGCAAACAATATAACATTTTCATGATAGAAGGAACAGTCAATGCGGAAAGGTACAAAAAAATTACTTACAATGGAGTTGTGCCCAGTATGGTAACTATTATTGAAAAACAAGCAGAGCCCATTTCTTAAGAAGATTCTGCACCTTGTTATTGTGCGTGCTCTGTAAGTGATTCATTGAATTTGTGTAACTTTATTCATCTGTTCAATTAGTTTTGACTATTTTCAAATGAAAGATTACCAATTTGAAGGAGGAATTGAATATTATGTCATTAGATTGGCCAGGCAACAGCCCTGACCTCAATCACATAGAAAATGTTTGGGTCCTTATGACTGCCAAAGTAAGAATGAAAAGGAAACCAAAAACTATCCGTTCGATTCCCGTTATTAGAAATGTTATGATAAAATTAAAGTTAACAGTGTGCACAAATATTTAACATTTTTTTATTAGAAACATTTTAATTTATCAGCTCCTCGACAGCAGCTAAAATTATTATCAAAAGGCTTTCCTTAGCAGAACAAAATTCTGTTAACATCCATCAACATCCATGTAAGGCTTTAACAGCAAGTTAAACAAACAACAAATCTTATAAGGAGAATCGACCGGTATGGCTAAGAGGAACTATAGGAAAAGTATGATTTGAGGATATACGATAACAGAAGAATATTTGACTGCTACAAAAAAAAAAAAAAACAGTTATATTATAAAATGCGGTATAAACATTTATTCGAAATTGATGCATAAATCAATATATGTTTATTAAAGTTTTTTTTCGGGTTATAAGACCCCAAACTTAAAAGTCTCAAGAAATACAGAGTGTGCCTTTTTTAGTTTGTTTCAAATGTTTTGATTTCCACAAAATATATCACACTACTATTCAATCTCATTTGAAAACGATTAATTTTAGTGCATCCAACCATAATAGCACGTCTATAAATTTCTGAAGTAATTTGAACATTCTGTTATCTATAAAAATGCGAAAATTACACTTGATATTCAAAGATCTGTTTACATGGTTACTATGTCTATTTGTGATTAAATCAAAATGGTTACGGAAAAGATCCATTTACAAAATATCATATAAAAAGTCTCATAAACTTTATACAAGTTAAAATAAACATGGTGAAAATGATGTCTGAACTAGACTAGATCATTTTTCCAAGAAGATGATCTTTAAAATGTATATCATATTTATTTATTTCTATTGATTCCATTGCTTGAATTACAAACAGTGAACTCAACTAAACAAACATATCACACTGTTGTGGAGTGTATAAAAGTTATGATGATATAAATGATGTTGTAAAATAAAAGAAAAAAGGTTTAAGAAAAAAACAAAAGAAAAAGAGGACTTAAACCATAAGATTTTGTTTGCTTTAAGCGCCTTCTAACTGTCTACTTCTTTGTCTTTCTCATCATCATCATCATCAGATGTTTACTCCTTAGTCTCAGGGACTCATTCAGTCAGTCAGTTTAGTCAGTCAGGGAGTTGCTGGTTAGTCTTTTGGTTGAACTAATAAATGTTTGTGTTAAATAAATTTGCTTTAGAGACAAATTTATGTTTATCTATATGGTGCTTGGAGAAAAATTGGGTTAACAAGAATATAAAGAAGAAGGAAGATGATGATGTTGATGATGTTGATGAATTTGTTAAAAAATACAGAAAAAAAAAAATGTTAAACGCGAATGAATATGTTTACTTGAACAAGTAAAATATAAAAAAGTTACTAAAGAAGATCATATGAAGGAGGAAAAGAACATCAATAAGGCTTATGGGATTTGTTACTGACATCATATGAGTATGAGTATGTCAGGGAAGTTCTAAGGGTACATGTAGACATTTAAACACATTTAAATGAATGATGATGTTTAAGAAAAAAAAAAAAAATATACATAAAAAAAACAGGATTAGATTTGCAGTACATTTCCTCCTGAAGAAAGTTAAAAGATTTCTTATTATGAATAATCAAACTTACCACATTCATTTAACCAGAAAATATTTTAAGTTTTCGCTAATGAAGTTAATACTTTTAAAACTTTTCACTTAAGAAAATAGCAGAAACATTAAAACTAATTAATAATCTTTAAAAACAACAAGAATTTTTGCAATAAAAGGAATGCAAGTATAAGGATATCGCACTGATGCACGCTGTGAATTCTTATAATCTTTTAAGTAGCGAATTCAGTGAGAAAGTGAATAAAAATAAGAAAAAAATATGCAAATGGATGCATGAATAAATAAGTAGAAAAATAAACTTGAAGAAAAAAAAAAAAGAAAGATGATGTAAGTAAAAGTGTGAAAATCACAAAGACAGACAGAGAGAGGGAGAGAGAGGGAGAGAGAGGGAGAGAGAGGGAGAGAGAGTGAGAGAGAGAGAGGCATATAGCAAAACATTTGAAGCGGAAACGGAAACGAGCATCGATGCATACTGATGGTGGTCATTTTCAGTTTCTTTGCTTGCACCCACTCACTCACTCACTCATTCATTCATTCATCCGTGCATTGTGTACAACATTGACTTGTGCTTCGTGATGCACGTAAAAAAAAAATCCTGTGATGCCAAATGTAAAAAATGAACACCATCATGATGATGATGACTGTAAGAAATTGCAAAATGGCCACACAGACAAGTTGCCGGCATTCAAACAAAAAAAAAAAAAAAAAAAAAATAGAAAGGAGTCCTACAAAAGCAAAAAGAAGGAGTCATTTGGTCAGCAACTGTTCCTGATGTCACTATGGCAACATTTGCTTTATTGAATACATTTCTGCTGGTGTTGCTGTAGGTGATTTTCTTTCAGTAGCCTTCTATCAGCTTCAGTTGTCAACTCTTGCGTCAAGTAGTGCAATCATAATGTTCGTGATGATGATGATAATGGTCATAGTATGCTGTATCATAGACAATTATGTATGGTGAATG
Source organism: Amiota communis (assembly GCA_037043315.1). Classification (NCBI taxonomy): domain Eukaryota; kingdom Metazoa; phylum Arthropoda; class Insecta; order Diptera; family Drosophilidae; genus Amiota; species Amiota communis. Next base: position 937,315 of record JBAMAV010000934.1, read on the forward strand.
TAGATAAGAGGGAACATCATCATCGGTATTATGCTCATAATCATTACCATTATTAAGTGACAATCAAATAGGTTTCATTACCCCTTTTCTGGTGATGGCTCAATACTATTGAGTAAGTGCCCAGTCAATAGATTGTATTGGAGATTTATGTTGCCTTTATGTCCTTATGGTCTTTCACTGAGTTTCCTAGTTACTACAATACTAGTTATTGAAACAATAAGTGTCATAAATGAAATCGACAATTGAGAAAATCATCATTTCCCATCTAAAGTTGAATGCATAACGAGAGCAACTAGGCAATTGATCTCAAAATAACTTCTTTAGCCTTTTAATTAGAAAAATTACAAAAAAAAAAAAACAAAAGCAAAGAGTCCTTTTTTGAATGTTGCCAAGAGATATCAAAAAATAATAATGATAAAGTGACAAAAGAACATTCAAGCGTGTTTTATATACAATTGACTTTTGTCAAATGTGTCTTTCACAGGCAAGGCCACCCATGGTCATTGGTCAGTAGACAATAGACACAGTTATTTATGTATACGAGTATACTGATATATAATAACTATGGTAACTGATATATCTATAGATATTTATTATATTTTTATGTTTATTTACTTTCACAGATAATAATAATTGTATCATAGTATCGAAGGCATAAGGACAATAGAATAGAAACAAATACGAACCCAATAAGTGTTTATTGATGGCACGGCAGGCAATCATGTACCTAGATATATTGTATATTGAGCAATAGTATATACGTATATAAGTAGATATATGTATATTGATGGATAAAGACAGATAAGACCATGAATGAATGAAAAAATGAGCAGAAGAAAGAACAAAAGTTACATACACTGACTGACGGAGTTGAGTGACAAAAATTGAACATTTTTTTGGCTTATCTTTTTCATAAAAAATAACATTTATTTTTCTTTTATTTTGTTATTATGACTGCTTTTATTTTTTGTTATTGGTATTCTGTTGCCATTAACAAATTTGAGTAATACGAGTATGAGTCTTACTAAGCTATGCATCATTTGTTTTTAAATTTTTCAAGAATTATTAATAAAAGCCCAAATATTACCAAGGATATAAGTATGTGTATGTAAATGAAGCACAAATATATTTTTTAAATAATAATTAAATTCTATAAAATTTCAGGATTTGTTTTTTATACAAGTACTATTTGTCCCGCCTCGCCTCGCGTTGCTACGCCCTCGTTCAAGGAATCTTGTCTTAAGTTAGTAGCTGGATTAAATTCAGTTTTTATACTCTTAATTTTATTATGGTACTGCTGAGATTGCACTCGAGTAGACACCCTTCACTGAAGCACCTTTTTATATACGACATTTTTCGTTTTGTTGTTATTTCTCGTTATCCTGCAGTTGATTGATTCGCTATTATTAGACGAATCAAATATGAATATGTATTGACATTCTCTGTTCTGTCAATTGACAAAGACTATTTGAATGATTTTAAATTGTCTCTAAAGTTTTTATGCAAAATTTTATCCACGAATTTCTCGATAACAGCTGGTCGTATCAGATCTTTTAGTAGTTATTCTGCTATTCGGGGCGGAGACAAATCCACCAAATCAAAATTTATAAAAATTGATCCACCCGCTCTTGAGTTATAAATGGCGTAACACACACAACTTCCTTTTATATTTATAGATTTTTAAAATAGTGGCACTTAGTTATAGGAGCAGCTGAAGATTATTCGATTATTCTAACATTTTTTCTAGCAAAACTTTTTATTAATTCACTTTCCATTTTTGTAAGATTATGAGTGTCGGAGAGAGGACTGTAATCAAGCTTAAGCAATACCAAATTTAGAACTGTAAAAGAGAGAATGCTCTTGTCTTGTTGTGTATTTGTATATCAAGTTTCATTTAATATAACATTTCTCGTCTCTTAGTTACGTCACTGTCTGTTAGATAGATGCCTTTTGTCTTGCATATTTTGCTTGTGCTCTTCTTAGTCTTCAAAATAACTGTGTTGTGATGCGCTGCTTTCTACTTAGCTTGAAGTTATGTACATACTTAGTCAACTCTCAAAGAGGACTCGCGAACTCCGATGAGGTCGGAGGCAAGTTACTTTATTCACTCTACTTGTTATGATCTACAAGTTTCTAACTCTCTATGAACTTAATAAATTGCACGTTGCCATGGACATTGCTCGCATAGGAAGCCAAGTGATTCCATTCTAGGTCCAGTTAAAAATATCTCTCACATATTCTTTAACTCTGTCAGTGACATAAGTTATACTATACAAATTAAATTACTGACAAAAATAAAAACATAAAACATGTTGCATAAGCAACAGCAGGAAAAACCGCTAACACAAAACAGTGACAATGAACAATGAGGGTTAAAAAAATTTATTGTAGATAATTTTTTTTTCAAACATGTAATCTACGAACAATCAGGTAGAGTGGTGGACATGACCTGATTGATTTGCCTTATTTTACTAACCAAGTACTTATATATTTTTGATATTTTCCATCAATTTACACAATATACTCAATGCCAGTATGCGCTGCAAGATAGTTATAAGGATAAATGAATGGTTAAGCAGACATTTTAATTAAAAATAAAATCTTTAATAATATTATTTATGTGTGTTACAGACATCATCATATGTTGATAGAAACATGCTATTACAAAGAAAATTATTAAAATTTTTTTTTTTAATGTATCTTCTTGCTTTCGTCAATAACAAATTTTTACATATTGTTACATTTTTTTCTAGGAAATCCAATAATCAAAGTAGAACAGAATATCATCATGTTTTAAAATTTTTTTTGTGATTTTATTTATTTATTTTTTTTTAATATTCTATCAAAATGAGATACGAGAAGAGAAGTGAATTGAAGAGAAAAGCTGCTACTAGTCAGCAAGTCATTGCGGCGTCAGTTGGATTTACTCTAATTACAAGTGGTCTGAGAGTTTTGTGTTCATTCCAAGGAAATATGTCTTCGATTTCTGTTAGTCTGTTAGTTCTTCTTTTCCATAGTCTGCAGTAGTTATTATGATACTTTTCCAACTGAAAGTCAGTAATCATATGCCTATTATATCCAAACACTCAAATTATCATAAATGAACTCTGTTATTTGATGCTAGTCTTCATGAGAAAGAGTAAGACATTCGAAACTATTATAGTTTCATTTGGAACTCGAAAACAATGAAGCTTAGTATGAAAATAAAACAAGTTTAAAAGTCTCTTAGATCACTTTATTATTAGGCGAAGAACTCACTTGCATTTAGTTTATTAGTTTTGATTTTTTAAAGTATAGAAAACATTTAAATTTATGAAATTGCACTAATCAAAATATGTTAAGTAATTATATAATTTAATCGAATCGAATTGTGTAAATGAAGAGAAATGTAATAAATTTTTATTTAAATCAAATTGATGTAATTTGTCAAAATTGAAAAATGATTAAAATTAATCTGTATTTATTTATTTATATTTATTTTCAAATTAAAATATTTTACTCGTCAATACTTTTTGTTTGATGTTAAAAAAATCAGTTGTGATGGATGCACTCATTAAATATTTATGCACTTTATTACTATATTACTCAATTTTATTGCATTTATCATATAAATTGATATTTTTATTTTCATTTTATTTATTTGATAAAATTTATATTAAATAATTTAACAAAGAAAAATGTATTTTAAATTTGTAAATTTGTTTGATTAAATGTGTAAAAGATTTAAAAGTACAAAAATATTTTTATAATATAATGTGTTTATACAATTTATTTATGTAAATCAAAGAAAATCGAAAATTAAATGATTGTTTCAATATTTTTTAACTCAACATAAACATGACATTGGCAATAAACAATATTTAATTTATTTATGGTAAATTCAGTAGAAGAACGATAAGCATGACATCATGAACCGATCCAGGATGTCTGTTTCTTAGAAACTTTAAGAGAAAAATGAAAGTTTTATTTCAATTCAGATTAAACAAAATGATTTCTTGATGAAATGAACACAATAGAAAATTGTCCATAAGCTTTACATTTTGTAGAGCATTCTTTCAACCAGGAAAACATCACTTCATTTTCCATTTCTATATGGCCCTTTGGTCAATAGCAATTTATGAACTCCTTCAGCTACTGAGAAATAATAGTTTCGACGTATAGCCAATCAATTAGATAATTGCGGGAACTGCACTAGGTTACTTGGAATTTAACTAATGTAATCTGAATTTAGCGATATAGGGAGCTGCACTATGTGCATTTAGTTGCCTTCAGACCGGTGGAATCTGAATATTCCAGCAATTTGCATTCCAGATGGCTGCACTATGTTCATTTAGTTCCTCGGTAATGCAAATTACTGGAAGGAAATTTGAGAAGGAAGCCAGAGCACTTTGTGCTTCCTTCGCATCCGCTCCGCATATTTTTTAACTGAGTTTTAGCGGAGGTATATTTACATTTTGTCATTACATGTGACATCACATTTCTCACTCCCTTTCACATCCCATATCACAATTTAAAAAAAAAAAAAACTAATTGAAGAAATCAATTCAATATTTCGTGGTCTTCCAAGTAATACATTGTATTCGTTTTCTACATATTCGGACCCAAGGTACAAATTAAAGTTGTTGATGGAATTGTTAAGGACAAAGTTTAATCTGAACTAGTATTACGTTTGCTAATGCTGCATGACTTGAGGCTTGTAAATGCTTCAAATGAAGCTAATGACGACGGAGCTTCTGTCACCAATAGACCTAGGATTGAATAATAAAACCGATTCCACCAGGATCGGTTTCAATCGAGCAACTATTTAGTGGAGCCATTTTAGTTTACGAACCATTGATAAATCGGTTAGAAGGCGACAAAGCTGCTAAATTGATGTTTATTAACAATAATTTCCCTCATATCAATCTTAATTACCAAAAATTACTTATATACTACATATGTATATATAAACGTACTTTGAAGTACAAACTTTGTAGTGTAAGTGTAGTACTTATGGGTAAATTTTTTCTTTGTTAGCCCACCTCAGCCTCCGTTAAATGACCTCAGTTACAACCCTTATTTGAAGACACTATCTCAGATCTTTGTATTTAAGAGTGCATAAACCCTTATAATAATTTATTGCATAGATGTGGGATCTCAAAAAAACCAACATATATAAGTAGTAATCTTTACGAAGAAGAGACTTAGGATCCCCCTTAAAGAAAAGAATACACTTCTCTAAAGAAGTGAAGTTCTTAGGCATTATACTAGAGAAGAAATTGCTTTGGAATAGTAACTTATACTCTACCAGACTAGCAACAGATTTATGGACCAAATCTGAATCCAAAGATGTTGTAGAAAGCAGAACTGTGAAAAAGCTTAGTCTCTCCTAAGTTTTGAATCATACAATACAAGACAAGACAAGACAGTAACAACAACAAGGCGAACACAGAACAGTTGACAATTATAACAAAAGATAGGTGCCAAGCTGCCGTTCGGCTTGCACTTTACTGTTATATTTTCGGGTTCGATAAATTTCATAAGGAAACAAATGGCCGTTACCCCAATTGTGAAACAGGCAGTGACATGATCAGATGCAATTCAACTAGACTTGGCTCGCAATAAAAGATTCGACGCAGGTGAACTGGATCCTTATAAAATGAAACTAAATCTTATGATCATTGAAAAATATAACACAGAACAGTATCTTCCTCAAAACAGATGTCGTAGTGGATGTGGCCTATGCTACACCAATCTGTTGCACCAAATTAGACAAAAGCATAGCTTTTGATTGTCGCTTTGTAAAGACTGGATTGGTAATAGTGTCCATAAAAATAGATCCAAATAGGTTGCCATCAATACATTTGTTTGTAAAGGAAGAAGCAATGCTATTAATGACAGAGCTCATTTTAGGACCATCGACAATACAATATTTCATTGCAATACGTATGTCTCTTAAGATTACTTTTTTATCAATTTTTAAACTGGTTTTTGATTCCCTGTGGCTTCGACAAAAGCCTTTTTACTCACAGTAGGACAAATGACACCGATCTAAGAGAAAGAAAACACCTTATTAGGTTCTATAAAATATTTATCAGTGCAAGGTTCTCTCACAATCTATTCGGTATTTTTCAACAATATACATACATAATTGTGAAAAATGAGATATGTTGAGCAATAAATTAGTCATCGAAAGATATGATCCCTTTCAAATGCTTAAATTTTAAATAAAATATAGAATTGAATTGTTATTTGTCATTACATTTTATTGCATTTATAAAATTCAATTTGTTTGCTTTCTAATATTAGATCTGATAAATAAATATGAAAACATTGCTGAGTAAAGCCAACTTTATTATTCTTTTATTTTTGAATATTTTTATATTTTGTTTTTGTTGTTTTATGAATGCATTTTGATCGTTTTTATTTTAATTTTACATACAAACATAAATATCAAGCGGTTGATAAAATATAAAAACCACATACAAAACACATACGCATACAATGAAATGCAATACTTTGTTTTTTATCATGAAAAAACATTTACAAAATCATATCAAATGATAATTTACAACAAATTATAAATGTAATTGAAAACAAATATTTGAAAATAATAAGTATAAAACAAAGTAGAATAAATTTAATTAAAAATTCAATTGATACAAAAAGAAAAAAACTTTAAATTAAAATACGAAATTACAGAAAACTAAAGCAAATTGTTGTTGGCACATATACTTAGAATAGAAATGTTTTTCAACAAACATGATCCAAAGAAAAATAAACAAAATAACAACTAAGCCAGGCAAACAAAGGAAAACCAAGAGAAGAATATAAAAAATAAGAAACATGACTACAAGTAGACAGACAAGACAGCATAGACAACAAACAACCAACAAAAAATGGTTTTCTCAAAGAGGCCACATTGCGTATGATTAATATTTTGTTGGCAAACCAACGAAGCAGCAGTAAAGAAGAAGAATATAAATCGTAAGAGAGAGTACAGAGAAGAAGAACTAGAAGAGAAAAGCAATAAAAACCTATAAAGTCATTGTACATCATCATGTTAGTTAGATTTGTTTCTAGTTTTTTTCCTATTTCCATTTACCAAATTTTGTTATTTTTGTGTATCTTTTTTTTTACTATTCTTGTTTATGCTCTTATTGTTCTTGTCATTGTCATTGACCTTTTGTTTTTTCTTTCTTTTGGTGTGTTGTTATTTTCAGCTTAAATGATTTAAAACAAAACAAAAAACAAAAAATAGACAAATTTTAATTGATGCAAAAATGTGTGTTTCCTTTGTTTTATTTGCACTTTGTTCATTCTTGCATTCATTCATTCATTTATTTACTATTTATGTGTACTAGGGGAGTCACATTATATTCCAAACAAAATGATTACTTAAATTTGTCTTGGGTTTCGTTCAGCGTAAATTAATTTCGCCTTCACACTTATTAAGAAAAAATATAACAACATTTAGACAATATTATTTTTCACTCTCAGACGTTAGTTTATTATGACATTGATATGATATTTGTAACGCATTGTAGACCCATTAAACAGAGCCAGATTATATGGCAATTGCCATTGAACCCCATGTTTCTAGGCTGCCCGAGTATTGAGTGAAGGTTAGTGGTCTGAGACTTATTTTGGTTCTATATGGAAATATTTGGAAGAAATTGTTTCATCCAAGTGTTGATTTGTAAAACAGTATATATGTATATTATTATGTAGAGTTAAACAAATATGTTCAAACAAAGTTCCACGGTGACTGGAAGGGATATTTTAGATATTTTTAATTAAAATAGGTGAAGCATTATCCTAAAAAATCATTTCTACTTATATCCTCTGTTTTAGAATCTTTTTACTAACAAGTTGAAACGAATCTTTATACGAATGATCCATTAAAACTACCTACTTACTATAATAATATGTGGAAAAAGAGTATTACAATGACGATAAAACCGAATTCAAAACGTTTATTCTGGCTCTGTTTTGTTTGATTCAATATTTTCTAGATGAAATTAGTTTTGTTTGTTTTGTTTTGTTTTGTTTATTTGTCGTCTGGGCAGTCAATTCTTTCTAATAATTGCTAATTACTCTATAAGGAACAATAACAAAAAAACAACTATTGTATGTATATCATCAATAAATACTCTAATTTATAAAAAGAAAAGAATAGAAAAACTCAATAACAAGAATAATACAATAGTTAACTTTAGTCTTATCAAAGCTTACAAGCAATTCGCATTAGATTGTTTAGGAATCTTATGATCTTTTCATTAAAGAAATCAATATACTATAGTGTTGTGAAATGATTGATGATGATGATGATGAGTGGGGAGAAACAGCGTATTTTATGAATTGAGATTGACATAACAACAAATGAAAAGAAAAAATATAATAAAAGAAAACAAAAAGAAATTGAGTAGAGTCCTTCAGATCAGTCCTCCGGTGATCTGAATGGGAGATCCAGGCGGTGGTAACGCTTTAACCTTCAAGCGTGTAAGCTATTTGAATTTTGATGCGATTTAAGCCAAATGGCGTGGTTTTCGCCAGTCAGGTCCTTGAGAATTACGGAGTTGCGGACGTACCATTTGGCATTTACAAGTCTCCTTAATAGCTTTGATTAAAACCTTTGAATAATGAGAGCATTTGATTTTGATGTTGTACCCCAGAGTGCAATGCCATAAGTCCATACAGGATTGAGTATGGTTTTGTAAAGAAGCAGTTTACTTCAAAATTTTTAATTAAGAACTGTGCTACATAAGCCAGTTCATTCTATATAGCTTATAGTTGAGTTGTTTTCTTTTTTGAATTATATGGGTTTTCCAGGTCAATCGCCTATCAAGTGTCAACCCGAGGTACTTGGCTGAAGTGTATATAGGAATATTGTTTCCATTTAGCTGGACCGGTGGACAGGATGTGTGTCTGAGAGTGAATGTGACATGTGCAGATTTATCTGCATTGACGCCAATATTCCATCTCTTAAACCAAGGCTCCATTATGCTTAGCTGGTTCTGCAAGATAGTTGAGGCAGCGGCTGGGTCCAAGTGAGACGCCAGGAGGGCTGTGTCATCAGCATATGTAGCTATCAAACATTTGTCGTCACTTATTGTAGGAAGATTAGAGGTGTAGAGCGTGTATAGGATTGGCCCTAGCACACTATTTGTGGCACTCCAGCTCTTATTTGTTTAATATCAGATTCAACATCCTCACATGTGAGTCAAGGTAAGACTTGACTTGAATCATTTCAATATACAATAAAATACCTTGTGCAGGTTTCTGATGTCAATGCATAGCGAACAAAATTACAGCACACTAGTGTAATTAAATGTGATGCTTTAATATTTTTCAATTTTCCATAATCCGAACTATCATACCACAAATACATACATCCAAACTCATCAAAAAAAGAAATAATAACTGGCACGTGTTACCTCAAGTCTTTTTTTTTTTGTAAATATGCATTAAATCGTTCGGAGGCAAACTTAGAAAACATGAAACTACACTTATAGACTGCATCAATCATGTGTCAAAAGCCTTAAGAATCAGACACAAGCAAATTGCTTCAAAAAAGCTATTTCAGTCAATATTCTACATGAGACATAATATTGATAAAAATCAAAAATTTTATAGAAGATGATTGCGAAGCATGGGCAAAATTGAATCGACATATTGCTCTTATTGCTTCGCATGAGGAACTTATTGATGTGAACTAAGAGATTTGCATTTTGTAGTTACTTTTCCTGACCGACAGGAATGGGAACAGCGCCTCCGTGACTCCCATGCTTCGTATGCAAATGTCGTTGAAGCAGGTGTCTACGTGGGAAACCCTAAAAAACGCATGGGCCAAGAGAACTCAGTACTCTAAGCAGAAATCCATGCAATAGAAATAAATATGCATCAGGAAAGAATAAAAGTGTGCCACATATACATTCACTCTGTGCAAGCATGCACTACAAGCACTGAATGCTTTCGAGTTCAATTCTATATTGGTTAGCAATTGCTTGATGTTACACATATGTAAGTCTAGCATCAAACAACCTAATCTGGGCACCTGGATATAGTGGGTATCTTCGGAACGAAAAGACAGATGAACTCGCCAGAAATGGATCTTCTAATGTCCTCATTGAACCAGAGCCTTTGAGTTCGACGAAAACCAAACTACAACAACGGCTCGATGGCAAATCGCATTGCCATTGGGTACTAGCACTCAGAAAAGAACACAGGAATTACTGGGACAGACACGGACAGGTATTCGGATAGTCTCAGGTTTCTTGACAGGATATTGCAGAGTAATAAAACACTTACATAACATGCGGATCAGTCGTAGCAATCTCTGTAGACTATGCAATGAAGAAGAGGATTCAGTAGAGCATGCACTACGTCACTGTGAGGGCCTTATCTGGACCAGACTCCGTCACCTTGAAAACCAGTACTTGGAACCAGTTGAAATTGCATATTTGTCTCCGAAAAAAATCTTGGAATTCTTAATGAATATCAGAATCTTGAAAGAACTGGGATTACGGTGGTTGTCACAATAGGGCCCAGTAACGAGTTGCATTAGTTCCCTACCTTCTTCTAATCTTAATCTATCTAAATCTAGTAAAAAAATTTGTCAGGTTGGATACTTATGGTATCCAAATTTGGGGTACTATATCGGCATTTCCACAAATGGAAACACGAAAAATGTTTCATTTCAAACTAATGACTAGACTTGTAGATGCAGGTTTGTATGTGCGCAAATACTATTCTACAAAGGTTCTAAGCAGTGTTGACCTAAAGCTATTTCGTAGAAACGCTGATGCTAAAGTTGTTGAATGTCTATTCTTTTTATCAATGAAAATTTTTGGATTTCTAACTTAATTCATGTTATTTATAAATATTCTTTTTTACTTACTAAGCTAACAACTTTGAATACTTTTATCACAATTGTATTGTACTTGTGACCATTTATTGTATTTGCCCTTTTTCCCATTCTCATTTTAAAATTGATTTTTAAATATTCTTTTAATTTTAAATCTTATAAGCCACACTGAATTATCCTTTTTAGTATTAAGTATAATCGGTTTTGTCTTGCGTGCAAAGTCACAAATCTAATACAATTGGTCAGTTGGAACAAATGGAAATTGACAAATTCTTAATATCAAAAGTATCAAAAATATGTATATCCTATGGAATTTGTCATTTTTATGCTTCATAGATTTTGAACTCATAAAATATAAATACTTTTTGCATTTATCTCGGTTATAAGCTGTAAAACTTTTCAAATTATGGTAAAAGATGAAATTTTTTTTAGATTTTATTACAACAAATGCAGGATAACGAAAATTTCAAGAATATTTTATAGGTTAAGACATAAATTCCAAAGTCAATAGTGCATGAAATGATTTTGGTTTTTGATTAAAGGCTTTTGGATTTTATATTTTACAACAAGAAATTGTTCATTTTGACTTTAATTGGTAAATGGACAAATTAGTTTTGGAAATGAGAATTTTGTGTTTATTTTGTTGTTGTTGTTGTCTCGAAGGCAAAATTAGACAATTTCAGAAATTGCAATTGAAGTTTTTATATTAACAATGACAACAAATGTTAAATATACTAAATGCTGGATAAACTTTTACAAAACCATTGTTTCTTCTTCATTTTTATTTCATCCACGACGATGACACAACAGTCGTCCAGTTAAAGAAATAAAATAAAAACAAGTACAGAAAATGTCACTCAGTAGTCACTTAACATTCTTTATATAAATGTAGTACTATTGTAGGTGGAATCCCAGAAAGGAAACTGAGTAAAAAATATACTACAAAAATAGTAAGTGGCATCGCAACATGAAGTGCACCTTTGAGATTTATAATGAAAAGAAGGACATTGACAGAGAGTAAGAGTAAGTAAGGACAACAACATGCAAAGTCCATAAACATAAAAGTTTAAAAAAAGGACACAACAAAAAAAAATACTCAAATAAAACACGAAAGCGATAAAACAAAAAAATGAACAATACCAGGTGTTGTTGTATGCACTGAAACTCAGATTTCATTTACCAATTACCATTTTAATAAATAAAATATTTATTGTGCATGGAAGCGAATCCAAACTAAGCAGTGATGTAATTCAAAATATTATACAATTCGAAGAAGAAGGTTTGAGTTTCTTTGCAGAGAAAAAGTATGCCAAGCATTTAATAATTTCAACAATTCCAACTAACAAGTCATGGTTGCAGTTGCCAATGGAATTTGTTGATTAAACTAAAATAAAATAAAGTAGCTTCTAAGCGACTTAGCCCTTCAATGGTACAGGGAGGTAAAATTAAATAAGGGTTCCTCCCAAATTGACTTATAAATGCTTAATGCTTGAATGTTAATATGAACTTAAGGTGGGGATTAATTTACATAGAATAAGTGCTCCCACTTCTTGGCATTCAGAGGTCTCATTAATCCACCTTAATAAAATAGAAGAAATTTAAATCTTTGTAATGAAAGTACAGTAAAAATTCCTATAAAAAGTTAGGTTATTGTGATTGCTTGCGAGTTCATCCATAAGCCTTAAGGCCCATTGTGATGCCTGATAAAACGTTAAAGGTTATTGGGACTATGAAGGGTTAGGGGTAATCCACAACTGTCCAAGGTTGGTCCCCGAGATTACACATCTTCTCTAAAATCAACCTGAGGAGTACACGAACAGAGCCAGATCCTCCAAAGGACATTTTGCCAAACTACTTTCGAAGAACGGTTTCCCGAAAAACCAAGTTCGTCTACAAACAAGAGCAGGGCAATTACAAAGGAGGTGTTGGATTCCCTCCGGTTCCTCCTCATCTTAACAGCTATGACAGAAGTCATGATGCGGTACCTGCATCCTGTGGGCCATCAGTGCCTCGTCATAACTCCCGTCTGAATTCTTAAAACGATAATGTGCAAGCAAAACAAAATAAACATCAAAAAAATTATTGTGGTAGTCACTCCACACTTTTCTGAATATAAAGTGGCCTTCAACAATTGTTTTAATATTATAGGTACTATATGGAAAAAAGTCAACACCACCTTATCAAGTCATATATATGTACTTGTCACTTTACATATTCATTACAATGTTACTTATCACATCACAAATTTATAGTACTATTTAAGTCACTAGCTCAACCACTTGTGATTTTGGTGTCTGCAATTAAATGCATTTCTATGTCTTTATTATATTATAAAAATACAATTTATTTTACTGTGATCATTACACACATGCTTCTATTTTTTTCTTTAATTTTATTTATTTATTTTGGTTTGTAAGTAAACATTATTTTTTGTTGTAGTTGATTATTTTAGTATCATTTAACGTACGCTATTCTATTTTATTATATTTGGACTTTTGTTGCTAAAAATATTCACAAAAATAAAATCAAACAACAAAAAAATGATAGCGAAACATCAACCAAATCCGAAAGAGATCCAAAAGAGATTAACATCTTCGTCTATGCCGAATATTGTATATCCTTTAACAGTATTTATTCATTTTATATTGATATATGCTTGCACATTGAAAACGTTAACAAATTCGAGTATCTTGGAATCCAAATTACATAAACCGGAGGAGCACTGCCTTTGGACAATTAAATAGATTCTGGCGAGAACCGAATATCCGGCGAAAAACCAAAATACGAGTCTTCAATGCATGCATAAAGTCGGTTTTGATATACAAGAAGCTTCAAACATTTTTCAATCGATGTCTCAGGAGCGTATTACATATATGGTGGCCCCGAAACATTAGCAATGTGCGCCTTTGGAACTTTGTGAACAAAAATCAATCAAGATTGAAATTCGCAAGCGCAAATACGGTTGGTTGGATCACACGCTGCGTAAAGAATATAATGAGATACCACATGCAGTTCTGGAATGGAACCCACAAGGCAATCGATCCAGAGGCAGACCTAAAATGACCTGGCGCAGGACGCTCAACCGGGAGACCGAGAAATCTATCATCGAGTTACGAGCAATGGTGCGAAACAGAGAGCATTGGAAATCCTTTGTTAATAACTTATGTGAATGACTACGCTCATAATTTGTTTTAATTATGAATATGTCCTTAATATAATATATGGTATGATAACATAATTCTGTTCTGTTTTTTTATAAGTTCAATTTTCCGTACAATATGTGGTTAAGTTGATTAGTTGGGAAGGTCAGTGTATTTACCATAGCCGCTATTTATGTATAGTATTTATTCATCATTAGCCAATCAGACAGATATTCAATGTGATATTTATTTCAAAAACTATGAAGTGTTACTCTGTTACAAACTTTTAGTTCAACTTAATATTCCCCATAAATTACGTGAAAGGTGCAGTAAAAATCTATATTTGCATACGGTAGACAAACTAAGTGTTGAGTGATGAGTATCTTCATCAAAAGTCGAGTGAAAAAAATAAATAAATAAAAATGTAAATATATAATAATGAAAGGAAATGACAACATCAACATCAATATCAACGGCAACACCAACACCAACAATGAGAAAGCACAATTTTCTGTGTTATTTTATTCAGCTTTTTGAGTTTGTTTGGTTTTCGGATAATCACCAAAAAAATAAAAAATTGTCTTGAATTGAGTGCAATATGTGATTGTGAATTTGAATGAAATTCAGACAAACGGGCATAGTGTACATAAATACACACAAGCTTATATACTTATTAGCAGATACTTATGTAGGTTTGTTGGTTTATATACAAAAAAAATATACATGCGACATACGTGACACTGATAAGCAAATAAAATGCGCATAATTATCAATGCGATTGTGAATTTGGATTTCAGAATTACTGAATATTTACTTATCATAATCTCATTCACACCTACTTATACATATGTATGTATGTGTAATAGGTGTATAATCTATATACATATATTTGTCTATTTATTTTCATTGTTTGCTGTTAATTATTTAGCATTTTTGTTTAAATTAACAACGGCGGCGCTTATCGTAAATCAAGAAATTTTGTCTAAAAATAAAACAATTTGAACTTAATTAAATTTGTTTAATGGTATCTTTTTCTTTTTCTTTTTTTCTTTTAGATTTGAGAGGGAATGTTAGTTTATATAAATACGAGTACATAGATTTGTATTCAATTGCATGTAGTACTTAGTATTAATCAATAAATCAAATGATTGATTGAATGTGTAATTTCCCTTAGTCAAGTACTCTTTGTTTGTTGATCTTTGATAAAGCATTCATTTACTTTGACATTTTATTATATTATTTGTTTTAAAGTGTTCTTAGATAAAAATGTATGTATGGTATTTCTTATTAAATAATAGTAATACAATAATATTTTTTAATATAGCATAAAGAGTCATTTTTATTTGTTTTCCCTAAGTTGAAAACCAAAAAATTTATTATTAAAATGATACTTACAATAATAAACTTGGGCTTATGGTGTAACATAATGTTTTTTCATCATTTGTGAAACATATTATCAGTGCGTTAGGTGTCTTGTATATTCCGCATTTTAATCCATTTAATCTTTGAATTTGTTAAATGTTAAATTCTTTTCTTATAATTAATAATAGTAGTGCACTTCTTCCCTATGTAGCTCTATTGACTTCTGATTTCATTTGCAAATAGAACACTGACAAGAACTGATGCAATTCAACTCTAATATGCTATGACTTTATCCATGCCTATGATATGAAACTCGATCTTATGATTGGACGCTGCTTTTATTTTCTTGACTTTCTTTCGTTATTGCTTCTTTTACAACTTTAAACTTGACATTTTATATTGTAAGTTGCTATCATACGAGTATAACGATTAACGACTTTGACATAACAGTTATGTTTGCGCTATACAGCAGAGTGTAAAAAACCATTCAAGTTACCGTGACTTTATTTGAGAAAAATATGCTGAGGTTATAGAATGTACAGACAAGCAATTTGACTTTCCTTTTAAAACTTCATACAATGAGTTAAAGCCACAATTTAATGAGCAATCCAATTTCTCATATACGTGTTTATAACATATGTATATATAAAGAATAATATTAAATTAAATTTACTAAATTATTTTAAAGAAAAAGTTTTCGTATGGATATTGTTTGAAAGATTTACAAACCCAAGCAAGTTTCTATAAAAAACAGAGATTGGCAATACTCAAAGATTAAAGGAGAAGAGGAGCACATATAGAATTATATCAATACACAAAATGTTATAAGAAGAACTGTTAAGACAAAAATATCCTAATCACTACTCGATATGCTACTTTCAAGTATATGGTAGTTTTATACTATGGCTTCCGATATTGCCTTCAATGCGTTAAATAAATAATACATTCAATTGAAATCAAAGTTCATTTTATTATTCGTAGTGCAATTTCAAATCCAACAAAAATTAATTTAAAAGTGTTTAATTATGCTTTTATGTTTTCAAAGATATCAATCTTGTACTTGTAGTATTAATTATTAGCCATTGAAGTTAAGAATGTGAAATATGAAAAGGCACCTTGAAGTATCTGCAATAGATTTTATAGAAAGGAATAAGTATTGTATGAATTATGCATTTCACTTACCCTTAAGATGGTTTGCGATGTGACTCGAAAGTATTTTAAACCAGTTAAGTAAACTGGCTTTGAATTAATTCCAATTGATAGAACAATCAACTTCATAAGTTGCACATTTTCATGGGTATTTTTTGATTTGACAATGATTTGTTCCCAATTACATTCATAGTACATACTACTAATATTATTGGTCTATTGTAAATAAAGAAATTGAATAAATTAAATAAAATAAAGTAAAATACACGTTAGGTTAGGTTAGGTTAGGTTTGCTTGGCTGATCAAGAGATCTCACATAGACCAATAATGGTCCTTTGTGTTGCCAAGAAGAAGTATGGAGACTCTTTAAATGCTGTTTTTTATGCACTTTTTTGCGAGCTTTAACAAACTGCTACTTTTCTGATCCGCGATACTTTCCAAGGAGAGGAAAGACACAGATCCGAGACAGCTAAAGCGTGATCTGTTGAGAGCTGGACATTGGCAAAGTAGGTGTTCTAGAGTTCCCCTAGCATTTACCTCGTGGCATGATGTACATGCATCACTCTGTATCAAGCCCAATTTGGCTGCGTGGGAAGGTGTTAAACAGTGTCCCGTGAGTATTCCGACTAATAACTTGCAATCCTCTCTTGGGAGAGCTAAGATGTAGTTGGTAGTCTTATTATTAACAGAGCGAAGCATGATTTTTGCGGTTCTGCAAGAGAGTGTGCCATTCCACATTCTCTTCGCCTCCTGAATCGTTGCTTCGTCTATTTCTGTTTTTAACGTGGACAGAGAGGGACGTAAGTATGACGCACTTACCTCAGCTTGGCTAGCGCCAGCTTTAGCGAGTGCGTCTGCTTCTTCGTTCCCTTCAATTCCTTTATGTCCCGGTACCCAAAAGATGGTGACTCGTCTGTCCAAACAGAGTTCGTCGATTTTGGTTCTACATTGTTGAACACAGTACGATTTCGTCATCACCGCCGCTATTGCCTTTATGGCTGCTTGGCTGTCGATGAATATGTTTATTTCTGAGTTTAGAGGAGTCAGCTCGGCTGCTAATTCTGCAGCTTTTGTAGCCGCATAAATCTCAGCCTGAAACACGCTGCAGTAGTCTGGAAGCTTATATGACCGTTTAAGGTCAAGCTCTGAGCAGAATACTGCAGCCCCCACTCCCTCTGTCATTTTAGATCCGTCTGTAAACAGGTTGCAAGTATGACCGCCAAACTGGAGTCCCCTTTGCCACCCATTATGTTCTATTACTACACTAGGCCCTCCATTGAAGTTGGCCTGGGGAATAACATAGTCAGAGCTATTGTTTAAAATACACGTTTGTAATATTAAAATTAATTTACTGTTTTTTCAAGTGTTGATCCCAAGTTACCAATAATTATCAAATCAATTATCTTAGCGAGACTCCAAAATATATACAACACATCTGAAGGATTCTGGAAATAGTTATTTATTTAAATAAATATCTTAAATAAAATTTCCATAAGTACTTACTGTATACGCCATGTAGCATAAGACACAGAGCAACATTGCACTAAATGCAAACATCACAAACATGCGAAATGTGAATTGCTCTTCCACTTCTTCAGCAAAGTTATTTAATTTAACATTTCTTTTAATAATTCGCACCAGTATTTGTCTATATTTTTTTGCCATTATTTCTGGTTGACAATTACTCATAATGTCTTCGAATTCGTCTAACAAATCATGCCGCAGCATAACATAACGTGCATTTAGGTGCATCAAAATCTCAACCATCAATGTCACTTCACCCATGAGCATCGAATTTACCATGGCACCAATCCAAATGCTCATTAACGTTAATGGTATATAAACATATAAAGGCGTTATGTCGATTACAGGTATCATTGGGTATAGAAGATCTTTGCGGTGGTAAATCAAGTTCTGGACGGGCACACTGAAGAAGCCCATCACTGATATTGAATACATGATGCCGATGGCATGTGTATATCGCAATTGTTGTAAAATCACTTTATAATAGTCAGGATGTTTAGTTTTCGAAACATATATTGTGGCATATAATTTTTGAAGCAATCGTTTCAAATTTGTTTTATTTAACATACAATGATAGCCTCGCAAAAGTATCTCAAAAAGAATTGTACAAACAGGCAAAGCCTTTGGCCATTCGGCAATATTCGATAAATTGTGGCGTATATAACGAAATATGCCATCACCATGAATCATGAAAACCATTAATCCTAATAGTGCAAAGAAATAATCCAAAAGTATCATAGCACGATTTACATTATCCTCAAGAGGCCAACATATGTGATTTACACGTCGATAAATTGCTATGATCCACGATATTGGTACAAGTTGTCCATCGGAGAAACGCGGTTGATAGTACATCATAAAGCTTCACATTACATTTTTTCGGATGAAATACTTTAGGTTTGTTGTATCACGTTCAATAATATTCTTAGAACTAGTAGTTTTCCTTCACAAATTTTTCTAAAATTATGTCGATAAAATTTGTTATTGTAAGGAGGTCATAAATGAAATGGAGTAGAGAATTAATGTAGTAAATTTTTTATGTTGGATAATTGGAGTTTGTTATGACAGTTAAAATTGAATAATTAGGGACAAAAATTTGTCTATAAATATTTAAACAACTACAGGTATTATTGTGTATTGAGCTGAGTCGACAAATAAAAAACAAAAGATAATTACGAAAGAAATGGTAAATATGGTAAACAAATTTTCAACAATGCAGGCAAGGACCTGAAAATGAGTATAAAGGACATAAAAAATGAAAAGTCAGCAAAGTATCTAAGAAACCTGAATTTATTTATAGCCACTGTCGTGTATGATGCCTCCACAAATCCTTATCCTCTGGGTAGTATGCCTATTCCGGAACTGCTTTATGTATTACTTCAGAGCAGGCATTCTTCCATTGCCCTTAGAGGGAAAACTTCTGTTCACATATGTCTAAGTTCACCACATTTGTCGGCATACGCTACAACTCGGAGAAGGCCCCTTCAGATCATATTCCTGATATTGCGGTTATACCTTAATGAGCGACCGGAACAATATTGTCCGCCAGCTGACCACGCAGCGTTTGCCACCGTATGCTCCACGTCGGCAATTTTAGCGTCTGCATAGTCACAGCATGGTTCTCTTCATTTCCCCATTATGTGCAGGTATTGACGAAAATAGCAATGCCCTGTCAGCAGCTGCGTTATGGAGTAATCAACCTCTCCATGCTTCCGTTCCATCCAATCTGCTTAGCGCCTCAGTTACCTTGGCAGCTTATTCAGTGGCGTGCTGGATTTGCTCTCCGAAGGTCAGCTTGGAGTCTAGTCTTATACCTGAGTATTTAACCGACTTTTGTGTACTTAAGCTTCTGCCACCTACTTGCATTTCGATTTGTAATGGCATATGCCGTCTACTGATGAGCAACAGTTCAGTTTTTTCTGTCGCTGGTGGTCAGCCAATGTTGTGTCCTGATCATTATCATCATTAGTACTGATGCAGTTTTTAGTTCATCAACTTCAAAATAATGAGATTAATATGCATTGACACAGATGATTAAAAGAATGACCATAAGTAAATGTTCAGGGTAGCCAGTTCAAGGTTCTTTAAAATGCTACAGATGAAGAATGTTCTAATATAAAAACCAAAAAGTGATACAGACAGAACAATGATCTTTCAAGTCAGAAAGAAAAATCATAAAGTCAGAACATAGGAAAATATTATCATCGTCATATTTGAGCGAGCCAGGAAGAAATTAGAAGAAAAGGAAAGTTGACTTATGTCTCAGTATTTCTCATATTTTCTTCAATGAGTTTATTGTTATTCATTTGGGTGATTATTTACTTAGTTAAAACTGAAATTCATTTTATTACACTTAGTACAATATTTTTTTGTTTTGACAATTTAAAATAATCATCCTTTTATATATTTGAAGATGCACGTACCACAACATTTTTATAGTATTAATTATTGCCCATTGAAGTTAAGAATGTAAAATATGAAAAGGCACCTTGAAGTATCTGCAATAGATTTTATAGAAATGAATAAGTATTGTATGAATTATGCATTTCACTTACCCTTAAGATGGTTTGCAATGTGATTCGAAAGTGTTTTAAACCAGTTAAGTAAACTGGCTTTGAATTAATTTCAATTGATAGAACAATCAACTTCATAAGTTGCACATTTTCATGGGTATTTTTTGATTTGTCAATGATTTGTTCCCAATTGCATTCATAGTACATACTACTTATATTATAGGTCTATTGTAAATAAAGAAATTAAATAAATTAAATAAAATAAAGTAAAATACACGTTTGTAATATTAAAATTGATTTACTGTTTTTTCAAGTGTTGATCCCAAGTTGCCAATAATTATCAAATCAATTATCTTAGCGAGAAACCAAAATATATACAACACATCTGAAGGATTCTGGAAATAGTTATTTATTTAAATAAATGTCTTAAATAAAATTTCCATAAGTACTTACTGTATACGCCATGTAGCATAAGACACAGAGCAACATTGCACTAAATGCAAACATCACAAACATGCGAAATGTGAATTGCTCTTCCACTTCTTCAGCAAAGTTATTTAGTTTAACATTTCTTTTAATAATTCGCACCAGTATTTGTGTATATTTTGTTGCTATTATTTCTGGTTGACAATTACTCATAATGTCTTCAAATTCGTCTAACAAATCCTGCCGTAGCATAACATAACGTGCATTAAGGTGCATCAATAATTCAGACACTAATGCCACCTCACCGACAAGCATCGAATTAACATTGGCTGCAATCCACATGCTTGTTATAGTAAAAGGTATGTGCAAATACAGAGGCGTCACATCGAAAGCAGGTATGATTTCAAACAAATAATCTCGACGGTGGTAAATGAAATTTTGGATGGGAATACGTATAAACAGGACTGTTGCTGTTATATACATGATGGCGATGGCATGTGTAAATCGGTATTGGTTTAGAATTCCCTTATGTAGTTCGGGATGTTTAGTTTTCGAAATATATATTATTGCATAGAATTTTTGAAGTAATCGCTTCAAATTGTTTTTATGAAAGAAACAATGATAGCCACGCACATGAACCTCACAAATAACTAAAAATGTAGGCAAAGCTTTTGGCCATTCGGAAATGTTGGAAAAATGTACGCGAATATAACGAAATCCAGCTTCGTCGTGGATCACATATATTATAAATGCCACAAAGGCAATGAAATAATTCAAAAATATCGTAGCACGATTGACATTATCTTCGAGAGGCCAACATAATGGATTTTGACGCCGATAAAATGCAATGACCCATGACATCGGTATAAGTTGTCCATCGGCGAAACGCGGTTTATAGTACATGGTAAGTACTTAGTATCTGTTACTAATGGCTTCTTTTGATGAAATACTTTGAATTTATACCCAAAAACTATTAATGCTTGCATTGATGGCTGAAATGACAGCGGAAAACAATTTATTTTAATTTTAATTTTCCATATTCTGTGTTTGGGTTTGTTGTGGTACATTCAATTAAGTTATTAGAATAAAAGTTTATGTAATTGTGGAAACATTAATGTAAATATTTAACCACAAACTTTATTATTAATATTTGCGTGACTCTTTAACCAAACTAGCAAAACAACTTAACTGAATGAATTGAAAATTTTTCAAGAGTCAATCAGAAACCAACTGTGCTAGAGGATATGTGGAGTTGCTGGGGGTTTAAGTGTAAAGCTTTTTATCAATACACATCATAGTAAATTTAAGACTGATTTGTAAGTTAGTTTTTGAATAGCAGTCATTTAAATAAGTTGTTCTACTTTCAAGATTTTATAGCAATGGAAAAATTGTTTATCAAACAACAGAAAAATACTTGTAGTATGTAGTTAAGCATATGAAACAACTTAATTCAAACTTGGTCGGACAAGTATTCATGTTGAAGATCGTCCAAATAAGTTTAACAGTTCGAGAATCATGATATCGTGATAAATGCGTGAAGAGTGAAAATGTTCTGGATTGAAGGGACCATACATCATGGTGACAGCTATGTGCACCCGTCATAATATAATTCGATTAGTAAGAGGGTCAATGTTAGCAAATCATTGCTCAAACGTAACGAAAATGACCTATTTTTAAAGCGAATCATAACGGGCGATGAAAAATGGGTTGTGTACATTAATGTAAACTGAATATCCAAATTTGACAACATTATGAGCGACCTCCTGACTATGATTCTGTGAACGTTTATCATCATTTCTATTACATTTTCAACATCTTCACCATGTTCTTAGAAAGGTGTAAATCTCTACTCTATCTACTCTAACCATACATACCAAAAGCAATATCTAATCAATTTTGTCCAACACAATTTAAATAAATTCAATAAAATCATGTAACTTGACATGAATGACAGTTGACAATAGACTAAAAATGCCCACCTCGTCATGTCTTTCATATGCCGGAAAATCACAAAATTCTTCATTCCCCCATTTCTTTTCAGTTTACATTGTTGCTATCTGGAAAATGGTGGTGTTGCTATAATAATCGTTTGCTAAGTTTTGTATGTGATTTGAGAAAGAAACTTATTGGCTTATAATTATATTTATATTTAGATTTCTTTAATGATCATTAAATCTAGTTCTGTAGGAAATAAGTACATTTCTGGTAATTTTGTATCCAAATTGGAGTCTTGAATAAGCATAAATCCATTGCCGTCCTTTGTTTTTTATAGATAATAATTATTGTAGATACTAAGATGGTTTTAATAATCATAAGAAGCTAATATTTTTTCAAAGTAAATTGGACAATAGAACTGGCATTAAGGCAGTAGTTTGAGTTAATAATAAAAACGTTGGTTTGTAAATTTAAATGATTTTTTTTTTATTAGAAAACTTTAGTTTTAGGTGGACAAACGTTCACTAGCCGTAGGCACTTCACAAATATTTCACACTATCAGTCGGAACTTCACAAATGAATCCTACCAGCGCTCACGTCTGCTCACTTCAAATGTTTCAAAAAAGTGTGCATCTGTTTATATTTATTTGTTCTTTCATATTGTACGTACTTACCTTGTAAAAGAGGCGTAAAAGATGTAGCTTGCACGAGAAAGCAAAAAGAGAGATGGTTAAATAGTGAGTGAAGGGAACTCACGTTGTACGAAATATCAAAACAGTTTGAATATTCCATCCAATATCTTATATGACACACACACTTACTTATTTGACTAACACTATGATGAGGTTGGAACAACCATGTCGGGCCGTGTCGCGGTCGTTTATACCAGTATTACATGATGGGTCAGAGGCGATTCTTCTTTGTAGGCAGCACTTTGTTTCTGTTCTTCGTACAATGAATACAGTAACTGAGCAACTTACGCATTTTCCTTCTCTACAAACGAAAATTGAGTGATAGAGAGAGTTCTGCTGTCGTGATCCATGGTGTAATAGCAGGCTTGAGACATTTTTTACAATTAAATTTATTAAATTCGAAAGCCATGACAGATTTTTGGCATTCCATCAGAACATTTAAAAAACTCAAAATACACCAGATATCCATGCCTTTTAGATCGTCAAGATCATTGAAAAGGTCTGAACTAAAGGTCTGTACGATGGCAAAAAAACTACGTTTGAATCAACAAAGTTCAATATAAACTGAGTGAAATAGAATGCGACGCCGAAAGAATTCAAATGAATTTGTGCACTGACTTCAGACTCAGTCGCGAAGTTGCATGAATTGAATGAGTGAGAATGAGAGGTTGTTTTCGAATTAATTCGAATGCCTTCATTTTTTTTTTGCATAAGTACAAAGGGTTGATGTTGTTTTGCTGTGCGTAAGGAAAAGAAGAAAGTTAACAACAAAAACAACATATGTAGTACGCATATACATACACACAACCACTAACATACGTCTGCGTCTTATTCTCCGCTCATTTCCTTGCACGATCGAGCGCTTCACTCAAATCAAAATAAAATTCGAATTAATGCTGAAATTTCATTTCGTCTTGCACGCACGCTAATTCTTTCTAACTCATTTCACAGAATGCAGACGGCTTTCGAACTCAAAACACAGTCGCATTCATCTTCATTCATTTCATGTCTCGCTCTCACTCAATTCAATTCAATTCGAGTTCATTCTTTGGACTTCAGTTGTGAGCGAAGCCACGTACCTGTCTAGTCTGAGCCAATTGTTAAAAAACCTTGTTTTTGGTAGAGAAATACATGAATAGAATAGGAGACTGATTGTTTCTTCCATCTCTTCATCCCAACAGTCATGTAAAGATATATCACTAACAAATGTTGTTCTTGTCAACACTTCAAGACTATTTATATATACAAGTTAATAATATAATAACAATATATTATAAGCAAATATGACCTGGAAAGATACAAAACAATATTACAAAAATTAACAAGATGTCCATATTTAATAAGTATAAGTAGTATTACAGTATTATGAAGCAATCAATAGATCGAAAAATTTATCACATAAATTACACACAACTGCAATTGAATAACAACAAATAAAATATTATTTTATCATAATCATAAAATAAAAAAAAATATTATTAAAAATACAATCTTATCTACTTGCAAGATACATTAAGTGTATGTTAGTACGAGTATATACATATACTATATACGGTAGATAAATATAAGTGAATGAATGTATTTTGATATGGTAAAAGTTGCATGTGGTCATAATTAAATGTTTTCTTTGCAATTAACAAGCAAACAACAACAATAATAACAATAATAATAATAATAATAGTAAGCAATTTGAGGAGTAAGTAACATATCAAGTGGGGCCCGTGTTATGAATTTCAACACTTCAAAACTTAAATGTTCAACTCATTAAGAGAAACGTTTGCGACTTAACTTAATTGAAATTTACCCTTAACACAGTAAAAACAGCAACAACATGAATAAACACTTTTGTAAAACTTAACTCTGATTTATGAACAGATTTTAATGTTTCATTAACATGCACACGTTCTAGTGTTTTATGTTGTAGTTCTTTATGATGTTTGTATGTACTTCTTGTAATTGTTGTTGTTGCTGTTGTTGTTTATATTGTTGGTGTTGAACTTTGCTTTGACTGCTTTTTGTTTGGTTAAATACCTTAAGACGCCCACCTAGAGGCATGCAACATTCATCCACATTACATTACCTACTTTACTACTTACAAGAAGACTTAAGTATCGTAACAAAGAAATTGTCGCGTACATGAAGTCAAAAGATGGCGCTGCCTACCTTGGTTCCTTTCTTGTTGGAAATACTTTGCTTTTCCTTTGGAAATTATTACGGTCATTTCCGTTGGTTGATTTCCGGTAATTATTGTGATTTTTCATCATTTTCTTCGCCCATGTTTCGCCATTTTAATTATTTTTCTTAATTCATTTTTTCACTATTTTTCGCCCATTTCATATTTTTTCTCTCCCACTGGTTAATTACATTTTTTCGATTTAATTGAAAAATATGAATATTTGCACAAAGTGAAAATATGACAAAGGATGTTTAATTAAAGGAAAACGAGAACAAGAAATTGTATTCTTAACTTACACAATTTTCCCCAAGTTCCTCATTAAAAAGTCATTAACGCATGACTCAAATGGGCATCAGTTGATTTCGAAAATTGATGAGTAAAAGAAATTCGAGTAAAGAAACTTGTTTAATCGAAAAGAAAATGGTGAGAAAGCAAGGAGAATATAAAAATAAATAAGAAACTAAGCTTACCAAAAAAAAAAAACACAAAAAGTAATAATGAAATTTTTTTCTATAGTAAAATTGAGTGTACTTTGATTGAAATAAATGTTATAGATACTACATACAATGTATCTAAGTAAGTACATTCTTTCAACAAAATAAAAGGAAGAATAAACCCAAACAAAGAATAATCAAAAAGGAAGAAACAAAAAATAAATGAAAAAAAAAAGAAAAGAAATATAATAAATTGTTTTGTATCTGTTGTTTGTTAAAAGATACAATGTGTATGTTGTATCTTATAAAAATGAGTATATTTTGATTGCCTATCAAATTTATAAGAGAATTTTTATTGTTGTTCTTGCAAAGTTTTGTTTTTTTTTTTGTTTGTTTGTTTGTTGGTTTTCTTATCTTAATTGAAATTGATTCACTTGACACTTAAAAATTGAAATGACAATAGACAAAGTCAAGTGTTTACTGGGTCTATGTGTTTGCAGGCAGACTGGCTTCCATCAATACACACATACATATACAAAGATATACAGATTCAAGTGACAAAACCAATGAGTAACAGATGAATGATGAAATGAAATGAGATAGAGATTCTCTATCAATGAAAATGATATAAATGTTATTAATAATGAATTAAACACAAAATAAACAAAAAAAATATTAAAAAACTTTAAACACCACATGATTGTGAAAGTATATATAACAACCACAAATACAGAAAAACCACAATTTAAAACAAAATATGCAAACCACAAAAACAATAACACAATATTATATATAGGTATATATATATATATATATGATTCCTAGAGTTCTATGTTGGAACATAGGGCCACAACGAATTACCTCCATTCGAGTCTATTTTATGCCAGTCTCTTCACTTCATTCCAGCTAAGACGCATGGTATGGGTTTCCAACTCTCCAGGTGTTCGTTGGTCTTCAATTGCGGTCCTTGATAGGTGGCCGCTTTCCCTGCGAACCTCCATTTCCTTTTTCGGATCCCTAGAAGTACTGGTTTTTGCTGTGTTCTCGCCCATAAGGCGGCGTTTGAGATAGTATTTGGACAGTATATTTTTAGAATTTTTCATAGACATCGGTTTACGAAGTCTTGTAGTGAGTTAATATCAGTTGCTGCCTCATTCCACGTTTCGCACCCATATAGTAATTGTCTTTGCTAGAACCGCCAGTCACCGAGATAACGCTGCCTAGGTAGCAGAAATATTGTACCTTCTCCAGTTCAATGCCGTCAATTGCAAATTTTTGCGTATTTTGTGTGCTTATACGCATGGCTTTGGTTTTCGGGATATTGTACGCCAGTCCGGCTTTCGCGGCTGCTTGTTGTACTTACTTGGAGTTTCGTTGCCAGAGCAGCAAATATCGTCTGCATAGTCGAGGTCCGCCAGACGGTCTTGCAGACCCCAAGCTAAACCGCTTCCAGGTGACGTGGTGGTTTTTATAATGACGTCCGGTACGATGTTAAACAGCAGAGGTGAATGGACACAGCCTTCACGCATGCCTACTAATACCTTAATTCTGTCACCCAGAAGTTGTTCATACAAAATATATAATACGAATATACTTATAATAATACTGTAATATACAATAGTATAATAATGAATTATGGCATGGTAAAACTTTTGATTACACTTAAGTATTTATGAACTACTATAAAACAAAAGGAATTAAAAAGATTAATAACAAAGAAAAACAATTACAATAAAATTGTATTAAGCATTTATTGTATTTAAATGTAGGTAAATATTTCTTTCACTACTTAAATTATAATGTTTTTTTTTTCTTCTGATAAATGGGGGTAATTAGATAAAAGTAACAGATACAAGACATACACAGACACAAGTAATTTTAGAAGAAACTTTAGTTACAAAATGACATTGTTTAATAAGTGTGATAAGAGTTGAAGATACATTTATACTTATTATAATTATATATTGTACATATATCATGCTTTCTATCGTCATCTGTGCATGTAGTACTACTATATGAGTATCTTTTTATCTATGTGCACTTAAGTAATTAAAAAATACCGTAAGCATTTTCTGTATATGATTGAAATGTTCAAAAAAAAAAAAAAGAAGAAAACTATTTTATTGTTAAGAAATAATTACTTTTCGCTTTCAAGATGACATAAGTTCATCAAAACACCTAAACTCAAAACAAAATCACCGAAATAATCACAAACGTAACATCATCAAAGGTAACAACAAAAGATATTCATGGTATACCATTAAATCATATACAATACGATACTATTGCATATACGTACTACCATATATAACAGTCAAATAATTATGGCTATATTACGAGGGAAAGAGCAAACAATTAAAAGTGAGATGAAGATTTCGGTAGTTAGAGAATTTAGAGGAAATACTACAAGCAAATCAAGTTAATTGCAAATGCGGCGTCTCTTCAAGCAGCGACAATTAGGTTTTTGACCAAGTCAATCATAACAAAAGCTAAAAATAATATAAAAGAAATCTAGATAAAATATTTAAGTTTCGGTTTCATCAAAATGAATATACTTTATTTATTATAAGTTTGTTGAAATGAAATGACGGATTTACTAGTGTAGAAATTATTCAATACAGTAGTATTGTACCACATATTTGGGGCAGTTTGTAAGGCTGATAATTATAAAAAATAATTTATTTTATTTAAATTTTTTATGAAACATTTCAAAGAATATAATAGCTAATATACAACTTATAGCACAAGCTGCTGGGGTCTTCGACTCCTCTTAAATTAGATTAGATTAGATAAGGGAATGGACGGTAGCCAGTACACTTCGTTACTTTGGCCGTAAGTGGTGGTATTCATAAGGAATTCCAAGATCCTTTTCGGAGACACATCTGCAATTTCAACTGGTTCCTAGTACAGGTTTCCAAGGTGACGGAGACTCATCCAGATTAGACCCTCGCAGTGACATAGCACGTGTTCTGCTGACTTCTCTTCTTCATTACATACTCTACACAGATCCCTGCTACAGATTCGCATGTTATAAAGGTGTTTCATTACTCTGCAATGCCTTGTCAAGAGACATTCGAATACCTGTCCGGGTCAGTCCCAGTACTTCCTGTATTCTCGACTTTTCTTAAAAAATGGTTACATTAAATTTGCGAAGTGACCAGCTTTTTGGAGGAGAATATCTTTTCAATACTTGATTTTGTAACGGGAAAAAGCAATGATGAGGGCTTGGAATTAGGAAAAAGGGCATCTCTGATACTTTGTAATTAAGTGCAACATCTTCTTGACCGCATAAGTGACAAAAAGTATGCACTATGCCCAATTCGTAGCCGTGTGAATATGGTGAATTATTCTTTTTTGAACAATTTATCGGGTAGAAAGGTCTCTTCAGGTGTGAATTAACAACTTTATACCTGTGTTGAAAAGCCATAGAGACTGCAGTCCACAAGGTCTAATTTTTGATTATTGTATTGTTTATATTGATGCTAAGCACCTCAATATCAATCAATCAATATAAGTGAGACTTATGAATTGGGCAATATGTGGAATGTTAGTCAGAGCAGTTGAATTTTTGGATGTTATTTAAGAAATTTGATAAAAATATATACATAAGTATATTGAATTACCAAAATATAGTTTCAAGTTCAATGTTGGTTTAGTCTTTTTGAATAAAGATGACCACTTTCTTTTGGACACTTTGATTTGGGCAGTTTGGCAAAGTTGGCTTTACGCGTAGATTCTTCGGGTTGGTTCAGTAATCGCAAAACTCTGAATGAAATATAATACAACAAATAAATAAACAATAAATTCACCTCTTTATGAGAATCAATGCATTACAAATATCTCGACAAAACAATATGCCATACTAAATCATCATCTGTGTAAAAGGTATAAAAAGGTAAAAAGCTCAAAATAAAACGGTAGCAAATAGTAAAACTAAGCGATGACCACAAAATGAATGAAAAAAAAGGCAAAATAAAAAACCACAATAAAAAAAGATGGCAATAAAAGCCTCATGATACAATACAATAATAAGTATACAAAATAATGATGATGAAAGAGGTGAGAGAGAGGGAGAGAGATGAATAAACAGCAAAAGTAGCAGAATCAGTAGCAGTTTGCTGATTGATTGAAGTGGTATGGAAAAAGGAACAAGAAGCAAGAGGAGAATGAGCGCGTTTTAATAATATAAACTGCTATGCGAAGTCAACTAAGTCAACGTCGACAGTGCCAGTGAATGCGACTGTGAGACGTCACCGCTATTTCTTTACTTACTTTGTCTTCTTGTTCATTTTAATTCGTTGTGGTGAATTATTTTTATTTTATTTCTTTTCATTTAATTTTTTGACTTGAATGTGAGAACGTCAAGAAAAAAAAAGGTTTTTATTTAGTACAAAATAAAAAAAAAAAAAAAACAGAAAATAAAAAGATGAAATAATAAAAGCATTAATGTAAATAAAATTTCTTGTGGTTTTACAAATTAAAGTGTCGAAAAGACACAAAAAGAATAAAAATGAATTTATAAGAATCATTTTTATATAATTACACATTTTTAAAATAATATTAAATTTTTGTAGGTGCTTAATACTCGTAAGTTATTATGTATTAATATTTTATTGTTGTCATTATTATTCTTATTTATATTACAATAATTTTGTTGTTTGCTAAATGTTTGTGTATTGATTAAGTAGTGAGGACTTCATCACTTCCGTCCTCTCAATTAGTACAAGTAATTTATTTTTTGAACATGACTCTTGAATTGGCAATTCTACTGAAGTAGAGACAATATTAATACATGTAGTTCTTATCATTTTTTTGCTTATGTTGATACCCACATAAATATTACATACTTACATGCATACTCCATATAGTATGCAACTATGAAGGCATGTCAGTTTAGATGTAAATAATGTATTTACATAATTACAATCAACGAATATTTTATTACATTATATTCAATTGGATTGAATAATCACTAATTTTGCATTGAAATCATGTGAAGCCACTTATTGTCCATGGTCCGGTGATTGGTGATGGTGATTTGTTAACTTGGTTTTTATATTGCTTTCGGCTTTAAACTTTCTGTGGAAAATATTCACTTACAGAGATATATACTACCGTACCAAGCTCAAATGCCATATCTGTATCTTTTGTCTAACAAACCGTTGAGCGAGAGAAGGTTAAAATCGTAGAATTTTTAAAAATTATTAAAAAACAAGTCAATATGCTCATAAATTTTATTTCATTAATTCTATCATAAGTCATGTTTCTCAAAGATCTATGTCAATGTAAATTTGCTTTTACTTTTGGATTTTCCATTTCAAAGAGGCCATAAATCATATTGCTGGAACTTGTTTCGAAACCCAAAACTTGTGTGGCAAGTTGTTCAACTGTTAATCCAAGATAATCTTCACTTAACTTGTCATTTCTTACTTTAATTAAGAGACCTATTAAATCATTTCGCATTATCTATAAAATCACGTTTACGCACGATATGCTTAATAAACTCTTCGATATGCTTAAAATAAAAATATTTTATGAAATGACATGGCTAAAAATGGAACTTTGAAGAGATGCGAAATACTTAACTTATTTACTAAATGAAGAATTAAATGCTTCATAAAACAGCGTATGACCAGATTGGAGTTTGATGTGGTATCAGGGCAGAAGATGCGAAGGATTGTGCGGAGGCAACGGTTTGTAAAGACCTGTATGGCTTGAATATCCGAGGATGATAAATTCCAGGTTTCGCAGCCGTAGAGTAGAGTGGATTTGACATTTGAGTTTAAAATTTATAATTGTGGAACTTCAGACTGCTTTGAGGGTGCCGATCTTGATACTCCGTTGGCAGATATTATGCTACCAAGATAACAAAAAGAGTCAACTTCTTCGAGTTCTATGCTGTCGATTTGGAATTTTCCCGTGTAGGTGGCATTACCTTCGTTTTGCTGATATTTATTTTGAGGCCTACTTTCTCTGCTGTTTCCTGCACCAGCGTTTAAATCTTTGACATGTCGGCGATAGTGTGTGTGTCATCGGCATAATCGAGATCATCAAGTCACGCATTCAATCCCCAGGTTATTCCCTTTGTTTCAAGAGTCACCTTGTTCATAGCAATGTCCAAAACAATGTTGAAAAGCAGCGGCGATAACACGCAGCCCTGACAAACGCCCGTCGTAACTTTTATACGTCCACTCAGCTCTTTGTTATGCTTGAAACGACAGCCCGCGTGCTGTATAGTGATTCTATTAACTCGATAAGTTTTGGTGGTAGACCTTTACAAGCCAGAGCACTCCAATTTGCGCCATTCTTCTGATTGATCCACTATAACTTGAAGACTTGATCGACGCAGGAGCACCCCGGTCAGAAGCCTGCTTGCTCTGTTCTGAGTCTCGGCTGTAGGGCATTCGAGAGCCGTATGTTGATAAATTTTAGGCATATTTTCTACCAATTTGTGTACATGGGTACTGGGAATAATATTCCATTTACGCTGTATTCTACCCACAGTAAGCGCTCTATTTGATTTTGTAGACCTCCACTTCTCCAATGAACCTAGATTTTCGATCGAATTAAGGTCTGGGCTTTAAGCCGGTCACTCCAACACCTGATGTGATGACTTTGGCAGTGTACTTACGGTTGTAATTTGGCTGAATAATGTCTTCAAGCTATGGATTCGGAATAGCTCAACAATGCCGTTTTAAAAATGCGTTTCTGGCCTTAGTTTGTTATGTGACTGAATAGGGGAACAAATTTTTGACGGGTTAAGTCTCCTCCGGTAAAGCATTCGACATTACATCTAGAATTCGAGAATCTAGGAAGAAAAATGGAAAGTTCCATATATAATGGCGGTTGATTTACTTTTATTTTGGATATACTGTATCAGTATTTATTGCATTTTCTACATGATCCCAGCTTATCCAATCAATGTCAATAAACTTAAATAGATTAAAATTCCCATAAAACTTAACGAAACGTGGAAACATTAAAAATAATTTCTATTAAATAAAATAAAATATATAAGTACAATAATTAAATTAATTTTATGTGTAGAATATTCCGTTAAATAAAATTTATTATTTCCTAAAGAAAGAAAGAAAAATAATAAAATATTGTCAATGATCAACAACAATAAAATACAATACAAAACAAAACAAAGAAGGGAATGCAAATTTATGAGAAAACAAGAAAAATGAAGGTGACATAGAAATACGCAAAAGTATCTAAAGCAATTTGTTGACACAAAGTGATGTTTTTTCTGTTTGTTTTTTTTTTGTATTTTATTTTTAATATAATAGTATTTTTGTTGTTGTTGTTGGTTTTCATTACGTTTCATTAAATTGTATTTTTTTTTTTTTGGTTTTTTTTATCATGTTTCGTTTTTTAAATTTTGTTTTTGTTGGTTTTTTCTACTATACGAGTATCTCAAATGTATGGCTGTCGGTATATAGTATTGTATTTTTGTTTTTATTCTTAGGTTCTTTCCTTTATGTTGATTTGATTGTTCTTCATTCTTGTTGAGCTTGTTTCGCGTTGATTGTTGATTTAATCAAATGTTCTCATGTCTTTGGTGTTTCCTTCCTGTTGTTGTTGTTGCTTGTCTCCTACTACTACTTCTTCTATTCTGTTTCTTGAGTATTTGTATCTACTACTAGTACTAGTACTACATTGTTTTTGTTTTCAGTCAGAGTTCGCATTCGCGTTAACTTCTGACGTTGCCAAGTTAATGACGCTGCATAAAAATGAATGAATTTATAAACAATTTGCAAGTGACGCGATTTGTGGCGTTTTATGGTGGGTTGGTGGATTGGTGGATTGGTGGATTGGTGGGTAAGTGGGTTCTTGTTTTTGGATTCAGTATCAAGAAACAACGTCAAGAAAACGGAAGTAAGACAGACAGTCTAACAGACAGATAGACAGATACTACTAGATAGATAGATGGAATATTTTTGAACAACTAGTTGAAGTAATACTAAGTGGAATGAAATAAAAGAAGTCAAATTCTTTTGCATTTAGTATATCATTAAATTTACATATTATTCGTATTCATGTGAAAATTACAAGTTATTTTTCACTTCACTTAAACTTTTTTTTTCCATCATTTCCATTTCCATTTTAATTTGTATCTTGTATCCAAGTTTTCAAGGCGAAATTTCTTCTTTTGTTACAATTTTTTTGGGTAAACAAATTGTGTATTTGTACGAGTAACAAGAACAAAATAAAATGTAAATCAACTGAGAGTGAAGAATAAATCGTATAGTGTAATTCATTAATAATTGAAGGAATGGTGAGGTATTTCTATGATGGTAATGGTGGTGATGATTTTGGCAAAACGTCAGCAATATCATCATGGCAAAACATCATCAATATCATTAACAACAATACTTTGACAAATGAATGAATAATTGAACGAATGAATGAATGATGGATACTACATTTGTACATTTTTATATTGTCATATGAGTAATTTAAGCGGATCAAGGTGGTTCACAGCAAATCACAACAAGGCACAAAGAAATAATTAAAGACAAGATAAATTCGATACGGCTGTAAAGGTCCTTAGATACTCTTCTATTTGAAATGTGAACTTGAGTAAGCAGTATGTACTACTTTCTTAAGAGTCTTTCGGGACAACTTAAGGATTGAAATTTGAAAGAATTTTCTATAAAAATATTATTATTATTCTACTAAATAGTATCTCACTTCAAGTTTTGTCTGAATATGTGTCTATAAAATACTATAACTCTGAAAGCCTTTGATTGTACTCTTTGGTATTTCTATACTACCTTTAAAACTAAGTATTATTAGTCAGTGTGTAGTGTAAATTTAATACTAAATAAGATGATTCAAGGCATGACATTAACGAATGACAATGAAGAGGATGATGCTGCTAATGTGAGACAATGTGTGGGCAGAGTCATATGCTCAGATATTGTATCTACACAAATACATAGTTCAACTTCTTACCCACACAGGGAAACTCACTCACTCACTCATTCAGTCATAATAAAGACGATTGAATTGTCTGTCATCAGTCAATTGCAGTTTTTTTGCGCAATAATCGCACTTAAAACTTAACTCTGACGTACTTGTACAATTTTGTATGAACAAAATTAGAGCGGTGACAGAAGCAGCAGCAACAACAAATACAATGATGATGATGCTGATGATGATGATGACAACGACTCAGTTAAATAAATCAATGAACAGCTATTGTCTCTTTGTCTGGTCGGTTGGGTGTCTGTCTATCTGTCTGTCTGTCTGTCGGTTTCACATTGACATAGTGTGTACGCACACGGCAATAAAAGCACACAGTGTCTTTCTTATCAGGCATTGCATAAACTTACGCTCACACATATACATACATTTGTATATACATATATGCATTCACATTTATAGTACACACAGATACTCTTACAACACAAATGCATTGTAATGAAGTAAAACTAAATTGACTTTATTGTACAAATAGGCACGCTTTATGGGTCCCCCTTGTCTTTATCAGCCCTTCTTTAGTATTTGCTTGCTGTCATTCTCATTTGCTCTCCCACGCTTTTGATTTCATGGCAATTTCTGGCATATTTTCATACTTACTATGTACTATGCTATTGTAAGTATATTCACATATGTACGTACTCACATTTTCACATACTCACATACTCTCGTACTCGTATGATATCTTTTATTATTATTATTTTTATTTTTATTATTATTGCTATTATTGCTGCTGATTATATGAAACGTGTTGGTGTTGTTCTTATTGTTCTTACTTATTTATTAAAGTTTTTTTTTTTTTTTGGAAATAAAAGAAGAATTTATTTTTATAGGTAAATTAGCATTGTTTAACTCATAGATACAAAAATACACGCACATAGACACGCATAAATTTATGAAAATACGAGTATGTATTCATAAACTTAATTTAATTCAATAAAATGTATTTTGTTCTACTTGATTTCATTTGCAACTATGCGTGCGTGCATGATTTTATTTTTCTAAATAAAGTTTAATATTATAATTATGATTAGCAAATGTTATTTTCATATATGCATATATGTATGTATATATTTCTATAAAAATGTTAATTAGAAAAGTAAAATTTATGGAAAATGAGAAAATTATAATAAAGTAACCATTTAAGTAATACAAGACAACAAAATGAAAAACATTGAATTACCATATACTCGTACATAGTTTGAACCAAGCAAATTTCAATTGATTTTTTGAATTGGGTACTATGGCGATTATATGCATAATATAGTACGAGTATCGTTGTCCTACAGATCAGAAAAGTTTTTTTTTTTTTTTATTTATTAAGCGCCAAACAGGGCTCATTGTGCTTTGCTTTTGTGAAAAAATATCAACAAGTTTTTTACATTTGAATTGAGAAAAACAATATTAAATAAATAAAATTGTTAACAAGGTTACTCATGGCCTGGGGAGGCCGGAAAGTCGACTGTTACGTTCAAGTCGTCGTCTGCTCCACGCAACAAAAACCCAAAATTCAGCTTTTTGAGCTTCCGGATTGGGGTTGCATTGATCTGGCGATTGTTGTGAGCCAACAGACGGTCGTTATATCGGCTTGTGTGAAAGGCGATCTGGTCTTCTACTACCGCCAAGTTCATATTTCTCTGACGTACCATGGACATCCAATTATTAGACTTAATGTCTTATTCTGCAACACTTGCACTCTCTCTTCCGTTGGAAAATTTGCACTATTACAATGCTCAAGATCGAATAAATTTTTATTATAAAAATTTATTTAATAAATAATAATATTATTCGTTACAATTCCTAGAAAATGTTCTTATTTTAAAAATAAGATAATAAGAGATAATATTTGATAATTTTGAACTTAAACTATTGCAATTAATAGTAAAGACTAAGGGGGATTGTTATATACTAATTGCATTACTATTAAGTATATGTATTATCTATATAATTTCCAATGAAATTTGGTAGTATTCGATTATTTTAATGATCTAGGTTAGTTTATATATGTTATACCTAAGCTACATTGCATACATAACCTAGATGAAACTTTTTTGAATGAACTTTCTGTTTTGAGTTCTATTATTACCACATACTATTGTATTTGAAAGCTTGTTTAATGAGTCTCATGATTAGAAATATTTCACATTATTTTCCACAACACCCTGGATACTATTATCAATGTTAATTTTCAACCATATTTGGTTGCAGCATAACAATATAATCATTATATTAAATCATGTGTTTAATGTCATGAAAGAGAATGAAACGAATCAATTGCTTACACATTATTAAGAGTATTGTAACTTTTATTTCTAAACAAACCATTTCTAATTTTAAATAGCTTCACATAATAAACAAATGCATTTATTGTTCTCTGAAGTACATTTTCATTATGTACTATAAAACACATTTGCTCATACGAAATAACATCTAGGTAGTTCAGTTTTCTCTGCAATCGTCTATCAATACTTTTGAGCACAATTCTCATTCATTTAGGTACAAATGTTTATGTGAATTCACATATGGTCACATCTTCCATTTTGGTTCACGCTCAATGGGAACAAATTTCTTTATTCACAATTTAGTTCTTAAAAACAATTACAGGATTACTAGCTAGTAGAGGTGAGTTAAACAGCGACACAGTGATTCTAAACTGTGATTGAGTCACTGTCAAATATGTTTATTTATTATAGCGAGAGTAGAATCTTCACTAATATCAAATTTGGAATAAATACCAAACTCATTAGATTTAACACAGGATTTTTATATATGATACTACACGATCTATGAACTTCTACAAAAATGAATAAGTATTATCATATACCAAATTCTGAGGATTTTGCTTAAAGTTTCCATTTTAACATTTTTGTTATCGTACAATACATCTTAACTTATTGAATCTCTTTGAAATTTGTTGTTTAGTAAATTTGGCGAACACTTATTACAAAAACATTAAGTAATAATCATGAATATTATTTATAATAACTGTACAATAAAATATGAAAAATCATTAAGCCTTTTGTTTCTATGCTTTGCGATAACACGGCTTTAGATTTCCTCCCTCTAACTCGCCCCTTCCCCTTTTATTTTTTTGTTTCTAATAAACACTCGAATCTGTAAAGGAAAAGTATGTTATTGTGGCACGTTTCATAATAAAAAAATAATTTTTAGTTTAACATTTTTAATATATGAAAAAATAAAAACAAAAATCAATAATAGAATGCTACATAATCAATTTCAATTAAAAAAGCATTTCTCATTTTTTCAATGAAATAGCATTGAAATACGCATTTCTCTCATAAAATATTTCAAACATATATTTTTGTTGTACATAGATAAATAATACGAATTTATCATATGAAATAGAAATATAAAATAAATAATTAATTTTGCACGATACGAGTATTACTTTTTAAGCTTTCATTCATGAAATACGATTAAAGTACTTTAATATAAGTACTTAAAATATTTAAACATAAACCATAAATATTGTACATAAACACAAACACATACAAACAAAGACAAATACAGTATATAGAATGTATGTATGTCAATATATTGTCATTTATCAACAACTGTGTTGATCCTCATAAGTACCATTTAATGGTAGAATATGTTGATATTGTTTTGCAACCATTTGAGTATTTATAGTTGAGGTTTTTGGGGTTTTCTCATTTTCATCATTATGATAATATTGCAATGGAAATATATCTACTTGTTGCTATCTTAAGGCGTTAGTATTCTATGCAACCATTAATATACATATAACTTACCTACTTTTGTTATTATTTACACATTTGTTTTTGTTATTGATATTATTTAATGGGTAATACTGGAACCACATAGTACATGAAAAAGCAATTAACATTGTTGTCAATTTTATATTTTTGTTCCTTAAATAAATAATAATAAATTAAGTTAGAATTTATTGTTTATCACAGACTTCACAATGAAAATTCTAAAAAATATATAATATTTACCTAAAATAGGGTCTTGTAATATTGAAGAATTCATAATTAAGTTTTTTAATTTTTCAAATAAACGTATTGTTTATGTACCCATTTATTGGGTAGGATATTTTAGAAAAATCATATACAAATATTCTTTTCTATCATAGGAAGGTAGTGGATAATTTCTGGGAGTTTACATTTTACCCCATTTGTTGTTTGTAAATGTCCCAGGAATTGTGTTCCTTTTTTTTTAATGTCACACTTGTCTACATTACTTTTTAATTTGGCTTTGTTTAACATCTTAAGGATTGTTTAATGTCATGGCAACAATTCGATCCTTAAAGTTGAATGTGATAACACCCAAATTTCTTTGAGCTCCACTTTGTCATATAGTGGCAATGAATCTTCAATAATGTTTTGTGGATAGTTCTCTTTGATTAGGCCTATTATAACATTAGGTAGAAGTAGTTGTTTTAGATTATAAAGACATAGTTGAACTGAATGTACTGACAATTAAGCTAGTATATTTCTATTACATAATTGCATAGCTTCAACATAAATAGATGAATTTGCAGAAAGGTTATTTAGATAAAATTGACTCCCTTAAGCGTGTTTGAGGCTCCTTTGGAGCTATTACGTGTTTACCTTAGATTAATAGTGGTTTCAGACAGAGCAGACTCGAGTTCTCAACAACCACAGGGAAAATGAACGAAATTTGTAGTTGTTGTTGTAGCTCAGAACTCGAGTTCTCGTGCGAGTTCTGCCAGAACTCGCTGTTCTAACATGGTCAGTCTAAAAAGTGTTGGTAAAATTTGGACTCATTTAGATGATTGTTAATCGTCTTGTTCTTTCTTTTTGTTGCGCGGCAATAAACACCTGATGATGGCAGACAGTAAGTGTATTTAAGGAAAATTTTTATTGTAATTTTTTTTGGTAATTTATTAACAAAATACGTAGTAGGAATGAAAAAGGGAAATGCCAGAACTATGTTCATACACTGCAAAATGTTTTAAATCATGTATTTATCACAAAATTTAAATTTTTATTTCTCACAATTGCCACAACGTTCCATTTGTGTATTTGTGTGTATAACGAAAACAAAAACAAAACAAAAAACAGCTGCTCAGAACTCGCAACTCAGAACTCGGTGACAAAAAACGGGTAACCAGAATTCGCACAATCAGAACTCGCTGTCTGAATACAGTATAAACAGGACGCTTGCGTTTGTATGGGAGTTCACCTAGTAGCCATAAGGCACATGTGATGACTGATAGAATTTTTAAAAATTGTTAAAATGTTTTAGGTAATTATTTCTGTAGCGATGGACAAATACCGATTTTAATGCTTTTATTTCATTCATGTTATCCTAAAACTCTTAAAGACTGTATTTATAATTTGTTAAACAAAGTGCCCAGAATGTTTTATATATGTATTTCTATACAAGAACAAGAATGACTTCACATGTGTATATTGATTGTATTGTAAATAACTCCGATGAAAATTTTAATTAAATGAATTAACAAAGTGTCTATACAACACAAAATTAGCGTTTTATTTGTTACACTCAATATTTATGGTTTAACTACTTAATATGTTGTATGAAATATTTTTAGTGATAAGCGATAAAAGTATCAGTTTATAAATAATAATTATAATCTGATTATGCATTTTACATAATTTTGCAATGAAAATTTTATAATGATTTTTTTGCAAAATTTAATTAAAAATTGTATAAAAATTTTATTCAGTAAGTTCAAGTGTTCTCTGCGTTCATTATTGACATCATTATGATGTTCACTGCACATCTCTGTTACATACATATTTATATTTTTTTAACCTTCTAATTATTTCTAATAAATTATTTGTCATGATTATCATTTCCAAATGATATATTTTTATTCTATCATGCATCAAAAGTATTGCATTTTGAAAATATTCATTTTGGTTTACCAAGATTTTCAATTTTGATTTAATAATTTAATTTAGTAAGTGCTTTATTTTCCAATTTACACAGTATAATAGTTGAAGAAGACTGACTTTCTTCTCTTTCATTAGAAAACTGCAATAATAAAATTAGTTAAAAAGTTTCATAAGATTGAATATTTGTTCAGCAACATATCAATGAGTATTTTCTTATAAGTACATATGTGGATTTATAGAGTATTTGGATAAATACAGGAGAAGAGTTGTGCAATTCTCAATGAATTTTAGCTGCACTTTCAAATGTCAAACAGAAGAACAAAAAAAAAAAAACAAACCTAAAATCCCACAAAAAATGGAAAGAAATGAAATGAAAAAAGGGAAGAAGAAAAACTCATACAATAAACAAAGTCAAAGAATGCACCAATCCCTTTCAACAAAAATTCATTGTTATTTGCTTTTGTCGTTTGTTGTATCTTATCGAATGCCATTCAGTTCTCATTTCCCAGACTCAGACTTTAACTTGTAACTAAGTTCAGCTCAGCACGTTTGGATTAATTTTTGTTTGTTTGTGTATCTTTTTAGTTTTCCTTGCGACTGTTAGTCTCATTGAATGAAGTAGAATATAGATACTATTCTTTATGTATTGTATATAATGTACTATATGTATGGCTAATAACACAGTAATGTATGTGTGATTTGAGCTTTAAAAAAATATTGAGTTGCAAAAAATTCTTGCTACTACTGTTGTTGTGTTACTATACTTAGTGTTGTAATTTTTCTTTTAAAAGGTTTTTTTAGTTTTATTTTTTGTTTTTAGCAAGCAAAACATTAAGAAGATTGGAAAATGCAAAAGTTTACATTCTCTTCATTTCCCATTTCATTCATTCATTTTCTGTTCTTTGTTTTTATTTTTTTCTTGTGTCATATGAGAAATTCTATTTTTCTTATTTGCCGCCTTGTTTTCGCATACAGTTTTATTTCACTTTTAGTATTTTGTTTGGTGTTGCCTTCTGTTACATTACATGCGGAAATAATAAAGTCACAACCACCACCTCCACCATTTTATACTAAAAGGTTTGACAAGTTTCTCGTATCGGGAATTATTTTGTGACTTTCTTAGAGCTTATAAAGTTGTTTTCACACTTTAGAATGAAGTTTGAAAAGTTTCAAAATACACATCAAAGACATTATTAAGTATATTCTTAATAATAGACATTACTAAAATAATCTCCGTTTGTCTGGAGATCCGCTTCCATGGAAACTTAACTCTTTCAGTTTCTCAGATATCCAGCAGAAATATTGTTCAGAAGCATTTTAGCACAATAGCATTGATATTACTGCCATAGAAGAGTATATCAGAACCACTGCTAGTTTTAAAATTTTTTTATGGATTCCTTTGACAATTTTTTATACAAACATAAGTATTATAAATCTTATATAAACAGATCCATTAAATTTTACGAATTGT
Organism: Amiota communis; assembly: GCA_037043315.1. Classification (NCBI taxonomy): domain Eukaryota; kingdom Metazoa; phylum Arthropoda; class Insecta; order Diptera; family Drosophilidae; genus Amiota; species Amiota communis. The sequence continues at coordinate 979,841 of JBAMAV010000934.1, forward strand.
TTAATAAATGGTGTCTCATTTTATTATTTTAATATGAATGTATTTTTAATGAAAAAACTATGTAATTCACTGATGGACACAAAATTAATGCTATCTTTCATTTATTTTTTTGTCAACTTTAAATTTTTTTAATGAAAGTTTTCTTTATGAAACATTATCTCTTATCCAAGAGCATTCAAAACTTTTGTTAAACTTCAATGTAATTAAGTTTCTTTTACTTTTTCATTAAAACATTTCCCGTTATTAAATAAGTTTTAATAATGTTCTAAATAAATACATTTCGTGTATGTGGCATTGCCAGTTTGTCACGATGTTTGTAACGCAGACTGGCACTTAAGTAATAGTGACATTGCTTAGAATTTTGGTATGTAGGAAGTGTTAATGCACCCGGACTTAGCACCATCTGATTACTACCTTTTTCACTGCATGCGGAATTATCTTGGTGGCTTAACAATTAATTACCAGTTTTTGGATAAAAGTCCCTGAATTCCTACAAAGTCGGGAACATGAATCCCATTCTCTGAAGTTACTTTTCCACCAATCCAACATATTTACTGAATTTTTAATTACTGGAGATATTTAATTAATCATCATTAATCATTTTTGTGTGTCTTGATTTCACCATAACTTTCATATTATGAAAAGTGACTTCACAAATAACAAATTGCAGAAAGAATGTGCCCAATCGGACCCATATATCATACAGATGTCTACAAAACTTTGGTGAAGAATGGACTCTTTATGGGGGTCTTGTTCAAAAAACTTTTGCATTTCTTCCTAACATCAAAATAAACTTCAAAAAATAAATGAGCTGAGAAATACTTCACAGAAGTATTTGCCATATAAATCTTTAAGTTGTTTTAGTTTATAGAAATCAAGCGAAACCGGCTTAGTTTGTTACGCTCCCGACGTGATGTTAGTGCGTGATGCTGTTCTATTTTTAAGTGTAGTACATTGCGCAGCAATTGTAATAAATAGTTTTAAAATATCAGACAAATCAATTAATATAATTGTCGAATCGGGTATGTGCTAGAATACGCTGACGTTTCAATATTGGGGCGATTTCAAAGCACAAAAATATGCAATTAAAAATTTTCATAATTTTAGTTTACAAGTATTTATTTACTCAATAATTAAAGTATCAGGGGTGTCACAGAAATCGCGTTCGCCTCAATTTCATTTTTTTTCTACACCCCTGATACCCTTGAAATCGCCACAATATTAACCCGAATATATATGTATGTGACAAAGTCGACTTGATTGATTTTCTCTGAGATTCATATGCAAAATTATATGCACAAATTTGTCGACAACAAGACCAGCAGTTCCTTATCAAACATAACAAGAACAATCTTTAGACTACGCTAAATCATCATCAAAATAGGTTCACTAGTTTTGGAATCCACAGGTATACATACATACATACATCCAATTTTATACATATAGATGTCTCAAATTCATTGTTCCTTTCAATAGAATGTTATTATTCTAAAATTATCGAAAAAATTAGACCAGTAAATATTATTATAATTAAAGATAATTTATAATTTCACTTATTTATATTAGTAAGTTAGTTATTTATTGTCTAAGGTATTCGTGGAAATTGAATGAAAACAAACTTTCATTTCAGCTCTTATACTTTGTTGTACAATATCTTTTATATGTGTTGATTAATTTTATTTGGAAGTTTTTGCTTTAAATAAAATTTAACAATTTTATTTATGAGGCAGAGAAGTTTGCCTACCCAGGTTTTGTTACTTTTACAAACAATTTTTTGCCCAACAAAATATGAAATAAGAAACAAAATTAAGTGCAACATATTTGCTTAAACTTTAATTTAGATTTCAATGTTCTGTTCCGTATTTACCACCTGCTCTCACCTACTTTCTGCAACTTCTATATGAGTGATGTTTGTATTTTTTCTTAATGCTGCTACTATAGTATCTGATGGTGTTGATGTCGAGATTGTCCACCACTTATGATAGTCACTATGGCACTCAATTGTGCCTCATCGGCGCCTGTCGCCTTGTGCTTCCTGACACTGTCAGTTTCTATGTAAATTAACATTGCAAAGTTTTGTCCACAAATAAAAATAACGAAAACAAGAAAAACATAGAAAATTGTATACAAATTTTGTGTCGCCTTCATTTCATTTCGCCATTTCTATTTTACAATTGAATTTTTATTGTTGTTGTTCTTGTTTGCCATGGAACTTTGTCAAAAGTTTTTGTCAGAATGAACTGAACTGTATGAAAACAGCCAAAAGCGGCACATGTCCTGTAAAATAATAATACCATACTAATAACAACATCGACCACCAGCAATAACAACAACAACATAAACAACAACAGTAACAATTGTTAACTGTGTTACACTTATAACAAATAACAATATTCCTTCCTCCTGTATACAATACATACAAACAGGACGTTCAACACAAGGACATTCGCATTCGCATTTGAATTTGAATTTGTTTCATTTTGTATCGTTTGGTTTTGCCATCGAAAATGCAAATAATGAACTAATTATGCGTTGATATTGTCATAAATTTCATGTACCCTACACCATAGGTAACTGTAAACAATATTCCAAAGAAATGAAAATTGAAAGTTGGCAAGTCTCTACATATTTCTAAACTTATGGTAAACAACAAAGAGATGAAGGTGGACTTCATGATAGTCACACAAGTGATGTGAGTGAGGAGCAAAGTGTCATATAAATTGTATAAATAAATATGTTACTATCTTTTGTTACATTTGACTAACATAAATTCTCAGAAATTTGAAGTATTGTTTATCAGAAAATCAAGCTGGTAACTTTCATTGGAAATAGTCAACTTTACAATTAAATTATCAATTTTAAGTATCGAAGTATTTTAGTAATATTGGATTTTATACTATAAATATAATCTTGAACAGATTATATAAAAAAATTTCGAAACTAAATGATTGGGAATAAAAAAATTAAATTAAAAAATATAAATCAAACAGTAAGTTGGGACTAATATTAATTTGTATATAAATAAATCTTTTAGATATTCCAATTTTACTCAATCTTTAAAATCTCATCATATACTACAGACAACTTAAAAATATTATACTGAATTCCTGCGATTCTGGGAATCAGAAATATGTGAGTATGTCTAGCGGGTAACTCCTCTTGTATTGCTCAGTGTACCCACTAGTATCTAGTATGACTAGTTCATTGCGGTGAATCTCAAATAATACGAAATGGCTTCTGTACAATTTATCAAACATTTTATTTGAATTTTGATTTTAAAAGCCACATAAAATTCTATACAATTTTGATACTCAGAATTCTTTCTATGCCATTTCATCAGAAGGGCATCAAATAAATTTGAATACCCCACGATTCTAAAACTTATACAAGTTTTTCTTGTCAGTTTATGAATGAATTTATGCAGAACTTTAATAGATTATTATTTTTTTTTTTTTTGGTGTAGTTTTGCTGGTACTGTTGGTTTTTTATTTGTAGTGGCATAAATAATGAACACCCGGACAACTAGAATACTCGTACTATGTTGTTGATGATGATGGCGTTGACATTTTTGTTAAACCCCTAATGGTCATAACAACCTTCACTACAACTACCGTTAGATGTACTTATTTTTCATAGTATTTGTTGTATTTTTTGTATTAGTATTTATTTAGTTTTTTGTTGCTAAAAATTTTCTTGAGTGCGAGAAATGAATTGGTTTCAGATTGAATGGAAAAAGTTAGACGGTTTCATGGTTTCATGATGGTGGAATGAAAGAAATACGATGTACACAAGAAAACTTTATCGATACTTTTTTTCTAATCAAAACAAAAAAAAAAAATAGTAAAGAAAATACAGAAATAAATGAAAAAGAGGGAAAGGGGGCAGGAAATGTATACAACGCTAATTCAAAAACTTGTCAAATGAAACAAACAAGATAAAACTCAACTGGAATTACGCAACCGTTTGGACAATATGGACGATACAATTCATCGGAAAAAACTCGGTTCATCAAATTTTCTATACTTCTCACACCGCAGTTGAGGATATTTAGAACTAACAACTTTTGCAGAGGTTTAAGTGGTGGATATATGATATATTGATCCAATTACACCAAATTTTTGGAATGTTTATGCTTGTAATTTTGTGAAGTTTCACTTGAATGTCTTGGAATGCATAAGGAAGGGTTTCCTTGAAAACGAATGAAGTTTATATATTGACAGGTGTATTAAGTATTGCATTCGAATGACAATATTAAATTTTCAGTTATATTATGTTATTTTAATTGTTGTGCTAATTCATTTTGTAGAAATGCATAATATTTTCTCAACAAAAACTGATTTTCTTTCAAAAAAAAACTGTATACCATATAGAAGTACTTCAAATATTAGACAGATTAATGCAATTTTTAGTTATGCTCATCATGATTCATAGATTTTAAACAATTTCTCATCAAACTTTTGCTTGTCAGTTTATAAACTGAGAGACTTCTTAAACACAGTATATACTTAGTAGATGAATGGTCAAGGCCTTCTGCCATCATTATGGTATTCCATACCTATGTAGTTATAAATAAGGTTTCTGAACTTATTTTTTTACAATTTATTACAAATAGCATAATATTTAGTTTTGAATTGCATGTGCTTCTGTTTATGGTATATAACTCACATTAAGACCGAAGTTTTCAATCGAAAACTCATATAAGTTTCATTAGTGAATCTTCAATAGTGAAATGGTGGAAAAAAGGAAAACAAAACTGAAGAGTAGTGGAAAAAAGAAACGAAACCAAGCTAAAAGCAATCAATGCACGGGAAAATCAACTAAACTCAAACTAAAAACTCTTAACTGTTGTTGTTCATTTTGATGTTGTTTACAGTTCTACTATCATTTGCATCAGCTTTTGTTTTACTTTGATGAATTCGGACTCGGACAACGAAGGGTAGAAAATAAAAATGAAAAGAAAAAGTAGCTAAATTGAACAAATTACACCAAAAAAAAAAAGAAAAATGTATAAAAAAAATTGATTGAAAAATTGTGTAAATAATTTTTTATTATTTTTATTTTATATTTTCTTCATTTTATTCTCGAAATTCTCTTGCAGGTGACATTCAATTACTTCAATTAAACTCTATTTTTATTGCCATTGCAATTTCTAATATTTTTTTAAAGCAACGCAAACTTACAATTCCAATTTATTTTATATTTACAGATATCAATAACACAGAAAAAAAACACAATTTAGCAGAATTTGAAAATTTGGTGAGTTTAAAATGAATTTGAAGAAAAATATTTGGATATTTGCTATGAAAATGAAACAATTCTATAACTTAATAAATGTGTCATATATGTCCAAGAAATAGAATTTTATTTATATACTCTTAAACATAATGATGAATACAGCAAAGTTCATTTAACTTTCATTTCAATGTATGCAATAAAGTTAAACAATACACAAAATTCTGAGGAAATTTAAAGGTCATAACCTTACATATTATGTTTATGATAACATGGATCACAATGACTGAAATAAAATAGAGAATAGAAAGTATGCTTAGTGTCAAATATGCCTTGGAACTAGTCGGCATAGTTAAGACGTAATTGATATACTTTTTAAACTTTATAAAGGGATTCTTAAGCTATTACTATTACTATTTAGTTTATTTATTCCAGTAACTATTCAAAACGGTTTGAAAATTTATGTCGAGTGTGATGCTATATATTACAGGAAGCTTGGTACAATACACTAGTGAAATCCGCATTTAAATTGGTTAAGCCGTTTCTGAGATTACTCTACACAAATAGGAAAAAGCTTACGATTATCATATATATAGATAGATTTGATCTTATTCGATTGTACTCTTTTTTACTAAAATACAATAATATTGTTGTACTTTATTTAAAAGATTTTTATTTTCAAAAATTACATTGGAATGATTTATCACAAAAATATGAAATGAAAATTAATTTGGTACATTTTTATCAATCATTTTAATATTACATGAGAGTCGTATAGCCAGTTTACTTAATTGCATTAGTTGAACTAACTACCTTATGATTAAACTATGTGTGTGTGTGCTAAGTGGATCTGGTCGCAAGATCACAAGGGAGATGATGTTTGAGCCTCCATGAAACTCTTGGTGCATAAGCGCCGCTGCAAGAGGGTTTGAGTGACAATTCAGCCTGTCATTGTAGCGACTGCTGTGTAGATTTATTTCGTCCATAACAGTAGGCATCCGAATGTCGTTGTGTATTGCAGAATTCCTTACGTACCAAGGAGCATTCGTAATACGACGCAGTGCTTTGTTCTGCAATATTTGAACTTTTTTGATGCTCGAAGCACAGGCAGTTCCCCAGAGTAAGATACCATAGGTCCAGGAGGGACGTACAATTATACGGTATGCCAATAGTTTGTTACTCAGGCTAAGTTGGCTATTAGGACGCAGTAGCCACGCTAAGTTTTTTGGGTTGCCGTAGCAGGCTGCAGTAGTAGTAGATGAAATGTGTGATTTCCATGTAAGACGCTTGTCGAGAGTCATTCCTAGATATTTGACACGGTCAACTTGCGGAATGACAGTGTTGTTAAGCATAACTAAAGGACAAATACCTCGTCTGAGAGTGAAACAGCAATGGGCAGATTAACCCCAGTTAATGCCAATATTCCACCGTTTTGTCCAATGTGAAAAGTTATAGAGGTGTTCTTGAACTGCAGTCGTAGCCACATCAATGGAGCTGTTGTTGCAGATTATCATCAATGTAGCTGTTGTTGCAGATTATAGTGGTATCATCCGCATAGGTAGCAAGTAGAGAGTTATTGCCAGTAGGAGTGGGCATATCCGCAGTGTACAAAGTGTACTGGAGTGATCATGGTACACTTACTTGGGAAACACCAGCTGCAATGTTACGGATGGTGGATTTGGCATCTTTAACTGCTACAAGTTTATTACTTACAATGTAATTCTATTCGATGATATCGAGAAATCAAATGTTGATTATATAAATTTAATATAGATAGGTAATATTTCCATCATATAATATATGACAGTGATGGAAATCTTAGGTATTATATTTAGTAAAAGTTCAAATTTGGTTAAGATAATTTCAAATTGAATAGTTTCTTTAACCTTATTAAATCTCTGTAAATCATACGCACCAATTTGATGATATAAAAATAATTGAAAAGAATGCAATTAGTGCTTTAAACAGACTTCAGGACATGGAAGTACCATTGGGAACACGTTATCCAGTCATTTTGGAACCACTTCGTTGAGAAGTGCCACGAGTAGAAAAAAGAAGAATAATGACAGTGTAAACTTGCTAGTTAGATACTATTGGTACACCCTCACACGCTAACACATTTAAAAGGTAGAGTTCCCTTGTACAATATACTACATGTCATATAACTATGTATGAGTACATGTATTATTTTCTATATTTAAACTAATAATTCATCATTTCTTGTTGTCTTTTGATGTTGAGTCAACAAATTTCGTGCTAATTTTCAAATGCGAATAGCCGCAGATATTTACAAGAAAAATACCAAAAAAAAAAAAAAAGCATTGCAATATATAAAATGCTGCAAGGCCACTTAAAAGTGTCTACTGTCGAGCATTTATTTTATTTTGGGTTTACTAATGCGCCAAGTGGGGCATAAACATATGTACATATAATATAAAATTTTATTTTATTTTAAGAACAAATATTGGGATGTTGACACTTGTTTTCAATTTTATTGTATCGGCGTCAATTGAAATACATAAATACAAATATTTTTTTTTTGTATTAAATTAATTGCGATGTAGCATGAAATTTACCTTCATCTTCAGTGTCATTTAGCATTAGCAACAAAAGATGAAATGGCTATTAATAAAATTATCTCATTACAAATGTTAAAGGATTGTAATGTCAAGCTTGTTGCGCTTCTATGCAACCCAACAATCCATCAAAAGTTTTTGTAGAAATGCATTAAATAATGTATAATTATAAATGCATAATTTATTTGTTTGCAATTGGCGCAAGGTTAAAATACAGAGCACATCACACTAACGCTTCTTGTTCATTGAACTTAAGAATGTAAAATGCCGTGAAGAATCTACAAATGATTCTATTCTATATAAATACATTATTATTAATTGAAACTTTTTCATTTACCTTTAAAGATGTCAGCATGGTTCCTTTGGATACGGAACCCTAAAAGAGGAATTGATTGACTTGTAGAAAAGCAAAGAGTCAGGCATTAAAGGCTCTTTAAAGGGGGGTTCACAGAAAATTAAACATTTAATGAAATTTCTTGGATATTTTAAGCTAGTTTCGTTTTAATAGAAGCAATGTTGGAATAATAATATATTTTATGAAAATCAATTGATTGCAAGTTAAAATACATTGATTAAATTATAATGAATATCTTAAAATATTATTACGAATTTCTTTTGTTGATTATTTGTATATATCTCTATATCTCTCTCTATATATATATAAATTAATCTCTAAAAGTGTTGCTAAGCGCATAACTCGAAAACGGCTGCACCGATTTTAATGAATTTGTTTTTTATGGTGTCATGTGGATGGTTAATAACTACATTTGGACCCGATAGGTGGGGTAGTTGTAGATATACAGACATGTTTTTCCTTAACAAAGTATAATGAACCGATTTTAATAATTTTTTTTTTTAAAGAACCAATGAATTGTGTTGCTCTGGGCTGGTACCCAGATATATATGTATTATTATATATGTATTTAAAAAACAAGAAAACATAAAAATCACAAGATCACTTGTTAATTTGTTCAAAATTTCGTGGTGACCATCAATTTTTGTTCTTCTTCTTCCCCGTCATCCTTTTTTTCCCACCATCTGGTCATCCCAAACGATTTGAACTCTCCTGACAACATAGTGAAAAACGAATTTTTGAGTTCAACTAGAAATGTGTAATATATTTATTCAAAAATTTCAAAATATTAATTTTAAGTGATTTTTTTGTCCACATACGAGTTTAAGTTACTATTTACTATTTTACTACGATATTTCTACTATTTAACTTAACTTTTTAGTTTAATGTTTGTATTTATTAATGATAAGTATTATTTTCCTTTATTTTGTTTTGTTTTATTTAAGTATGAGACACGATAGATGGCAACTGATGGTCATAGAGTGAAAATCGTATCTTTATTACTTCATTAAATTGTTTAGAGTAGTGTAAGAGATTTACTTCTTCATTGAAGTAAGGAATGTAAAATATGAAAAGGCACCTTGAAATAACTACAAAAGATTCAACATAAATACATTATTATTACAATATTAAGTGAATATCTTTTTATTTACCTTTAAGGAGGTCTGTAAGGACACAGGAAAGAATTTCAAACCAGTTAAACAAATCGGTTTTGAATTGATTTCAATAGACAATACAATCAACTTCATAAGTTGCACATTCTCGCGAGTATTACTTGATTTGTGAATCACTTGTTCCCAATTGCATTGATAATACATAGTACTAAGGTTGTTAGTCTGTTTAGGTAAAGAAAAATATAAATTTGTTTCTTAATTTTTGATTATAATTGACTTACTGTTAATTCAAGTGTTGATCCCACGTTGCCAGTGATGATTAAATCAATTGCTTTAGCGATAAACCATGTTACATGGGCGGGATCTGAAGGATGCTGGAAATTAACATGTTTTAAATTAATTTTCCATAAATATACCACACTTATTAACTTACTGTATACGACATGTAGCATAAGACACAGAGCAATGTTGCACTAAATGCAAACATTATAAATAAAGTAACTGTGAACAAGTTTTCCATTCGTTCCATAAAAAAATTTAATTCCACATTTTTCCTTAGAGTTCGCACCAGAATTTTATTACATTCCTTTGCCATTGTCTTTGGATTACAATTATTTAAAATATCTTGAACTTCGAGTCGAAAATCTTGCTCCAGAATAATATATCGTGCATTTACATGCATCAATATCTCAGCCACTAATGACAACTCACCAAAAGTCATTGAATTTAAAATGACGCCAACCCAAACGCTCATTAAGGCTAAAGGAATGAAAAGATATAATGGTGACATATCGATTGGAGGTGTCAATAGAAATACAAGATCTTTGCGATGTGTAAACAAATTCTGGATGGGAACACTAAAAAAGCACAACGCTGTCACTTGGTACAATAAGCCAATGGCATGTGGGTATCGAACTTGCTGCTCAATCGTTTTCCTGATTTCGGGATATTCAGTTTTCGATACATATATATTCGCATAGAATTCTTGAAGTAATCGCTTTAATGTTGTTTTAGTTACAAAACAATAAATGGCTCGCAAATGTATTTCAAAAGTAATTACGAAAAGAGGCAATGGTTTTGACCATTCATCAATATCCCCCCAATTTATGCGTATATAACGAAATATACCATCTTCATGGAATATAAAGAATACAAATAGCAATAATGCACAAAAATAATCCCAAAATTTTCCAGCACGGCTAACATTATCTTCGAGAGGCCAACGTATCGTGTTTAAAGCACGATAAATTCTAAGAACCGATGAAAGCGGCACAAGTTTTCCATCGGCGAAGCGCGGTCTGTAGTACATGGTACCTTTTTATTACTAATAGTTTCTCATGATGAAATACCATGTATTTATACCAAAAATTGGTAATGCTTGAAGTACAATAGTTTGTTTTATGTTCATTCATATGTAACATAAGTTTTCTACATAATAAAAGTTTCTGTAAGTGTGGAAAACTTTATTTGAAATATTTAAACATTTATATTCTTAATAAGATATGCGTGTCTACTTTAAAACAAAATAGAAAGAAAAAAACAGAAAGAATGTTATCATTGGCTATGCCAAAGATGTAATACTCTTCACGCTCCTGTGTTGGTGAATATGGATCAGGCACTCATAGTGTCCAAATTTCAGTTGGATAAAACACAATACAATAAAAAATGACTAATAAGAACATTAATTTGAATTTTGATTTGTATGGGAGTTACCCCCCTTGTAGTAAAGCTAGGATTTTGAAATTTACATGGTTGGTGAATATAGATCTCTAGCTCAAAAACTGAGGGACAAGTTTGCATTCGTACAGACGGACAGACGGACATGGCTAAATCAACTCATCTCTTCGAGCTGAGCACAAATAAATATACATATATACTTTATGGTATCTGCGATATCTCATTCTGTGTGTTACAAACTTCATGACAAACTTATAATACTCTGCACTCCCGTGAAGAGTATAAAAAAGTAAAAGAATTGAACGTAACGCATTCCGGGGTAACATGTCCCATGACACTTTTCACCTGCTCAAAGCCAAATAAGGTCAAGAAAATATTGAACAAATGTGAGTTTATCATAAAATTAGAATGTTTCAGCTTGTTGCAATTACACGTATTTTTGGTAGCCTTGTAATAATGGAGATGATAAGATTCCCAATGATAATCGTCTGCTATTGTGGTGCTGTACTTTTATTCTATTCTTCAAGAAGCGCGATAAATCAAATATTGCAAAAAAATCCACCAAAATGAATATTTTTATGGTTTATCAATTGTAAAGATACAAAGGAACACAATATCCATTAATTCTATAAAAAACTGGATAGTTTGAATCAGTATAATATCGGTCAAGTGGGAGTCAGACTCGCAAACGAAGGATTCCGTACCACCGCAGAAGGTTTAACGTTGGAAATAAAACTTGTACCTACGTCTGAAGTAAGTTTGTCGCTATTAAATCACATACTCTGTGAAAATTTTAACTGTCAACCTATTACGGTTCATAAGATTGAGCTTACTGACGGGAGGACGGACCGCGTAGACTTAGTAATAGGTCCCGTTCGTACCCTTTGGGTACCATAAAAGAGGAATTGATTTATTTGAAGAAAAATAAAGACTCGGAGAATTTATACAGCTAACGAAATCTCTTAGATATTTTAAGCTAGTTTCGATGTTGGAATAATGAAGTTTAGTTGATGTTCACTCTACAAGAATGTCATTTTAAACAAAAAAATGTCCATATTTGAAAGAGTGGGAACATGCATAATACGAGTATATTTTAGGCAATCTTTTCCAGTTGTTCCATAAAAAGATTTAATTCCATATTTTTCTTAAGAGTTCGCATCAGGGCTTGTCTACATTCCCTTGCCTTTATGATTGGATCACAATTACTCAAAATATATTCAACTTCGAGTAATAAATCCTGCTGCAGCAGAACATAACGTGCATTTACATGAATCAATAGCTCAGCTATTAATGTTAACTCAGCATTTTTCACACGCTATTACAACATTTTTCGAATAATACGCGTACAAAGTCAGCACAGCTAGTTATTTATATATTATCTATGAGATCTAAAGTTTATATTAATTAAAAAACTTTCTTGTAAACATTTAAGTAGTATTAGTGGCATTGCTAGTACGAAGTGGTTGTCCTATTTGGACGACAACAGTTTTCGAAAAAAAGAAACATCTTAGAATCCGAAACGAAAATTATAATTAATTTTATACATTTCAAAGCAAAAGCAGTGGTTTTTCGGAAAATATATGTAGAAACGAATCACATTTATATTACTATGTTGTTAAATAAAGGAAATTTCCTAAGATGGAATTTAAACGCAACCATTTTTAGCTATTGGGCACAAGCTTAATTATTTGGGAACTTAAATGTAATTTTGGTTTTCATTGAACAAAAAACGAAAAAAAATTTAGAAACTTTAGCTACGTTTAGGTCCAGTTTGTTTTGAGTGGCACTTTAGTAATGCAGATGTTGAGCTTCCCAATGATGAAGACAACGAGTACAAACTTTTGACGTACTTTAATCGCATGTTGTAATGTCTTATAGTTTATTATTGATGATTGTGTGTTGCCAGATAAATAAATAATTCCTTTAAAAATAGAATCCAACTTTTTCCGTTTCTTTCTCATTCAAGTTACGAATGTCAACAAAGAAAGTATCTGCAGCAGATTATTTATAAATACAAATAAAAATTTGTTAGTTAAACTTCCTCTTACCCTGAAAAGAAATTGTGAGTAATTGATTCCGATTCAACTTCAAGCTAAAGGAAATTAAATTAAATCTCAATTATTAGTTTGTCAACCATTTTCATTGTGATAAGAAACATAAATGGCAATGTTGTCCCGAAAAAAAAGTCTGCGCGAAAAGTGTCGTTTTGTTGTTGTGTGAAGTGAGTCAACTGCGTAGTAGAGAGGAAAGAAGAGGGAAGAATGGAAAACAATGCAATCAAATAACAGCACGCAAATGACGTCGTGAATTGTAAGCAAAGCAATGCAATGCAGGTAGCTTAAAAATTCTTCTTTTGTTCTTATGTGACGCGAGTATGGGAGAGAGAGAGAGAAAGTGTGTTGGAGAAATTGGCAGAAAGAGATGGATGTGGACAACGAAGTAAATATTACCCAGCGATCATTTTGTGAAACATGAAATAATAATATGCTCTTTATTATTATTTATTGTTATTATTAATAAAAATATAAATATTTATTGGCAGACTATCTGAAAAATTCAATTTTGTATGTATGCAAACTAGTCTCTTAGTTTTTTAGCTAGAGAGCTGAAATTTTTATGGTTTCTTTTAACCATACGCTGCACATTTATCGGAATCAGCTGAATCGGACTACTACTACTTTAACTGAATGTTCTTATTAGAAAAAGTTTTGTGTTTTTTAACATATGGAACTGAAATTGGGCCAATATAGGTTTCTGATCCTAGGGTTACCAGGAGGGGTACCTCCCATACAAACCCAAATTAAATGATTAACTTATAAAGAATAAAAGTACAATAAAATTGCCACACAAACTGATGTGATGCTAAGAAAGGAAGGTTGGATGCAACTCGGAGGAGCGTGAAGAGTATTACATCTTTGGCATAGCCAATGATAGCCTTCTTGCTGGTTACATTTGGTTTCTTCACAACCGGTTGCTTGTGGACCTAATGAAAAAGGTTGTCATTTATTTGCGAACTATGCTTTTCATAAAGAAACGATGCAGGTGTGTTGCATTATGTATCCACACATTTCATATAAGTATAAATCGTTGGCAAGTGTGTTGACACTATAGTACATATTGTATATAATTGTTTGCCCTTCAAGTAAGATACTTGCAGCAAAGAAGATTCTATATATTCTTATTGAATATGAAACATTCTACGAGATATTTTCAATGGCAATGGCAACAATACACGATGGGTTTCACAATAGAAACGCAGATTGAATCGATAGAACAATGTAAAGAAAGGAAATTGAAGTCTCCTTGATTTCAGTGTCTTATTTATCACATTTTATCGTTAAACCAAAATATTTTGTACTCCTCAACAGTGACTAAATTTAAGTATTTTGTTGGCAATCTTCGGTTTAAATCCTTCATAATCTATCACTTGCTAAGCTAACAATGGCATACCATATGTGTCGTTGTTAACACATATAAAGTATTTCATGGTTGTTTGCTCATCCCTCATACTAGTTTTAAAATCTAATAAATTTGAATTTAAATTGTGTGCACTTTTTAAGAAGATCAAAAATATAAATGCAAAAACTACCATATGACAAATGTGAATTGCTGACAACAAGTGGCACAAGGCCATTTAAAAATACAAAAATTAGTTTATAATAGCAAATTGGTTTTTATTTATTTTGGAACAAATGATTTTTATAAAAATAGAAATTTTGTCTCTTATTGTTTTGTTTATTTCAATGTTTTGTTTTTATATATAGAGGTAAAAGAAATGCATTGTGATTCATTTGAAAGAAATGTGTGTTGGTCATTTGTATTGTTAAGAAATGTAAACAAACGTTGTGACAAATATTAATAAGTATATGGTACGAGTATATAAATTGTAAATAATTTAATTAAAAACTGAATTTTTAATTGCAGATATTCACAATACCTTTCATAATACAAATAGAGAAGTGATATACGAGTATAATAATAAGTTGCAATTTTTTATGTGAAACATCTTTGGTTTCGGTACGGTAAAATTGGACACTTGCGTCATTGTCATAGGCAATTTTGGTTAACGCTTTTCTTGTCGATCAGAAATTAAGCAACGCGTGGATTGGATAGTGTTTAGATCAGTGGTTCCCAACCTTTGTTTGACCTGGGACCACTTTGATTGTATTATCAAGCAGGGACCACAAGATTTAAAATACACTGGTATCACTCTAATAGTAACGAGTAAGAATACGCCAAAAAAAATAATGATCTGCAGGTGGTCTTTGGAATAATCTGTAATTTGGTGAAATTATAGTACTAGATAGACTTTCTGACACCAAAGGGTTTTCAATAATTTTGATAATTGAGTGAGCTACATAGCACTAAAATATTTGGTAATTTTTTTTTTCAAAATTTAATATTTTTGAAACAGATAATCCGATTTTAAAGAAATTTGAATATGTTACACAGAAATTTAGGCTTTCTTAGATAGTTAAACAATAATATAAAAATTAAAATTTTTTCACAAAAAAAATGTCAAAAATATTTTTTAAATCGAGTTTTGTTCATTTTGGACCAACTTTTGGAGATCCTGAGATCGGTGGCCAATTGTGATTGTCTCTTCGAGAGATAACACGGTCTAGAAACTTCTCCCGTAAAAGATCAATGGTTTCGTTGCTTGTGTGGCACGTAGCGATACCATCCAGGTAGTCCAGATCAATACCATCCAATTCCAGCCATAAAAACTCATTAATCATCTCTCGATAGCGCAATCCATTCACCGTAACTGTTGCTCCAGCCGCATTTTCGCAAAAAGTAAGGTCCAATGACCCCGCCAGACCATAAACCGCACCAAACAGTCACAAGTTGAGGATGGAGAGGCTTTTCAACAATAACTCTTGGGTTTTCCGAGCCCCAGATGCGACAATTTTGCTTGTTCACGTAGCCACCGAGATGGAAATGGGCCTCATCAGCCAAGATGATATTTCGATGGAATTCCGGATCATTTCTATGCATTTCAAGGACCCAATCAGCAAAGATACGACGTTGTTGATGATCGACCGGCTTGACTTCTTGTGTTAACTGAACTTTATAAGCCTTAAGACCCAAGTTTTTATGCAAAATACGGTGTAATGACGTTTGTGGAATGCCCAATTCCAAAGAACGATGCGGAATGGGCAAACCTGGGGTTTTTTCAATACTTTGGGCTACAGCAGCAATATTCTTAGTTGTTCTTGAGCGACGTGCACGGGTTTTATTCTTCAGATCATTAACTTGTCCCAGCAGTTCGAATTTTTCCACCAATTACTGTATTGCTGTCCGAAAAGCTGCTTCACGACGACCCAAAAATGTTTTAGTTTTACGAACCGTCTCTGCCAAATTTTCACCATTATTATAGTGAATTTTAATAATTTCATTGCATTGTTGAAGCGTATATCGTTCCATTTGTATTAATGGCGTAGTTTCCACTTGTCAAATGTCAAAAAATGACAGCTTCAAAAGTGGCATCAACCGAAATAGCGGACTATTCAAAATAACACCTCTTATTGTTAAGCACACTCACACATTTTTTTGTTTTAGAGTCAAATTGGTTGTATGGCCATAAATAAATAGGGCAAATTCTATTAGTTATAGTTAATAGTATCTGTATGTATTTGAAATTGCAGCTAACCAAACAATTTATTACATTAAATTAACGTTTTAAAGGAGTTAAAATAGTTTTAATGTTTGAATCCCATCTATATATATTATTTATGGTTTTATGGAAGAGACTGTATGAATTTGGATGCAGATAAAATAAGAAATTACTTTAGAATATTTCATGTGAATTTTTATCTTATCCTGCTTTTGTGAAATTGCAAACAGAAACCACAAAAATTAGTTTAAATATTTTAATGAAATATTCTATTGTAGTTGCACTTACATGTATGAGTACAAGTTTCTCCCATTTCATATTTCTTTTTCATTATTTGCAACCCTTGTTATCTGCGCTCTTTTCATTTCATTGTATTCTATTTTATAAATAATTAACCCTTTATGTTTTTTCATTTGTTTGTTTTCCCTCAAGTAAATTTTTATAATTTATTTAGTTTTTTTACAATTCGTTTATCTTCTTGTTATTTTTTAATTTGTTGTGGGGTTTCACGATGTAAGTGTGTGTCTGTGTAATGCAGATAAAAAACTTTCTTTTTACAAGAAAAAGTAAAGAAAAAAACACTACAACAGTTAAAACAGAATTTTTGCATAATAAATTTAATTATTATAGTAACATCACTTAAAGTGAGACATTCATAATAAAAAAAGTTCATAATTTTTTTGCAATAAATTAAGTTTAAAAAATCACATCCAGTTAAAATAGTCTTAAGAGAGAAACACGTTTTGGCTCACTAAAATTGCGTATACGACCGAAGTAACTCACTAGAAATGCATGTTATATAATTTATTTATTTATTTATGCTTCTGCTAAACTTTTTACTGACTCTAAATTCAGTTGGTATAAATATGAGTGTAAGATAAAATATAGTAAAAAAAAGCAAAAAATCTTTTATGGTATTTTTGATTGTATAAGTTTAATACTTTTACACTAGAGTTTGTACAACATCTTCAACTCCCGAATGTGACATAAACTAACGTTTTGTTAGTTAAGCGTAAAGTGAATCTTATTGACAACTGCACTTAAGCCAAAAGCAATAACAGAAAGATACACTACATCAACTAAGCAATACTAACGTCAATGCCAATGCCAATATCAACATCAACTCGCAACTAAAATAACAACACGAACTCAATATAAAATTCCATAAATTCAATTTTCTTTTAGTTCCACAATAATAGCAACAACAAGAATATAAAATGTATCTAGATATCATTCTATAATAGCAAGTTTTGTTGTCACTTTTGTTGTTCTCATACAACATAAAATGTTATCAGTTTTCCAACTGCAGTTCGGGGATTTCAATGATTTAAGAAAATGTAGAAAATAACAAAAAATCACAAGCTTAAGTTAGGCAAACCTCAGCACAACTCTACTTGGGATTGGGAACATTCAGAATTGCGTATGTGCAATTTTTAGATTTGTTTCGTTTGGTTGAGCTGCCCTTTGGGATCAAAATATGCTTTTCCATTGCAGTTGTTATTTTTCTAGGGATGAATTTATATAATGCAATTGTTGGCTGCCATGATGTGCTAGACATGTGATATGTGTGAGTGACACCAAAAGGTTAATGCACTTTTACATAAGACGATATTTGCTTACATTTGTATCTCATAAGACTTTCAAAGAATATGCTTTAAAAAGTAATAAAAATTTTATAAATTAAAAACGTGAATTTTTAGGTGCCGCTAATATTATAATTCTCAGCAGATATGCCAGCCTCTTCCACTGATGAGAAGTGCATCAACGAAAACAAAGCTATGTTAGCTACTTTCGTCGACGACGAGCTTCTTTTACTTTTACACGTCCCATTGCGAGTATGAATCTGCAGATGAGATCCAGGAATACCTCCAACTGTTAGAGTCTTGGTCGAACCGTTGGAACGTAAGAATAAACAGTAACAAATGCAGGTGTACATCTCTGCGGGAACTCTATCGTTCAATCAAAGAAGGTCAAAAATGCTTAGGCCTCACCCTGAATCAAAGGCTTACTTTCGGTCAGCACATCACGTCGGCATCACTAGCTGCCGAAACAAATTAAATAGTTTTAAATGGCTACTTAACGGGACAAGCTCACTCTCCCTGGTGTATGTAGATACGGTATCCAGATATGGGGAATTGTTGATAAATCCAAACGGAAGAGAGTTCAAGTTTTGTAGAGTAAGACATTGCGTCTAATGACTGGATGTCCATAATACGTCAGGAACTCATCCTTGCATAGAGATATGAACTTGGCGGTAGTAGTAGACTACCAGACCACTGATCAATGCAACCCCGATCCGCAGGCTCAAAAGATTGCATTTTGGGTGTTTGCTGCGATGTAGCAGACAACTCCTTGGGCGTACCAGGTGACTTCCCGGCCTGACTAGGCATTGTGTAACCTTCTTATTGATTTAATACTGTTTTTCACAACTCAAATGCAAAAACATGGCGATATTTTTACGCAGAAACAAAGCGCATTATAGGGTACAATGAGCCCTGCGTTTGACTCCAACATTTAAGGTGATTGGTTTAGTATTTGATCATAGTCTGACTTTGCCTTAAAATTTTTTTAAACTATAACTTTAGTATGCACTTCAGAAACAATTGGCATACAGTTGTTCCAAGCTGGTCTAGAGATGAACTATATAGTGATAACAAAATCACAGTGATTTTAAACTGTGATTGAGTTACAGTCATTTGAAGGGACACAGTCTACTTTGTTTAAACTGTGATAAGTAATCACAGTTTAGGGAGCAACTGAATCATAGTGAGTTACAAGCAATCAAGTAAACTGTGTCTCTCCTTTCAAATGACTGTGACAAAATCACAGTTTAGAATCACTGTGTCACTGTTTAGCTCATCTGGTCTACTTAATTTGAATCACTCCATTGGAAGTTTCCAAGTTCTGACTATTCATTAATTTTTGAACAGTGGTTTTTTTGTAATTGGTGGTTTTCCTCTGCATTGATCCACCAATATTTTTCATTATTTTAATCTCTTCTGTACCATAGATTTCTGTTCAATGTTTTCCTTTGCTCTGCTAACTATTCTCTTCAGATACTTCAAACTTTGTTATCGTTTCTAGCTCCTCAATGCTAGACATTTTTGTTTTGTAATTGGCTCTAGCTTAGCACTTATTGAAGTCTTGTCTTTAGATTTTTGGTTCTCCAGTTTTTGTGACATGACATGAAATCTGAAAAATTTACATATTATCTTATTCTTTAAATCTTCAGGATATTTCTATTATAGATCTCGATGAATCCTTAAAATTATTTTGCTATTGATATTAATTTTTTTGAATTTCATTTAATGAAAAATACTGTTTCATTATGAATGAGACACCTATGAAACAGAACATTAAATTGATTAATTAAATTTAGCAATAGAAGAATAAAATTCATTTTTTTAATTTGTATATTTTATATCTTTTGTAAAGGCTTTTTGTCTCTCCAACAACCACAAATAAATATTTATTACAATAAAATTCATTCTACAAAAGATAATATGTGTGTGTTTCTCTGCAGGCATATTACCACAAAATATACTTATCAATTAAACAGAGCTCTTCTGACAACATGATCTGGCTTTAATATTCAGTTCACATTCACT
Source organism: Amiota communis (assembly GCA_037043315.1). Lineage (NCBI taxonomy): Eukaryota > Metazoa > Arthropoda > Insecta > Diptera > Drosophilidae > Amiota > Amiota communis. The sequence continues at coordinate 1,000,018 of JBAMAV010000934.1, forward strand.
TCCTACTCCCTACTCCCATTCAACTCACATATGAAGCATCTAAACTACCATAATGTCAAAGCAGAAATGTCACAAACACAATTTTACTTTACACATCTGATGTATTTCTCTATCTACTTTAATCAAGTATCTGTGCAGTGACTGCATACATTCTATATGTACGAGTATGTATGTGATTTACAGTAGTCAATCTCATAATGCATTCAAGCATACAGTCCTTGTCACTATATTTTCTTCATCTAGTACTCCTCACCTCTTTCTATTCCTTTACTGAGGTTCTTATCCATTTGCTTGACAAGTACAAAACCAACAACTACAACTACTACTACCACTTCCATAACTACAACTGCTGTTATAAAAAAAATTATAAAAAGAGTAAGAGATCGCAAAGCGCCTTAAAATATGTACTTGGAAATTTGAAATGTTCTGGAAATTCTAGCAAAAACCACTTGAAATATTTAACTCAACGAATGCATAACACCAAATGTCCTTTCAAACTGCAAGCAAAACAAAAACTATAGTTCATCTGCACTTTACTTCACCCAAACTAAAATAAGTAAGTATCCAACCCTAGTAAAGTATCTATTCACCAACAAACTAACAATTCAACATTTGTCCTTCGTCGTTGCTTCTTTGCTCCTTTGCTTTGCTTGCAACATTTGCTGCAAACATATTCTTGCTTTCCGTTTGCTGTTTACAATTTTTGCATTTTATACAATTTTTGTCTCGACAAATTTGCCAGACACTCACAAAAGAGGCAGCAAAGCAATTTCACCAAGTGTCAGCGACATTAATGTGTGCATGTGTTTCATATCTCTCTGTATAAATACGTATGTGTGTGTGTATTTGTAGGATTTACACTTACTCCGAGTGAATTGTGTTGATGGTGGTGTTAGTGGCGACAGCTGCGTCCCCAAATGCGCGATGTGTACAGGATTGAATGCATTTATTTATTGTGCGCTACTGACATTCATGTTTCTTTGTACCTATGAATGTACGAGTATATATGGTGTATGTATGTGTGTGTATTTGTTTGATTGTTTGTAAGCGCGTTAAAGGCGTTAGCGCATTTGTTTGCCACTTTGCATTATTTTCCCTCCCATTTTACTTGTTCTGTTTTGTTCTATGACATTTTCATTTCTGTTTTTGCATTTTCATTTTTATTGTAATATTTTAAGTGCAAAATATGTTTTTGTGTTATGAGGTTTCTTATTTATTTCCTATATATATCTATGTTCAAATTTGTCACAATGCAGTGACACTGTCAACTCAACATTTTCCATGATTCTTCTTACTATACAATACAATATACGATTTGCTGAGTAGTAGTTGTAGTTTTTATTATTTTACTTCATTTAGAATAAATATTTCTTTAAATAGAATTGATAGAATTTTATTGCAGATTTATGTTTATATCAGTTTATTGAAACTCCAAACCTTTGAATTTGCAAACAAGATTTCAGGAAACCAAGCTTATAGTACAATCACATAGTAGGTTAGCTCAATTAGTGACTGATTAAATTTACATATTTAAGCTTATAGAAGATCCATTGCGATATCATACCACTAGATATTCATTGAACCACCCTGTGCCTTGAATAACAGTGAAGATTTTCGTTAATTTTTAAATGACATAAAAGCAGTTGTGTTTTCAGAGCTACTTGGACACCAAAATTTCAACTTATGATGACAACATCGATCAATATACCATTGATATATGGTACACTCAATTTAGATCATGCACTTACAATGGACAATATGGACAAATGGTTATCACATGTTGCTGCTTTGGTTGGTGGTGATGGTGGACATATTAGAATCAATTCATTAAATATCATCAGCAGAATCACCATTAGAACAATCAGCAAGTTAAGAAACAATAATGGATCATTTTGAAGATGATCAAATGCAGTTGAAATTACAAATCCTTAAACAAACAAAAAATGTAATTACAATGCAACATCAAAATCGGCATCATCGCCAGCAACAGCTTCATCATTTATTGCATGATAGATCAAGAACAGTGGATATAAATACACGTATATTTATGATGGTTAAATTTTCTGCTTGGTAATCGCTTATCAGCTTTTATTAAAGACGCTTATGCTGTCTCTATAAGTTGGCTTCTGACAATACATGTTTTTGATTATGGAAGGCAATAAAAATATAACCAATCCTAATCAAAAGTATTTTAACAAGATAACGATAAGTGGATCAAGATTTAGAATTAGTTTTTAGAAAGTCGGTGGTCAAATATGTAAGTAATATAGCTGCTAAACTGGATTTGTATACACAAAATGTTTTTATAAAATAACGAGATTAACGTTCTATAGAATTATTACACTTGCACCAAAGTTATAAGACCGACAGTTGTGACAAATGAAAAACATATAAGAAATTTTAGTTTCTTTTTCAGAAATTAAATTGAATAATTTGCATAGGTACTGACATAATCCATTAGAATGCTGAAAGTTTACATAAGATTACGAGTTCCATTGATATTTTATGTCAACATTCCAATTATGTTTTAGTGGAGTTATCCTTATAGTTTTATATTCTAGAAGCATTCCCGGCGCGCAATGCTACGCCACCGTCTTAGTGCTTGTTGTTTTTGTAATCATTAATCACGGAAATAAACAAAATTTTAATATTCCTTTCGCCATATAACCGGAACACAGTTTCTCTAAGCTTTATATAAAAAATTTTATCCAACAATTTCTAGACAACAGCGGGTCTGAAAAAATTAAGTATGCAAAAACCTTATTCATGGAAAAATATGGCGATCGGTCAAACGGTGTCAGAGTCCATCATCGTCAAACTATCTTTCTCGCCCTTTATTCTCTACATATCTATATATTTATATGTTTATACTAGCATAGCCCAGCGCGCGTTGCTGCAGCCCCGTCGTGATTTTAGTCTGCGATTTTTGTAGTCATTGTTCCTTTCTCGCTCCAATTTTGTCCACGCACATTTGTTTAAAGAAAACAAGCAACACAACACAATTTTTTTTTTTAGTTTTTTGACGTTTTTATGAGTTTTGTAGCAATGATAGGACGTTGTAGATAGCTGCTTTACAGCGCCAAGTATTACAAATTTATGGAACTTTCAAAAAAAACATTTAATTTGAAATTAAAAAATATTGAACTCATTAAACGCGACAAAAACTATCCTATATACCAAGTTGGACCAAATGACATAAATATAAATAATTTCATTAAGATCGGTTCAGTAGTTTCGTAGTCCATAAATGACAAACATTGTGACACGAGATTTTTATATATATACATAAAGAGAAGAGCTCAGAGAAGAGATTTATATTTATATTAAACTAGCGTTTTCGATAGAGAGCCATGTAGATAAGCGCCATCTACCATTAAATTTTAAACAGAAGCGAAGTTCTATAGCAAAGAGCTTTTTGTATGGTAGCATAATGAACTTACAGTAGAGTAAAAACAATATGAAAATATATATAAACCTGCGAGTTGCAACAAATTGGATAGCATATAAACATTCTTCATGAAGAAATATATATACATGCCAATTTTCATGCTGATCGGTCAAACGGTTTTAGAGTTATTCGCCGTTAAACTAATTTCTTGTCCTATTTTATATATGTAGATTAAATCTCGTGTCACAGTTGGTAATTTCTTTTAACCATACATTTTTCTTAGTGTATTCCTTTGACTAAATACAATACACAATACAATTCAATACATTATAGTACGAGTAGTACAATAATTTTAAGAGCGGTTTTATTAACTCGATTAAGCCAATTTGTTTACTTTTATTTCATTTTCTTGAAGGTTGACAGAAAAGTGGCTTATCAAATTGTTGAATTGGTGTTCAGAAATAGCTAAAGTACTTAGTAATGATAAAAATAGCAAGAATAGCAATCATATAAGGATATAAGAAGAGCATGAAACCTTAAACAAGAAAACCAAAGGATACAGGATGACTGTGTACTGAGACGTTGAAGCCATGAAACATTGCTACAAGGTTTGTACTCGCTTATATTTGTTGTATTGTGCACCGCAACTAGAACCAACTTTCAATTTAAGTTAAATTATGTGACGATGCTAATAAAATAAAGAATGAACGACAACCACAAAGACTAACAAGAGTGAAAACGATGGTAAGAAAAATGGTTAAAAAAAAAAAATTGGAAAAATTAAATAAAGGAAAACAAGTCAATCCATCAATCGTAAAAAAGGCAACAAAATAACGAGGCAACCAAGCGAGAAAGGCAAGCAGAATGTAGAAGGTATTCAGTCATTTAGTCATGACGTCTCTTCGTTTTCATTTCTCGTCATCGGCAGCTTCAATAAGGTTCAATAAACCGGGTCAACTCACTGGGCACATGATACACAGACTACCAAGAGCGTATACCAAGTCATGATGTCCTAAGTCAATATCAATTCACTCGTATATGCTATTAGAAAATAGAAAGAGACTTGGCACAAATTATGTGCATTAAATTGTAGCAATTCAATTTTCTTGACAGTTACGTATGGTAGTTACTTTTACCACAAAAAGTTTTTTTATTTGATTTTTTAGACACGCACACATGTGTGTATAGATGTGATGGTGTGTGAATATAAAAACAAAATGAAAATAAACTCATAAAACCGAAACACATGTGTGGTGCTTGGCTTTCATATGGTTGCTTGGTGTTTTGGGTTTGAGGTTTTCTATTTTTCTTTAGGCCCAAAAGGGTTAAAAAAGTAAATACCTAAACGATCAAATAAGCGAATGAAATAAAAGACAAGACAAGGTAAAACAAGAAAAATGTAATGAAAAATGGCAAAAACAATAAATGAAATGAGGCAATATGTGGAAAAGAAATGAATGAGGTCTCATCAAAAGTTATATACACTCCAGATGATTTTCATTAAAAGGAGGCTATGAAAAATTGGTAACCCAACAACAACAACAATCCAAGTGTATGTATATGGAGGCTACACCTTCAAGTAGTTGGGTGCAACTCGTAAGAGGATATGCAAAATATAATTTAAATTTCAGTTATTATAATATGGTGATTGGATTGATCTCCATTTAAAAGTGGACCTGTGAACTTCTATTATGAAACAACAAGTGCTGATAATATCAATTTTAACCTTGTAAAATCTCCGAGCTTGGTTTTATACCTATGCTTATTTGAACTGATTCGAACAGACGCATCTCAAACGTTATTAGTACTTTAATAAACTTTTCTACTAATTCCTTAGTTAATACTCGTCAGAAAACAAATTTGTCTTTCAATATTTCTATTTTTGCTTTCCTTCATGTCAAACCCTTTCTAGTAGGTACTCCTCTCATTACAACATTCTTTTTAACATTTCCCTGCCAACATTTTAATTTTCTTAACTCACCCGAACTTTTAGTCATTTCTACAAATTTCTCAAATGCCTCTACACATATTTTTCCGATACATTACGTTGCGGCTTTTATGGTTGTTGTTGTTTTTGTTGTACTTTACTGACATACAAAAGTGTTTTCGTAATTTTTTACGTGACATGACCGCAGGTTTGGAATTTTGTAATAATTTTTTCTCTTTTTTTTTTGTTTTCATTTCTTATATTCTTAGTCATTTTGCTTTTCTGTTTTGTTTGCCTTTTTTTCCGAACGAACACCTTTTTTTTTTTTTGCCCATTTTTAGGCCTCAAAATTGGTACAAATTCTTTGTTTTCTTTTTATACACGTACGTATGTATGTAATTGTGTGTGTATATGTGTGTGAATTGTTGCCAATTTGCAGCTTAAATTGTTTTTTTTTCTTTGTTTTTACATATTGAATCCCTTTTTTAAGACTACCACCACCACCACCACCACCATTCGTCACTCTGATTATTCTTAGCTGGTCATGTTCCTTGTCGTTCTATGCCATTCCGTTCAGTTTGGTTTGAGTTCTTTGCCGTTTTTAATGAAGCTCATAGCCAAAGGCGTTTTGTAGTTGATTTTCTATCAAAAATTTTCTTGATTGCACATTTTTTTTCTTATTTATATCTTTTCCTTTGCCTTTTGCTTTCCATTTTATGAGTTGCTGTTTTTCTCGTATATTTAAATCATGTAATTTAGACAGATTTCTATGAAGTTTATTAAGGATTAAGGAACATTGAATGTTGAATATGTGTTGATGTTTCTTGAAATCTAATAAAAACCTTAATTTTAAACAGGATGTATTTTTGTTGCTCTCCTACTCAAAATAGAACAGGAATATTTTCCAAGTCACATTGCCTTCGAAATTTTAGTTCAAAAAAAGGAAAATTATTTTAGTTAAGAACAAAATTTTAGAAAAATTCTAGTAAGATGCCAATAACATAAAAATAAAATTACCAAAGTTCAATTTGAACAAAAGCCTAGAATTTAAAACTTATTTATTTGAAAAATTAATATGAAAGAAATTGGCAAATAAAATTTAACGCATTCATCGCTTTGAAAGAACCAAGAAAAATTAACGAAAATGTTAACAAAATTTAGTTACGCTCTGCAACGTCAAGTTCACCGGACTGGTGCCAATAAAAATATATCCAAGAAATCTGTTTCTAATACCACAGAACCGGGACCACAGATCGAAGGTAATACTATATCTAAAACTGAACTATGGAGAAATTATTCGCTCTATGTTGCTATTCCTTTGGTTGGGTTATGCTTTTTGAATGTACTTTATCAAAAACAAAAGAGCGACAAAAACTCAACACCCAAATTGGTCAAATATGAGTACATGTGTCGTCGAACGAAACGATTTCCCTGGGGAGATGGTGAGAAGACACTCTTCCATAATGACAATGTCAATCCTTTAACCGAAGATTATGAATTTTCGGAAAATTCTAAGAGACGGGAAAAGGAGGTTATGTTGGAAATTATGGCAAGTGAAATGCAGGCACTTGATGAAGAGACAAGAAATAAAGAATCTAAAGCAAATGTTGAAGAAGTCATGGTAGAAAAATTAAGTGAGGCGGAAATAATTCAGGCTGGAGTAATTGAAGAAAATATAAATGAAACTAAAGTAGCTGAAGAAAGACCAAATGGACTAAGAACAAGTGTTGAAACACAGACTGGTGGAACGGTAGTTGATAGTGTACATGAAAGTAGAGCAAAGCTAAAGGAAGTGAGTAAAGAAGAATGTGAAGTAGAATTACGTGGTGAAGGAGAAAATCAAGCTGTACGAAATAAAGTCATAAATGAAGCACCAGTAAATAGAACAGAAGAAAATGCTCCAGGATTAAGTGGATTAGAAACAAGTGTAACGCTTATAGTTAAAGCAACAGAAGGTAGAACAGAAGCAGAAGAAGAAGGTTGTAACACAAAATTAAGTGGATCAGGAACTAGTGAAATAAAGTTAAGTAAAATGGGGTCGACAGAAATGAAACTAAATGAAATATTAGCAAGTAAAATTCTTAAAAATGGAATTGATGTAAGGAATATAACAATCCAAAAAGAAGAAGAAGAAGGCCCTACCACAAAATGTAAGCCATCTGATGTCAAAGGTATTTCGAATCAAGCAAAATGCATTTTCTTCTTAGGACCCCCATAAATTTTTGGACATAACTAAAATTAACAGTGCAGTGAAAATCTTTACAAGTTTAGTAAAATTAAATTGGTTTCTCAAAGTGAAATGTCTCGGATATTTGCTTATTTTTTGCAAAAATTATAAAAACAAAAAAAAAAAAATAGAATAAGAGAGAAAACAAACAAATATTTAAAAATTTTCTTTTCTGTATAGTATTCTCTTGATTTATTGTATAATTTTAAGATGAAACTTCTTCCAATTTTTTATATCATACAACTGAATCAGCAAAAGAGCAAAGCCAAAAACCAACAAGCTAAAAATTAGGGGAGAGTAGCATAAAACACAAAACAAATACCAGGCTTAAGAGGAAAAGTCCAGGCTCTGATGCATGGCTGGCACACCCACACAATATATGTATATTCATATAACCCTGACCATGTCAACATGTTGAGACTTGGTGACCTCAGTGTTGTTGACTTGAAAAATTGAAAAGGAGAAAGGGCAACAGAGAGTAAACGTTGTTCAAGCAAATAATGCAGAGATATGCAAATATACACTCATACATACATATATATATATATATATATATACACTTGCATACACAGCTTTTGCTTATCTTAGAAATTTACAACGCAGTTCGCGCGCAACTTGTGTATGAAATTAGTAAGAATAGAAAAACAATTTGCATACTTTCGAGCGCACTTACGGGGGTGCAACTTGAGAGGACTTACTATATGTAAATATGCATAAGGTACACATGCACAAAGTTAAATGAATTACTGACGTTAAGGACGGATGGACAACTGCAAAGCGCAAATGACTGACGATGCCAGTCAGTCAGTATGTCAGAGAAGGCATAACAATGGTGTAAGGGTTGCGGTTTACCGACGCTCGAGGCTGGAGGCCAGTTCAAGTTTCATTTAAGTGAATTCCATTATTCTTACTAATTCAACTAAGCCAAGGGTTCTTAAACTGTGGCCAGTGGAGCTTTAAATGTCCATGGTGACTATACATTTATTTCAGCATTGTCACCATCCTAGAAAAGGTAAATTTGCGTCCATGGAGTTTAAGAAACACTGAATTACGCATTGGCAATTGTAACACGCAAGTGTTGCTTAAGCAGAAATACAGTGGGTGTATTATGGGCATCTTATAAGCTTGTGAGTAATATGAGGGGGCAGCTGGGGCAGCCAAACCAAGTACAAACACTTAAAGAGATTGCATGGCACATATACGAGTACTTTCATACGATTTCAGTCAGGCAATAGTGCGGAGGATTCCAGAGCATTACTGTCAAAATGTCAGTGCCAAGTGCTGCAAAATGCGCGTTTGGTTCCTTGAACATGGGTTCTTATTCTGCCTTTAACCACTTCCTCATCAACATCTACTAAGTCTTGGTGTTTACTTAGTTTGGTTTGGTTTGGTTTGCTTTTTGTTGTTAATACCAACAATTACAATGTCTATCATGGTTGTTGTAATTGTTGGTCTTGCTACTGACATTGTTGTTGTTGTTGTTGTTGTTGTTGTTACTGCTGTTGAAGTCAATGGCAATGATGGTCGGATGATTGTTGCTATTGGCATTCAAGTTGCTCAAGTTGTTCGCTCCTGCGTTGATGTTGATGCGGATGCATTTAATTCTAATTCAAGTGCTACACAGAGCAGGCACCATTATTAAAGCAGCCTGACATCTTAACGTCCATTGTGATTCTTTGCTACTCTCCCATTCAAACTTGTTGTTTATATAAAAATATAGTATGACGTTCAATATTCTTCGTCCTTATTTTTTTTTTTCCTTTCTTTGCTTTGCTTTGCTTCCCTACTGATTGTCGTATTATGGCATTTATTTCTTGTTTTTCTTTAATAACGACAAGAAGTTGCGATTTGCTTGTCGCTTTTAAAGGAAATTGCAATTTATATTTGTTTGCTCTTTGAAGAGTAAAAGAAAGGAAAATGTGAAACACATTTTATTTCTTCATTTTCATTCTATAGTAGAATAGTATTCTTCAATAGGAAATGCCTTGTCTTGGCAATTAATTATGTCAGCAAGCATTTGTTTGGTTGCTAAGAATAACTTGCTCGTACACAAGTACTATGTCTGCCAGACTGTATCATGAAGATGATTTTAAACTTTATAAACAATTAATTAAATAATAGTTTAACAATTACTTACATTACCAATGAAAATCATATTCAAAATGGTTGCTTTTAGTGCAATTTTGTAATGACAAAAAACAATAGAGTTTAATTAATTTTAACGGCATTATAGGGGTCATTGAAAACTGTCGAAAGTATTGTTTGTCATTGAAGTTGATAATAAATTGTCCTATTACCCTTTTTATATATTCGGGGCGATCAAAATATTGTCAAGATATGCTTATATTAAACTGAAACAGACCAAATTAGAAGAACCAAATAATATTATTGGATGAATTGATAAATTCGTAATAGAAAGTGTTTTTTTTTTTTCTTTTTTTATTGGATTCGCCTAGTAGACCTACTAGAATGCACGAATTACCGGTGCTACCAAAACCACCCACGGACTACACTGACTAAACTACTCTTCTGTTTATTTCCTCACCTCTGCGGATCTGTTGCATTATTACAACGATTATCTTGCACGCTATATTCCAGGAGTCTTCACCCTTTAACATGAAGGTAATCATGACATTTGTTGTAAGGTTTCCATCTACCTCTGACGTGATTAACTCTCTGTGATGTCTGCATCTTTTTGCCGAATAGTCTAGTGCCTTAAATCATGGGCAGCTTAGCAGTGGTTAAGGTTAATTTGAATCAACTGGTCCATTATTGTTCAGTTTTTTCATCGCGTTATTGTACATAGGGCATCGGAAGCCTCCTGCGGGTTGATCGTTGCTCTCAGCTTTGGAGGGGTGCATTGAATAAATCAAAAACCCTTTTGATTCATTCATTATAAAATGGTTAGTTGTCCCAATCAAATTCATTTGAATTGATTTTGAGTTTCACTTATATTTTACTTCTGTAGTATGAATAACATTGTGTTTTGTATATTGCGAGCGAGCTGAAGTGAGCGCACAAGTAAACATACTACGCATTTACAAAGAGTGGGAGAGAGTTGAGAAAAAGAGCACAATTGCAATAGTTTTAAAAATACAGTGGAACGTCACTTAAGAGACTGCGCATTTTACTACCTTATTGAGATTTGATGGTGAAGTCAAATGCAGTGATCACTGTATTCCAACAAATAATGAATAGGTTTGTGAATATAATCAAATCACATTCATTATAATGAATTTGAATATCTCTCATATTCATTATCATTTACATTATGAATAACTTGTGCTTCTCTTATTCCTTTTATATTTTATTTGTACAATGCATATTGAATGTGGCTATTATTACAAATTATACAATGAAACATAAGTAATTTGAAAAGTGATTCAATCAATGCACGCCTATACTAGGCATCCTTTGGCCATATGAACGTATTACCGTCGATTATTTGTACTTATTGGGGTAAGAGCCGGTTCATTTAGGTAATTGAAAGCCTGTAGTGAAGTCACTGACATGGTTTGTCATATTCCTAAAGGATTTAATCAGAACCGTTAAGGGACCACAAAGGCACCTGGAATTCTTGCCCTTTGAAGAAGTATGAATCAAGCATTCTAAACCTTTGAGCAGAAAATGAGCAGAGAATGTGACATATTTTTCCTGTGTCTCTGCAAAAGTCACTTGTCCAGTTACAACTACCATCACCTTGGAAACATCTCTTCGCTTTACTATAAGCAGTATATTTGTATGTTTATGATTTCTGATTAACCATAATATTATGGTCATTGTACACAAGGGCAGGTAGACCCAGCGCATGCTAGCTTCTTTATTCTCTTTTACCAGCAGTTTACAGTGGCGTCCCCAATAATTTAAGTTATTCGTTGATCTTTATGGTGGAGCAATGCTTAGGTACCCAGCTGAGTTGTACCTTGAAGCATTTGTTGCCGTTATTTAGTTAATAGGGACAAAAATCTATCTACAAATATAAAATCATAAATGTCTCTTTGTCTGTGCACACTAGTCTCAGAAAATGCGTAACAGATTTGCATGCGGCTTTCACTGGTGTACAATAGTACAGTAAGCATCCTTTAACATATAGTGAGTATTTAAAATCGACTTACAAAGCCAAAAGATATTAATTTTCAATTAAATTTTTAATATTGTTGCCAACTTTCTGCCTGATTTTCGACAATTTCTCTATTGCAAATTAATTTTTTAAACAAGTCCACACAATTTCTTAGATTAAACAGCAGGAATTTAATATAAAGAAATTAATTCAATTTATAACTTCCACTTTCTTTAATCATTCGATTAAATTAAAATTTATGTATTAGCAACATGCTATGCTTTTTTGAGAGAACTTTTAAAGCTTTGATGATACAAACAACTTTTTGTATTGCATCTTATATCTATTTATTTATAAAGAAGATTCTATTCAATTCACATATGTACACATGTATAAAGATCCATTGAATCTCCTTCATTGAAAATTTGATAAGTCAATCAGTGTTCATACACATCTTCCCCCATTCAAGTAAAAATATACTAGAACGTCTGTATTAAAAGTCTTTCACATATCCATTCATGTCTCTAGTAGTCTTCCGTAAATTTTTTTTTTTAAAGAAAACTGTTATTAACAACAGCAGCTCTTCTTTTTGACAACACATACTATATCCACAACACACATCCTTTCTTGTCGTTGCTTTGTATCATTTTTCAATTATTTTACAAACAAGAAAAAAAATATATAACCATCATCAGAAAATCATTGATAACCTTAATTCAATGTTAACGTATCATACTCACATACTATATACCGGATTGACAAACTGCCAAACCACAACTCGAATTCAACCAATATACCATAGGGTAAAGTAAAGTACTTATGTGCGTGCTCCTGTTCAGGTCCCTTGTGTGTTCCTATTCCTGATACTGTGTTCCTGTAAAACTCAATCAGCGGTTGATTAAAATGTCATTTTTCAGTATATCATGGAAATGCTTACGCTTGACTAAACAAAATGATTTTCTTTTCTTTATTTTAGTTGAAATTCATCATTATGATGAAGACTAAGAGTAAGCAAGGATACAATAAAAGATTTTTCTCATTCATGAACAATCTTTTTGTTACTGTACAATACTGTACAATGTTGTTGTTATTTCTTAATCCGGTAAACGCGAGTACATAAAATTCGTGCAACAACCAAAAATCCATTTTCGTAATTACTTAACGTTGTCCTCTTTTCGTATTCTTATTGCAACCAACCAAGCTTTTGTCAGTGACATTCGACTCCTGCGAATCCTTTGGATGTTTCGTTACCATTTCTCCATTGAGGTAAACAAGCATAAAATTGCGTTGTTCATGTAGCAGTGACAGACAGTAGCACAAGCAAAAACTTCAGCATCATCAGCTCACAATGTAATAAAACAAACGCCGCGAAAAGAGCATTTAGTGTGTCATGACAATGGCATGGCATCCATACGTCTTGTGATAAGGTTGCAAGATCTGGTTTCTTTTACAAAATACATATATATATTTAAGTATTTCGCTTACATACATAAAGTTATCATGTTCCCTTTTTTCTTTCATCTTCCCATACCATCGTTGTCGCCATCGAAAGTTTATACTTTTATATTTTGATAATAATATTATAGAGTATAAAAAGGAGTAAACTGAATGATGTTGGCAAATGTGCAACTGAGCAGCAAGCGGATAAATAAAGAGCAAACAACACAACACTAACAACAACTATAACATATGAAAAAGCGACAAGTCAGCTTAAGCTTCACGTAGTACAATATGCTTAACAAACACACACACACACACACAGATTCACTGTAACTCACACACACAGTAGTAGCATAACAACATCCGTTTTTCTGCTTTTATTTCTTGGCTTATTCCAGATACAAAAAGTTTGTGAAAACACGGGAAAATGCAAGCGCACCCACTATAAATTTTCCATTGACCAAAAGCAACTAACTTAAAATACCGTGCGACTAACGGTAATAAAAAATGCTTTAAAGCAAAATGAAAAAACAAAAAAAAAACGGAAATCACTTTTCCTAAAATTTATTTCGTTTTTTGCTTTTGTTGTTCTCTTTAAATAATCAAAACTCAGTCAGCAGCTTAGTACAACAACAGAAAACTTGTGTTATATGATTATTAAAAAAAAAAAAATAATAATAATATTGCGCATACGTCATGTTGTGCTGAGGTCATAGTTTATGGCTAACTTAACATAAAAAGGACCTAAAATATATACAAATGAAAACAAAAACTATTTCCTCTTCCATAATATATTTTTCATATTTTTCAAAACTTTGAATTTGACTTTTGTTGACTGCTGTTTCGGCCTTTTATTTTGTTTTTGAAGCATAAAAAATGAGAAATTTTCTTGTTATAAAAAAAAAAAAATATATGAAAATATTTTTGGACAAAAATTATGCCAACGAAATTTTCTCTGATGTACCAACGACATACCGACATTCACATGTACATCCGTACATATTTGGTAAAGGCTTTACACGCTTGTTTAGGGTTTTTTTTTCCAACAAAAATCCACTCACAAAAATGTGTGTACGAGTATGTCGGTCGAGTGAATATACATAGAATCAGGGAAGTAAGCGAGTGTGTTCAAATCACACACGCATAAAATACAATACTGTTGTCAGGCTCATCTTTGGATTTAGTTGGAAAGTTTAAAGAGGCGTTGATAAGTTTAAGCTGTTTATAAAAGCTTTGGGCTTTGAGAAAATAAGATGCAAAGTAAACAACCAAAAAATGTTGGAAAGATTTGACTCTTGGATACCCTTTTATAACCACACTATTTGAAAGAATATTAGTTTAAAATGTTAAGAGATCTAAGTAATATATTTAAGAAATAGGTATCTTACAATTCGAAAACCCCAGCTGTTGATCCATTAGAAAAATTGAACTATAGCTTTAATCGAAATTATCTTCATCCCGTTTATCACGCCAAAAGGCTGAATGCAAAATAAAAGCGATGACGTAGATTAAAAGTATTCATACGAGTTCTTCTTACAAATTTATATAATTTACATAATTTTTTCTAGGTAAATTTCATGATGCATTTACGTAACTATTATGTCATATACACGAACAAGATTCTTACGTACCAATACAGATACAGATTGAATAAGTTAAAAGACTCGGAATATTGTACAAATCATGCAACATTTGTTTATGAAAGAATCCAAAACAACTTAACTTGGAGGCAAATAAACTCATTGAACTGTACTTTTACATTAAGACGTGATGTTTGTATAGTTATAAAATATAGTTCAAGTGTTATCCTGCAGGTGAATCAAATTCTATACCTCGGATTGATCCTGGATAAACACTTCATTCGGCGCGTCCATGTCATTCGTCGGGTCACTGCTTGTTGCTATCAGAAGTTGAGCAGACAGGACTAGGTATTGTGTGAAAATAGCAGGTTAACTTTTAGAAGCAAACTGCTGATTTCAAGGCAAGTGGTAGCCCCCGTCTGTTGCTATGGCATACAGATATTGGATACCACTGTAGCTTATAACATTAGCAGGATTAAAGCCTGCCAAAACAAAGCCGTTAGTCGCATATCTGGAGTTTCGATACACGACTCTTCAACGAGACCTGACAATGCTGGAATAAATAAACTTTCACAGCAGCAGATATAACATAAAACTGCATCGTCATCCAAACCCACATAAACAGATCAAAAGACTGCACCTTAATGATCTCCTCACAAGGAGAATTTGAAAACTAACCATCACTGAAAGTCTAATACTTATCATAAACTTCAGTGACAAGCTCATCACTGTTCACTAAATCACACCACTATTTGAAGTTGGCTTCCGCTGTTAATGTTTACCTATATATGTATATAAGTATATGAAATAAAAATAAGTCTTCTTGTTGATGTTTCATGCATCTGGATAAAATAAATATACCTTGACACCCATATATGGGTAGAGGATAGTAAGCATAATAAATGTTTAGTGTATCTAAATGCTCTCTTTACAGTAATCCTGACACTAATACCTTAAACTGTCAACAAAAAGCCATAACAATGTGATTTTACTTAAGTCACACTACCATTATAAAATAAATAAAATTATGCTACCCTTCTTTGCATATTTTGAATACTGATATTGGTTGATGTCATTGTATGATTTTATTATATTAGATAAGAGAGCTGTCGAATATTGGAATACATATCTATCTATGTATATAAATATATTTAAAATCGTAAGCCTTTTTCTGTCTGTGTACGCTAATCTCAGAAACGGCTTAACCTATTTGAATGCGGTTTCGAGTGGTGTATTTTAGCAAGCTTCGTGTAACATTTAGCGTTTATTTTATCGAAATCGACTTACTAAATCAAAAGATATTCATATTTTTAATTCTGTTGCCGACTTTTTGGCTGATTTTCGTATGTTTTTCTCTTTTGCTTTTGTGATAATTAGGAAAAAAGTTAACAAAATACACCAAATACCACGCGTACAAAGTCATGGGAATAGCTGGTTATAAATATACAAGTAATATTAACTGGATAAAAAAGATAAAAAGCTTATGGTATTGCCTTTGAAGGCATTCAGCTTCATAGACTACTTTTGATTCTTGCTGATAGATTTATTGAAAGAATAATGATATTCCTAGCATAAGCAAAGTACAGTAAAAACAAAGAATTTATATGAACTAAGGATCATTAATATGCAAAAAGAGTCAAATAAGTAACCATTTGAAATGCTACAATTCTTCGAAGAATATCAAAAACAATTAACTATTTGTATCCTTTGACAAACAAAAGTTTTTTATATATTCTGATTTCCTTTAGATAATATTCTATGAAATCCATTGTCATCCATTTTCTGTGCCATTAACAGTTAATTACCATTTCCTTTATTAATACATACATATAAAAGGTCAACTTTATTTATCCTTTCTTTTCATTAATTATTCTTGTTGTCATCAAAGAATGAAATATTTCAAATAATTACATTTCAAGTATTTAATTTTTTTATCTTTCTTTCCTAACTTAAACGTACAATATTTTTGTCCCGTTGACCCATGTATGGCATTACTAATGAAGTAGTACTTAATCGAAAAAAAAACAAACAAATTTTCCAGTCTAAACAATATTTAAAATGCGATCAAAGCGTTAACCTATTTCAACGCCCCCATTTTGGATTTTGTGAGGGTTTCTTTGTTGTCCTTCTTTTGTTTACACCCCGTTTTTATTTATTTATTTATTTGGCTGTCCCTTATTTGTATTAATTTGTGGCACAAATCCTTTAACCATTTTTATTTCTTTTGTCTCATTCTCATATCATCATTATTTTTCTTTTTTGTTTTTCTTGTAAACCTCTTTCTTTCTTAAGGATTCGTGCTTAATTTCATAAAAATTACTCTTTGACTTGTCCTTGAACATTTTTTTTTTTTTCTTTTTGGAAACAGCACCCTTGCTGGTTTGACTGTACCCCAAACTTTCATGGTTATCTTTTTTTAATATAAAGCAAATCAAAACCGAAACCATGCCAGAAATAAGAAAGAATGACAGCTAAGAAGCGGCAAAGGTTAAAAAGATTAGACTGAGTAACAGGAAAATTCCATTGTCCTTAGAATTATGCATATTTTAAGCATTGCTTGAAGCATTGAAAACTTTTAGCTTTCACTGGATTTTCCAAAGCAACAAATCAAATTTTTGATCTTGAAACTTTTCCTCACTCAATTTTCACTCGTTTGCTTTTACTTAGACCTTCTTCTTATTATTCGGCTTCTTCGCCTTCATCGACTTCATCTTCATTGTGACCAACTTGACCTTTATCAAAAATTATATTACTTGAAATTCAATTTCTCTTTTTTCATATCATTTTTCACAACAGAGTTCAGTTAAGAAGCATTAATTAATTCAGCGTCATATTACAATACTTTATGTTCCGGGGCCTTCCTTGTCGACGCCTTGTCTCTAGTTGGCGTTCGAAATTAATATAAATAATACTAAGTGGCATTTTATACTTGTCCGTGAGGAGCTCATAAATTATGCGCGTGCTGCGTTTTATTTAAAAACTATTTTTGCATTACAAATAGGCCAACAATAAGAAAGGAAAACATGAATAAGTGCGCTGAGAGACGCCATCAAGAGATCCTCTGTCTATCTGCCACACATACTATTCACCCATGGTATTGTAGAACACCCAACAAGACCAAGAGCCGACAGTTTTAACCTTCACCATTATAATAGCAGCTGCTGCTTTTCCTCAGAGGCAGCTAGGATTAGATTTCATTTCATTTTATATTAACGCTTGCCACGAGACCAGTTGAGATGACTAGTATAGAAAGGATGGGTGAGTGTGGGTCTGTGGTGATGCGCTTGGCCCACATCATTTTTATATTTTGTCTAATTATTCATGGCGTTTATTTTGTTGTACCACGCAATGGTGGATGCTGTTGCTGTTGCTGGTGGTGATGCTGATGATGATAATGATGTTGTTGCTGATGTTGTGACTGCTCAGCATATTTATATTTAACATTGTTAGAGTGTTGTTGTTTTCTTCTATAAATATATGTATGTATGTACAAATGTGGTGTACGTGGTGGCTTCTGCCCTAAGCCAAAGTGGTTTAAATGCTGCGGGCAATATTCTGCTACTTTCTACTACTATTTGTAGCTTTGTTGTTGTGTGTTTTTCAGTGTTAAGCTTTTGATTAGCATTTCATGCTAATGCTCCTGGTGCATCATTATGATTATTAGCTTCAGCAGGAGCAGTAACAACATCATCATTATCAACATCTTAATTTTCTATAATAAATTTATATAAAATTATATGCATAGCCTCATTAAATCTGACGGGCTTAATTCGAGGTGGTGACTTTTTATGCTGAAATTATTCTATATTAAGGAAATTAGTGTATGTTACTATTGGTGTGCTTGTTATTATAGTATAGGATTATTTTAATTTTTTTCAAACTGGTAGCTTTGGTATGAGAAAGATTAGCAAGAGTCATTGCTTAAGCTCTTGATAGTATAAAATACTAAGCGTCATGTTGGTTTTAAGCAGCTTTTAGAACTCTTGTTACCATAGTAGATTTTAGTTATAGCATTTTAGAATATATTTCATTGCATACTTCTAGGGGCATGAGACTATTCAATGTTTTTGATTTAAGTGACAGAATTTTATTTTGTAACTATAAAAAAAGAGGAAAATGCAATCAATTAATACTTTTCTGACTGAAATCTATATCTATATATATATATATATAAAATCGTAAGCCTTTTTGTGTCTGTGCAGGTTAATCTCAGAAACGGCTTAACCAATTTGAATGCGGTTTTCACTGATGTATTGTAGCAAGCTCCCTGTAACATAAAGCGTTTATTTTATCATCAATTAATCGACACACTAATCCAAAAGATATTTATATTTTTAGTTCTGTTGCCTACTTTTTGGGTGATTTTCGAATGTTTTCCTCTTCTGCTGCATGCCAACATTAAACAGCAGATGTTTAGGAAAAAAGTTAACAAAATGCACGCTATTACAAACATATTTCGAATACCACGCGTACGAAGTCGTGTGCACAGCTAGTAATATAATAAATGCAATATATGTACAGGGTGTGCTATCTTTTATGTCGGTATGTTAACATTGAATATCTTTAACATTTGTCATCGGATTGACTTAAGGGAACACGTCTTTGAAACGTCAATTCAGTACAATTTTAAGCATAAAGCGCTTTACAATGAAATAACG
This sequence comes from Amiota communis, assembly GCA_037043315.1. Classification (NCBI taxonomy): domain Eukaryota; kingdom Metazoa; phylum Arthropoda; class Insecta; order Diptera; family Drosophilidae; genus Amiota; species Amiota communis. The sequence goes on from JBAMAV010000934.1 coordinate 1,019,298, forward strand.
AGCCGAAATAGTGATGATGTGCATTGAAAATAGTTGTTCAGTTGTGTTAACTAATCGTGCTTATTGTCGAAAATATCGTGGCCAACAGGCATCGTCTGACAACACTATTCGTTGTTTGGTGTCGAATTTTGTTGAGCACGGGACAATGGGTACCAATGACCAAGATGTTCCAATTAACTGGTTGAAGTGGTCAGAGGGAGCAATGCCCAGAACCCAAAAGTTGCGTATTGTAACCACGCTTAGCATTTGCGGTGCATTTTGAAAGATGATTTTTATTTGTTTCCATATAAAGTGTAATTAACACAACTAATATTGCCGACAGACCATTCACGGCCAAGACATCAGATGTCAAGAAGAGGCAACATAGACTGGCCACCCAGATTTCCAGATTTGACCACTCAGAACTTCTTTTTGTCGGGTTATTTGAAAAAAAAGTGTACGCCAGCACACATGAGACCATTGAGGAGCTCAAGGCAAACATTAATCCACCCGAGAAGCTCGAAAAAGTAATAAAAAATTCAGTAAAAGGGCACATTTTTCTATTGCCAATAGAATACAACATCAATATCGCCTTAATTGATGTTGTATTCATAAACTAATCCATGCCGATATAAAAGATGATGCACCCTATACTTCTGTGTTTCTTTTAATCACTAATGCCATTTCATAGTCCACAATATTGGTATCATGTCAGACAGTCAAGCAGCATTCAATTTCCATGAATTAAAGTCTTAGCTTATAGAAAAATACTAAGAATTGTTAAAGAATCAAAAAGGGCCATAAAAGATATCATAATATTCCTGGTTTCTGATTACATTGGACTTTTCGAAGAACGATTGGTTATCTAAAAAAGTATTAAGGATACAAGTAAATGAACAATAGCAGTTGAACTAAATGTTTTTTTAAATTTTTTATCTATTTCTCAGTAACCACTACCTCACTATATACAGATCATATGTCATTTCCATTTTTATTGACCACAATAAATTTTATGAAGATTCTTAAAATGTGATTCTAAAATAAGAATCAGATTTTGTTGGTTTTGTTTGGTTTTTAATATAAATTTCAAATGCAAATAAGTTGACCAGAAAAATCTAAGATTTCTCTGTTCTTTATTTATTTAAAACCACAGAAAATCTTTCTTGGCATTCTTTTGTCTATTGTCAAATATCAAATACCAGAAACACACAAATAACCATTTTCACAAAAATAACAGAAAAGCCACAAGATCTGCTAAGCACATCAGACATAAAATATAAATCTGTTTGTTTAACAAATAATAAATTTACGTCATTTTAATGTCATTGACACATTTCAACAAAAAAAGGACTAAAAGAAAAACTAAATATAAAGAAAAATGGTGAAAAAAAAAATACAGAAAAACGGAAACTACTAAAATATTTATGTTTGATAAGATTACAAGGATACACGAATCTAAGCAGAGTAGTAGGAAGAAAAAATCCAAAAATAAAGTCCATAAAAAACCCATGCAATGGCGACAAGATGAGATAAAACAAATGTCACAACTTATTACTTTCAAATTGGCTAAAAATGTTGGGTGAAAAGTTGAAAAGAAAAAAAACATCAAATAACGAAATGAAAAAGTAAAATAAATAAGAAATACAACTTCCGAAGAAGTGATAACAAAAAAAAATTCCAACTAATTTAATACATTTTCTTTTTCTGCTATTTTATTTCAGCGTTTAACAACAACAAATTAGGAAAGTTAAGAGTGACAGCCGGAAGAAAGGAGAAAAATGGTTGCACATGATTGCCAACTATAAAAAAGAAGGAAAGCAAAATTGTCGAAAAAACCAAAAGAAAAGAGAAATTGACGCTAATGACTACAAAGGAAGGGACAACAACAACACAGAACAGACATAACAAACGCATAAGAGCATAAAACCAGAGAAATTCTGTTAAGGGCTCAGCCAGGGAAGTGTGAAATAAGTGGGCGACAAAAATTGAAATTAACCATCTTACGACGCGACTGACGACATCTCGTTTAACTGTCAATAAAAATATAAAAGAAAAAAAAAACGAGAAAATATATAACGGAAAGAAAATTATCCATAAAAAGAAGCATAATACAAACTGCCAGCAATAACCTTAACTTAGGGCAAGGCAACAACAAACAAACAAACAACCAAAAAAGAAAAAGGTTCCAAGCCAAAGAAGGCGAAACGTGAACAACAAAAAAAAAAAAAGAAGAAAAAACCTCCTCCATTTATTTCACGCCAACGGAAACGGAAATGTAAAAAATACCATTAAATTGAAGTGCGCGCTGCCCAAAAGACAAGTCGACAACACCAAAAACAACCAACACCAAAAATAAACTTAGCAACAAAAAAAAGGCAATAAAGTGATACAAAATAAGAAACAAAAAACAAATGAAATAGAAAGAGAAAAGAGAGAAAGAGGGGAAAAACCAAAAAGCAGCTTAGCCACAAGTAAACAAGCCAAAGGAATATTAAAGAGAAGCACACCCACTGCAATAACCGTTAGACGACGACCTATAACAAGGACATCATCAAGCAAACATTATTTCATTCTCATCTTATTGAACAATTGTCAATACAAAAAACAGCAGTCGTGGATACCGCCGGCGATTATCAGGCAAACGTAGTGTTACCATCGCTGCTACCGCCACCATCAGTAATAGCACCAGGGTTGGCGGTAGCAGCAACAGCACCACCACCTCTGCCACCACCACTACTACCACGAACAGCAACAACAACAGCAGGATCTGCTGCGCCCAATAACAACAATTTTAGTGGCGGTGGTGGTGGTGGTGGTATTGGTGTTGGTGTCATTGTTGCTGCCTCAACTATTGGTTGTCCAGCACAACCACCAACAACACCGCCCTATCAAAGGCTGACAAAAGCACTGCAATGCGATCCAAGATGTGGTCACGAGGTAAGTGTGAAAACATTGTAAACAATTGATTAGCTTCACTCATATTGGGTTGGCAAAAAAGTCATTGACATAGCTTCATGTGAGCTTATGAGTATCTAAAAGATGGATAACAAAATATAAATAAAAAAATAATAATAATGATACCTAAACCTGGCAATTCACAGAAATTAGTTCAATCAAATAGACCAATAAGTCTGCTTCTAGTTTTCTCCAAAATATTTAAAAGAATCTTTATGAGTAGATTGTTGAAAGTATGAGGCTTTAAGGAAAACACACAAAATCATCAATTTGGATTAAGGGCTTGGCATGGTACTCCAGAGTGTCCCAGGCACGACACTGCTTGTGTCTCAAGCAGTTGCCGATATTTACAGACTATTACAGTACACCTTCTCATAACGAAATGAAAACCAGACAACTAGCAGGCAGAAAGTGGGTTAATGAGTCTGGCTGTAAAGTCGTTAGGAAACTCTGGCCAATCATAGAAAACCTCTGAGTTCCTACACTTCAAAAAGAAAAGGATTCGAACGATAACGATATAAGGGGCACTGCACTGCAGTAGTTTTGTAAAATGTCCTTTTGAGGCACCTAGATCTGTTCGTGGACTGCCACTTAGACGGTAGTGGATTACCCATCACACCTCACGTTTTATTAGAACCTAACCTAACCTAACCTGTGGCACTACAGAGAACTTTACTATATTGTTATCTAGAACATTTGAGAGTAAATAATTCTGCTCCGCTGTCTTGTTACATACTACGCAAGTCATTGACATTGTATGGTCTGGTTCATAAGATCAAAAGCCTCCTCAGTTGGGGACAAAGGCCACATAAAATAATTCAGTTTAAATGAGTTTTCTATTTGCAATTATGAACTAAACTTCGACCCGGCATCCAATTCTATTTCTTCTGATCAGCTAAACATTCATTTAGCATTCATTTACTTTATATTTTGGTAATTTGAAATTAAAGTAATAAGTGTAGCCAATGTATCTTTATCTATGTTCTCAGTCTTTATTATATTAGTATATGTAGGTAGGGTCTGTAGCCGCAAAGTAGTCACTTAGTTTGTATTGCATAATTATAACCCCAGCAGTTCAGTACGAAATAGCTTGTGGTAAATACCCAGTCTTGTTCAGGATCGTGCGAGCTTTAAATATAGAGACCATATCTACTTTTTTTTATACTACTTGTTATATTTTGGTTAATTATTTAAAACAAAAAAATAAGAGACTTATTGAGAGAAGTTAAAGGGTTAATTTTATATTTTGTCAATGATTTTCATTATTATTATGTTCACTTGAAATCTTCCTAAGCCAACATTTAATTATTAGAAAGTATTTGTATTGAAAATAGAATTTTCTAAAAATGTTCTAAAAATTTTCTTCATTTTCTCCCTTAAATTTGAGTATATTCCTAATTTATAAACGATTTATCAAAAATAATCAGTATCTTTAATCATATCTTCTACTGGCACACATAACTTTAGTGTTTCTTAAAAAAACACATTCTTTCTTTAAAGTTTCTTCCATCATTCTCTAAGGAAACTAAAGTATCAATTAATCAACTATACATTGCCATAATATCACAGAGCATGTACCTGGTTCTTTCTTATTTGTGCCTTCACGAATTTCATGCAAAGCAAAACAACAAAACAACATACTACTTACATCTTGTATAAGGCAATTTTCACAATCCATCCACCCACCTTCCACCATCTAATCTCATTTTTTTTGCATTGCAACACTGGGTATACTTAAAATTAAGTAAACACTTAAGCTTTACTTTTAGAGGTTTGTTCATTTCGGATTTCATTTCCATTTCGTTGAATTGGCCCGCACTTTGAGGTGTTTTATATTTCAATGTTTTGTAGTTTTGCAATTGTTAGGTCATATTGAGGTTCAAGGTTGCTTACACATTGCGAAAATAAGGAACCCAAGGAAATGAATAAATGAATGAATGAGTGAATAAGTGTGTAAGCGCGTCTGCCATTATTATAAGAAATAGCTACACGCAGCGTATACGGAATGTTAGCTTGCATAATGTTTTGTCGCATTACGTATACGTACAATGGTCCATTTGTTTGTTTGTTTCTTTGTTTTGTTACGTTGCGTTACGTTGCGTTGCGTTGCTGAGTGTGCGCTCATGCAAACAATTTTCAAAGCGTTAAACATGATAATTTTTCAAATGCGATCTGAAAAGATAAGAATGCGACACAATAACGAAAACAAAAGAGAATGGATTAGAAAAGAAGAAAAATAATCTTATTTTAAAAAGACTAAATGAGCATTTATTTTCATTATCATTATTATTATTTTTATTCTATTGTGTTGAACTTTGCTTATATAAAATTCACTTATTTTATTTAATTTCAAATTGTTTATTTTCTGTAATTTTATTTTGCTGTTCATTTTTTTTTTCTTTTTTCATTTTATTTTTTTTTTTCATTAAATTTGCTTTGATGCTGTTCAATTGGCTTTATCACATTGCTTGTTTTCCTTGCTTTTCTTTTTTATTTTCATTTCTTTTGAGAGCGCAGATTACCTGACGAATTTTGTACATAAAAATACATGCAGACTTTAATGTTGTTAAAAGTTCATTTTCCAATGAATATGTGGGGAATATTAGCATCTAAGCAAGTACAATAAATTACAAAGAAGAAAAAGAATAAAGAAAAATAACTATAATATGATATGAAATAAACTTTTATCTACATTTATACATGAAGTTGGATGATTTTAATGTACAGGGAAATAAACAAAAGTTATACTGACATAATCATTCAAGAGATTAGAAGTGCAAATGCATGCATGTGTATGTGAAGTAGAGTATCATCATGTAATATGGATATATTATTGCAATAAGCAAACAAATCTTCATTTGTATTCAATAATACCAAATCTCTATAATTGCATACTACCATTGTATTATTTCAATCATTAAATTCTATTTATGTATATTATTATCATTCAATAGCTATAAATATCCGTTGCCTTAGTGATCTCATATTATTACTTCAGTTATATTAGTTCAAATTCAAACTATACTACTCATACTTTGGTTTAATGTTATAAAAATTAAATTTTTCATTAGAAAACCGAGCTAGTAAGTCAATGTAATTCATTCTACTTGTATTTATAATGAAATTGTTATGCAATCATGGCAAACAACATGTCAAACCCTTTGGGGCATCAATGAGGCGGCACAATTATAGCACTGCACAGGTCTCTGAACCACAATATGAAACCAACAGGGGCGTTAATACACACCAATACACTCAGACTTTTTAATACATAGATACACAGATACCCCGATGGTACTAACATACTATTTACTCGTTGTACAAATGCATGATAATATACTCATATGTGTATATGCAATCTTATGAATAAAAATGAGCAAAAGCAGACCTAACGTCATCATCGGCTTATATACTTATATGGATTGTATGTGGTATATGTATCAATGAGCCAGCCTACAGTAGAACATTGAAAACTGAGATTTCAACTGAGGGTTCATAGTCATAGGCTAGACATAGGCGTAGTCAGTGTATAGTTTAGTTCTTATCAAACATTTATTTGATTTAAATGGAAATTAATGTGAATGTTCATATTCTAACTAATTTTATATCCTTACATCAAATATCTCAGTAGTGAAGTTTACATTCAGGTGTGTCACAGAAATCGAGAGAAATTGTGAATGAATTAATTCAAAGCCTAAAAATATGTAATTAAAATTTTCATTATTTTAGTATACAAGTATTTATTTACTCAATAATTAAAGTATCATGCGTGTCACAGATATCGCTTTCGCCTCATTTACAATTTTTTTTCAATTTCTGTGACAAATCATCTATTAAGTTATATGAATGAATTGGGAAATAAAAAAGAATTGCATTGAAAATTAAATCCACAGCAATGGGACTTCCACTGAGTAGACATAAACGTAGTCAGTTTAAAATTTCTATCAAATAAATATATTATTACAGATTTTTCTTTGAAGTTCTTTAGTTTAAATAGTAACAAACAGCAAAGGTGTTTCGAATGAGGGTATAGGCGTATTTTTTTTCATATATCATGTAATGATACATTTATTTTCTTAAAGTTATATAAGCTCATTAGTTCTAGTGTAGAGAAGAATCCCTTTTATAAAAAGTTTTTTGATCCTTCATGCAAATTTATCAGATATTAATATAGAGTAACTCCCTATCAGCCACAGCAATGGTTTTAGTTTACTTTTTTCGTTTTTTCTTTTCATTATTTTAGGCATTCGCCTTTGGCATTGAACTGGGTTGTCATGCAATGTCATAAATTGCATACCTTTGAAGGCGAACATGTTAAATGAAAATAGAAATGAAAAGAACACAATAGATAGAGAAGTGAAGGGAAGGGAATAACAACGAAGAGAAGAGAAATAGGAGAAAAGAGTAGAACAAAATAGGTTTAAAAAAAAACATGGAAAATTGTTGCTTATTGCATTTGTCGTCAACGGTGCATTGTAATAAGTTGAAATATGCGAAACTTGATTACGTTGTAAATGAAAAACTGAAATGAAAACTGCTTTGTTATTTTCGCTGTTGATAAAAAAAAAAAATCTTTAACAAAAGAATGTGCACAATAAATATTGCATTTTACCTTTGATGTCAGTAGTGGAATTTTTTATCATTTTTTTGAGATTGTTGATCAAAACTCAATTTTCCTATCAACTTCAAAATGGTACAATTTTAATATGATTAAACGTTTTATCACGCTTCGCTAGCCGACAATCATGTCAATGTGTCAATATAGTACTCATGGTGAATAGCCAAATCAGGATTGCAAATGCAAATAATTGACAATGGTTGTTGCACCAATTAGCGGCAGCACAATATTGGCCAGTATGATGGCACAACATACACAAAATAAGGAAATAAATTTCATATAAATCCATGGGACGTGTGTTTGTGAGCCACATCACTGATGTTTATGGACATTTTTCGTGCAATTTTCTTGTTTACTAAATAATTTTCAATTTTTTTTCTTCTTTTTTTTTACAACATTTCTCCTTTGATTTATGTTGACTTTAATTGAAGATTTTTAGTATCGTGTATTTTTCTTCTTATTTTTTTTTTTATGGAGGTTGTAGTGCGCTGTTATACTTGTAATTTGAAGCCTTGTCAAGTGCTACGCGTAATTGACGCTTATAACTCAAAACGTGGCTGAAATTGCAAACACATGCGGTTAAAAGCCAAAAAATAAGCGGAAGAAAGCTCGTAAAGCATAAATTTAAAGAAAATTTATATTGGATGTAGAGTAGAGTAAACAAAATGTGAGTCGTATTCATTTAAGTATTCGGGTTGCTTCAAGATGAACTTTATGAACAATTTATTATAAGGTTAGAGTCATAGGCCTTAGTAGTTCTATTAGCATAAGGCACTTTATTCGTTAATATGCCTAAATAAATAATATTATAAGGCAATTCAATAGGTTGAGACATGTTACTTGAGACATGTTACATGGGACAGACATTCGGGATGAATTTCAATCAGTTTGATGATAAGAATTTGTTAATAAGGTTTTTTGATGGGTTTATAAATTTTAATATGCATATACATTGCATTATAAAGTAAATCAATTTTCAGTTGGAATTTTTTAATCTCTAGTTGTTAATTTTGTTTTTGATGATCATAGAAATATTTATACATTACTTTAAGATGAGTACAATCATGTTTCTAATTCTCTCTATGATTCTATAGTTAGGGGAAGGGTGCGAACTGGAACACCTTATCCCTGTGGCTGCAAGTGGGCCCATTGTAACAATCAAGACTATCCAAATAACTGTCCGTGTCACTCCTAGTAATTCCTGTGCTCTTTAGGAAAATCTATTGTAGTTGGAGTGAAGAGTTTAGCTACTCTAATTTACTTCGTGTCTACCCAATAGCTATACGAATTGCCATCGAACCATTGTTTGAGGTTAGTTTTTATCGAACACGTTTGTAGATGCTTTCCTGGCGATTTCATCTGTCTCTTCATTCCCATTCTATAGTTTCTTATAATATTTTCATTGAAAAGAATAGAGTATCTAAATATTGTTCTGCTTGCAGAAATCTTTCTGTTTATTATACTTATTTGTGTGTTGTTTGTTTTTAGTGCGAATAAAACTTCTTTCTTTGTTCGGTGACTGAACGCCATTAAATTATAAATCACAAAATGTTGCACTTGAAAATTTTATCCCATAAAAAAATAAAATAAATGGGAAACTTAAGTGGAGTCATTCAAATTTTATAGAAGTTGTTTGAGCAGCTTCTTTGCTAAACCAAAATCCTTGGCAGTGCGCTCTCTTCTCAAGTCAATGGAATTACATAAATTGGATGATGGAATGAAGGAAATGAAATATCAATAATACAGAAAACATATTTATGTTCGGTATTATGTGGTCAAGATTCAAGCAAAATTAATAAAAAAAATTCATAAATCTCTAAGCAAAAACTTCTGTTCTTATGGTAGATATAATCGTATATGTATATATGTATGTATCATGTTTGTATACTAAGTTACACTCTCATGGCTCTGTTGCTTTTGTATTTGAGCATAAATAGCATTTTATTGAATGGCAACTTAAGCCAAATACATACATACATATATACTATATGTACTTGTACTTATGTATATATAATACAATAAAATCAACAGGAAACAAAAATAGCAGCTGTCTTAAATAAGCATTTCAATATCCTGTCTGGGTAAAGCAGTTATAAATTTCTACTACTACCTTACTAACGAACAAGCGAACAAGTAAAGTATGTAGACAAACTTATCCGACAATTCACTTTACCCTGACTTCGTCAATTGCCATTTTATGGTACTAAATTGTTTGTCGGTGAAAGGGCTACCGTTCTTTCGCTTCTTAATCCAAACTATATTCACAGAAAGGTGTTTCAACCTTATGAACACGTTTTATCATCATTTTATTTAACTTATTCCACTTTTGTTTAGTTTTTCTTTCTCTTGTATTATTTTCTTTTGCTTTGCTTTACATGTACGAGTATTTTGTTCTTTTATTTTCTTTTTTCCTTTAATTTTTTCTATTCTGTTTTAGTTCTGGATTCTTTCGTCCACTAACAGTAAATTTAATGAGGCAAATGGGATTTTTCGTATAATTGGCAGAATAAGTACGAATTAAATTGCGAAGCACCGAAGTCAATTGCTGACTTGAATGAATTTTGCTTTCTCTCATTTCTCCCTCTACTTGTGTTCTTTCTTTTTTTTTTCTAATTATTTTCACCATTGATTGGATTTTGATTTTTGTGGGATTTTAATAAATATTTTAATCAATATTTTATTATATGACGTTGCTTTCTAGTATTCATTAATTAGTGATTTGAAGTGATATTTTTCAGTTCACCAAAAGTTTAATGGTGTAGATTTTTAGCAATTATGAGTTTAGTCAAGATGAAATCAATAAATTGGTTTCCACGACGACCGATTAATCCAAGTAATTTTCCAAAAAAGCTTTAAATTAAATATTCAAACAAAGAAGGTTAGGGTAATTGTTTGGTGGTATGGTATAGGTACGATCCATTATGACTTCATGAAACCTGGCTGAACAATCACAGCTGAGGTAATATATTGCAACCAACTGGAACAGATGATGCAAAAACTTTAGCAAAAACAGCCTAGATTGGTCAACAGATCAACTCATATCTTAATGCACGATAATGCCATACCTCACACTGCAAAACTACAGGAATTGGAGTTGGAAATTCTTTAATATCCTAAACCAAGAATTGAGCGATCTAGACTATGCTGATGACATATGTTTTATGACACACACGTTAGCCGATGCCGCAGCAAAACTACGTCAACTTGAGATCAATGCACGTGCATCTGGTTTTAAAATAAACTATGGAAAAACCAATTTAATGCGCATGCAGACGAACAACACCTCGCCTCTCGTAATCCACACATATAACAGTACCATTCAGACAGCTGATGTGGATGAATTTTGCTACCTCGGTAGCCAAATCACTAAGGATGGTGGTGCAGCGGCAGATGTGGCTGCTCGCATATGCAAAGCGCGTACGGCATTTCACAAACTGTATAAAGTGTGGCGCTCCCGTACACTGTCGCTAAAAACAAAACTCCGAATATTCAACACCAGCATAAAATCTGTATTATTATATGGTTCTGAGACATGGCTAGTATCAGAACGCATATGCCGAGCACTCCAAAACTTCGCTAACAAATGTTAACGGATTATATGCCGTATTTTCTGGCCCAGCACAGTCACAAATGAACATCTGCTGCTGCTAACCATCAGTCATCCAGTTAGCGCCGAAATAAAGGAGCGGAAATGGAGTTGGAAAGGCCACACGTTACGTAGAGAAGATGACAACAGAGCAAAGATGGCCTTCCAATGGAATCCGCAGGGCAACCGAAGAAGAGGTCGTCCTCGTCAAACACCGTCCATAATGAGAGCAAAGCCATAGCTACGTGGAATGAGCTAAGATACTAAGCAACTGATAGAAACCGTTGGAGAGCTTTTGTTTCCGCCCTATGCTCCAATTAGGAGCGATATCTTGTATTCATACATTATATCAAGGAAATAAAAAAAAAAAAAAAATACTCACCAGTAGAGATTAGCTAAACAGTGATTTCAAAATCACAGTGATTCTAAACTGTGAGTGAGTCACAGTCATTTGAAGGGAGAGACATAGTTTTCTTTGTCTTGTGATTACCAATCACAGTTTAGGGAGCAACTAAATAAAAGTGAGTTACAATCAATCAAGTAAACTGTGTCTCTTCCTTCAAATGACTGTGACTCAATCACAGTTTAGAATCACTGTGTCACTGTTTAGCTCATCTCTACTCACCAGACTTAGCCCCCATGGATTACCATTTGTTCCGCAATTTGGACAATTTTTTGGTAGGAAAACAATTTAATTCCGACAACGCTGTAAAACTAGCCTTCCAGGCTTTCATTAGCTCCCGTCCGCCATGGTTTTCTACAAGCGGCCTGAACATTCTTATAGTTAAATGGAAAAAGTGTATAGATAATATGGGTGCATACTTTGATTAAGAAAATAACTCCTTGTATTAATATACTGTCAACCAACCGATTTTTCTTTCATTTCTACAAATTTCATACTACACGACACCATCATCATTTGAAAATATTCAATCTTCATGAGTAAACAAATTGGAAAAATATTAAAGTTAAAATCGCTGATACAATAGATTGACTCTTCTCGTTGAAACCTTCTGCATATAAATCATTGAAGAATATCCTTCATAAATCGTTTAAATTCATTGAAATCTTAAATATTTTTACTAAAGAAAAACAATTTAAAACACTTTAATATGTTAAATCTTAATGCTTCTACATCCTTCTGACTTTACTTATGCTATATAGCAGGTGCCTAACCCTAATCAAATATCAACTAAGTATCTAATAATGATGATGAATGCAGATGCTCTCTTATTACCTTCTTTCCTTTTAATTAAAGCGCTTTCAGCCTTATCTAGCAATTACAATGACCCCAAACCGCTTAAAACAATCAAAGGCCTTCCAGACAAGTTCAATTGTTACATTCCACAGTAAATTCTTTTCATTACGCTTCGACATGACTAAGGTAAAACTACAATAACTTAAAGACGTATCCAATGTAGTAACTTGACAGCTAAGACTTGTATACAAATTCTTTCTATCCCATTTTCCTTACCTAGTTCGATGTTTGTTGTTATTCTAGAATTACTTTTGTACATGCTAAAGCAACAATTTTCATCCCCACCATTCACTTGCTCAGCAATTTGTATCTAGTATAACAATTTGCTATAGAACTGTAGAAGTGTAGAAGAACAAAAACATGAAGCTCAGAAGAAGCATTGAAAAGTGACGACAACAATACAGTAACGCACACAAAAAAGAAGAAAACCAATTGATTATGTCAACAGTAATTAAATTTTCATTAGATATTGCCAATGCAAACAACCCGAACAACAACTGGTAGTGGTAGAAGTACCTAGATACTAAACTTTGTATGGAATATCTCAATGGATGTATGTACTATGTAGTATGCGATGGTGTAATTGTGTGTTTTGTGTTTTAACCAAGTTTTCATTTAATTGAAAAGGCAACAAAGGTAAAGCCCCTTATAGCACGAATCCATGCATGAACGATGCCTTTCAATAATTGTAGTAAGACTTTCATGCTTGTGCATATCTAATGATAGGTTAAAGGTATCTCTTTTTGTGTTTGTCATTGCACAAGACCATAATATCAGTCACAATATAATTGCTGAAATCAATTATTCAAAAATATGTGGCATGATAATTTTGTTAAACTCATGAAGACAACATGCATTACCATAAATTGTATGCATTCGATTAATGAATGAATGAGTTTGGCAGACATGGGAATCATTAGTGCATTAAATTGTTATATCAATGGTTATTCAAATTTGAATTGATTATATGATTAGGTGATAGTGAATAGTAGAACTTTAAATAAGTTTTAAATTTACAGTAAAATGAGAATCTATGTTTGAAAAAGTCTCTCTTCCACGGTCTAGTAGAGGATTTTAGAGTGAACATTGTCCTCATTTATTATTGAGATCTAAAATTTAGATCAGTATTATTATTTGTTAAAGCAGAAATTTGTTACGCAGAGAAAGTTTGCATCAAAACCACCTTCTATAAATAATAATAAAGTACTGCTGCTTTTATTTAATGTAACACAAGCTCAGACTATCACTCTTCTGTCCAGGTTACACCCAACTAATTAGCTGTAGGCTTTGAAAGAATGACCATACTTTTCACAGAGACCAAAGATAGTTCATGTATCATGAGTAAACTTCTAAGTATTTATTAATATATGAAATTGCTTAAGCCAAAGCATCAGCATGCAGAGATGGCAATGTAAGCAAAACTAAAGAAATCTTCAAGCTCAGACACTCAAACACTATTTGATTGATAGTGAAACACTTTGTTTTCTCTCTTAGCACTCACTTATCACTTTTATTGCTACCTCATTACAGGTGACAATCGGACGTCGCATCGGTCTATACAGATTTTGTGGCGACATTGGACGCGGCAACTTTTCCAAAGTCAAATTAGCCGTACATCAACTAACACGGGGTGAGTACGAAGTACTAACATTTGTGGCACTTACAAACGGATGCAAAAAGATACTATGTAGTATACATTCTATGAACTAACGAACTTACTTTGTACTCGTTTTGGATAATACCATATCATTTTTTTGTTTTTTCAATAGACAAAGTGGCTATCAAGGTAGTTGACCGTGCCGGCCTGGATGCAAAAGCTTTGCGTATGCTGTCTAGTGAGATAGCGACTCTCGAATGTGTTCATCATCCAAACATTTTAAGGTTTGTATATCATACATATATGCTCATATAACTAGTATGTATGTACATTGAGAGGCTGTTCGTATCTGTTGGTCAACAACTTGTCAGGGACATAATTATCAAAGTTTGTTGTTGTGGAGCTCACATATTTGTTACGAGACAGGATTATACAAATGAAACGTACATGTTTTTGTGTCATTTTGTAGGCTATTCGAGGTTGTAGAAACATTGGGACGTGTTTATTTGGTCACCGAATGGATACGTGGCGGTGAACTCTACAATCATATTACACAAGGTGGTCCATTGCGCGAGATTCATGCAGCACCATTATACAAACAGTTGTTGCTCGCTGTTAAACATATGGTGAGTATGAATAAAGTTGACCAAGTTGACACCTGTACGTGAATATGTATTCCATATTTTTTGTGCATCCAGTACCATGTGTGGTATGCTTGATTGAATTCTACTGAACTGAATTTCTACTTTCCTCAGTTTCCATTTTGATTCAACATTTCTCATGTTTCTCATTCATTTCAATTATAGCATTGTCTGGGATATGTACATCGTGACATTAAAGCGGAGAACGTTTTGTTGCTATCGGAGGATCGTCTAAAGTTGGCCGATTTTGGTTTTAGCACACAACTCATTAATGGTAAGCCAAATATTTTTGGAAAAATATATCACATAGCAATCCATTCATCAATTAGTGAATTGTATTTGCAATAACCTTTTCTCTTTTGAACTATCATATGAATGAATGAAATAATTCAAATCCATCAATTATTTTATGACAAAAAAAAAAACAAAGACATCACCAACACTTTGATGGCTTAACATGAACTTTTTCTTTTTTAATACACTTCAAATTACTGGAAATAGATACTAAGTATGATATTGATGTAATGTTTGCAAAGCATAGAATCATGCTCATTCAGTATGTAAAGAAATGATGAGTATGTGCTACTAGATATGCTACTATGCATTCATGTCTCTTTGGTTTTGAGCTATTAAACTATTATTTATATTTTGGATTAAAAAGAAATAAGAATAAGAAATATTAAATCCGGAATAAAGAAAAAAATTGGGGCAGTTGGTATCGCCATACTACCTTAATTGTTTTTGTATGAAAACGATTTTTTGTTATGTATCACGAGAATACACACAATTTGTTGTTGGGTATGCCAAATTTTGATACAAGAAAAATAGATCGCCCTTTAAGAGCGGCTTGTGCAGTCTAAATAATTTTATAATTTTTGTATTTACATCATTGATACAAGAGAATCTAAATACTAGTGTTAACAGAGCAGACAGACAGACACAGAGTTAGCACAATTTGAATTTTGTTTTGTTCTACTGTTATTCAGATTTTAATACAAAAAGTCCAAATATCCAACTTTTCCGATGGATTTTCAAGAACATTTCTTTTATACTCTGCTAATTGGCCTATAACGTATACAACAACAAAAAATCTCAAAAAAAGGGCAAACCGTTTTCAAGCGGTACGCTAAAAAAAAAAAATCACAATTTTTTTTGACCTCTTTGTACACCCATCTACCCTTGATGACATAAGCGCATCATAACGTATAATTCCTCTTACAGGCTTTATCGCTTCCTCTATTTTCAGAATATATAAATTACTTGGCGCTACGGCTTTTGAATCACGAGATATATGAAGAATATTAGCGACATGTTTTTGTTACATTTCTGAAAGAGCTTCAGATTCTGACATTTGTCTCCTTTTTTACAACGTTTTCACGTTAATACAATATATGTTTACAACAAGTATACCTACAGACATAAATATATACGTGTATCATGGTTTTAAATAAAATCATAGAGTGGATTATCGATACAATTAAGTCTTATCGATTTGGCTTTTCATCCATGATTGATTTGTGTTCACAGCTTCATATGAACACGAAGCCAGCGCCTCCTGGCAAAACTTTTACCCGCTAAATAAAAAACATCAACCGTTGTTGCTAGCGGGATACCCAACGGAACGGTGGCTAAAGTGCGATGGGGGCTTTTGAACAACTATAATTACAGGAATATCATCAAAACCATTCTCAAATTACTTGAAGATATAGTTATGTATTTTCATAAGCATTCGTAATAAAGTTCTCATAAAGCTGCCAAATAAACCTTTGAGTATTCACTTTATGAATATCTTTTGAATATGCATTGAGATAATCAAACGAAACTTCACAAATCGATTTCAAGTGACACTCAATATATACAAACAAAAAAAGAGAAGAGGATGTGAAAGGTATATAAGTTTCGTTGAACTGAAGTCAATGTTCTATCTTGTTTTGGGATAAAGAAAAAAATTTCAAAAAAAAATTGAAAAACAATGAAACGAACTCTAACAAGTATCTCGTTACTTAAAGCAACGTTCACTAATTAAAATTGCATTGACATCAAATAGATAGATAAGGATATACTTAGATACATATGTGGTATACAAACGTGCATGTTTATCTATTGGGTAGTTTTCGCTTGCGAATACAATAGAGACACCGCAATAAACGACAAATGCCAATGCACCATATATGAGAGAAACTATTGTTTTTAGCCCTAATGTGTCTGTGTATCTAATAAATAATATGTGTGAGTGACAACCACCAGGAATAGTGCATTTAAAAGGGTCAATATATTGTAAGTAGTACTATGTTGTTATTGTATACCATATACTATGTATAGTTGTATTGTATGTGTCAGTTAGTCTGTATTTGATTTGACAACTTGTCACAGAACATTTTCCATCATTCACTGTTCATGTCCATTGTTCTAAGTATAGTGTAGTGGCTGTTTTTTTGTAGCATTTACGACATGAAAACACACAAAATCAATGGACTTCGGTAATTTTAGTGATATTATCTGGATGCTGGTGGTGATGGTCTGATATGTTACTTGTTCTATAAACAATTGAGCTCCATGCTTGATGGCACATCTGTGCTAAATTGTTGTGTATTTTAAATCATTTCATGGCACTTATGCTAAGAGAATGCGAATATATCCAATGAAACAGATATATGAGTGCTTTTAAAGGTAGATAGATTAAATCTATTTTTCATTACATTTCAGGTGCCAATCAGAAGCTAGATACATTTTGTGGTTCACCGCCATATGCGGCACCAGAACTGTTCTCCGATGATCATTACATTGGCTCACCGGTAGATGTTTGGGCCTTAGGCATACTGCTCTATTTCATGGTAGTGGGTAATATGCCATTTCGAGCACCCACCATACCGGGACTGAAGGGAGCCATATTAAAGGGTGATTATTTGCTCCCAGGACAATTGAGTCTGCCATGCATAAGACTAATACGTAAGCATATAATTTTCTATATCTCACAAATAAATTTGCAGCTGCATTGCAACTATCTTTCACAGAACGTATACTAATCCATATCCCTGCGCGTCGGTGCACCATCGATGAAATGCTCAATAGTCAATTTGTCACTTGCCCCAAATTGAGCGCAGAACTGATGCAACATGAGATTAATTTACGCACCAAAACAGTCAAACGTTCTGTCTTCTGGGTGCGTTCCAAGTCACGACGCATGCGTAAGACATATTCGCTACGTGAGCGGTATATGGAGGTTACGAATAAACCGCCGATCAGTATGAATACCAAAAAGAACGAAGGACTATTTGTCGATAATTTTCTACATCCGATTGAGATCAATCGTGATCTGCCAAATGATGGACTTAGCAAAGAAGCAACCAAAACGTCCAATACACCAAAACGTTCATTCTTTTGTGGTACGCTCAAGAAAAAGGTTAGTCCCATGGAAACGGAACAAGAGAAACATTTGGCCAGCATGAATGGTATGAATGGTTATGGTGGCTTAAGTGGCATAAGTGCCAATAGTAATGGTGGCCTAAAAAGCCCTTGGAATGTGGAAGTTGCCATTGATTGTCCATTGTTTAAGAATTATGATGCTGAAACGGGTAAATTTATCATGCTGCCCACGGACACAAACGATTTAAGTGAATTGAATGCTCTTGAATTCGAAGCGCGTCAAATATTGGAAGGATTGGGTGTTAGTTCAGAAATGTTGCGCGCAGCATTGCCAAATGGGCCACGTTCGGATATTATTGGCGCCTATAGAATTGTTGTGAATCGTTTGCAAAAGCAATCGTGGTTGGCACGCAAACATGTCGAGATGGCACTGCAAGAAATGCCAAAGATGGAAAAGAAAATCGAACGTTCGTGTTGCATACTTTAAGGCATTTCTGACTTTTGTGTGTAGGCGAACTACATAAGTATCTATAGTATACCATAAACTGAACGAATGACAATGTAGTAGTAGTAGTTTTGAAGTGATTAATGGTGCCACAAAAGCAGATATAGCCAATTAAGCTTTGCACTCAAGTATTTTACAATTATAATCTCAACAATATTAATAATATTATTATCATCATGTATTATGTGTGTAATCATTACTGAATGTATATCTACATATATATCTTTAAGTGGCATTATCTCCATGATCTCCATGTTGAAAAACCAAATAAATACAACATAATAAAAAATTTAATAAAAACGAAATAATAAAGGAAAATAATAATTGAGCAGCTGAGATTAATAAAAAAAAAAAAATAATAATAAAAACTAAACCAAAATACAAACAAACAAAGGCAGTTTCATCTTATTAAAATAAATAATTAATATGTAATTGTGTACCAATGATAATGGATAATTAAATATTTAGTAGAAATTTTTGTAGTTGTTAAAATGGGATATAAAAAACTCTATATACAATAATAACACATACATACAAACATACACACATACATATAGCAAATTCATTATATACAAATAAAAAATATATAGTATATTCTATATATAAAAATTAGATACTCGTATACTATACGTTATATCTAAATTTAATAGTTATTAGTAGTTTTGAGTACCAAGTACGAGCGTTAGTGAATTATTATTATTATTATTATTATAATTATTATGAATAATATAAACACACAAATACACAATGATAAGTTCCTTATTTAATTAATTAACTGATTAGTAAATTTACTAATTTAATTCTTTAATTCTATTTATTTATTTATAATTTCTATATAATTTTTTGTTATAAAATCATAAAACATACAAAATACAATACAATAATAATTGAAGTTAATTATTATGATTAAATAAATTTATACAATAATTAAAATATTTAAGCATTCTACACATAAAACGAGTATGCATAATAATGACTATGGTCCAGTTTGTTAACAAATACATACATACATTTTTTATATACTTACATATTATTGTATTAAATTATTATACTTATATACATAGTACGTACTACATATTGTTGTATCTTCCATGGTGTCAATAATGAATGAAAATTTAATAAGAATACAAAAATAAAAAAAAATATTTAATAAATTAAATAAAATAAAATGAAATAAATAATATAAAATTGTGTCTATTTCTTTATTTAAATATTTTCTTGGATTTCACTTCAAATAATACTGATAATAATAAAATAATTTTTCTTTTTGGAAGTAAATCATGGGGCAGCTTGATTGACAAAGGATTCATATACAAGAGAATATCCTTAGTTTTTGTATCTTATTCCATTCGTATACAATTTTGTGTCTTATTGAGCTTTAAGTATTTATGAAGCCATTTCTTAGCTCCACATAGCATTTAAACATGTTGAAGACACTTTGGTGATTCACTTATAGTACTGACTATCATAGCAAGCACCCCTTTTTCTTCCGATGTTCCACTAACACCATTAATTTCTGGCATTCAAAGAATCTTGCTACGGATTACCTTGAGCAAGTCTTTACATTATGTTTAGATTAGTTATAGGATAGAATACCTTCATAATCATTGGATCATTTCATCGAATAATTAATACAAAATACAATCAGAAGTTTTAAAGCGCATTCCTATATAAAAAAGGGACATAACATATCAATGCAAGTCAATTATTATCATCATATGTATTAGTTTTTATTGAGTAGCAACTTTCTGATGTTTACTGTCAAGTCTTAAAGAAAGATTGCTTAGAATTAACATTTATTTTAATTTTGCACAAACAGTTAGACATGCTTCTGTTCTGTACCAAATAAGTGTAGCGAATTTATTATGTACTAGCAGTGCCCACGACTTCGTACACGTAGTATTCGAAATATGTTTTATAATAACGTGTATTTTGTTAACTTTTTTCCTAATTATCAGATGTTTATTGTTTGCGCAAACATTCGAAAATCAGCCAAAAAATCGAAAACAGAAATAAAAATATGAATATCTTTTGATTTATTAGGTTGATTTCGATAAAATATACGCAAAATGTTACACGAAGGTTACTACAATGCACAAGTCAAAACCGCATTCAAATAGGTGAAGCCGTTTCTGAGATTAGCGTGCAAAGGCTTACGATTTTATATATATATATATGTAGATTTATAAATGTTTTTTAACAAATACTTCTCATGCAATACGAAATTACGGTCGAAATATTTTTTTTTGTTTTATTTTTATTTAAACATTAATCGCAATAACTTCAAATATCTTTATGATTAATAATAGGCAATTTACCTATTTCTTTGAAAAAAAAAAATCGTTTGTCTTAGAGCCTTGTTTTCGAAAGTTTCAAGTTTCCTTATGTTGCTCACGACAGTGATGCCCCAAAAGTAGGGACCACTATTTACAGGCAGTAAAACAGTATTTTGTTTGCGAAGGAAGGTTTATTGATTGGGCATAGCAGCATGCCGTGATGCCGTCGTCTAAGATTAGACAGATTTGGTCCACCTTAGGAATGATCTTTGAGCCAAATACGATACCCCAAATGGTGACATTCCAGCGCTTGGTCGAAGCATGAAATTGCTGCAGGTAATTGTTGATCATCTCTACTGCTTCTATGAGCGTGTCAGAGTTGCACAGAGCACAAGTGTCAAAGTTCTCCGACTTGCCAAGTTTCGGTATAATTTTTATTGATGTGCATTTTCATTGTGTTGGAAGTGTTATATAAATACATTGGAAAATATAAAGAATCGTTGGATCAATCATATAAAACATTAAGTAATTTAATAAGTTATTGACTCACCTTAAATTTTTTTATTGAAACAAAAAATTCCATAATTGTCTTTTCAATCCAGATAAAACTATGCCGATGACTGCACAAGACTACAGACTTTTTCATTCTTTATGCAAATACCACAAGTATATGTAAATTATAAAAATATGAATGATAGAAAATCTTCAACAACATTTCTTTGGTATTTATATTGTATTATTTATATACTCAGTCACTAAACAACAAGTTGACGATTTATAAACAAGTTGTGGCGATACGGCATTCAAATATGGGGGACTGCGGCACCATATATCATCAAAAAGTTGCAAGCAACTCAAAATAAAGCCCTACGACGCATAACTGGGGCACCATGGTATGTTTGAAACACCATACTACACCGTGACCTTAAGAGATCTACGGTGATTGAGGAAATACATTTTTCAGCAGCCGATACAATGATCGTTTGCTAAAGCACCCCAATCCTCTGGCAAGATATCTTACACGCAACACAACCCGCCATCGTTTGAAAAGGCTTCACCCCAACGATCTTCTTAATAGGAGATCTTAATAATAATTAGATGTCATCTTAATCTAAGCTCATGTTAATATCCTGATGATGAAACAAATGTATAAAAATATAAGCCCATCCGGTTGTTTGACATTAAATTAAATAATTTCAAAAAAAAAAAGTATTTATATTGTTTAATTTATATACTCTTGTCATCATCATCATTTGGCGCTACAGCTCTTTGTGAGCTTTGGCCTGATGAACAATATGCCTCCATGTTACTCAATCTTTTGCCACCCTCTTCCAGTTTTCCAGTTGTAGTTTCTTTAGGTCTTCGTTTAGTTCGTCCATCCATCTTGATCTTGGTCTTCCCCTTGCTTTGTTGTTGAATGACTTCGCATCTAGAATTTTTCTTTGCGCTCTTGATTCGTCCATTCTTGTTATATAATATATATTTATTTAATTTATCTCCTAGTGTACTGCCCATTTAAGCAGAAACTATTTTAACATTCTTTGATTTGTTATTTTAATAGCATTTAAATATATTCATATTAAATACATTCATAAATTTCTTGCAGATTTTCAGAAAATGGAATTCACCAATTTATTTTTAATTTAATTGAATGTACAAGTATTTTTCAATTGTTTTCATTTAAAATGAAATAAAAAATTCTCAAAAGCAAAGGAAATCAATAAAGGTTAAATAGAGAAAATCAAAATGAAATACAATAAGTGCTAAGCATATAAAATAATCACTTAAATTTTCTTTTCTTTACAATTTAAATTGAAATACAATTTTGCATCATTTACCGCAAGGTTAAAGCAGTGTGACCTAAAGACAAAAATTTGGGAGCTATGAATTAAATAGAACCTTTGTTGCTTTGTTGGCCTTAAAGGCTTTACAATGCTATCATAGTATTTCCATGAATTTAAGTTTTGCCTTCCAGACAAAATATAAAATATTGTAAGTATAAAGGTAAAATCAAAAAATTTCACATTGCGGAAATATCACTACGTGCTTGTTGTACTAATGAGACCGGGTCCAACTATGACAATCAATTCGCAACCAAGTCAGGCCCCTTTAAGCCAAAAGCAAAACCAAAGTAACCAATAACGATCTGAGGACAAATTCATGTCATATGACATATACAAAGGAGAAAAGAAATCATTGGGAACAACAATCGCAACTTTCTATTTAATAAACGAGTCAAACAACGAAATTCATGTGTGCGTTTGCGAGGATGAAAATGTATGTACGAGTATCTGTGTGTGTGTGTGTGTGTGCTTTGAACAACATAAACATCATTAAAATTAAATTGTACTTTCATCGAACGCGTGTTACATACTTTGAAAAATCATGTCAAAATGTGACATAAAAATTCTATGCCATTTGCCATTTTCCATTTTAGAATGTATCTCAATGTAAATACCCATACAATACACAGATTTTGAATAAGCGATACACAAGCACATTGTTGGGTGCCAGAAATCTCTTGTTATTGTTATCCCTCGTAATGCTTTGGGGCATTTTTCCTAATCTCATACAGTAAAACTGACATAACAAACTGAAAAATTGAGCCAAAGGCAAAAGCAAAAGTAACGCATGCAACACATATATTAAAATGGCATTTGAATGCATCAGCATCTAGGATGAGTATCCGGCAACACATCACTTGCCTTCCTGGAAAATATCATACAATCATAATAATGACTTTTCAAAGAAGTGACTAACTGAAGGTAATCATAATTTTTGTACGAATTTCAGGTGAACATTGATTTAAAAGGAAATGAAAATAAAATAAAAGTCAGAAAGAAACGAATAGAGAAATATATTGAAATGAATTTCTTGTTGGCAAGCACTTAAGCCTTCTGAAATAAATCTATTGTCTGATAAAAGAATTTTCGTTTTTCTACTTTTTACAAAAGGAAATGAATAGTTGACAAAAGGATTTCAAGACATTATTGATTTGTAAATTGCAATAAGTAAAACTATTTCATTTCTAGCGTACCCAGCGCTACGCTTCCGACGTGATGTTAGTGCGCGATACTGTTCTTTTTTACTTTTGAAAAATCAGACGAATCAAATACTAATATTGACATAATTTCCTGCTATATTTAACAAAGGAGACTTGATTGATTTTAGACTATGTCTCTAAGTTTTATATGCAAAGTCTGTATCTCCAAAACTACGCCACCTACCGGGTCCAAATGTAGCTTATAACCATCTACTTGACCCAGCCGTTCTCGAGTTTGGCGCTTACCAACACTTTTAGCGATTAATTTTTATATATTTAGAGATTAAAAAAAAAAAAAGGAAAAGGAAAAACGAATATTATGCATACTACAAAAAAGTTTATTGATGGAAAGAAAGATTAGGGGATGGGCAGGAACTAAGATAACTCGTCCCTGCGGTCGCAAGTAGGCCGTTATCGCAGTTCCTCCGAGATTCTGGAATTCCCAGATTTTCTTCGAAAACAAATGTGCAATTTCAATTTGATTTGAGTATTGGTTTCAAAGGTGGCGGAGTCTGGTCCAGATTATGCCCTAGTGGTTACATAGTAAGTTCTTTGCTGACTCCTCTTCTTCATTCCACAGTGTACACAGATCGCTACAACTTATTCCCATATTATGTAAATGTTTCATTTCTCTGCAATGTTCTGTCAAGAAATTTGAGACTATCCGAATACCTGTCAGTTTCATGGAGCCATTGTTTGCGTCTAATTTTATCGAACTCCAAGGTAGCCCACAGAATGATCCAGTGAATACGTTTGCAGATCCTTTTCCAGCAAGATCAACTGTTTTTTCATTCCTAAGTTTACCACTATGTCTTCATACCAACATAACGTTAATAGCACCTTAACAATCTTTGAGTGATCTGTGCTTCTGTCTAAATAAGAGCACCAGATAGATGCAGCATATGACATGATTAATCTAGTAGTATCCGTGTACAGCCACAGTGACATTGTTTGTCTGAGCTGCCTCACCCTGACCATACCTGGCTCCACACTTGGAAGAATCGCAAACATAAAATGTTTCATCTTTAAAGTAGATTATGAGATTTTTGGCATGGTTAGGTTGGGTTATGCTGGCTGCTCGCAATTACTCGTGACTTTACCCAGAAGCCTTAAAGGCCCATTGTGATGCATAATAAAAAAGGGGTAAGGGAAAGAGTGGTTAAGGGTAATCACACAACAGTCCAAGGTCGATCTAGCTATCTCCCTCTATCTCTAAAACCAACCTGAGGAGTCCACGTACAGAGCCAGGTTCCCCAAAGGACATGTTGCCAAACTACTTAACTCTTCGGAGAACGGCTTCCCGAGAAACCGGGTTCCTTTACTGAGAAGAGCAGGGCAATCACAGATGAGGTGTTGGATGCTCTCCGGCTCCTCCTCGTCTTCACAGCTATTCCAGAAGTCATGGTTTGGAACTTGCATCCTGCGGGCCATCAGCCCTATAGTGCAGTGCCCCGTTATGACTCCCGTCCACGTCCGAACCATTTTCTTGTTAAAGTGAAGGAGCTCGGAGGCTCTAATTGGCTGATAACAAGGCCAGTGTCCTTGCGACAGTGCAGGCAGACTCATTTGCCCACTTCCTGCCTGCTATATCTCTGGTTTTCACTTCCAGGCATGAGAGTATTTCCTGTAAGGATCTGTAAACATCAGCGAGTATTTGAGACATGGGCAGTCGTCCGCCATCAAATTGGCATGGTTAAACAATTTCATAAAAGAGAGTCTTTTTTTTCAAAATTATGCAATTCAAGTTTGCTGACAACTTTGTTTAATTTAATTTTTTACCGAGTACTTTGTGTTAAGTTGATTTTGTATGGGCCTTTCACTTTATTTTGTTTGTAATTTTTTTTTAAATTTTCACTTTTCAACTGATGTGACCTCTTACAAACAGTTCTGCTAACAGTTCAGCGAAGAAGAAATGATGTTGATCATGAACTCTCTATGCTATGACGCACTACTGCAATGAACAAGAAAAAAATCAACCTTATCAAAAAGGGATGTCACGTTGTATCAAAGCTAAGTTCCACAATAAGAAAAAACAAAAACTCAATCAATGAAATTCCCTTTTATTGAAATCTCGTACATATGAAAAAAATAAATCATAGCTTTAATAATATGATAGTATTTTACCATTAGCTCTCTGGACACATAAGAGTTCATATAAATTTCAATTAGTCATTAATCATTCATTCAATCTATCGATATCTCATTTAATTGAAGTAAAGGTCATTTGTTTGCTTTATTTGCTTGGATTTCCATTATATTTTCCAGTTTATTTTGACAAAACTGTACAATAAATAAATAATTCTATTTATGAAACGCTATAAAAAGTAATTAGTTCAAGTCAAAATACCGCAATATTAAATCTATTTATATATAGATACTAAAGTATCTTATTGACAATATTTGATTTATCCACGTATAGTATTTATTGTGGAATCACCAGATTATACTGCTATAGAATGGTATTTTACTATACTATACTAGTATATTTGTCATCAGTCACGTACATGTTCATGTGGATGACGTGTGCAACAACATCTAGATTTGTTAGTTTGTATCTTTTATCTGCATGTATCTATGAATGTCTGTGCGTTCAAATTTTTATATGTGTTTGTGGTTATTGCCCTTGCTATCAGTTTCATCAATTTATTCTGTGTGTGAAAAAGCAAAAAATTCACATGAAAATTCATGATGAACAAAACCACAAAATGGAAATCGAAACGTACGAAAAACCTTTGTATCAGCATATAGCATATATAGCGAAATAAAGTAAACAAAGTCGACGCGTATTGTTACTGTCGTTGTTTGGTTATCTTAAATACACTCATACACATGCATACTGTTGTATAAACACTATCTTACCCTTCACATTTCGTTATCGACCAACGAGAATCACATGAGAAAAAAGAAACTATGATATTTCTTTTCTTTTTTCCCAAATAAGATTCTAGATTCTGATGGCAAATCAAAATTGAAAAAAATATTTCTCTCGCCATTTGATTATATACGAGCACATTTGTTGTTGCTTTGCAAAATATTTTTGAAAAAATAAATAAATAAATAAAAGCTTTTAAACTGATTGCCAATAAAACGCGCATGCATACACACTCACCAACACACACATGAGTTCTTGAATACAATAAAAGTCAATAGAAAATAGCACTCAACGCACAAAAGTATGCTATAATATTTTTTTCATTTTGCTTAGTATTTCTTTCATTCAACAGCGCAGCGTGCTCAGACGAACGGATGCCAACAATGAAAGCAAAAGTACTCTCAATATCAACAAATACAATTTGCTCTGAGGCGAATTTTATCAAATATTTGTAGCTCAAGTTAGCCAAAGGCAAAACAATGAAAAATATTTAAAAAAAAAATGTAAAATACTAGCGAACTGTCTTTCGGCATTGCACGGGTGCAATTTACATGTGGTGTCATTTTTATTATTAAAAAAGCACTGTTCGATTGATTTAGCATTTATCGCTTTGGTATTTTTAGTTCATCATCAAGAAAATATTATAAAACATTTTAAAGGGAAAAATAAAATTAGGTTTATTAGCCTACGTCTCTAAATGGAAGGTCTGGCGAGTAATATGACCATAGTCTTCTTTTAGTTGTCCTTGTGTCGAATCGGTTTATTGCCAAGTTGTTTGTATGATCAGTAGCCCAAGTATCTTAACTGGTATCTGTCAAACTTTTGGCATTACCAGTTGCTCTGTCGATATTACGTTCTGAAACTTTCTTACTTGGACCAAATTGATTGACGTGCAATGGTAACGGAGTTGTTGCTGATGAGACCTCAGTACTTGTGAGCACAGCTGTTGATGTGTTGATTGCATCAGCATTTTTAGCAGCTCCCAGATGTGAGAGCTGCAGGCAACGGGCAGCAATGCATTGCTGGTAATTTGTGTGGTCTTTGGTGTTATTGGGCCAGTAGTTGTTGTGGTTGTTCTTGATCTTGCATTAAATACTTTGTTAAGTGGCCGCAAATCGGCACGACGAGGCGAAGTTGATGTAGTCGTTGTTGTGGATGATATGGCACGCCTATAGCTACGTATGTGCTCCTGTGTACTACTATTTTCCATTATAGTTTCTGTAGAAGTGCTCATGGATGTCGCCTGAACAGAGGATGGCACTTCAGTAGTACTATTGGGAGAAACAATTGATAAAAGAACAGAATTTAATTCATTCGGACAAAAACCATGATCCTCTTGAAACTGTTCGTTATGTGAAGTCAGTTGAAAACCAGCAAGTAACAAATCTGCAGTTCTAAGATTCACATCGACTTTGTCGACATCAACTATTGACTCAGTTGACTTAGGTAACTTGTGTCCAACATCACCATTACTACTATCACAGTAGTTACCTCATGGCTCATCTAAATATTCCTCTAGAACTATTTGTAATGGCTCTTCTGGGAGTGCCTCCTCCTCGGATACATCCGTTAAAATTGTATTATCATCAGTTTCTTGAAATATGTAATTTTGTGTATCGCTGACTAAATCGATTGATTTCCTCTGATATCCATGGATATTTGAATTCTTCATGACTTTCCTGTTAACTAAGTTAACAGATGAGCGCCAGTAGCCATTCTCAAGACTTAGTTTTTGGAACCACTGTATGGTTTTAATGTTTGAGTCTTTAGTCATGCCCCACAGTTGAATAATGGCATTAATTACAAACATAAGTAACATCAAAATCGGTTAACATTTATTGGTTTGAGTTGTAATTTTATCATGAGAACAACTTTGAATTATAATTCCTGGCAAAATTTAACTCATTTGAGTACTAACAAGTACTCATAGAACTGTGTTTGGACAATTCTCTGGAATCTATGTTCGAGATCTATGTCCATCCCTTGTCATGACACGTTCAACAGACGATTTTATAAAAATGTTGTGAAGAATCGTCAAGTCACTATTAGAGAAGGACACTAAGGATGCCGGCATATCTGTTGGTTCATGCCATGCAATTTTTTTTTTTTAGATGTTTTGGTCATGAAACGTATGGCAGCGAACTTTGATCCGAAATTGCAAAGTTTTGGCTATTACTTGTGTATTCTTTATTAGGCAAAATGAACCATGTTAATAATTTTAATAAGGCACTATTTTCCGATAAAGCTGCCATTTTTTTAATTAAAATGTGAGCAAATCGAGTTTTTTTAAAGAGATACACAGTTGGCGTTGACGACTTCCTTCTTCTCGATCTTCTTCACAATGTCTAAACCTTCGACCACTTATCCGAAGACGATTATCAAGCCAAGTTGTCTTATCGGTGCAGATGAAAAACTGCAAACCGTTTGTGTTAGGACCGGTGTTAGCCATGGAGAACACTTCCATTGTGCTTCAAGCTGAAGTTCTCGTCACAAATTTAGTGACGTAAATGAATTTACCGTTATGTTTGGTAAAATTACCACCATGGCACACGAAAGTTGGAATGCCGCGATGGAATGACGACCCCTGGTAGCCGAAACCACCAGTGCACAAGGCATGAAAGAACTTCTCTGCAGTCCTTGGTAATTCATCAGAACGCAACTCCATCACAATGTGACTAACCTTCTCGCTACCGACTAACATGTCATAGTAGACGCGTGGTAAGGATAGTTTTCATTTGATAAATGCAGATAGTGCAGCTTTTGTATATATGCGATTTAGCTTCTGAAATACAATTTTTTTTCCAATTGTGTATCAGACCCGTTCGCTCTTGTCGAGTGTACATAGTTGGCCCACCTGTGAGTTTTACCTGCTCCTAAAAATACCAAAAAAAAAATCTAAAAAGGATGGAGGTTCGTCGCGATTGATGAAATAAACAACGTTCAATCAAAGCCATACCACAAAGTGTATTTCAAAAGAGCTTTGCGCACATATATCTGACAGGGAATATTTTTGGGGGGACAAAATAGATACTAATGAATAAAAAAGATATTTTTTCTTTTAACAAACCTCGTATAAGTGTAAATAGCAATTGACAAAGAAACATAAATACATTCTTTTATTTATATGCTAATTAATAAATATTTACAATATTTCCTTTACACAAAACTACAGTTTGTGAACAATCAATAAATAAAATGTCTAAATTAAATTTAATGTACATTCTCTAATGTATTGTTTGTACTTAGTACTATCATAAATTCAATTACCGTCACTTATTAGAGAAAATTAGTTGAACTAAAATTATACCCACAGGCAATATAATGAAATCAATTGAACAGTAGTGTGAATGTTTAATTCAGTCACATTTTACTCGTATCAAATGTCAGAAAAGCCATTGGGCATTAGCAATAAACAGGAAATATTAAAATTCAATAAAAGAAATGAAATATTGAAATGGCTGTCACAAACAGCAATTGAAAACATCAACTGAATTAATGACAAACAATTAACAGAAATTGTGAACGTTGCACAAAATAATGAAATTTACACAAAGAATGACAATTGTCTTAAGCTTACGAGTATTAACATTTCATTGTTATGGGTGATACAAATTACTTGTTAAATTATCTAAGATTTGATGTATGATGTTGGAAAATAAATTTAAATTTAATTGTAATCAAAAAGAATTCCATTAAAGATGTATATAAAGTTTCATTGTTCAGGTTTAAAACTAAGTTTAACTGACTTAAATTCTTTCATTCAGTGCAAAATCAGCAAAAGGAAAAGAAAAAATGTTTTTTCTTTTCGTTCCCCAGTAACGATTACCATAGTTTTACGTTGCCAATAGCCTCGGGTTTCATGACTTTTGCTTTCGTCTGCATTGATTCAGTTGCATTTGAGTTTGTGATTTTATCGTTGAAAAAAAAATGTTGATCAACAAAATGAGACTGAGAACTGTAGTAAAAGGGACGATAGAACCATAAAAATGCCATAAATAGACAAGTAAGCAGTTTTCATTACTCGACATTTTCTATCTCTCTTTCTTTCTTTACTTCCGTCTATATCTCTCTCTTTATTTCTATCTCTTTTCTATTTGACAATAAATATGAATTACTACTTACTTTGTATAGTTCAAAGTGTTTGCTTGAGCTGCTTAAGGTTATTTCAACAAAGATGTGCATGCATTTATGCATTCCAAGGCATATATCCATAGCAATGTGCATGCCCACACTTATGCCCACAATTTCAATAGCTACTAGTAAAATAGTCTTTTTATCCGCACTTTGACTTTATTGTGATATAAAATCTTCTTATAGACTTTATTTGTTGCTCTATTCCATGTGTTGAATATTGGCTGCGCCTTGGGCTGTGGAGCCCCAAACTGCAGGAACTAAGTTGCGGACTGCAAATTGTTCCGTCATGGAAGTGGTGAATGGAAATTATTTGTGCGACTTAAAAAAATAAAACAACGAATTTAAATTCTTATAGTTGCACTTTTATTTTATATTTTTTTCTTCCTCTTAAACTGTTTCTTGTTGTTGATATTTTTTGTTTTGTGTTTACCGATCGCTTTGAGTATTCATAGCTGTCATCAAAAAAGATCGAAAAAGGTGACGCAGAATATCACAGTAAATTGTGTAGTGTATGTACAGAAGAAGTCAAGTTGGTGTAACATTGGCACTTGCCATGAAAGGCCTAAGCCCACGGTGTCAAGCACATGGATTGATTGTTAATCAGCGACCCCTTGGATACATATTCAAAAGTACATAATGCCGAGTCAAACTTATTTTATTTTTTTATCATATGACTCCTATGTTTGTTGGGTATAAGGTCTATCTTAAACCTCTGCTGCTCTTTGAGTCACAGCACCCAGTTGTAAACATATTATGCCACTCCACGCAGAGAAAAGGTCTTACAAACAACAACCACCACGATACTCCCATAAAGGGGCCGTACCAACTGAACAAAACACAGCCTCTGATCAGAGTTCGTACCTGAAGTCACTACCAATTTGCACTCAAACAGTAGATGGATTGTGATGGTTCACTTATCTTTGCCGCCTGGAAGATATTCCGAATGACAAATGATGAGTGAACAAATTTAATGTTCCTTTTTGAATACAGCACAAAGAGCTTGCTTAAACTCATAAAATTCCCAGAAGTGAAATATTCCTGTATGTACAAAAAAAAAACCACACGTGTTCTAGGTAGCAGTCAACATATTCTCTTAAACAGTGTTAAATATCTGAAAAAAAAAATACTTAGGTAGGGTAAAGCGCTGTTCATTTTCTTCATGGAATTTACATTTTTTATTATATTAACAATTAACTTCATTTATGCCAATCATATAGCAATTCTACATACAATATTTCTGATTCAACATTAATTTTTTTTGTATGACAGTTTACGTGCACAACTTGACGTATACGTAATATGACATTTTATATGCAAATATATGTCACATACACGTGACATAGTTCATTAAACATACATTGTTAAAGCAGATGAAAAACAAAAAACAATTTTCATTTATTTGGATTTATGTTTTTAATTTTTAATTAATTACCGGTTATTGTTGATTTTGGCAAATTGTTTTAATTCTTCTGGTAATTTTTATATAAGAGAACATAGAGAGTATATATGATTTTTTTCTTATATAAGTTAATTGAGGTGATACAAAAATAAGTATTTTTGCTCAGATCTGTAGGACATTAACTCCGCCCACTGGTTACGGTATGAGCAACGCTTATAAACCGGTACCTTGGTAGCGAAGTCGTCGATGCTCTAAGGTGAATGGGATGTGATAGAGCATTAGAATGATTAGTCATGAATTCCGACTCCAAGCGACATGTTATGGTCGCTTGTAAAAATATTCCCTTCCCTAATAAGAAAATGATTCCTTACCCTTATTACTTTTTAACTTATAACTTGATAGTTTGCAAATACTTAGAAAAATAAATTAAAAAATTTAAAACTTCTTTATGATTTTCATAATGTACAAAAGCTAAGAGTCTACTATTTAAATTCTGTGTCGATTCGCCTGCCTTCGATAAACTTATACTTTTAGTTATCGAACTTCTTTTCTCTCTAGAATTTTATAACATTTCTAATTAACATGGCATTTAAAGATGTACATGTACCTTATAACTTATCATCATAACCAAATAAAAAAATGAGAGTAACCAAAAATTATTCGTTTAAATAGTATGAATTTGTGTTTCTGCTTCTAAAGTCCTTGAATATCTCAAATTTAACCATGTCTATTTTGTATCAAATCTTGAATACTTCATTTATATAATAGAAAAAAACTTTATCTTAGATGTAAATGAAAGATAAAGGTTGAAGTTATCAAGTACAGTTGAAATAAGATCGGATCATTCAGAAAGAAGGCTATCATTGGCTATGCCAAAGTTACCTTTCCCAGCATCACTAAGAAAATTAATTTAAATGTTAAAGTAACATATTGAATACTAACCTCTGTAAATAAAATGTAAATCACCAGTTTAAGTGAAATTGTAAATGTTAAAGGGAATAAAGCAAGATTGAAATTGAAAAAAATTGAATTTAAATGGGGGTTTGTATGGGAGGTACCCCTCTTGGTAACCCTAGGACCATGAAATTTACATGGTTGATGGATATAGTTTAGAAACTTGTAGTGACCAAATTTCAGTTCAATACGTCAAAAAATAAAAAAAAACTTTTTTTAATAAGAACTTTAATTTAAAGAGTGGTTTGTATGGGAGGTACCCCCCTAGTGGTCCGATTCCGGCAAATGAACTGCGTATGGTAAAAAGAAACCTATGTTCGAAATTTCAGCTCACTATCTCAAAAACTGAGGGACGAGTTTTGATACAGACGGACGGACGGACGGACATGGTTAAATAAACTCGACTCATCAAGCTGTTCACAAATATATATACTTTATGTGGTCTACGATGTCTCCTTCCGTGTGTTACAAACTTCATGACAAACTTATAATACTATTCACACCCGTGAAGAGTATAATTACTGCTTTTCTATTGATATGCCTGAGAAATGTTATCGAAATATCGTAATTTACTGTTAATTTCGAAATTTTGTTAATGAAGAAATGATTTAAAACATGAGCTAAGACTAAGAGTTTAAAGACACATGTAGGAAGCCACACTGTTATTAAGTCAATTCTAAATTTTGATTCATAATCTAATAAAAACAAAGCGAGCACAAGACAATAATTGACAGTTACAACAATAGAGCGATTATAAGCATTTAACGAAGCAAAAACAATTTTGATTTGCGATGTTGCTGTTCCGCTTACACTTAATCGCTAGCAATGCAATGCAAGTAGCAGGCTTGATAAATCTCA
This sequence comes from Amiota communis, assembly GCA_037043315.1. Classification (NCBI taxonomy): domain Eukaryota; kingdom Metazoa; phylum Arthropoda; class Insecta; order Diptera; family Drosophilidae; genus Amiota; species Amiota communis. The sequence goes on from JBAMAV010000934.1 coordinate 1,053,339, forward strand.
CCACAAACAAAAGCACGATACCTTGCTTGCAAATCAAACTCTGACATGTTCAGACACAAGTCAATTCAACTTTAATCACTTGCAAATTGACTGCCGATGAGGGCGGATGCCCATCCACTTTGTATACTATCTATGATTTTTTTCTTTTTCAAGCGCAATTGACATTGCTCTAATAACAAATCCATTGCTGCTCAACCCGAAAATGCATTTGATCGAAACTTATGTTCTTATGCTTTTTTTTTCTAAACAAATGAAAGTACCAATGGAAACATCATCGAAAGGACAAGAAATAACACAAATGACTTTACTCATATGAAACATTTGATCATTAAAATGGTAATACAAGTCAGAGTCTTCTTGAAGAGAACATTTTTCTTAAATTCTTCCTTTTACAATCATTTTCTTTTATTGTATATCCATTAATTTAAAATGAATCCTTTTGGTACATGAAAAGTTTTCCGTTCGCATTTAACAGGTTTTACACTTTTAATGAAACAATAAATCAATTTAAAATTAAACAGTTTTTCTCGCCTTCATGGCGTTTTGTTCAGATTTGTTTGTACAAACCACGAGGATAATGGCATTTTCACATGCAAACTGTATGAACTGAAAGGACATTTATATAAATGACACTGAGTAAGTTCGCCTGAGTAAGTGAGTTGACACGCATCAAGTGGAATAATAATAATAATAATTACATAAAAAATCAATTAAAAGAAACATTGTAAGTTTTCATGATTTTTCATTTTTCCACTTTCTAGTCAGTCACAAATAAAAACACAATTTACCATATTAAGTAAATTATTTTAAGCCGGAAATTTTCCTTACAAAATGTAATTTGCATAAATTTCCCAACAATGAATGGAAAACACAAAGAAACAATCAAAATAAAAGAATGTGGAAAAAGAGAAAAAGTCAGAGTAAAATTATAACATTAACAAGGCTGTAAGAGCAACAGGATGAGAGAAGAATAGAGGGCAAGTATGAATTCGTTATGCTGTTGTTTTCACAATTTAATACATTAAGTAAATCATTTATTTGCATATTTTAACAATTTCAATATAATAGCATTTTTTTAATGGTAGTTAAATTTTTTATCTTCAGTCAGTCAGCATTAGTCTCAAGTTTCAAGAACCAGAAGTTGTAATCAAATGAACATTGATTTCTGTTGAAATTGTTACTGCAAATGGCACATGATGAGGTCACAAAACACCTCATTAATTGTAATAACTCCTTTCTTGGCAACATTCATTTCTATTGAGTGCTTTTCTAAAAATACACAAGTACATAATAAAATATACGATGTAGCACATTTGATGCCATTTGGTTTGGTTCTTTTATTATTTTCCTTTCCTTATTTCTATTATTTGTCTTTTCTCATTCTTTTTCTCTTCATATTGTTGACCCAAGTCAGCATTCGAAAAACAAATACATGAAATTAATCAGAGTAAGACGAGTCCATTTCATGTTTCTAACCTAGCAACCAACAACCTCACTGACTAAATAACTGAATAACTGACTGACCAAATAACTAGATGAGCAACTGACCGTCAGACGGTCAGGACGAGAACCCAAGAACAATGAGAAATGTTTCATTTCGCGCGTAATTTACTCAATTGGTACAAAAAAAAATTATGTACTAGTAACAAATAAAATTATTACATTCTTCAATGAACTTTTGGCTTTAGCATCAAGGATTTGCTAGTTTGTTCACAACAGAGACGTAGTCCAATCTTTAGTGTTTAAAGAGAGGGTTTCTGTTGTAAGTTAAAAACAAAATACATCTTAATTTGACATCCCACACATTCATTCTTAGCTTATTCTTCCTCCTCTGTTTCCTTATAATGTGTGTATGGCATTTGTGAAATGGTTTGTTAAGGCCACAAATTGCTTTGGAAATCCCTTGGAAAATAAATATGTATTACGTTCTTGTGGTTACTCCTGTTGCTTTCGTTCTTCTTTTATTGTTGTCATTCATGTTGTTGGTACTTTAATATGAAAATTCAGAAGAAATTTCAACTGTAAAAAACATAGTAGCTTAAATATTTCTAATTTATTTATTTTCTTAAGGAAATTCAATTTAGAAAATTATAAAAATATGCAAGCAGTTCTAGGCATTGTCATAATTGTCTTTAAATTCAATGCAATGTTCACCATTTGGTCACAGATGCTTATTTTAATCAGTGGATAGATGATAAATGGATCAACTGTCCATCATTTTGGATATTCAATTGCAATAACAAATTGTCGTGACTCAAATGAAAATGCCCAATACTTTCTTTTTAAGAAGTTTAGCTAAAAGGTTTTTATGCAGACTCATTTAGCTGACTTTTCAGTGTTGTATGCAATGACAAAGGAGATGTTGATGATGACAACAAGAAATCGAAACAAAAAAGTTCATGAATAAAATAAAATCCTGCCAAAAAAAACTTGAAGAAAAACTCTGGTAGAAAGGAAAACTTCTTACTATGAGGAAGCTTTAAAAATTTATGTTAATGCAGTGTGCAGTACATACAGATACACTTACACACCTTTGGAAACATTACAAACAGAAACAGTCACACATTTCCGTCCAACTCCGGACACTAAAACATTCGCCAGTGAACAAAAGGTACGCAGATAATACTCATTCATTCACTCACTTACCTACTTACTTACAATACTACTTGCTACTGTTGCTGTCAGCTGCTTTTTCTTTTATTTTATTCAAAAGCAAAAGCATAAAATGGGTTAAAGTATCTTTTTTTTCCTTATTGTTATATGTAATTCTTTTTTTCTGTTTGTCTTCTTTTTTTTTTCTTTTTGTTTTTGACAACTTTACAACAAAAACACCCACAAAACAGTGAACACGCGAATGTAAGCCAAAGTGAAGAATCATAAAACAAAGACACAAGAGAAACAGAAACAGAAAGAACAAAATATACCGGAAATGATAAAAATAAAAGACCAAAACAAAAATAATATAAAGCAGACATGAAACAGTCACGAGATGCGCTTTTAATGTTGTACATCATCATCCTTTTGTTGGTATCGTAAAATAAAAACCGTAATAAAAGACTGAAATATAACATAAGAAAAACACTCGGTAATAGTGACATTTCTATGTAACTAACTTAAATTTCAATTCTCATTCATGAAAATCGTTTGACTAGGAATAGTTCCCTGTGTCAAAGAAACCTTAAACCATTTAATAATATTAGTATTGAACTCTAAGAGTAATCTTATCATGAAGGCCATTAACGAATGAATTGGATAAAATAAAATATGACGAGTTCACCTAGAAACCAGACGATCCATTATGATGCCTATAGTTATGATACAAATATAATACGACAAGCGATGGCAGTATTTGGAGAATTAGGAGGACCAGGTCAAGTAAGATAATAATGATAATTTATCACTATTGCAGTGTATTGACACTAAAGAATACGCACATGTGTTGCTGTTGGTTGACAAATTCATATCCAACAACTATAATGACAAAGAACAAATTAAATTATTTTTAATTAGGAGTTGATTAGCCCCAATTACACTTGGCTAGTTGTAGAGCTGAAAGCCGGCGAGTTGGCTAATTGCAAGCGAACTCGCTCAGTGTGACTATGTTGGTTTGTTGCGAGTAGAGTGTTAACAAGCCACCAAAAAAAGTTTACAGCCATTCAACTTTACTTGCTACTAGCGGCCTGTTAGTACTCTCACACACACACACTCTTTCTTATTTTTAAAGTGAATCACTATTGAGGCAGCTTTGAGTATTTCAGTTGATTACGAAATTACTTGTCAACTGAGCAAGTAGAATGTTTTGTGTGTAATCGTTACAAGCCAATTCGCTCGTTTGTGCACTCGTTACTATTCTGTACGCTAACTAGCCAAGTGTAAATGATCCCTTTTTTTACCAGGTCGGTGAGTGTAATTTTGACAATATCATTATTTCAATCGCGCATCACATTTCTTGTGATTCCGTACCCAAAATTCGCTAACGGGACCCTATTACTAAGCTTCCGCCGTCCGACCGTCCGTCCATTCGTCCGACTCCGGCTGTATCTCATGAACCGTAATAGGTATAGAGTTGAAATTTTCACAGAGTATGTAATTCAATTGCGTGTATAACGACAAATAATTAAAATAATATAATGTTAAAAACATAGAATGGTCCCCATACAGACCCAAATTTAAATTAATGTTCTTATTAGACAACCTTTTTTGTTTTCTATCTTATCGAATTGAAATTATGACACTATAAATGTGTGAACCATATTCACTCACCATGTAAATTTCAAGATCCTAGGATTCATATGAAGGGTACCTCTTATGCAAAACCAAATTTTCATTTTGGTTAATTTTTGGGAGATAAATATTTCACTTTTGCGACAAAAACAACTTACTTAATTTTACATAACTTCAGACAAAGGTACAAGCTTTACTTCCAACGGATTTGCATACAACAAAAACTTGTGCGTTGGTACGGAACCCTTCTTGTGCGAGTCCGACTCTCACTTGACCCATTTATATTTTTCAACATTTCTTCACCTTACTCAGCTGTTTTAGGTGAAGTTGTAATAGAAAAAAGCAAATCAAATAGAGTTGATGAACAAAGAGGACTTGATTGATTTTAAAAAAGGTTTTAAAGCTTTGTTATGCAGTTTCTGATCCATCATATAACCAACTTTTTCTATGTACTATACAAAAACTTAATAAGAATGTATTTTTCTTACTTAATAAATTATCTAAACGACAGTGACAATCGTATCACAATCCTTTGCGTAGTTAAGAAGAAGTATGAGGAGCGATTTTTTCATACTATTTAATAATAAGATAGACAGACTGCTCACCAGAGGTGTGAGATCATTCACAAGCTTTACGAACTGTTACTCGTATGATATCTGGCTTGGACCGACAACAGCATCGATAGAATACCGCCGGCATTGCTAGCAATGACCTTACTCCTAGCAAGCCTCTCTAGCATGATACAAAATGATAATTTACCTATATTATTGGAGTAATTCTAATAATTAAAAAGCTTCTTCTTATTCCATAATGGTTTATCTTTTTAGAGTTAAGTCTTAAAGATCACTTCACAATGTTACATAATCGTGGCTAAAATATATAAACCATCCACATTCGAATATGACAGTAGAGAAACATCAAATATTTGTAATTGTTGTCTGACCTCTTTGTTTGCTTTACAACTTTATTGGTCTTTTGCCATATTTTCTTTTGTATCTCATTGCTATCATTTTGTTTTTGTTGCATTTTTCCAGGGTAAAAGGCCAAAAGCCTAAGGAAATATTGTTGTACAATAAAATGATAAATTTGACTGTCTTTAAAAACAAAACAAAAGAAATTCATATAAAAGTAAAAGCATAAACATTTGGAAATTTAAATAAAAGCAAGTCAAAACAATGATTTCATGTCCTTCCTTGTTGTTGTTATTGCTATTCTATCACTTAACACATTATTGAGTATAAGTAGTAGTTCGACCACTATGCCGCACTCTCAGATACAATATATTTGTAAATCAACATCGAACACAGCTTCCTGGTTCATGCGGCATCCATATTTGTATGACGCATACAAGTAATTTGGCGGCTTTTTGTTATTTCACAATGCGCAAGCGTCAATTGAGTGAAAGAGAGTTGTATGCTTGAGTGCATAAAACACGTGTTCTTTGTCCATTTGAGCAGTTGAGTGAACATTTTGAGTGATTAAGTTCTTGTTTTGTCTTCAATACTCCATCCACTCTGAGCATAATTTATTTTGTTGATTTTCTTGTGATTTATTTAAATATAGAAAAATTGGCTTTGTACTGTTATTTGTGTTTGTCATCGTCAAGACTTCATTTGCATTTATGAAATAAAAAAAAGCACTTTAGTAAGTTGACTTCTTTTTGTGGACCACAACCAAAGGCACAAAGACAGACAGACAGATATGACATTGATAAAATGAGAATATGGAAAAAATTTGCTTTTGATCCCTCACGTTCTTCAATTGTGTAGATGATGAGTTGAATTAGGTTGAGTTGAATTGAGTTGAGTTGGGTGGCGTTGATGACAAAAGTAGATTTCTGTTTGTTTCTTTTGTATAAAATATTTATATGCATGAAGATGATAATACATTGTCATATGTTAGAAAGCTTAATGTGATAAGGCTTTTTGATTTGTATCTAGATTAAATTTCATAAAAGAATAAGAGAATATTTTCATCTAATTTGACAATGTTGAAGAAAATAATTGTATTACAAAGTAAAGCGCAATAGGATACCTAAGATTTTTGAAATGAATGAATTAAACTTTGATATTTAAACTGAGGTTTCTATACACTTAATCTCAAGTAGGCTTAAATAACACGAGTGGCTTAGGAGTATCAAACACATGGGCAAATCCGTACTGAAGCAAAAACAAATCAAATGACATCTTCTTTATTATGTTCCTCTAAATCTACAGCGACCTCATAAAGTCTTAAATCGATTATGATTTTTAAAGTTCTTCATCATAAATCGCTTACATAAAAAAAACTCTTTCAAATTTAACGCATAAAATCATACCATTCTTATTGCTCACATGTCGAAACTTATAACAGATAAAACTTCTTAACAAAGGCATTTATATATTTTTTTTTCTTTAAGCATTTGTATTTTATACGCCATTTGAGCATTACGTTACCTGCGAATACAAGTTTTAACAGTCATAATCATTACATGACAAAAATTGTGTCAACAACATCAAATGAGATTCGTCCCTTCTTCTCTCATCGCACCTTCAAAAAGTTTCAATAACTTTCAGTTTCAATGCTTTGTCAGTTTCATAAAGAGATACAAAAAAAAAAAAAGTAACAAAAATAAAAGAGAAAAGAATGAACAAAATTCCAAACACTTCACAATTCACTTGAACAATACAACACATGTAAAAGCATAGAATACTTGTACAACAAAAATGAAAACAAAAAAGAAAAAATGTATGCAAGTGAAGGAAAGAAAGTATCACAAGTAATCATATGAGCCACAAACAGATACTTACAGAGGCCGCGTAACTGAAACTGACATAATTTTCTAGGCCGCATAATATGCGCATCTTTTTAACAGTGAATAGACAAAATGAGATACAAAATATTCAGAAAATTCAGGACAAAAATTCTGAATGTTTAAAAAAGCAAATATTTTAATGAAAGAAATACCATAAGTATGATAATAAAGAAGTTTTAAGTTTAAAAAATGGAACCAAATTTAATGAGTTTATCTATAAATTCAACGTGCAACCAAATGAATGAATTTATGAAAAATAAAATTAAATCAGGCCATCAGTTAAAAAAAGGATAAAGACTTTAATACTGAACTCAGACCGAACTTAATCAATTTGATGCATTTTTTCGTTCATATATTATTTTTCATGATATTTTGCATCATGAACAGCTGTTTTTTTGTTTTGGTTATACACACACGTGGAACTTTGCGAGCACTTTGGCTAAATTAAAACTAGAAATCTGTGAAAAAATACATGATTTAGAACATTTCGCAATCTATGCAATTCATTCCTGAAACTTCTTTTATTCGAATCTTTTAATATAATTAAATATTTATGGTTTACTTAAAAATTGTATGTGCCTTCATCAGCTGTTTTGTGATGGTGCGCAAAAAAAAAGGGAAGACTGTCAACAATCACCCTAAAAAAAACAGAAATTGTCCAACACTAACGAGAGTGACCATTTTTCATTTTCAATCCCCGAATCACATGCTACAACAACAACCCCTGAATGACGTAATTTTCTTTGTGGTTGTTGTCGAATCTGATCCGGATCAGTAAACAAATCAACATTGATTTGCATCATGATCGGTGTGAAAACGATATAATATTAAAATTATGAGGGCCATTCAAACAAATGAAAATAGGAAATAGATGAGCTTTCGCTGACCTTATAAGAATCCCAATTCAAGTAGGAAATAACATAGGGTATCTTATAACTGCAATTGAACGACCTTCGTATTGCTAAAAATATATTTAACTCTTTTCATTTAGTAGGATCATAAAAAGCAGTGTTTCGGAGGTGCGATATAAAACATTTAATATTGTAAGTGAACTCCAATACAATATCAATCGGAAGTTTAAATTGGACAAATCCAATGTTAACATTGCGGTCAGTAAAGTTCCTTATCTTTAGCTGAAGAAATGGAAAAGTTGCCCAACTAGAAGTTGAGAGTTTGCTTTATATAGAGTCTGTGTATATTAGTTAAATTGGGTAAAATTTTGTTGGCATAATTGAGCAAAGTTGACATGTTTCTCTTCAAAATTCCAAAAGCTTCTTTCTTTACCAATTATCTAAATGGTCCGATTTTTACATTCTTAACGTTTAATTTTATTCTTATAAAGTCTCTAAAGTATAAAAATATTGTAGGCTTCAAGAGATTTAATACGGTTAAATAAAGTTTGTATCGTAACACTTATTCATTTGAATTCATAAAATGAACTGATCTGTATTGTTCAAATAATACGTTTTATATACTAACATAGGCCTCTTATTCTTATCACTATTTTGACCTGCGATAAGGTTTATGTAGATGATATGTTTATTTAGGATACCTCAATTTACACATAGTCTAAATACTTATTTAAGAATATTGCTTACGACTCTTTAAACTTACACATGGTCATAAAATACATTGTGTTACATATATGAGTGCGTACGTGTAGCATTCATTGTATAGCTTTATTATATTATTATTATTCTTACTTCATATTTAAACATTCTAATTGCCTTTTGATATGATCTTTGTTGAGTCCCAGAGCTTTTTCCTGAACTATTAAAAGCGTGGAAAGGCTAAATTCAATAACTGCAAAAAAAAAAAACTAGATTCGTTGTGCGGGCCGCGCACTCTACCACTCACACTACTATTGAACTATGAAGCGAGTCCGCTTAAACCAACACTCTTACTTTCCAAGTTAAGCAGGAATATAAATAGAATAATTGTATGATAGCAAATGGATGATGTTGATAATCTATTTCTTGTATCAATATACTAAATTTATGGGGTCAAATCATAAACATCATGCTAAATGACATAACATAACATACACATAAATATTAATTGCGTAATTATAACAGGTTTATTTGAGCAATATAAACAACATTGTATTGAAACAAAGGTCATTGGTAGGTTATAAAATCAAGATATCCTAAGTTAAATATCAATGAACATGCAAATAGATTCGATATATATAATTTGTAAGATGAATCCCAATTGGAAAATTAAACAATAAAACTTAGGCCAATCATATTTCGAAAATTTCCATTGCTGTATTTTTATTATTTCACCATACCACAAGTACAAATTTATTTTAGAGCAGTGGCGTAGCGTAGTGGGAACAGCAGTGCCCGGGCGGCATTTTTAGGGAACGGCACACTTTAGTTCGTATTTTTGTCACACCAACGATTCGGACCGATTGAAAAGAGCACGAAATTATTAATTGCTTATTCTGTGACAGAATTGGGGAATACACTTTCTGTAAATGAATGTATAACATCTTTACCTTTGTAGCGACTGGCAACATCGTATGTAGGGATTCCCCGTATTTTATTTTGTGTTTGGATAATTTATGACTAATATTCAGCTAGAATGACTTCTTCATGAAAAGAATAGTGTTCAATATTGTATAATAACACCTGCAAATTAGATAACTGATAAGTCCCTTCAGGAAAGTTCGTGAGTAATGCTTTAACAATTGGAAGGAACTTTCATTGATGGATCATCAGTCGTCCAATTCACATTAACTTAATCATATATAATCTATGCGCTCTCCAACCTTTGATTTTAGTGTTTCTATGTGCAAGACCAATTGCTAATTTTTTCGATTACTTCTTGCCAAAAAGTTCTAGAAATTTAGAATTACTGTATATTTGAGTCTTTTAAATAGAAATAAGTAAATAAGGGGATGCTAACACCCACGCTACGCCACTGTTTTAGAGCTAAATGATTTTTATACCTGATTGAATTTATTTGTTCTAAATTGTAACTACTGATGAAAATGTGTAGGTTTTTCATATAAAAACTCAAATTTAATAATCGTTGTGATTGCATCTGGACCATTTTGAGAAGTTTCGATAAAAGCTATATATGAACTATCTCTTTAAACAGAGGCAATCAATCAGTTACTGAACAGAATTCTATTAATTAGTGTATCTTATTTATTCTATTGTTCTTCACATATAACTTGCCTTATAAAAATCTTAAACAGTTAAATTACATGACCATGGTAATGTGAAATTTCCAATTGGGCATCTCATGTTCTCCTTCATTAAGTTAGGTTCAACAAAACTTCCTTCCTTCTCTCTATCATCGATACCCAATATTTGAGCTTCTACAATACAACATTAATAATAATAACAGCACCAATCCAAGTTAAATCAGCAGATAGTGTATGTAGTACAATATTAAATTGTGGTAAATATAATTTAGAACTTTTCCATTGTAGTTTTCTATTCGCGTGTAAATAATTCTTAGTTATTGTTAAGCTTGTCTAGGTGTCCGAGTATATACTACTACTACTACTACTACAATTTAGTATACTAGTAAGTTTGCATGAGTATGTTTGAGTATCTCCGAACAAATAGGGAGGAAATAAAAGTGAGCTGTGAAAGCATAATAGTAGTAATGCGGAGCACAACAATAGAGGCACGTGACTGGGGTCAAAGTCAGAGCAATTGTGCATGAAATTGTACTTCATTGTTTTGTTGTTGTTATTCTTCGTGTTCGTGTCTTTTAGTCCGTGTTGTTATTGTTGTTTGTGTTCTACCTACTGTTTTTGTTATTATTGTTGTACCATGGTAAAAGTATCTGCTGCAATTTCATGTGCAACTGAAATCGAAACAGTACACAAAAATTCAATGCAATGCGAGAGGAAGTTTAATTTGGCCGGTTTTTTCCGCATTTCTTGTGCTTAATGAAGTGCAGCATGTTTGTTGTATCTACATGCAACTGAATTGAGTTATGGAATGAGTCCTGGTAATGCCAGTGAAGCACTTAAATCCATGAAAATTACTTAAGCACCATTGTTTCATTATCTTTATTCTTGGCATTTTTTTTTATCTATTTAAAACGTTTGTGTATCTTAAAGGCATAAGTTAATGATTGAAATATTAATTTCATATATGTTAGACATGAAAAATTCATAGCTTAAGTTGCCAATAGAAAAGGAAATCTTGACAGCTTGATTAATTGTATCAGTTTGAAAGCTAGACAAATTATATCATGATGATGATTTAAGTATAAAATCCTCATACGTAAAGTGAACAATAATAAAATATTTATTAAAACAACAATAAGAGACTAACATAAGATGCAAAGATATGTTATTCATATTAAAACTTAATAGGCTTTATTTAATGTTTATAAAAATATCAACACGATGTCAATTTTTTTTACTAAATATACCAGTCTTAGTAGCAGTATCCCTTTTATAATTGTGTATCTATGCACATACAGATAAATTCACACAATATGTAAACTGTCTGAGTATGAGATACAGAGAGAAAGTATTTCTCTTTATGTTGTCATAAGCTACTTTGAAAGGATTAAATATTGTACAGAACAAAAGCCAGAAATGTGGCAACAGCAAAACAACAAAATATTTATCAGTAACAAAACATGCAAAAATATTTTTTATGTCGTGGCTTTCTGTGTGTTTTCGAACGTACTTATATGTATGAAGAGATATCCCAAGCAACAACCTACTACATGCATTCATGTTAGCATATGTTTGTATCTACATATGTGTGTGTTTGTGTTTGTATCTGTGACTTTGTATGTGATATACAGAATACCAACACGAACAACATTTAAAACAAGAATAAAGTGATGCACTTAATTGCAACATGTCACATGAAATATGGCGCAAAATGTTTGCAAAAAACAAGAAACAATAACAAACAAAACACAAAAAATTGTACAAAAAATAAGAAAAATTGTAAAAAAAAGGGAAAAACATTGTAACAAGCAGGAAATCATGTATGATGAACAATATTATAAGTATTTAAATACAATATGTGAATATATAAATGAGTACACAAGGATATGTTACATTTTAAGCATACGATTATGTACCTACATATAATATAAATGTAACATTGAATGTTTTCATTTTTTAATAAATATTTTCAATCTTATTTTCTCTTTTTTATTGTTTTACATTAATTATTTAATAAATATTAAAGTAACCTTTATGTGTCATTTAAGTTGATTACATTTTTAAATTAAAATACAATATTTGTGCAAGCAAAGTAAAATATGTACAAGGTGACGCAAAAGAAGTCATCCGATGTTGTTTGGCTCTTATTTTTTTTCTAAATGAAAAACTTCGATTCTGTTTTTTGATTATGTTTATATAGACCTTTAGAATTAATTGTGTTAAGTCGAGAAGATGATATCGGACAAATGGGCGCCGTCACAATTGATTGCCATACGGGCTCGTTTTATGGCATTTTCCATCACTTCGGCGAGCGTTTCGGGCGATAAATTCTCGCATTCGTGTCGGATATTTTCCTTGAGGGCTTCCAAGGTCTCAGGCTTGTTGATGTAAACACGGGACTTCAAAAAACCCCATAAAAAGAAGTCCGGGACCGTTAAATCAGGCGATCTGGCGGGCCAGTGCAAATCGCCAAAACGCGAAATTAAGCGACCCGGAAACGCGTCCTTCAGAATGTCGGTTGTGGCTCGTGCAGTGTGTGCTGATGCTCCGTCCTGTTGGAACCACATGTCCACCAGTCCTAATTCGTCCAGTTTGGGCAGAAAAAACTCGGTCAACATTGCCCTATAGCGCGCACCGTCCACTGTTGTCGTTTGACCCGCGGCGTTCTCGAAAAAAAATGGCCCGATGACTCCTCCAGCGTGAACAGCGCACCACGCAGTCACTTTGAGCGGGTGTAATGGCTCCTCGTGCATCACTCGCGGATTTTCGGTTCCCCAGAAGCGATAATTTTGCTTGTTCACGTACCCGCTGAGGTGAAAATGAGCCTCATCGCTCATTATGATTTTGGTCGAAAAATCGTCCACTTCGGTGTCGAGATTGAGGATAGCTTGGGCATAAGTTACGCGCGTTTGGCGGTCGGCAGGCAGCAGCTGATGCACGGACTGAACTTTGTAGACTTGACATTGGCGGCCATTTGCAAAAATGAGAGCATCTTCCAATAGGGTGATTTCTTTTGCGCCACCTTGTATATGTATGTTACTAATAAAGTATTTAAAAAAAAACAATGCAGTCAAAGTGCTTTGCAAAGAACCCCCCATCAGCGAAGTCTTTTCAACAATGTCGTTTTTGCAAGACTGCTCTGTCCAGGTGATAGACTCATGCTCGCCTGACTTAAGCCCCATTGAAAACGTTTGAGGAGTATTAGTACGTCGAGTTTATGCTGAAAATAAAAAATTCGAAAATGTTTCCGATTTAAAACGGTCGATTTTACATGAGTGGAACAAGCTTGTGCCAGCCTTGCTTCACAACCTTATAAATTCAATGAAAACCCGTATTTTTGAAGTTGGGAAAACCGAGGTGGCCACATCGGTTATTAATTTTTATTGTTTTTGTAAAAAATACCGTTGACGTATAATTTTTTGTTGTTTTAAGATTTAAAAGAAGAAAGTGTCTTATAATTTTGATAAGTGCGCAGAAGAGGAATTTTTGTATTTTTCTGATTATTATTTACTAAATAAAAAAAAGAAAGGTGGTAGTAATTGACAATTGAATGCCAATAACCAAAAAATATTTTTGAATTTCAATCTTTAATACCTAACCAGATATTTAAAAAAAAAACGAAGTGTCTTATAATTGTGGTAAGCACCTTAAAGAAGTCATTTTGAAGACACTGAGATTTTTGTTTTGAATTTTTAATACATTTGCATATGAAAAACATAAATCGTATGTAACAAATTTATTCAAAAACAACACAACTCTTATGGTGAAAAGCAATTTCACTGCAACAGAGAAGTTAAAACTGCTTGTTATTGGCAAGGCTAAAACTCTGAAACTCTGAAATGATTCAAAAGACTAAAATTCCTTGAAGAGCATTATGCAAAAGCTTACATGACAGTAAATTCGCTTATGAAAAGTGAAATATCTTGTCATTAATTGACAACTGTCCTGCAACAGCATGACAAAAAAAGAATTTTGAAGAAACTATGTACAATACTATTGTAGAATCAGAAGAAAATGTAATCATTGTTGATTTCATTACTTAATGCCATAAGAGAATTATGTAAAGCTTGGAAAGATTTGAAAGCAGAAACAATAACAACAATATTTCGGAAAAGTGGATTTTGCTAAAAATATTTGTATGGAGCTGGATTATTTTGAAGACAAAAACATGCATCTAGCAGCATAGACAAACTTTCAAAAATATGATGATTGGATTGAAAGTTATCTCTATGAGAGTTATGGCCAAAAGCAACTTTGATGTATGCAATTTATGTAATATTATTAAATGATTTTATAAATGTTAATAGTGATGTAGTCCATGGCAAAATGAAAATACTATATTACAAATTGTTTGGGAAATCCATATGGTATCGAAGGTAAAAGAAATTTAATGAAAAACAATTGATTAATATTAAATATATTTTTAAAATACATGCAAACGTAGTTTTATATAAAACGAGAGGAACCCCCAAAACCCCCAAAACCCCCGACACAATTGACCGCATTCTAGAAAAAGCATTTATTTTTTTAAAGTGCTAATACAATAACTTCTCTATAAACAGTGTTCTTTGCGAAAACTCTGTAACACGGCTTCACACCACTAATGAACGTACTGCAATAGAACAGAAGTAGAGATAGGCACACAAACACGCAAACCTCTCTATTCCAACTACGTAGCTACGACACAGGGGCATCTAAAGAGTATGTGAGGCGGTGCAGCATACAAGAATGGCAAAGAAGGTGGGAAACATCTGAAAAAGGGCGATGGACGTTTTCCCTGATCCCAAGCCTGGACATAGGGATAACACAGAAACATGGTGAAGTGGATTTCCATATGACACAGCTGATCAGTGGACACGGTTGCTGCAAGTTTTACCTACACTGTTTCAAACACGAGGAGGATCCCTTCTATGCTGTATGCGACGGCATCGCCGAAGATGCCCAACACGTCCCCCGTTTTTGTGGCGAGTGGCTGCGAATGGAGGAATGTTTTGCTGAGCCAATCACAGTAGAAAATGTGCCGCGAATGTGTGAGTCACCTGCAAACTGGGAAGCTGTGAAGATAGTCACTGCCACAATAATGTGCTCTCTCAGAATGAGAGAACGCAGAAGAGCAGCTGAATGGTCACAAGCTGTACGTTTAGCTCTTGTACCGGACGGGGATCGTAGAACGTAAAATTCCGACGCGTAGTCACGACTACACGTACGACAACAACACAATAGGTGACTAGAACAGACTGACTTTTGAGCAGCAATGCTCACACCTTCCTCCCGACGTAATATCTAATGACAGTTCCGGGAGGACGATAGGTGCGGGAGTTTGTAGCGCGGTTAAAGTCCGGCACTTCGGTTGTAGACCGAGCAGGCTTTTGATGCTTTCCTTCCGCACACACACATCAACGGCTTTTTTTGTACAAATAAGTTCAGTGGTTTAAGCAAGAAAGGACTCATAAATTCAATATTTGCCGTTTAATTATATAGATGCGAATATTTACTTAGGCACACATCATAGTGCTTAATTGCACAGTATTGAGCAGAGGATCGATGAGTGATAATCAATGCACTCGCATGGTTGATTGCTCATTTAACTTATTTTTTAGTCTCGAAGTTTCAATGAAGGCCAGCACTGTTAGTCAAATTGGAATAAATAAGATACCAGTTTAACTTCATTTTAAGGTACATTGAAATAATTCCTACTCTAAACAGTTCTTAGGTTTGGTGCTCATCAATTTTTGATCAATAGTCATATTCATAATCAAAAGAAACAAACAAATATATTGGAAATTCATTCACTAGAAGTTTAAATTAACGGGAAGTATGGACTCTTTTAACGTGAAAACATTTTTAAAAAAGGTTTGATAGTCATGTCAAAATATGACTCTGTGTTACACATGAAACGCTGTTGGTGTCGCCAATAGTTTAAATATATCTCGGGACTCAAAATCTTTAGTAGAAATTTAATTTAAATATACTGAAAATAGAAGAATACACGGTGCCCGTAGAGCAATTTTGTCATTGAGCCCTTACAAAAAGTAAAAAAAAAAATAAAAATGCTTTTCTTTGTAAGGGTATGACCGATTTGGAAAGTTTTTTTATGCATTCATTATCGGCAAAATAGAAGATTTTTTTTTGATAATCCACCCGAAAAGTTGGAAAATTTGATTTTTTGCATTAAAATCTGAATAAATAAAAAACTAAAGTCTATTTTTAGGGGGTAGCATTTTTTATTTTTATGAAAATCTTTGGTTTCAGTAGAGTGAAATTTTACATTTCCGTCATTGTCATGTTGGCAATTAGGCAATGTAGAGTGCGGTAACTATTCGGACTATTGTAAACGGTTGGATTGGTTTTTATAAACACTGTTTATAACTGCATATTACAAATAATTGGCTCATTTTGGGCCAAAATTATTAAAGTTTAATTAATCGAATAAAATATTGAATAAAATGTGGGTGTGGTGAGCACTCACAAGCCTTTGTTATGAAACACGTCGACTATTTCACCGAATGCATGTTTTATTAGTGATAAGCATACCGATGTGTGCCTTTTTGTCAGGCATCCGCATTTTATGCCTTTAAGGATTGTGTTGGACATCTACAATAGTTGGTTCATTGTGTTAAGGATCGACTTATGGTGCATACATCGAAAACTCAGAGAAACGTTTTCACGCCAAAAATATAACGGTAGTATATGGCAGCGATACTACCTAACGACTTTTTTTTCTACAATCTGTTTAAATGGCATTAAGAAAGATTCTTACAGTATCCTATTGACTAATACACTATTCCTACATATGGGGATTAAAAGTTACTTCTTTAATTACAGTTTTCTCAATTATGAATCCTTGATCAAATCCAAAAATTCTCGTTCTACCATTTTTGATTATTTACATTTGAATACTATGACAGCATCAATAAAAGTGATATTTTCATTTTCAGCTTCTTCTCTAGAAACTTCATAAAGTTTTCATGAATATTTTCGTATTTGATACAAATTAAATTGTGTATACATTAGACACAGTCACTTAAACTTAAAAAAAACCTTAACATTCCTTCAGTTAAGCTGTTTATTCATTCATCCAACTGGCAACTGGCAACTAGTAACTGGCAACTTCATGTTTCACTTTCATGCCAAAAAGTTTCTTTTTTTCTTCCACTCTTCATTTATATGTTTCGACCTCTGTCAGTTCACTCTCTCTTGAATGTTTGAATTTTCTGCCAAAATATTTCTTTTTCATTTGCTTTCTCCTATCCTTCATGTTTGTGTATATACATTGGACTGCGTCTCTTGCATTCTTTTTCAACTGCCGCCAAAGCCATTGAACGCTTCTGCATTGAATTCCGTTCAAGCGGCAAACTACTCGCACTTACCAAACACAAACTGTCAGATATTCGAAAGCGTTTAAGAAAACTTTTCTCTCTCAATATTTTTCTTTTTTCAAACTTTCTTTTTTTAGTTTTCTTTTAACAAACTACCACCCAAAAACACTCCCACTTTTGGTCATTTTTAGTATTTCTTTTTTTGGATTTTGTGTTTTGTATTTTTGTGTAACGCTTACACATGATTTGCTGTCGTACGGTTCAATAAATCAAAACGGAGAAGATTGTTTAGTTCAATTCAACACAACTAAACTCAATTTTGATATATGTTATACCAATGGGACAAGTATTCTGTAGAGATAAATACTGTATTAAGCTGATATAAAGAGTTTTGTGGATTGCTATACTTTTTTTTTAAATTAAACATTTATACACTTTGTTGTGTAATATGAAGAGAGTCATGTGCTTGTGTCTACTTTTTATACTACTATTTGAATTTAATTTATTTACTAATATACCCTGTGTGTATACCATGCGTGCTTTGCTATGCTCGCGTTGTGATGTTAGTCTCACAGGAACACTCTCCAGATTATGCTAGAGTTTCCCAGAAAATTTAAACAAAATCAGTTCAACCTTACTCAAGTGATGCGCTCAGAAACATGAAGCAAATGAGGATATTGTTCATACGAAAATACACAAATCGCGATTAAAAAATGGGGGAGTGGGGGTAGGAGGGTGAAAAATACCTTATGACCTTTTCACATAGTTAGAAAATACACAAAAAAAAATTCTTAAAAATCTGTGGAATCGTTTCGGAGGAGTTCATACACTAACACCGTGACACGAGATTTTTATACATTAGATTTATTATTTATTTATTGTAAATTAGAAAACTTAATTCTAAAATGCAATATAAAAGCCGAAACAACTAAGGCCTTGAGTTAATTTTAATTTTATTTATTTTTAATATATTTTATTTATTTATTTATTTTTGGGAATATTTTATTTTTGAAAGAATATGTCTTTGTGTCTATTTATAGGCATAAAATAATATTCTTTGAAGCTTATTTCACATCCAACCTAATATAAATTCACTTTAATACTTAATTGTTGTATAATATTATTTAAGCGCACTTATTTCATCATGAATAAGGATGTTAAGCTCTCCAGCTGCGAGTCCTTAACTCTCACTCATACTTTTCGTTCGGACAACTCTACTGAGTTTTTACAGACATCAATTATATGTATATGGTAGTAGTACTCATAGTTTATTAACGTTGTATTTTTCCCATTTTGCCATTTTAAGTTAGTTAACTAAATTACTTTTGACTCAATTAGAGTGAGTCTGACTTCGTAGTCGTCGTCGTCGTCGTCGTTTTTTGTGCCTGTCGAAAGAGACTCGCTTCCTTTTGGATTGCAAAGAATTAATGAATGTTGGTGGATCGGACGGACTCCTGTAGTTAACTCTAAATAGTTGGGTCATTAATAAGACCAACATGATTGCAAAGAAGAAAAAAGGTGGAGAACAGAAAAGGCTACATAAAGGAAGGAGCAAAGCAAAATGAGAAAAGCATGATGAAATTTTCTAAGCGAATCAGTTGATGCGACGTTTGCCTTTAATTGCGTTTCCTCATTTCATCTCATTTCGTTTCGTTTGGCATTATGTATGTGTGAGTATCTATGAGTAATTGAATGATTAAGTATGTGTGTGTGTGTGTGAGAGAGTTCATTGGTAAGTGAATAATTGAGTGTGTGTATTTGTTGTCGTTATGCATTTGCCTGTCTTAGGTCAGTGTCTTAATTAATTTTAATAATGTTTCAACATTTCGCCATTTTTCTTATTTCCCCGACTGTGGCATAACTGAAAGGCATGCCTGAAGATACATTAACTACTTGCTTTGATTGACATTGCGTGGCAAAAATCACACAAAAATAATTATGAATGTGAAGTGTTGGGGAGTTTATTTAAACACTCATAGCAATACAAAGATTCCATATATGAGGTCGCCTTAAGGTATGCTATAAAATTTAATAGAATTCCCAACAGGAATCAATGAATTGTTTACTTAAACAAACACTGGTATAATAAGGGATCATTAGTATAACTACATATACATACACAAGGATAAATCATGAGTGTGGCTGCATGTGAGCAGGCATGAATTAATTTTCTTATTTTTAGAAAACGTCAAGCGATAAAAATGATTTTTGGCAAAATGAAAAATTATTAACATAATTATCAAGGAAAATAAGTCAAATTTTGCACATGATTGCTAAATTGAAACGTGCAAAAAATTCATAAAAAATACACTTCCACATAGTATATGAGTGAGGGAGTATCTATGTGTGTGTGTGTATGTGTGTGTGAACATATGCTCTGATGGCATTTCCTGTGTTTTTACTTTATTTTCGTTCATTCGCTCGTTCGTTCTTCCTTACTTCCTTCCTGTCTTGTATCCTTGTTTATATGCCTGACTAAGTGTTGTTGTTTGTTCCTTGATGTTTATGCTTTTGTTGACTGCGTGCTGGCATTGCTTATGTTCTCGCATCGCTGATTTGTTAATTACCTTAAAACGAAGGCATGTTGAGTATCTCAAATCACGATTGCCTGTAAATGTGGTAAGAGAGGGGGAACAAAAGATCTCACATCTCATGGATTCACATGCAGACAGCAATCAGCACTTAACACTCAAATAAGATTCTTATTTAACTTTCGCCAGCGATATTTCAATTTCATTTCATTTGCAAAGCAATGAAAGCTATTTTATGATTTATATGAATAAGAAATTCTTGGAAATCATTACTGACTTCTATGCTTAAAGACTTTATTTCATTTCATTTCATTCTATTCTATTCACTTTTTTAATAAGAAAAGTTTGTATTTGCTTACATCATAAGTCATAAGTATGTAATGCTAAAAAGTTGAATGTATCTTTGGTTGTTTGTTTGCCTAATATAACACAACAAACACAGACTCACAAAGGCATAAATAGACAAACACATATGTACACATTACATTGTATAGTATTTGTATTTGTATTTACACAAGAAGTTGACAATCAATTAAAATCACTGCGTGATATTGTATATACAAAAACATATTATTATTAGCCAGTTAGATGTGTGGGTGTTTTGACAGTACGAGTATATGTAAATCTATGTCTAGTTGTGCGTGCCAGAGTGCTTGTATGTGAATGTGTTGATTTTGTGACGTTGATTGACATTTACATTCAAGATGCATTGCTTAATTTGTCAGTGTTGCATATGAGGGATTTATTTAGAAATATATATGTATGTATAATAATATTGTATGTGATGATGAAATGTGTCAAGATTAAATTTAAGATCTGCTTATGATTTGTTAAGGCTTTAATATATCATTGTTTTTTAAGGATGAATACTTAAGTTCATAAAACTATCTATTATTGGCGAAAAATGTAGGAATCATACTCATTTCTTTATGATGATGACGCCACTTTAAATATAAGCTTTAATTCTGCATCAGTTTAGTTAAATAAAATTAAATCAAATCAACTACAGTTTAAAAGGGTTTGGTTCAAAGTTATTAGCTCATAGATAAGCGTTACAAAAGTAGCATTTATTTTATTTATTTATATAATAATAACCTAAGTTAAAACTAAAAGTAGTCATGGTTGCATCTACATGTACGTATGTATATAACAATATTAGAGTCATAAAATACATTACTACTTAAGCATCTAATTTAAAATTTGCTATACAAGTTTGTTTTTTTTATTTTGAGGAAATTAAGAATAAGATAAATGTTAACGAACGTTGAGGATCTGAGGTGGTATAGTGAGGAGCAAGAAGTGATTATGTGGTGAATGTTGTTAGGTGCATTGTTACATAAGGTGCAGAAGTTGTTTGTGGTTTTTTATCGATAAGGAGCATGTTTGTAAGATTTGTGTGACCAATTTGGATTCTGGTAAATTTTACCTGATCGAGTCTAGATAGAAGTTGAAAAGTTGGAGAATTACAAAATGAGGTAGTAGTGCTATTGAGAGAGTGAATTTTTTTTTTTTTTTTTTTGTGTTGTAACATGGTGCTGTGGTCCTGATTTGTGTGTTTTTCAAGTGTGTGAATAATGTCGCTGATGTTATATTTGGTTGTGTATACAAGTGGTAACTTAGTAGCGAGTTTTACGATTGAATCTGCTTTTTCAGCACCTTTGACGGCAGTGTGGAAGGATGCTTGGAACCCAGATTAGTTTGATTTTGCGGCACTTTGTACTAGGTATGGATCTTGTTGTCAAGGCATAGAAGTTATGGTTGTTGAAATTTGCTATAGCTAATAAGGCTGAAAGTGAGTCGAAGCAAATAGCGTGTCTACCTGGTTTATGTATTGCTTCATGGATTGCAATGATTTTGGCTGCAAAAACTGTTGAATAGTGGGGGGGTGAGAGGCCGGATTTCATTGGGCTTGTTTTGGTAGAGATGCCGTAATTTCGGATGATTTGGAGCCGTCAGTGAATATAAAATTGTATTTGGATTTGAAGTAGTAAATCTGTAAGACCACCATACTTATAATTAATACTATAATATTTCACGTATATGAAGTCTTAAAGAAAATAATGCTATTATACATAATATTTACCAAATTTGTTCGGAGCAACAACCCACGTCATTCTTTGATGAAAATAAGAGCAAGAAATTGACCTCCTTACCATTCTCAGATAATCATAAGATCTTCATGTCACATCCCAATTGATGAACGATATACACGTATATGATATTATGGAGACCAGTTTGATTTTGATGCATCAAAATTTTTAACGTTTCAAACACTAGTAGATTTTGGCAACAGTAATGCCTCTCCTGGTGTGTAAATATGTGTAAATCATATTCAATGATTTCGAATTTGAATGTTGGAATGTTTAAATATGTTTATAGGTTTAGGACACAGGACAAAACAATTCGATTGTGTCTTGTCACTGTGACTGGTCATGAATAATAAAATTATGACTTGTCGATATAGTTTTCTATCACCGACTCAACTGTATTTTATTCTTTAGGTCACAACAAAGCCACCGCCTCCTGGCAGTTATCAAATAGTCTTCCCTCAACGACTTAATTGTATTTTATTCTTCATGTCACAACGAAGCCACAGAACTTTTTTCTGCTGCATAGCAAAGATCAACCACCGATACTAGCGGCGAATGTCCTCTATGCAGAGTACCCAATGGGACAGTGGGTAAAGTGCGAGCTGTGTCTTTATAGCACACGTCTGGACACCTGGAATCAAACAACGTCAAAGATAAATGCTAAATTAATGTAAAATGATCTCAAGCAAAAGCAGTCGAGTTTTTTTTTTTTTCTAGCAGTGACAACGTGGTTCGTGTGGTCAATGCTATTTATTTGCAAACCTTGAAGAGCTGCGAATAAATTTGCCTATCAATGACTCTAATGAAAGCAGCAGCAGTCAAAACGAATGTCAAATGAAAATAGTAGTGTGCAGTTTATCAGATTATGTTTAATCATTATCATTACCAAATCACTTCTTTCACTTGCACTCGCTCTCTTTAGTCAATTCATTTTTTTGTTTAATCAGTCTTTTAATCATAATTATTATGTAGATACACCCAGTAAAATTATAGAATGCTATCGAACCCTGTGCGCGTTAATTCATGCGATTTTTAGTCTATAACGTGGTGCAGATATCAACAATACGAAAGCAAAAATCATATCCAAAATTAATAAAGCGGTTTGCGAGTCCATTGAAAACACACACACAGCATTTCATTTTTATATATATGGATTTCATTGAATAATCTTCAATGAAGCTTGGAGACTCAATAAAATCCATTAAAATGTAATCCCTACATGTATATATGTGTCTATGATAACATTTATATAATATAACAATAGTTAATATGATTGTCTGATTTTTAATCCTATAAAATTATAAACAAAACAAAATGAACTGCAATAAATTCGATGGCTTTGAAAAAATACTTTAAAATCAACATACAATAGTATTGTTGTAGAAATGTTAAATCAAATGGAAAATATTTGAAAGATTAAAAAATAATTCAATTCAATTCAATAAAATAAAATAGAATAGTAAAAACACAAATGCTGAAATAATAAATAATAAAATCTGTGGAAGAATGATAGCAGTTGGAAAGCCATTAGAAAGCCATAAACTGAAAGTTGAATAAAATAGGAAAATCACGAACGCGAAACAAGTTCAATAAATCGACCAACAACAAAAGATTTGTTTGGTTTTTGTGCACAAAAAAAAAAGAAGAATACTAAAAAAAAGAACTAAATAAATCAATGAATTATTGCCGAAGCATAAAGAAAGAACCAACAGTCACATGCACACACACACATATACAGAAATAGACAATCATTCATATAGATACATGAACTCTCGCATTCAAAGAACACCTAATAAAACCATTAAAGCTAAGACTGGAGGGATCGAAAGATATATATGTATATAGATAAATAGACTGGCCGACATAGTGAGACAAGAGAATTCTTACAAATCTTTTGTACAATGAATGCTGTTGACATTTGCATTTGTTATCCTGTGGGCGAAAATTTGCACAGCATTTATTAATACTTTTGCTTTTTTTTTATTTAAATGTGTGTAGGTTGATTATTTCCCTTTTGGGTTATGGTTTGCCATTTATGACAAAATCACAACCGAAGGAAACTTTTACAAAAAAATAAATTTTAAGAAAAAAAAATTAGAAATTTGCAAATAATACTAATAAATTTTGAATTCACAATAACAATTCATTGTTTAAAAAAATGTGGTAGATCAATTTAAAATGTTTAAGAAATTTTAAAGTGAATTAATCAAAAGCATTGAGATTATGAAGTCATTTGAATAGTTGATCAAAAACATAAATGGATATTCTGGCTCACTTAATTTTTCATTGAGATAAATGTATGGTAGTCTAGGAGTTCAAATTCTAACCCTGAAAGTAAGTACAAAATATCGACATTCAATACATTTTAATTTTCAGTGTCAAAAGAGAAAACAGGTAGGTTTGAACAGAAAGATTTGAAGAGAAAGGTTTGAAGACAACAAAACTAAACATACTCAAATGTCAAGAAACTTTTATTTTATACTTCATTAACTTAGCAAGTAAACTGATGTTGCATTACGAAATTTTATCATCTTAAAGTGTTGAAAATAACAATAATGAAAAAAATCATCCGATAAAATCAAACCAGCATTATAAAATTTAAAATCTTCAATATCTGAAGCATGTACGAGCCAAATCCAAGAAAATTGATTGCGTACAAAGCACTTCGAAGCAAATGGTAGCACATGTAGCCACCGTATCATTACAGCAATGCAGGACGGTCAATTTTAAATAATATACAACTATTTGTCTGCCAGAAGTGTTAAATTAATTGAGGAAAATTAACCGCCGAAGATGAATCATTCTTCACCACGAAAATGTGAACTTTCACACAAGAGACTTTGAATTGAAGGGCTGCCCACCTTATCGTCTTTTCACAGCTAAGACTGTTTTCAACTGTTCAGCATGTGTAAGTGCCATACGTGTGTACACCTATACACAACTACATTGTCAAACAATGTGTTTAGTTTATAAATTATAAGAATATGCAGGAAGAAGCAACCAGCAAAAGCAGAAAACATTTGCCTACGTCTATTGTCGCGACTGCGACTGCCGTCGACTTGCAAAAGTTGATCACTCGCTACTGCTTCGACTTGCGCTGGTGACCATATTTTTTGCCGAAGTACTCTGCTAGACATATATCGGTCGTTCGGCTAAAAACGTCGGCAGCGTCGTGGTACAGCAGCCGAAGCTACCCCGTAAGCGTCGTAAGTTTCTTGCCTGTGAGCACATGTGTACTGCTGAAAAATATTTCTGTGTGAATTGTGACAAAGCAGCAGCAAGGCAAAATCAAAAATTATAAAAAAAGACGGCTGCTGCTGCTGGTGTGATTTTGTCCATGATCATTTTCTACTGTTGCTTCGAATTTCATATTTTTCCAGAAGCACAAGCAGTAGTAAAAACAGAAGAAATGAAAATCGAAAAAAAAGTGATCTTTATTTATTTGCATTGAATAAAATATAAATTGAAATGAAATGAAAAACGAAGATCACGGTATGTAGAATATATATTTACTGTCATGAGTGAAAATATGTGTGTGTTGTTGTTGTTGTCCACTGTTTTGTTTATTGTATTTTTTTAGCAAGAATCTAACCAATGTAATTGTATTCCATGCAGTATTACTTTCGTAGTACATATTAAAACAAGCAACTAAAATAGGCATGTTATTTATGAAAGTCTCCAGCGTATAGCGTTATTAATTTTTTTTCCGTTTTTGCCATATTTCGAATAAATTTCATTCCCAATGACTGCAATTCAACATTGAGATCGAAAGATTTTTATTGAAGCTATACCATCCAGTAAGCATAGGATATTGACTCTTTACATGTTTGGTGAATATAAGGCAGACTCTTATAGTGTCCAAATTTCAGTTCGATAACACAAAAACCAAAAAATCAGGCACCCCTCTAAGAGGGCCGATTCGGCTCAATTCGACAAATGTGCAGCATATGGTAAAAAAAAACATGTGTGCAAAATTTCAGTTCTCTGGCTTTAAATTTAGAATTTGTGCCATAAAAATCGATAGA
Organism: Amiota communis; assembly: GCA_037043315.1. Classification (NCBI taxonomy): domain Eukaryota; kingdom Metazoa; phylum Arthropoda; class Insecta; order Diptera; family Drosophilidae; genus Amiota; species Amiota communis. The sequence continues at coordinate 1,079,476 of JBAMAV010000934.1, forward strand.
TCGCCCATAGTGCACTGGTTCAAAACAAGTATATCGACTCAAGCGAATGTAAAAGTGTATTGATGATCTTCATGTTTGTTTGTGTACTCTGTTTCCCAAATATAAAAGGCAAACATTCTAAGAAGATGATATTTGGTATTAGACACTGTCATTTATTTGGTTTCTCAACAAACAACTTAAAAGTACATTTTAGGAGTTTAAACTTCTGCTACAATTTTCTTGCATAAAGAAATGAGTTACATCTATATAACATGTTACATTGCTAAACTTAATATGTTTTATATAATAATGTAGAAAAGATTTTGACTGATCCTATTTGATCCTGGATTTGGTAACAATTTTTAATATCACTAATACTATCCTATTATGGGTTTATTATAATACAAATGAGATTAAGTTATTATGAGCGTACATTTGCTGTAGTTTGTGGTTTTTATGTTTTCATTTATACAGTCACTCATTCATTCCTTCTTTCACTTATTCATTAATTGCATGCATGACATTATTTTGTGTTGACAAAAGGTAAAAATGCACAAAGCGTTTTATAAAATAGCAGCAGCAGCACACAGACACATATAGTAATGAGTCGCTCATATGGTGATGAAGCTGTCACGTTTATGCTATTATTTTTATGATTATCCTCGTACCATATTTTTATCCACGTTTTTTCTCTCCTCTCCTTTCCTTTCTTTAGTTCTTCAGTACTTTTTTTCTGTTTTCATGTATTCATTTACGTTGTTAATTTCATTGCTTTCTGGGTGGCTATGTAGCAACAACAGGGATATGCATGTATGTATGTACATATATGGTATAAGTATTTCTTGATATGAACCACCACAACACCTTTTGAAATATTCATGTAGATTCACTTAATGCGATATCGCTGTAGCAACAGCATCAGTTGTAGCAGAAGCAGAAGAAGTTTTCATACTTAGTATATAAAAAGAATCGCCAAAGTCCTTTCCATTTCCCATACGTTTACATAAGATTTTTATTTTTTTTTTTTAGTTTATTAAAACAAGCTTTATACTTGTATGTTTCAGATGTTAAATATTTGTTGGTGTTTGTTATTATTGTATTTATATTTTCATCCATGTACCGCGCTATTTTCTTTCTCTTCCATTGAATAGATTTACTTGTGTTTCTTGTGTTTATGTTCCACTTTCACTTATACACACTCATACTAATGCATTTAATACATAAATTTACCTTTCACCTGATCATTTGCCGCACTCTATTTGTTGGTTTCATTGCCGTTGATAACATTAAATATTGCATACTTTTAGGTTTTGCTTTATAATGGACCTCATGTTTCTTGAATATTCGCATGGTGAAGTGTCTTCTCGCCATATTATTTATAATATTGTGCATGCAATAAATATATTCACATTCTTTTGTTGAATGTAAGCTTTTAAAAATTTCTTTTGCTTTGCGTTGCACATGCAAAGCATATAAAAAATTTATAAATCAATATATACCCACCCATACTTATGATTTTAAACTAAAGAAAAATAAAGTGTTGAAAATATCATTATAGTATTAAATATTGTATAAGAAAGTAATGCTTTTAAGGTCCCATCAGTTGAAGAAGTATGATCAAATAATAATACATTATGTAAAGGCTTTTGTGAAAATCTTTGAGATAAGAATTTAAGGATATATATTAAACATTCATTATCTATACAATATACCAACTCCATTTTGTTGGCCAAAAGTTAATCTGATTAACAATTTATGACAACTTGCAAAATTCATTCAATTAATCAAAAAAGTCATGATTAAATTAATCATCATAATCATAAAATAATTGATTAAAAAATGAATGGATTAATGTCAACACTGTGTCCTATATAGAATAGAAGAATATTGAAGTCAGGCGACGCTAGTCAATTATTGTTTGAGAGATCTATCGATGGACATTGTTATTTATGACGGGATGCAATCATATTATATAAGTGGGATTGGAAAAAAAATGTTTTTATTGTTTACTCTATACCTCAAGAATGATTTCGAAGGAGGGTTTCACAATGATGGTTGAATCAAATGGAACTGGTAATGCTACTCAAACTTTCTTGAAAAAATATATAAAGCTACTACTGAACCAGGAGTGGATTGAAGAAACATATGAACAAGGCCACAGGCCTTTTTTTTTTCAGTGACTGATTATGAAAATATTGCCAAACAAAAGTTTTTGCAGTTTGACAATTGCCACATGACACAAGTACCATATGATGGGATTATTGAGGCATGTTCTTGTAGAATACACAAATGGGAAAAGTGGCAAGATGTTGGTTAATGGAATTAATGATTTTAGAATACTTTTTTATATAAGTAGTATACAATATTATTAAGATTTTTTCGATTGAATTTTGTGTTAATTTATCTAATTTTTCCCTGATTCCTGAGCACCAGTGACGGGACTCCAGGAGAATGCCACCGTGTAGTACATCGTATCATCGACACTTTCGAGACAAAGAAGTACTGCTCAGCTGTCTTCCTGGACATAAGGCAAGCATTCGATAAAGTTTGGCACCCTGGTCTACTCTTCAAGTTAAAAAATATTCTGCCGACGATATTACCTCTTTCTAAAGCCTTACCTAAAAGATAGGACTTTCGATATACGACACAACGATGCTAGTTCTGGCATAATGCGCATGGTAGCGGGAGTTCCTCAAGGTAGTGTATTGGGCCCTATCCTGTACACACTCTATACTGCGGATCTTCCGGTTCTTGGTGATGAACACTTGCTGGTTGCAACATACGCAGACGACACAGCGTTTCTAGCATCCTCATGATACTATTGGTCCTTGGCTTGTTAGGTGGAACATCGCAGTGAATACTGATAAATCGGCCCTCACGACCTTTACGCTTAGGCATGCCACTTGTCCTCCATTTGCGTTAAACGGCGAATTTGTCCCCATTAAGCCCAATGCTAAGTATCTCGGTCTTACTTTGGACAGAAGGCTCAACTGGTAAGAGCACATTAAGAGAAAGAAGAAACAAATCGTGCTGAAAAACTGGACGATGAACTGGTTGTTAAGTAATGGCTCCCAACTCAGCTTGCGCAATAAAGTCCTTTTGTACAAAACAATAATCAAACCAATATGGACATACGGAATCCAATTATGGAAATAGATATAGAAATAATCCAACGCTATCAATCGAAGCTTCTGAGGAGAATAGCGTATGCTCCGTTCTACGTTCGAAATTCGGTGCTGCACAGAGACCTTCTGGTGCCAATGTTAAAGATGAAATACGACGATATAGTGAGCTGCATACAATTAGACTAGAGAAACACCCCAACTCGCTGGCTTTGGGCCTGCTCGACAACAGCCTTCAAACCAGAAGGCTACGAAGAGAACATTCGCTCGATCTTCCCTTTCATTTTCCGTTAAATTAAAAGCTCTATACAGATGTCTGAAGTCTGACTGTCACTCATGCTCATTTCTTTGATCACGTCATGTAGTTTCACGTTCGTTAGTTTTCTTATATATAAGTGGATTTATTGATTGGCCACCTGTGGAAAAAAATGTATTTAATTTTTAGACATAAATAATTTGTAAGCAATTAAGATTATGGTGTGTTTGTGCAAAGTATGTTGTAACTGGAATCATTGTAATTCAACATCTTCCTTTCAATTCAAATTTGACATCAACCACAGCGAATGCTGAATAAACAAAATAAATCAATGAACAATACAATTTCCATAAAAACAAGTAAACAAATTTGTGTCCAAACAAACAAATAACAAACACAAATAAAATTAAAGACCCAGTAGCACTCCATATTATTTGTGCACAGTGCATAATTGAAGAACCTTAATCACAAGCGGGCTAAATTATTGTATGTATTTGTGTAACGTTGTGTAATTTTGCGCTAATTACAAACTAATTGCGATACTACATAGTTGCTTACCATAGAATATAACACCAACAATAATAACATTGGGAGCAATAATATTCACACACATACATACCAACAAAGCATATGCATTAGTAATGGTTATATGCATACAAACAAACAAACATACGATAGTTAGTACATATAATTTCCCACAAGATTTGATTAAACCAATGAAAGATCCTGAGAGCGCTTGAGGCTTCCTGCATTTAAGTCTATTGAATTTTGGCAACTAATTGCCTGCCGATCAAATTAGCCTCACACATCCTGTGAGGATACATATTATATACACACACACTCTTGTACATTGAATATGGGCAATTTCCCCAATCTCTCTACCATGCCGCAATAATTACAAGGATTGCATATTGCCATTGAATAATTGCAATGCTGTCGCTGACATTGAATACTCGTACTGTAATTGAAGCTTAGTTTTAGTTCAACATTGTGCACATTTATGAAAATTTTAATAGGGCATATACATACACAATACACATACATAGACCGATATGCATACATGACAAAATATGTATTGTATATAGTACAGTTGTTCTATAGTGCGGCAAATGTTGTTTAGTCCTGAGCATAGATAATGATTCGCATATGAAAATGATGTACGGCAATTGACAACATACTTGGCACAACAATGAAAATCATGTTTTGGAAAAAGGGAAGTGCATGATAACAATATCTGAAAGGACAACAAGAAATTAGTAAAACGCAAACATTTCCCTTTCCCTAAAATGATTTACATTATGTTTATTCATTGAATAAATCCATTTTTACAAAAAACTAGAAATTAAAATTGATTGACAATTTCAAAATCATTGATCGCAATTTGAAAATCGTCGCCCAAAAATGGCCTAATTTATTATGTGACTGGGAGAGTGAGTGGCACTTTGCAGATATAAGGAACTTCCAAACTTTGATAGAATTTGGGATTATTGAAGTTCAAAGGCAATTGCAAGTGTGTGGGCCTAATAATTTTCCATTTATGGGATTCCATCGTTTTTTGCCATTATAATAAATTGCTTCACAAATATTGAAGTCAAATTGCTGTCTTACTGGGTTTAAGAAACGATGATAAGATAGTAAGACGAGTAACTAAATCCTTAACTTTAATAAATAATTTGAATAAGACTTTCCTCTCACCCTCCTTCCGACTTTAGTTGAAGTACTTAGACTTATCGAAGTGGCGGAATGTCTAGAACTTCTTTACGTCTACATATGCTAATATATATTTACTAGTATCTAAGCATTTGACATTTTGGTTCGTTGTCACTTAACTTTACTTCAGTAAATCCTCCACTTTGCTGTGTTTTTATTTTAATATCTTGTTGTATATTCTCCTATCTATTTTAAACAATTTCTTAGAATTTTACTTTAAAAAATTCCTTAAGAAAATTCAATAATTTTCCTTGGTCAACACTCAATCAAAGAATCTTGATTATTTTATCTTCAATAAAATATTCCTTTGGTCACAAAACTTCAACAGAGTTAGAACAGAGTATAGTTATTTTGCTAAAACCAAATCATAGATTAAATTTGATTTAAATTGATAATACCATATAATTGAATAAATTCTGATTGAAAAGCCCAAAGCTAAATCACAGTAATACCATAAGAGAGAATAACATAACAAATGAATGTGAATCAAATAGAATCGAATCGAATCGAATCAACATGATATATTCAATCAAATAAATTGCTGTAATTTTCCTTATCTAAACAAGTGTAAAATGAACAATTTTCAATAAGAGAATGTGTAGAGATAGTACCAACTTACAATACATACGACTAAGGCCACCGTAATGTAAACAAATCAACAATTGGCGAATACCAAACGGAAATTGAAGAATGGCTAACGGAAGTGTTATGCTAATGTCTCCATTTCACTTTCTCCCACTCACTCTTTGACTCGTTTTCTCTCAGAATCTGTCTCCTGTTGTGTATGCATGTGTGTGATGTATGACCAACCATAAGCTAGACAAACAGACAGACAGTTAGTCCGGCATTTGATGTGCGTGCCAAGTAAAGCAGTAAGGTCTTACTAAGACCATGCACAACTAAGTATGTCTATATGTTACTTTAGGGCTTAGTACTGGAATCCCTCTATGAATGAATGTGGCCTATAGTGCGTGTCTATAAATTTAAATGTTTCCTTATTGTAGTTTGTTTATTGCTGCTTGTTGCTTGTCAGTTGACTTCCGTACATTTTGAACATGTGCACGCCTTTTACTTGTAATTGTTCAACCCAAAGCGCAACAATTTAAACCACCTATCCCACCTATTTTCTACTCTGTTAGACATAATGAAATAGTTAGTTTCATATACACTAACAAAATATATACTAAAGAGGCAGAAGAAAGAAAAATTAAAGAAAAACTAACCTCGATTAATACATGAAACCCTCAATTTTATGCTCTTAAAGACATGTTTATAGAATGATAAAGAGACAAACGAAAATCAAAATACTAACAGAGTCTATACAAGCTTAATTCTATTTGCAAATACCACTTAAAACCACTTAAAGAGGGTTTATACTACTACGATACTAGTAAGTATATTCTAAGATGGCTTGCCCTGATGATAGTGACGAGTAAGAAGGACATGGCATCAGCAAAAAAAAAAAAAAAAAAAAATAAATACAACACAAGAAAGTTTCACATAAACATAGAGAATAAAGTCTTCAGTATCAAGTGGACGAGGACTTAAATTGATAGAAGAACAAGATGAAGATGATGACGTTCAAGTTGAAAGAAATGGTAAAGATGTTGAAGATGGAGAAAAAAAAAACAACAAAAAAGTGAATGACTTAAGCACACACAAATCTTTGATAGAACTTACGAATTATATAAAAATGCGTAAGAGAAAAAAAATTCTAAAGAAAAAGATAGTGTGGCAAACAGATATACTACTACACAAACATGGAGTTATGCAAAACCAACCACATACACGTAAGAATGGAACAGCGAGGGTAGCTAGAAAAATTTGGATTCTTTAGTATAAGAAACAAGATTTGTATCTAAGTATTATACTTTTATTGTGACTCAATCACAGTTTAGAATCACTGTGATTTTGAAATCACTGTTTTATCTCTACGTCCTACATAGGACAATGAACAATTTACTTCACTACTGATATTACCAACGAAACGAAAACTGACACTACCAGATGCAAGTCAACTCCACTTGACTTTATCCAAACTTAAGAAATTATTACCGATATTATATGACTACTTTAGTTGACAAACTTACAAGATTCATCTTATAAGATATTGCTCTTATAGATAGCGCTCCTCTTCTCCTTCTAATCCAAGAATCTTGCTTGGGTAGACTCATGTGAACTTAACTTACCATACACAAATATTTATATTAATAGATTACCATCTTAATTTTAAATTATATTAATAACCGAAATTCTTAGAAAAACTCTTCAAACTTATCTCATTTCACAATGATATCATGCAGAATACATAAGTAGTTACTTTTCTTCTGTACCGTTTACTTGTATATTTGTGTGTCCTTGGCCAAATGCGACTGTCCTGGCCATGATAAGATAAAAATAATAAACTGAATAGAGAAATTCAAAGAAAAACAGGAAAGAACTAAAAACAAAAGACTTGAATTGAAATTGTATAGCTTGGGAATAAAAAAAATAAAGAAAATCTGACTACAAAAATAAAGCAAAATGAAAGGATATAACAATACTAAGAATTTTCTATGAGAAATGCAAACGCATCAGACTCGAATCACTTGCGAAATTGTCAATTGGCTCGTCCCTTTTGAGTGTAGTTTCTGAATAATTCCTGCTTATTTGGATTCTTCAATAAAAGTGGTCACTTTAATCATAGCTTTTGATCAATAACCATTTGATGAAAGAATATAGTAAATGCTTGCAATCTTATAACAAAAGTACAATATAAGCACTTAGAGGAACCTTGCTTGGCAAACATAAATGAACACTGAATTGTGAACTTTAATAAATAATAAAATATTGTACAATACATTAAATTATTAAATGTTTTCTATTTAGTGCTTTATAATCTACTCAAGCTAAATTGAGTTCAACAAACCATGTGCACAGCAACAACAAATGATAATAAATGAATAATACGTATACGCAGCGTTGCTACAATGAACAAAAGACATTCCTCATATGGGAGGAAAATATTGTACTAAATTGTGCATGTGGAATAGTAGCGAAAAAGTTCAGTTAAAACTTAGACAACATTACGTTATTCAATTAAAATTGTTATCAAACTGTTGACAAACTTGGTACTGGTAGTGAATAAGTAAATGAAAAATGTGAGGAGAAGGAGAGTGAGAGTGAGAGATAGAGAAGACTTTGCATAACTTGTAGTGACAGTAAAATATGCCGAGATGAACAAAATTTTTCTTAATATAAGTATATTAATACACAACTGTAATAGGGAGTTTTAAACCTTTTCTCGTAAATGATAATACATGATCTAAACCTGAAATAAGAAACCATTAACAAAGTATGTTGGAAGATACTAGCTTTACATCTATACAGTCGAAATTTGGAAACCTGCGGTTTTTATTTGATTGACTCAATCAATAAAAGATAAAGTGAAAAAAATTTAGCAATAGCAAAGAGGTCAAAGAGTTAGAGATGAGCTAAACAGTGATTTCACAATCACAGTGATTACCAATCACAACTGAACCAAAGTGAGTCACAATCAATCAAGTAAACTATGTCTCTCCCTTCAAATGACTGTGACTCAATCACAGTTTAGAATCACTGTGTCACTGTTTAGCTCATCTCTACAAAGAGTTTATGGGAAAGTAACAAAACAATGACTTATTTGCATCATATAAAGGATGAGCCATCTGTTGGTCCAATTTTGGTTTGGTCATTCAATAAACAAAAATTAATTTTTTTCAACAAATTTAGCTTTTTTTTGATGGAAATTTTCTTCCGATTAGCTATAGCATTTAAACAAAATAACCTTCGATTGCGTTTCTCATTGACTTTGAATGAGTTCAACGATGACATATATTTTGTTTCTGATGAAGCGCATTTTCATCTCGGCGAGACATGATACGATAACAGAATTTGTGGCAGGAATTGAAAGATATCGATCTCAATATGATATGGTTTTTACAAGACAGCGTATCATTAAAATTCTGCGCACAAGATTCATCAACCGCGTGATTAGCTGTTTTGCCGATATCTATTGGACTACTGCATTTGCGATTTGACGGCGCTGGACTTTTTCTGTGGGATGCATTGAAAGATAAAGTTTATGCCGACAATCCTCAAACTGAAACAGAACATTCGCACCAAAATTTCCTAAATTGACCAGGACAAAGTGCTTGAAAATTGGGTTTCCAGGATGGCATACTACCGAGCCAGAATTTTCATATTTAATCAGAAGAATCACTTTTTCAAATAAACCAAAAAAAAAATGTAAGTAATATCCAGAAATGATCAGCGCAATGTACCTGGTTTAAAGCAAACTGAAATTTACTTAATTATTACAATGTACAAGGCCTGCAACTTTCATTTGTCAATTCATTTTCAAGCTTATTAAAGGTATGCGTTATTCGGGTGAACTTGACTATATGTATATTCATGACTTATTTTGTTTTGTGTTGATTTCAATTATATTATACACTCTCTCTCTCTTTTATATAAATATATATACATTTACCATACTCCTAGACTTATGTTACTTGCTAAGACAATATGGTGTTTAGTAGCTGTGACTCTATAAGTCTCTTTCTGTATGACAGCATAATGCCTGTCGACTGTCGTCAGTCGGTTGTGGTTGCATGGATTTCTTTCGTTTGTCATGCATCCTTCCTCAATTGCTTCCTCCCCGTGTTGCTACTAGTAGTACTATATGTAGTATGCTCTCATATCTTGAATGTGAGCTTGTTTTTATTTAATTTTCTAAAAACTATTTACATCTAGTTAAAATTAACTTTTTTGTTTCTCATGCTCTGCGCATATTCACAATGTAACGTTATTTCCTACTTTTGTTCATTTTCTCTTCCATTTCCACATCCGCATCCGTTACATTCTCATTCATTTTCACAATATTTTGTTGCTTACTTGGTTTTATTGCATTTGCAAACGCAGCGTAAGTTTCTACTTGATTTTAATTAGTTACTTGAAATTGAGTATGCAACTTTGATTTATTTAAATTTTTTGTTGTTCATTTCCCTTTTCATTTTACATTAAAAGTTTGTTGTGGTTCATCTTTGAGAATTCTTTTGTACTGAATAGATACACACATAATACGAGTACATACTTATGGTATGTTTGTAAATTTTTCATGGTTAAGTGAAAATGAGTGAGTTCACGGTCATTTTATAAACATATAAAGTCGTAAAAGCTTTTCTTTTAAGATGCTCTGATGCGCAGCCATCAAGATCCAACCTTTTTAAGTTATAACCACCATTTAAAACATTAAATATTAATTGGTATTAATAAGTTTTTAAAGTAGAACTGAGATTTATCACAACGACTTCAAATTATATTTTTCTGATCATTCAATTCATCGGTGATCATAGAAATAAAATAACCAGCTATTTTTTTTTTTTTTTTAATTTGGAATCCCTAAAACTCTAAGTTTAGTGAGTTACTAGATTAAATTGCATTGATCGAACTTCCATTAAAATGAAAAGAAAGAAATGTAATCTCTTGCACATGAGCTTGAATATGGGAGGTCATTTCAAACATATCGAGCCCTAACTGCGAAAAACATGTAAGCGACATTTTTCGAAATTCACTTTTTGATACAAATTTTTTGTAAAGCCACTAACTCATCACCTGGTCAAATATTATAGCTATAATCACTACAGTTAAGGAGATATTACAAAGTTAATTTTATTGTTTGCATTGCCATACATAGTTAAAAGCGGTAGAAAAAACGCTCTCCTGAAAAATTTGCATTTTGGCCCTTAGTTGCTTTTCGCAGTATTTTAATACACACATATCAACATTGAATTTAAGTGAAACGACAATGTTCACCTGCACCTAACATTGGAAGCAAGGATGTAGTGCCATGCGATTGCAGCAGCAGCAGCACAGACGCGGATGTCAGTGTTATTAACAAAAAGAATAAAACCTCCACAAGGATAAAAGGAATTTCCAAAGTTTGAAAGCATTTTAAGAGGTCGGATAATAAAAAAGCTTGTCAAGTGTGTGAACTATGTTAAAGAATATAAGACGATGGGTAAAACTTGAAATTTTCGCCTGACCCATATTCCCCGACTGTGTAAGTTTCAAGACCCCCGGACTACTAGGATATAAAAGGTGCATAAAGGGTATTACAACTTTGGCATAGCTAAAGTTAATCTTCCTTTTACTTGTGTTTTAATTATAAAATACATTTTTCTTTGTAAACATATTTGTTTAAATCAACATAAGTACTATCGAAAACTATCGATGGTTTTAAAAAAAAACTATCGTTGACTATCAATCGTTCTCCACCTCTATTTGTTACAATATTTAATGAAAGAGGTTATTTTATGAATGTTATCCAGGCATGCAATTTTGAGGAAGCTGGAGGCTAAATTATGCTCAAACAGATGGGATCTAGTGTTGTCTAGTTTTGTGCTATCATCCAAAAGGTGTTTAACCGTAAGATTATATCCGCATAATGGGCAGGGTGAACAGTTTGTTCTTTCTGGAGATGTTGATGAATTAATTTACTGTGAACAGTGCTCAATTGGGCAAAAGAAGAACATACCAGAAGATGTCAAGAAGCAGGGAAAAAGATTGAACTTTTGTGAGAATTAAATATGTTGTTTTTATTGATTTAGTTCCATGTCATGCAATATAATGTATGAAAGTTCGGCTGCATTGTCTAACATTTTAAAATTTTAGTTATTCCTCTTAATTTTCTCTTCTCTTTTACTTTAAGGAATAATTTTTTATATTGTAAACTTTTATGGATTCATGACAAGTTGACGTGCATTTTGTTACCTTCTTTTGTTACAATTACTTTCTTCATTTGATTCTCCTTTGCTTTCACCCTCTATTATTATTTTTTTTATTTATTCTTTGCCCTTCTTTTATAAGATTTTCCTTTACTTTGTACTTTAGTAACATTTGATCATCTCTTGACTGAGAATTTGCTTGTTATTATTGCTTTTATATCTACACCTTTCTTTCTTTTAATTCATTCATTCCTTCCCTTCCCTTATCGTACCATTTACCCTTCATATAAAGTTTACATATGTATAGTATATAGGGAAACTACCACATCAACCATTCCCCATATCTACTCTCTTCATCATAGTAGTAAAATAAAATAACAAATCACTTAATTTTTCAAGTTTTCTTAACACAATTAGTTTTAGTTAAGAAATTATTTTTGTACAAGTTTTGCCAACTTTCGCATAAAAGTTTATGCAAGTCAAACAGCAGAGCAACAAAAATAGCAACATCAAACACAGCAAAGTTTTTTTTTTAACTAAAACTGTGGTGATGTCATGATGAAGCCAGCAAAATGGCAACATGCATCACACAACATGATATTACTCTTGCTAGTTCTTGCATCTACCATATCCTCTCATGCCATCAGTTTGAGCACTATCATCATCATCATCATCATCAAATTATAATTAATTATATTTATGAAAACTGACAAATATGGTATACTCGTACTATCCCTCATCCTTGGTGAAATGTTGATAGTGTGGTAAAAATAAAAAGAAAAAAAACTTAAAATAAACAACAAAGTGCCAAATTATACAATATAAATAAATAAAATTCTATCCACAAAATCACTTGATTAAGTTACATTTAAGTGCGTCTAATTGTTTATAAATGGGAGATGCAAGTTTTCTGACCTCTGAAACTTAAATGCCCGGAAGTGGTCAACAACAACAAAAAGGACAAGAAAAGACTAAATGCAAGACAAATTTATGTTGTCATAACTTTTGGCAGTTGCCATTGTTTTATGTTATCCTTGTGAATTGCTCCAGACAAAAACTGTCTGGCAAATAGTTTTCGACACTTTCCAACATTCAAAAGAAAAAACAAATATTCCTTTCTTTATGCGAAAAAAAAACTTTTTCTTGCGCTTTATTATTGATGTTGGTTTTTGTTTTATCATTATTGTGCTTAACCATAATTCGTAAAGGCACGTAAAATATGACCCATGGCAGACGGATTATCAGCTGGCACCATATGACCAGCACGATTTACCCAAAACATACTGAAATTTCCCGCACTCTTCTCATAACCCTCAAGAACACGTGCCACATTGATGCCAGTACGTGGTGCAGCCAAATAAGATTCCTTATCATCCCACTGCATGCCAGCAATCCAATTGACAGTGCCTGGTGTGGCACAAATCAAATCCAAATGACCAGAGAAGACTCCCACTTTGAGTGTTGTATTATTCAGTAGTTCACTTACTAGTTGTTTGTATAAATAGGATTAATTAGATAATTAATTCTGTTTGATAGACAATATTGACATACCAACATGAACCACAGGCTTCATGAAATCACCCATTAGCCGTGTAAAGGTCATGCTGCTTTGAGCTCCCCAATGTATGCCTGAAGTTATATTAAGAGCTTCCGTTACTGGTCCACGCATTATATTCTCCAATAAACTGTCACGATCCTCATCGATGTCATAATGAACCAAAGTGCGGTACATAAGTTCTAATTTTGAAATCAAAAGTTTGAGAATATTAATAGGCATATTTCATAGAGTTAAATTTGCATGCAACTCACCTTCTCTGCTCATGACGCTCTGTCGAGCAAATGTCTCACCAAGTGTCGGTTTCTCAACATTATAGAAATCCACACCCTTCGATTCACGTAACAAAACCATTTGTGTGTTACTCCATTGCAATGTTGCCTGAGTCCATTTTTCCTGTTTAATATAATCTTGAGTTTTCAAAGCCTCAAAGTTTATTTTGTCATAACCATCATGATCGATAATGCCCAATTGCAATAGGAAGGGTGCCCATGACAAAACCGAATCGATTGGCGATGTCCATGGATCACCCAAAGCCACTGATTTCAAATTACTACGAATCTCGCCACGGCCGATAGCTTTATATAATTCTAAAGCAAATTCTGGTGCCATTTTACCACCATAACTTTCACAAAATATATGCAAGGGTACATCCTCGAATTCCGGATGCAATTTATAAAATCCCTTCATGAAGGACACCAAATCTGTTGCTATTTGATTGTTATTTGTTGTATAGTAAAGCATACCATCAACATAACTGAAACCAGTGCCCACAGGATTATCAATAAATATAACATTCATATCTTTAACCCATGTGGTATTACGATAATTGCCTTTCAGGTCAACGGGACCTAATTCCTCGAAATTACCATAACCAGTTGAAGAAGCACCTGGTCCACCTTGCAACCAAATAGCTAAGGGGCGTTCAGTATAGTTTGTAACATTGGCTGTCGTATAGTATAGCCAATAAAACATATGAGCGCCTCGACGTACATCGACAAAACCCCAATCTTGTTCACCGGGACCATAACCCACGCGTGCTTAAAGAAAATGGCAAAAAATCATTTTAAAATCAATATACAATAGAATAATCCTAATTTATTTATTGCTGTAATTTATAACTCTAAAGTAACATGTTATCTTATCGATAAAAGTAAAACATTGAAATCTCTTTGATTTACTGAGGTTACTGATAAAATCTTAACCCAGAAAAAGCAAAGTCAGAACATTGTAATAAATTATAATAAAAGAATTACTTTCACTTCACTTTCTTTCTGTCTTTCTAGACATCACACTTTCCATAACCATGCAAATAGGTCACTTTAGACTAACTTCTTGACGCATTCTTTAAAACCGGTATTGTTTTTATTCTTACCATGTACTATGCCCAGCAATAACAATGCAACGGTGCTGATAAAAAATCGCGACATTTTTCGTATTCGTAATACACTCAGAATTCGTTAGAAATAATATAATACTAGAGCTGTGCTTACCGAACGCGTTCGCGTCCGTTGAATGTCTAACATAGTATGAAGCGCCTAAGTAACATGTTACCTTCGAGTCATCAAGTTGTTACTTACTAAGAGACCCACATATGTTTTCTAATCAATTTGGATTATTCATTGAAACTGATTTAAAGATAGTGAAACTGTTTCATGTTTTTAAGTTTGTTCGTTCTGAGAATAATAAATTGGACGGGTTAGAAATTAAAATTACTCCCTATAGTAAAGCTTTCAAATTGCTTACCTCTGTTAAAGAATTCTCCTCGGAAGAATGAATGAAGTAGCTTCTGATGAAGACAGAATAATCAGAGATTTCTAAATCAATAGATGCAACGCACGATGAGATAGCATCCATGACTTGACCTATTGTAGAGAGAAATATTTATAAGAAACTGATACTGGATAAAATCCAATAAATAAGTAATCGCTACACAAAAAGATTATGTTATATTATATTTTAGAAGATAAAAAACCTATGTAATACTAGGAAAGAAAGTATCTTATGCTAAGTACATGGACAAGACGAATCAAATCAATACAGTAATATTTTTGGATGTCTACTCATCTTTGAACACCTGTTCCTCTATAACTGGGAAGTTTAAATTCTGAAGGAAGACATCATTGCTCTCTTGGCAAATTAAGTAAGTTTTATATACCATATTTCCGACGTCCTCAATTTATTATATTTTATTATCTTCTCCCAATTAAAACTCACATATAAATTTTACATTGGCAATCGTATGACGTATATTAAAAAAAAACAACCAATGATGATACAAAACTTTAGAAATTATATAAAAAAACTAGTATACCCGGCGTGCTTTGCTACGCTCCCGACGTGATGTTAGTGCGTGATGCTGTTCTCCGTTTAATTTGATAAATCAGACGATTCAATTAAGTATTAATATTGACATAATTATCTGATATATTTGACAAAGGCGACTTAATTGATTATAAAATTTGTCTCTAATTATTTTTGATATTGTTCATACGAAAATACAAAAATCGTATTAAAAATCGTGGATGAAAAATACCTTATGACCTATTCTCATACCTACCAAATATATAAAAATAAAATTTCATAAAAATCGGTCTAGCCGCTTCGGAGGAGTTCATACACTAACACCGTGACACGAGATTTTTATATATTAGAAGATATTTAAAAGCTGATATAACTTTTCATAAATCAAAAGTTAGATAGCAAAACAATGACAACAAATGCTTATTTCTCAAAGGTTTACTATCAGTAGTAGTGGTTCAAATACCGGTGACTTAAAATTGACTTGCAGATTGTTGGAATTTATTAAGAACTTGTAAATCGTGACGGTTTTATGACAGGACGCGTAAGCAAACTTTTTCAATGAAAGAAAATTCTTTGTAGGGTAAATCATTGTTTTATTTAAATATACTAAAAATCAACAATCAAATTGTTACAGTGCATGACCGATGCGTAATGGCAATTGATTTATTGAATTGCAAAAATTACATTCATGTTCTTATCCAAAGTGGTTTTATAATAATTAACATGCAAGTCAACTAAACCATTGCCTCAAAATTGCTAAAATAATAGTGTAAGCCAAGTTCACTTTGTTGCCAAATAACTAGAAGACATTCAACATAAGTTCGCACTCAACAAAACTACAATTATGGTTTCTAGACCCAACTTTACCTGTTAGTAAATATTCATCAAATTAAAAAATTAGTCTTAACTTATTTAAAACAGTTTCTTAATTAGATTCAGACCAAATGTTATTAATAAACTAATAAAAATGCACATGCGTTTAATGGCCCATTATATTGTGCCAAACTTTCCACTCATTTGGTAAGACATTTTTTTAAAAGAATCATATATAGAAATGCAAATGGGATTTCTTAAGATAACTCAGAAACATATCTATTTATGGGAATGCATCCAAAACCAACATCAAATCAATTGAACCAACAAACCACAACGGCGTCAGTCGAAGCCTACGTACCCACCCTACTACACCAATAAAATATATGCTCATAGAAGCCGGTCCTTCATCCCTCCACCAACGGATTGAAGTTGCGAACCACAACAAAAAGCTGTTCGATACCTCAACAATGATACAATGTATCTACTTAGCCAAGATATTTGAATTTACTCAAGGTCCCAGCTACATTCAAACTGAACGAACTTGAAATATTCCCAAAAAAGAACACTTCTTTAGAAGTATATAGAGCTCTTTTCATTGAAGTAGACCACGATCCAAGTCATAACACAACGTCTGATGGTTCAAAAACTACAGAAGCAACCTCTTTTGCAGTTGTAGACAGACGCTTCAAATAATACAATATCGACTGGTTTAATGCTAAATTTATGCTCAATCTTTACTGCAGAAGCCTCTGCGATCCTTTAAGCAGTACATTTTGCTGCTAAATTACCATAGAAGGTCATTATTTGCACGGATAGCAAATCAACCATTGGCTGCATAAGAAATGCCAACAACAATAGCATAATCGCTTCTTCTATCTGCGACCAACTAATTCAGCACAAACACATTAATATCATGTGGCCATGCCAATATATTTGGCAATGAAATAGTTAACTCCCATGCCAAACTCACCTTAACAGAACCACTCACTGCACATAGTTAACATCTTCGAAAAGGCCGACATCCTCCGTTTAGTCAAATCGCACATTGAGATAAAAGACTGAATTTCTTGGGATAACGCAAGCCATCACTACAAACATATTAGCCCAGGTGCCATTACACCAATTTAACCTAATCAATGCCATTGGAATGCAATTAAACTATTTGTCCGCCTCCGAGTCGGGCACACCGCGCTTACTTATCAACACCTATTTCGTCGATGATGTTTTCCCTCCTTGCAATGATGTTGCAACTGTGCAGCACCTGCTCTCAGGGTGCATTCAATTACAGCGCTTTCAAAATCAAGCCAAACTTAACATAGTGGAGGCGGAGGGGCGCCGCATTTGCCGATTTTGCTTCTATTATTAGAGAATTTGCTGACAAGAAAGCTAGAAAAATAAAGTTTTAAATAAAAAAAATGTGCTACCAAATTAACTTCTTTTATTATTTTCATATATAAATTATACATAAGACCTATCATATAATAAAGGGCGCCAAAGGATTGACTCGCCCGGGGTGTCTGGGTGGTTAATGCCGGTGCTGTTAGTTAACAATGTTCAAATGCATATTTAAATTTAACGTTCAAGGGAATGAAAGTTCTAAATAAGTAAATACATGGTGACCCTTTTTTTGAAATATGTAAAAGTGAATGATGAATAGCTCAAGAAGAAGACAAATTGGCCCAGCACTTGTCAATTGGAAAACATCTGTTTAAACTGATTAAGTTGTTGTTGTTGTTTTTGTGGTCTTTGCTGCGCAAAAGTCCTTTGTTGTCTCACAAGCAATTAATTGAATTATAGACATTAAAAGATCAAAAAACTTAGCGAAAAGATAAGAAATTGAAAGAAAATTCAATTATGGCCACAGTTAGAATACCAAAACAAAAAGTTATACTCTGCGGTGATTATGGTGTAGGCAAAAGCTCACTTTTCCGACGTTTTACAAATAATACATTTGTCACAGACACAGATCGTAAATCTACTCTGGGACTTGATCATATTGATCGCGAGTATACCACAGGCGATAAACAAATCAAGGTTAATATGAAAAACATTAAAATTCAAATTAAAACGGTTAAAAAAAATAACATTTCATTTTACTGTAGCTGCAACTCTGGGATACTGGTGGCATGGAACGTGTAGCTTCTGTGACTTCTTCATATTACAAATTTGCCGAAGGCGCCATACTTGTCTTTGCACTGGATAATGCCGCATCATTTCATTCACTTTCGCAGCATTTACTTGATATAGTCACATATGCGGAGAATGCAAAAATATTCATTTGTGGTAACAAATGTGATCTAGAAGAACGTGAACCCGAAGTCACTGATGCCGAAGTAGAGGCATTCTGTGAACAATGTCACACACTAGTGAGTGCCACTTATAAGACATCATGCAAGACCGGAGAAGGCATCGAGGAAATGTTTCGTGATATTTCGAAGCAATTGGTTGAGGCAAATCGTTCGAAAATGGAACTGCAAGCATTAGAACAAAAAAGCTTTCAAATCGATTCAGCTGCAATTGCTCTTGATCCAGATGTGAACGAGGAAGCGGGTACATGTGTTTGCTAGCATATGGGGAACATTGAGTTTGGTTAGAGTGCGCTTGGCTATAGTAATGAAAAATTGCCTAAAGATTGGTTATAAAAAAGCAGCCAAATGATTTTAACAATTGTAATGCAAACTAAGTGTGGTTAAATATTTATTTATTTGCATATAAGTTTATTCATGGATTAAGGATACGATTCATAATTGCCGTTGGTACCAGACTCGCAACGATTTTATAAACAATTAGCTTTGTATATTGTATAAATATTACCTTCTATCTATCGAAAAGCTCCAACCGTCCGCACCGCCGTTCTTGGTTTTATAATTGTTTTACTAAGTGCATTTCAAATTCAATATGACAAAAAGTAAAGCAAACTAAACAAGTAAATTTCCTTCGAAATTAAATTAAATGAGATTAACTAAACATGTAATACATACATACATACATAGTTTATCCATAAGTCAGTAGTATATAAGTCGCTTACTTAAATTGCCAAATATGGCTTTATATGCATCATTAAAGTTTTTAGACTTAATCAGGTAGTGAAAAATAATCGAACAAATATTTGAAATAAATAACAATTTTAATAATAACATCGATGACTCATTTAAAACAAAGGGGAATGTACTTGGGAACTAATTTGATATTAATTATGCTAGAATTGAAATGTATCTACAATGATGTTGGTGTCGATGTAGGTGCAAATGTCAAATACAGAGTTACGCCTACCGCCAGTACAAAGCACACACCCACACCGTAGAGCACAACTTTCTCGCGCAGCGCACGCAACAACATTGTATTAAGTGTTCGTGAAGCGCGCCCCAATTCTGCATTTGTTTCACGTAACCGTGACCTCGCACTCTGCAATGTCTCGCGTTGATGATGTAAATCGTTAAGCAGTTGTGCGCCAATTGTTTCTGTTTCCAGTGCTATGCGATATCCTTCGGTTAGACGTGTACCAGTGCGTTCTAAACGTTCGGAATTTTCTAACAATCGTTGCCGTTGGTCATTTCCAATAGTCACATCTTCATAGTAGTCGCCTGCACCTAAATCAAGTTCAGTATGCAAGACTCCACCAGTACTGTTCATAGTACGTAATTTATCTTTTGTGTCTTTATACTCCGTTTGAAGGCGTTTAAGTTCTGCTTGTGCCACATTGATTTTGTTAGTGAAACTCGGACGTTGTGAGGCATTCAAATCGCGTACCTCCAAGACCATTTGTTCAAGTAATTCATGTGCTTCCTGCAAATTGACATCAATCTGGTTGCATAATTCACTTTGATTTGCTGTGCCATGAAATTATTAAACAAATTATTGTAATATTTATAAAACATACACATAAATAATGAACTAACAAGAACTTTGCTGTTGCAGTCGTCCAATATGCGCGGTTATTTCTGCAATAAGCGATGCATATTGCTGTTCATATTGAACCAATAGAGACATTTATAATGCTTTTTTATATAACTTTTCTTAGATATATTTTTAATACTTATTTCAATAATTTTACAAGAATTTCCAATTGTTTGCACTTTTTTATTGCATTGCACCTGCTGCTTCTTGATAAATATTGTCATTCACATGCAAATTCAATTCTTTGGCAGTCACAGTGCAACAGCTGTTTTGTGGTGGGCACTATTGATAATTGTGGTGCTGCCACATACTTGGTTCACGAACAAAAATATTTTTGCTATAGTAGTTTCTATTTCAAATGTTTTATATAAAATAAATGATATATGAAGAAATTTGAATTGTTTAATTAATTCACTTCAATGAATTATATGTTAAATATATGATCTAAACCATTTTCGACCCCATTTATATGAGACATGTTATGTATGATCTGGCAACACTTGACATTGGGAGCATGTAGTGCAGCCAACTTAACAAACCGCTTCCTTTCTAGTTTACTTCTTAAAGGTATGTGTTTTATTTTTTCCGAGATTGATTTTAAAATCGCAAAACATCAGTAAAATACATAATGCAAAGTCAAAATAAAAGCGAAATAATGAAATTTCATTATATGAGCAATACTATAACATGAAACTAAATTGATATTTTTTATTTTTTAACATATAAATTGTGGACTTTTATCTTCAACTTTGTTACTACTACTCTGTAAACACTATGATGACATGACAGCCGCAAAATGGTCCAACGTTTGACTTTGAGAAGGCGTCTGTCCTACAACACCAGATCCAACAGGAGGCGCATGTAAGTTTTCTTTTTCTTATATGAAGAATTAAAGCGGCTGAATACCAAGTTTCAACTTTGGTTGTTGTTGTTGTTTTATATTGTTTTTACAGTGCGTGTATTCTATTCAACATTTTTAATCTTTCCGCTTTTTTTTCTTTTTAGTGTGCGTACACCTGGCGGTCGTCTTGTCTACCAGTATGTCAAGAAGAATAAGACTGTGCCAAAGTGCGGTCAATGCAAGGAAAAGTTGAAGGGTATTACACCAACTCGCCCAAGCGAACGTTCCCGTCTGTCCAAGCGTCATAAGACCGTTGCCCGCACCTATGGTGGTGTTCTCTGCCACGGTTGCTTGCGCGAACGTATTGTACGTGCCTTCCTCATCGAAGAGCAAAAGATTGTCAAGGCATTGAAGAGCCACCGTGATGCGATTCTTAAAACCGTCAAGGTTGTTGAAAAGAAGCCAGTTGCCAAGACCACCAAACAGTCTGCCTCCAAGACCGCTGGCGGCAAATCTGCTGCGTCAAAGAAACCCGCACCAAAATCCACCGGCAAATCCAAGAAATAAGTTCGCCTAGTGGAGGGAGTGTGATTTTTATTTGAAATAAGTTTAGTGAACGATTTCATTAAAGGAGATAAAAACAAATTTTTAATAAATCAAATGATTATTATTTGCTTAATAAGAGTGAAAGTGTGATTTGGATGTGATGAATTATAAACTGGATTTACATGGTTGCATATGTAGGCATTTAATGCAAAATTTGTCGGGTCCATTCGAGATGTAGATTCAACTAAATTGATATTTATAGTTGGTGTGTTTGATTTAAGGAATTGATTTCATGCTGTTGGTATTTAAATCTCAAAATTTGATTTCCAATTAAATTATTCCTTTTAAGATTGGAAGAAAAACAGAGACTAATAGCTCTAGGTGGCGGAACTTCTAAATTTGATAGAGAGGATAGAATGAATATTGAATAACATTACGACATAAATTATGTATATTCCATATTAGTTTTAAGATTAATTCAAATCAGCCAGCAAATTGTGGAAATTTGTTCAATCTGTTGAATATACAACATTGCGGAAAAATTCTTCAGCCATGTATCTTAATGGAGTAAATACTTTCTAATGTGAATGTTTCTTTAAAAATTTTGTCTGCATTTACTTTGAAAGAAATTAATTGATATGAGTTACACCACGTGTATCCCAAAGAATTGTGGCCCTCTGGTCAGACTTCGTAATTTCGGCACCATGTTTAAATGAAGACTCAATCATTTTCCGGCACAATGGAAACGTGCAGAGGTTATGTTATCATGATCCCAAAACCAAACAAACCGGAAAATAACATTAGCTAGTATCGCCCAATAAGTCTCTTAGCGATGTTATGTAAAATATGTAAATGAGGAAATATTTTTAAGAAGATATTGATTAAACATTATTGCGGATATTCAATGGACATGGCACTATCGATTACTGACACCGAGTTATTGAAACTATTACTCCTGCACTAGAGAAGAAGCAATACTATTCAATTGTATTTTTCGATATTCAACAAGTTTTTGATAGGGTCTGGCACGAAGGGGTGTTATACAATAATAAAAAAGTTATAGTCAACTCCATAGTATTTGACGCTCAAATTTTATTTTAACTCGCAAATATTTCTTTGAGAAAATAAATATGTGATTTCTGTAAAGCAGTCATTCCACACAATCTACAATGCCGACATGCTTATGAACGATACTGTTACTACTTATGGCAACGACAATACCTTTTTTGTTTAAGCAGACGGCGCTTTTAATGCCTCTAATATTATCCAAAGCCAGTTGTAATTGGAAATTAAACATAAAGGTCAATCCAATTAAATCTTCACACGTAACTTTTACAACTAGGAGACTGTAGTGCCCTAGAGTGTCTATAGACTAGTAATTCACACCAATTAAGATTGTCAATTGACTTGGAAATCTCACATAAAAGCAAAGGCTCAACAACTTCTAAAATTGAATGGCTTATTAATCCAAGCGCCAAATTTAATTTAACAAACAATGTATTTATTGTACAAAACGAGGCTGAAACCGGTTCGGACTATGGGGCACTGCAAGCAATTGTAATATTGAGAAAAACATTTAGAATGATATTCAATGCTCACTGGTTTGTTACCAATAAAAAAACATACACAAGGATCTTAATATTTTTAAAGTTAAAGAGGAAATCAGTAAGTTCAGTATTAGGTACCTAAATAAACTAGTAAGCCATAACAGCACACAAGCTCTAATAGAAAAGTTTATGCATTACAAAAATAATAATTAATATAATTTAGCAGTTATCATGAAAACAATAAAAATAAAACTTAGTGGTAGCATTTTTTAATTTATTTAATTTGATTAATATAAATACGAACCAACATTGCATGAAAATTTAATATTTATTAAAGTATATTGGTTTTGTATAGCCAACCTCAAACATCTCACGTCGTGATCACTTTCTCGCAGGATTAGAATGGAAACACCTCTGCTTTGGCTAACGAAAAACAGAACTATAATTTTTCTATTTATTTTTAAAATTATTAAGAATTTTTCTGAAATGTTTTGTGTGCTGCCACAATTCTGCTAGCAATTTCCACAGGAAAATTATTAAATATATCTTAACTATTTGATAAATGGTATTAACAGCGTTTAATATTTTTTTTTATTAAGTACACGCAAGACTTTTGAGTACACGCAAAATTTTTAATTGTTGAGTTTTCAATATATTTTTATTCTTTTGCTTCCGTTCCGTGTGATTAAAGTTCCTTGTAATGTAATTTTCATAAAATTTGTATTAAACTTCAGAACCAAAATCAAGTCAGAAGTTTGAAGTGATTTTATAAAAACAAAAATTTTAAAAACAAACCAGTGCTGCACAAAACTAAACTAGTTTGTTAGCACTGTAAAACATTAGGTTAAGGTGTGCGACCGAGATAACAATAGTGTCAATGGAATCGATTTTAATGTTATCGAACTAAACACGAGTCTCTATTTTTCAAGATTTCGTCATTGTCGTGCTTGATTCGGTTAATAAAAATAGAATTGAATATATTATTACAGTGAATAATAATTTTTAAAAGTGAAAAATTAATAAAAATGCAAACTTCATTAATCGTGTGCGCATTATAGAAATTAATTAATTAAATTCGCGGCACAGCAAACAGGTCTTATGTTGCAAATTAGTTCAACATTGGGTAAGTGAAAATCAAGATGGCTGCCATGAGCTAAAAGCAGTATGACATGCCACCAGATTCATTGTCTGTTTTATCCTTATTTGAACATAAAGTTATTAGATCAAAGACATATTTTGTTTTCACTTCAAAAGTTGTAAATGTGTAGAAATAATAATATTTCTTTTCATTTTAACGCATTTATTTGTAGTTATAAAAGGTAAGTTAATATATAGGGCGATATCATCTACGCAGTTAGTTGCAACAACGGGAGCCAAGGTCGTTTCGATTTTGGTTGAATCTTCATAGAGAAAGAACGTAAAATGTCCGATGCAATGAGTGCTCATTTGATACCACAATTACAAGAAATGCAACAGCAACAACAGCAGGGATCTGGTGATTCTGTTCAACGTTGGCAAAATTATGCGGCCAATTCGGCTTGGTATGCTAGCCAAAATGCGGCTACCTATCAGCAACAACAACAGCAGCAGCAATATGCTCAGTACTATCAATATATGATGCGTTATGGCATGCCGCCGTCCCCACAAGGTCAACAACAACAGCAGCAGCAGCAACAACAACAGGTGACTTCAACAGTTTGTTCATCAAATGCTCCACCAGGATTTAGTAATGCTGTTATTGGTGATAAGTCATTGTTGCCACCATTGCCTCCAGGTCCACCACCACCGCCCCCACCATTAATGTCCCCTTCTGGTCAGCAACAACAGCAAAAGAATTTCGGCGGTATACGTTTTAATTTGAATAATCAAAAACGATTGGCCAATGCACCAAATCCATTGCAACTACCTGGATCACCTCTGCAGCAGCAACAGCAAATGCAGCAACAGCAGCAGCTGCAACAACAGAATATGACATTAAACTATAATATGAATCAAAATAATACTAACAATAATAACAACAACAGCAGCAGCAAAAAGAAGCGTAAGCGTAACAAGAATAAACAGCAACAACAAGCCTTTGAGCTTAATAATTATCAAATGAATACACAAATGCCGCCGGCTGTAATGATCCCAGTACCAGATTTATCTAAACCTCCACCACCATTACCAAATGCAATGATTAATGGTTTAGGATCACCAGTGTCAACAGCTGTTTCCCCCCTACAACGTGCTCAGCAGCAGCAGCAGCAGCAGCAACGTCAGCCGGTATTGTTGCCCCAGCTACCAGCAACACCACCACCAACAATAACAACAACTTCGCCAACAAAATCAAATGATAATAGCATTACTACTACCAGCAACGGAGACACTGATCAAACAAATGATGGATTCAAAAAACCAAATGCTTTTAAGAGTTTCAGCGAAAGCTGGCCTCAATCACTTAATGATTTTGTTGCCCGTTGCTATGCCAAATGTGCAACTGATTTGGATAAGGATCAAATTGAAATATGTTTAAAAGGCAAAATTATGGCGGCAGCTAATCGTAATGAACTCTGGACTCGTGATTGGGAGAATGAGCCAATGCCAAGTGTTTACAGTGAGCGGAATAGTATAAATATGAAATTGCATGCTGTACCAGAAACGCAACAACATCATCAAAAACAACAACAGAAGCAACAACACCAACAACAGCATCATCAACAACAACAACAACACAACCAACAACGTAATAATTTTAATATGCAAAAACAGCAACAAAACCAACAATCACAACGTCAACAACATCAAAATCTCACTTCACAATTACAGCAAAAAGCTGCTGTTTTATTAAAACAGAATAATAATTCTGTAAATAACAATTCAAAACGTTCAATAAGTGAACGTATTGGTCAACGCAATAGTTTTGTTAGCAATTCGCGTCGTTATTCAAAAAGTAGATCACGGTAAGTTAGATTTAAAACAAATTTAAAGCAAATCACAATTTATATATACTTATGTATGTGTTATTACAGCTCACCAGCATCATCTACTTCCTCTTCGAAATATCATAAAAAACGTAATTCACGTTCGCGTAGCCGTTCCCGTTCCCGTTCACATAGTTCATCCAGCGGTAGTCCTCGTCGTAAAGTTCGTCGTAGCACAAGTTCATCTGATTCTTCTGAACGTCACTCTTTGGATTATATAGGCTTTAATGGTTCCACTAGTGTTGGTGGTATTACACTTTCTAAAAGACAACAGAAACTTTTAAATAAGAAAAATAAAAAACAATCTTTCAATGCTTCATTTGGAGTATCCTCCTCATCGTCATCAAGTGCTAAATCGAAGGCACATCTTTACTCCAGATCGTCTATTGGTGGTGCCGTTGATGATGATTCAGCTCGCTTGCAACAGCGTGCGGCACGATTTGCGCAAAATCCAAGCGCTAAAAAATCGGTCGTGGCTATTGCAAGTTCACCATTTAATCATGCAACGTCAGGGAAAAAATCATATAATAAACAACAAAATCAACGTATACGCTCATCTTTCTACACAGATACCGAGGGAAATAGTGATACTTTCGGTTTAGATTTACTCGATTTACATATTGTAGGCACCTGTAGGGATCTTGAAAAATCATTTTTACGTCTAACCAAAGCGCCTCAACCATCAGAAGTTCGACCCGTCGATGTATTGTCACATTCATTGGAAAATGTTAAACAAAAATGGCGCGCAAATCAGGATTATTTCTATGCGTGTGATCAGCTTAAGTCGATCAGACAGGATTTGACAGTAAGTATTTGTACATTGGCTTGACATTGATATACAAATTATAACACATTGTATTTGTTTTTTTATATAATTTATTTAATAGGTTCAAGGTATACGCGATAAGTTCACTGTAGAAGTGTATGAAACACATGCACGCATTGCTATGGAAAAGGGCGATCATGAGGAATTTAATCAGTGTCAAACACAATTGAAAATGCTTTACAATGAAATGGGAGACAGTAACAATGCTTTGGAATTTATAGCTTATCGTATTCTCTATTATATTTTTACTAAAAATACCTTGGGTAAGTAAAAACAAAAAAAAAAAACACACTTTGGAATATTGACCTAAACTAATTGCATATGTTTGTTTATTTATTTAAGATATTACAACTGTTCTGTGTTCGATTAAGGCCGATCACCGTGAAATACCTGTTATTGCGCATGCATTGCAATTCCGTTCAGCCTGGTCACTGGGCAATTATTGTAAATTGTTTCAATTGTATAAAACAGCGCCACTTATGTCTGGCTATTTAATAGATTGGTTTATTGAACGAGAACGTAAGACTGCTTTGCGCGTTATTATTAAATCGTAAGTACATACATATTTTTATTTTCTTTATATTAAATGTATGTATAATTTCTTTACATTCATTTTAGTTATCGTCCCACACTCAGCATTGATTATGTTTCGAACCTTTTAGCTTTTGAAAATTTGGAGAAATGCAAAGAATGGCTAACAACATTTAATTTGCCATTTACGAATGGTGAAAAGGGCGAATTTATTGATTGCAAAAATGCAGCTGCAATTGTAATCTGAATGAATTGCATAGGAAAGAAAGCAATTTGCTCACAATAAATATGAGCAAAATGTGTTAGGAAAAACCACAACAAACTACGTTTTGAACAAACAAACATATATAACAAAATAAAACAATATACATTCTAGTGCAGTTTGAAACATTGGTAACCATAAATATTTTGGTCAATGGCAACTGCATTTTAATGTTTAAATTATAAAAAAATAGAAAACAATACACACTGGCCGCATGCTAAATGAGATAACATGATATATAACAAATAATGACACAATTCAAATAATCAACCAATCAAAAAGGAAGCAGATTTTTATAATCAACAAATACTTCAACAACAATCAAATAATCAACGAATTAATAACATCACACAATCAACAAAATGTTACAGGGGGATACACATACTCATTGTTGGGTGCTGTTTTCTCCCTCCTTCATTGTAAAGGAATGAAATCCAATTTATCCCTGATGAAAATAGATCAACAAGTTAATTAATTATCTCTCCTTCTGATGAGATCTTGTTTTGGACAATAGTGACTATTATGATGATGATGAACTTTTTATTAGAATCCTTGTCCTATTTAAATTTTTTTTTTATTTCATCTCTCCAAATGAATGCAAATTGTCGTGTGTGTTTTGATGTCTGTGATTATTATTATTTATCCTCCCTATTATCCTACTCCTATAAATCCATTTTTAAATTATGAACTTTTATCAAAAATAACAATACAAGAAAAATATGAATGAACAACAACAAAACAAAACAAAGAGAAAACAGATCAAGATATGCTCCGAGGATTATTATGAATCAAGGACCAGTCTGGCATTTGTTCCAGATTTTCTAGTTTTTCAGCTTTTGGATGGAATATCGCACTGAATCGCATTGAACACAAAAGATAAGGATTTTTCTTATGGACAGAAAAACTCCTGAAACTGCTTTATGGAATATGACACCACCTTTGAGTGTAGAAAGTTGGTGTGTTATATCGCCGTTGGAGCTGTGTGGAATTTGCTACACAATGCTAAAGAGCAAATTTGCTGTGCATTGAACTCTTCAAGGAAATCATGAACTTCGCTTAATTAGCATTAAATGATGGATTTGAATTCAAAAAGAACAGTTTTTGCAGAGACTTCAAACATTTTACTGCTGTTGTGCAAGATCCCTAGAATTTATCATTGCTGTGTCGCTGTGTCTTCATCATTGTTTTAAATACTTTCTAAGCAATTTATTGTCAGGATATTCAAAATCAATCAATTTATTGAATTGTCTTTCTCTCTGTTTTGACAAAATCAAGAACATAACATCGTCGTTACGATTAAGTCTGTTAATTTTAAAATATTATATTCATACATTTTTTTTTGTTATTATTACAACAAAGAAAATACTAATGTTCTATCTCTCTATCGCAAATACATATGTACAATACATAAACACATGAGCTGATGAGCTGAGCTGCGATATGCCCCACCAACGAAAGCATCGTAACAATTCAACACAACAAATGGTTAGCGGCAACAACAACAACAGAGACTCACTCAGCATACAAAGCCTGATAACACATAACTGAAGCGTCGGGCGGCATCATCATAGTTCAACAGCAGCAGCTGCAGAAAACAACACACTCGTTGTCTTCAGAACATCAAGCATCCAAACACAAACAGCATCAGAGGAGGCATCATAGATCAACATCATCTCAATTCATCAATCGCCACAACTACTTCAGGCGACCCACGGCTCTTTCCTCATCGTCTGTAAGCATTATGTTTTTTTGTATATGTTTCTGTTTAAGTCTCACATAACTCAAGATAACTAAACTAACATCACAATTCAAGAAAAAGAAAGTTTAAAAAAACCTTTTGGTCAAGGTCAAGCGGCATATTGCTGCTGCGTCACATACTAAAAATCGGATAAATTTAAATTGATTTCTTTTA
Organism: Amiota communis; assembly: GCA_037043315.1. Taxonomy (NCBI): domain Eukaryota; kingdom Metazoa; phylum Arthropoda; class Insecta; order Diptera; family Drosophilidae; genus Amiota; species Amiota communis. The sequence continues at coordinate 1,109,289 of JBAMAV010000934.1, forward strand.
AATAATTAATTTTTCTCGGGAGATTATTTCGTCGGTTATTTCAATTGTATTTATACATCGGTTTTTTTTTTTTATTGTAAGTAGGTATTGCTAATAATTATATTCAATTCTTTGTAGCGTTATTTAGTGTTAAGTAAATTATAAATTATTTTTAAGATTTATTTGTATCCACTAATTTTTGCAAGAAAAAATTATTATTATTAAGATTTAACGCATTCTTTACAGCAAAACAAAATGAAAATGCGTTGCGCATTATTTAAGCGATTTAAAAAAAAAAAATAAGAATTCAATAAAAATAAAGCGTATAAATCAATTTATACAAGTGTCTTTATTTATTTGGTTTTTAAAGAGTTCTTCGTGTATATTCAAAGTTAGGTAAGAATACCAGGCTATTCGCAGTACCCCACAATTCGGAACTTTATGTCTGAATTGTTTTAATAACAGAGTAAGACTTACAGTAAAACCTTGCACTGCAGTCTGAGACCAGATTTAGGGTTATTTTAGTCAGTGAAGAATTTGTGCACTTAATTTCATATATGCCTTTTTAGCTTTTATGTGCTTCTGCCAAGTGAGACGTTATCTAGGTGACCGCCTAAATAGATAAGTTTTCTCCTGAGTTTGAGGAATTGTAGCATAATTTAAAGTTACTGGAGAACATGTGCGAAGATTCAGTGTGAATGTAGCGTGCTTATATATCTCCTCATTGACATTGATTCTCCAGTTAGATAACCATTCTTGAATGATTTTAAGATGATTATGCAGGTCCGTATCAGCTTCTACTGGACAACGGCGAGAACAAGTGATAAGCAAAATTTGATGTAACAATTCGAGAACTTGTTGGAATATCAGCAGTGAATAAAACTTGGGAAACGCCGGCTTCTATTATATTTTAGTTTGTTATGACTTTTTTTTGTTGAATTCATAAACTTAAATTTTATAAAGTCATTCCAGGTGATGCAAGAATTTAGCCGCTAAAACAAAATATCCTGTCTATTTAATTGGATCTACTAATTACTAAAGAAGCCAATTCTTTAACCAACCACCATCACGAATCAAAACAAAAATTCCAATGCCGAAAAAAAGCTTAGCATATAACGCAACCATAGCAGCTGAATGGAATTTCAAGTGAGAAAGTTTTTTAAGGACATTCAGCACAAGCTTTTACACCAACATACCACAAAATTGCTGACATTTGCTTAGTGTATGCCAAAACCATTGACATTCTTTTTATCCTGTTTGTTATAAGTCAATGCCGTCGCACCTGTGCGATTTTTGTATTTAAGGATGCTGCGGCTGTGCGTCGACTTCAGTTGCAGCGCGGAGTTTCAAATCGTTGGATCGAAGAATAAGAAAAAAAAAAAAATTGGTATAATTTATTAAAATTATTAAGAGAATTTAATTTTGAAATCAAAAGTAATTTTAAATTAAATGAAAAAATATTTAAATAAGTGAAAATTAAAAATACAAATAATAATGAAATTTCAATTAAAGAAATTTAATTATTAATTAGCTCAAAAGCCTTAGTTGCTTCTGATTGCTTTATATTGCATTTTAGAATTAAGTTTTCTAATTTGCAATGAATAAATAAATTACAATCAAAAAGTAATTTTAAAAAGTTATAAAAATAATCAAGTGAATGGATAACAAAATTCATGTATTTGAATGTATGACAAACAAATAAATAAATGTTGAATTTTGATGAATATTAACACAAGTAAACAAGGACAGTGAAATTTTAAAGAGAAAACACAACAAAAAAGTATGAAATTATTTATATTGATATAAAAGTAAAATAAATATATTTAAAATTAAAATAAATTCAAAAATTAAAATTAAGAAATGTGCTTGAATTTTAAAATATTACATTACGTTTTTTTGTTAAAGAAATGTTTTCGATTTTGTGAATGAACATAGAAATCTTTACACATTCAAAGTGGTAATTTCATGAGCTCTGATAAAGAAAACTTTTGAAAATAAGATATTTAGTCAGCTACTTTATTGCCATTTTAATGTATTTTACCAGAGGGTTTTAAAAGTCCATCAAACATAAATTATTAATATGTATTAAATTGAAATGAAAAGGTTAACAAAAAATTTAGGGCCACATAAATGATTAGATGAGATAATGAAATGAAATTTTGCAAAATTTGATATTCATTTTCTATGTAGTTTAGTTCGATTAGATAGATACAAATACTAAAACCTATTTAGTCATGATTAAAAGAACTATTTCTTATATGTATTGAATAATATAAAAGTCTCCTCAATTCATATGTGTCTTATAATTTAATTAGATGAAATTAAAACCAATCTTTCATACTAAATTTAGCATGTCAAGCAACAGAATACATTAAAGTTTCAATTTCTGATGAAATAATAAGTTTACTAAAATTTCTTTAAGAAAACTGATTGACTGAAATTCATTCAATAGAATTCTTATATGGTACTTTATCTTTCAAATACTACAGTAAATGGATAATACATTTCTTATTTATTTTTTAGCATTAGTTAGATTTAATGTTATCACAACAAGGCTTTGTGTGATTGAGTCTAGTATTAGCGATATGCTTAGTAATCTTACTTAAAGCCTAGGTAGTGCTGTGCTCTTTCCTGAAACCATGCTGGTGGTCAGTAATAGTGACATTATTTATTTATTTATTTTCAAATCTATAATATATAATCTAGAATAAATTATAGAGGCCTTCGAATCGTCTATTCTAAAAAAAACTGATTAAATTAAATTGGATAGGTTGCAATATTTAATAAAAGAGGAAATTTTATGAATGCTATCCAGGGATGGAATTTTAAGGAAGTTGGAAGTTAGATTATGCCCAAATATTTGTGATCTGGTGTTGTCTAGAATTTTGCCATCATCCAAAAGGTGTTTGATCGAGAGATTGTTTCCGCATAATGGGCAGGGTGGCAGCTTGTTCCTTCTAGGAGATGTTGATGAGTGACATTGATGTGACCAGTTCTCAATCGGACGAAATTAGTCAAATCCAACGTATTCTGTCATTATTGGAAGAATGAATAAACAACTCCAGATCCTTAGTCACTGGAGAAAGAGGAGAAATAAGTCTGTAAGAACTGACTAAAATTTAAACATTACCCATTTGACATTTTATTTTAAAATTTATGTTCATTTTAAGGTAATTTTTCATAATAGAATTTTAAGGGGTTAAATTAGATGTAATGTTATAACAACTATCTTTTTGTAAGGCTTTGAGTATTAACGATATGCTTAGTAATCTTGCTCAAAGCCTAGGACATTATTGGAAGAATTAACCACTCCACATCTTTAGTCACTGGGTAAAGAAGGGAAATAAGCCTGTTAGAACTGACTAAAATTGAAACATTTCCCATTTGACGTTTTCTTTGAAAATTCTGTGGATTTTAAAATAATTTTTCATAATATTCTCATTCAACAATAAATGTAAAAAAAAAACTTTTATTATGTTTTGTATGTTGCGTTTCACAAAATTTCTATTAAACTCACTCTGTATCACATTTTGCAAAAGATAGATGTACATATGTAGACCTAAATATGATAGAAAGTATGAAACTTGAACTATTTGTGCAAATTTACTCAAATTACATTCCATTTGGTGAATTGAAGAAAAAAAATATTGTAGAATTTCAATTGACAAAGATGTTGTTTGCATGTGATAGTCGCATTGAAAAATATGTAGTATATAGTACATACAAGAATTTTTAATTTTGCTAATAGCAAATGAAAAAAAACAGAAAGAACAATAAAGGAAAAACAAAATTTTTAAAAAGAAATGCGAACAATTTATAAAGCAAAGAATGCAATAAAATTGCTGTAAACACAAACAAAAAATATGAAAAACAGAAAAAATCATTAAAAAAAACTGTTTTGATGTGTTGAAATTGTGACATTTGAAGGGCAGCGCAAAGTGTCACAACAAAAAGCGCACTGAACTCAACTCGTTTGTTTTATACTTCATTCATTCATTCATATATTCTTAGTAGTTTCTGGGTGATTCTTCCTTCATTCTGATATGCAAAAATTTCAATCGTTTACATATGTGACAGTAGACTGATGTGAAGAAATACTGAAGATGAATTACATTTTAAATGAATCCTGTCACTAATTGATTTTTAATTTATTTTGTTTCAAAAGCAAAAAGCATATTTTAGTTTAATATTTTTATTACATACTTTCTTAGTGATAAATGTGCCTTGAAGTATGCTAAGTAAATTGTCTCTTTGATTGCCTTTTTTTTTTTTTTACTTTTTCGCTTTCCCTAATGCGTGAAACAAAATGTGTGTCAGTAGACACAAAATAGTTCAAATTACTCACTCTAATGTAGTACTAATAAGTTAATTTTGCTTTTAATTGATGTCGACGACACATCCATTATGTCACTTTAGTTCCCTTCTTCTTTCCGACCCTTTGAACAATGGCATCCAAACAATTTTACATTAATTTAAACGGCGCTTTCATTTTTCAATGCTACAAAATAATTCTAATTACCCAATTTGCTAATTTAAAACTCTTTGAAAGTGTACGAGTACACAATTTGCGGACAATTAAAAGTTGAAATTTCTAGTTCATTTTTGTTCGTTTATTTATTCATTTCTTTATTATTTCTAGTACTTAGTGCAGTGTATCATTTTTGAAGTGCAAAATATAGTAGATTTTAAATGATTTATTATTTGAATAATTAATTATTTTCATTTGAATTGTTGCCTACGCACATATATCTTAGTTCTCTAATGGATACATTTTGTATCATTATTATTTCATAAATTTATTCATTAAATTCCTATTGATAAGACTCAACTGTCAAAGTGATTAAGTTAATTAAGAGTTTAACGCGAAAAGATTTGACATTTCAAGTGCTGCCTGCCGCCTGCTGTCTTCTGATTATGATGTAATAAATTTTGTTTCAAAGATTATATTTCTATGGTATTATACGAGTAGTACTTACAGTTTGCCTAATTGTATTTATTTTAAGATGTAATTCATATCTACTTATGTTTTATTTTAAGTTATCATTTTCATTGACTCCGTTTTCATTCAATGGATTGCCGTAGGCTTTCTGTGTGATTTATAATGCTAAAATATAAATGATTCATTGCTCATAAGATTTTGTTGTCTTTATTTTTATAGTATCTAATATTTTTAAAGCTTAGCTGAATATTGCATCTGAATAGTTGGTTTATCGTAAGCAGTTTCAGGGCAAGTTGTTATTCTTTTAGATTCGTTTATTAAGCTTTAGAATCAGATGGTTTTCAAAATAGTTTCACAGGAAGCTTCTTGGATTATCTATAAAGACTGAGAAGACTGTCCAAGAATATTTAAGAAGCAAATGTGGCCTAAACAACTTTTTTGTCTTAAAAGGTTTGAGGTTTCAGGTAGGCCAAATGTAGACATCGGCGAGATTAGTTTTGCGAGGCCTCTTCCATTTCCCTAATCAGAAAGAAAACGATGAATAGTTTGAGACTGAGATGAAATTTATTGCTAATCAAATGTTAACAAAAATTACATAAACAATCACAAATGTGACCCAATTTTGTAACTATGAATATTTTTCTTAAAACAATCGAGCTAATACTGTAACGCTTTTTCAAATCGTGTATTTCGGATTTCTTGAATCCAGCTACAAAATGAATGTAATGTGTCTTGTGCGAGTTTCAAGTTCACTTCAACTTATTGGCATAGTTTACTTATATTGTTCACACATATTAAAATCTTGTTACCTTTATAAATCACGACCATATCCTCGACTGTTTGGGATATCTAGACCATTTCTTTCTATTTCTTGTAATATGGTATTTCTTGAATACTCTCCCGTTGTTTCTGCGACGGTTATAAACACTACAAAATGTTCCTCTATCTCTTCAGTTGACTAATTGCAAAATCTTAACATTATTGACATTTGTTCAACACGGCACACATCTCTGGTGCAATCGACCAAGAAGGCGTAGTATTACTCTGTTTATAATTTCCTCAATAATGGGTTTATGTTGCATTTGCTCCCGTAATAAAATACATAATTTAAAAAGGTCCTTAAGATTCCCACTGTTTCCGCTATTAATAAGGTTAAGGGATTCTCGATGAGCTCTAAATGCCAGATTTTTTGAGGCTATATCATTCTTTCAAAAAAGTTATACCAATACATTTGCGAGGGCGCCTAAGGCGCAAAAATTGAAAATAATGAACCGCGGAGTATCTAGAAATAAACTGTGACTTTACTTGCGAAAAGAATGCTGTTACCCTACTCAGATGCAAGTCAACTCGCTTTTGTGTGGATTTTTGGGGCACAATCTGCATAATTGGAAAAAGAATATTATATTAGAAATTTTTTTTAACAAGTATGCAAAGGAAATTTAGGACTTGCAGTCCTTGGATAGATAAAATAGAGACGATTTGTTCTGGTAAATTTTGACTTATTTATGAAATAAATTGCATAGTTTTTTGTTATAAAATAAAAGAAAAATTAATTGGAATTGACGGGAAATCCATTGTGCGATGCCTTCAAACGAATTACTAAATTGAGCTAAACGAATTGAATCCGTAAATGGTAGTTTTTCAAAGAAGTGAAGTTTGGTGAATTATGTTATTTGCATCCAAAAATTATTTTGAATGATTATATGTAATGTGATCTGTATATGCTTGAGGGAATGAAGGTATCGAGCAATCGAATTCCGAACCTGATCAATTTTGGTGTCATGTTATGTTTTGTATGTATTACATATAATGTTTTTCGACACATGCTTACTACATACTGTCTTTCTTTCTCCTTTCTATTTACTTATATCGAAAATTGAGTTTAAACGCTATCAATAGACCTGCTTCAAAACCCGTATTTCGACTAAAGAATTTCAGAAAAATACATCTTAGAAACATAGTTATAGCATTTTTGAGATTAAGAACATTGAGATTTCGACTAAAGCTACTTTGACTTATTGCCACTGAAATATATTCTGAATTATTGCACTTCTGTTTCTTACTGATTTAAACGATTGCTGTTTTGCCTCTTTCTCTTTTGGTTCTTATCGCCCATTTGTGGTATTTTAAATAAGTTACTCTTTACACATGTATATTTTAAAAACAATTACGATCCCGATTACTGGACGTCAACAAAAGTCAAGTGTTAAATAAGTCTATGCATATGCAAACATCATCAGTTTTATGTAGACTATGAGTAATACAAATTGAACATTTTTGCTATCGTTATCTGTTCAATCTCTCAGTTATTGAGCTGAACCTTAAACAAAGTTTCCCAAACAAAAATGAAAAGAATCTAGGATTACTTTAGTTACACTATAAAAATAACAGATCTACAAATTAGACTGTTTCGCCCAATGTAATTAAGGTATTGTAGTATGTAAATTGCAATGAAACTATTCTGCTCATATTTCTTGATAAAAATCATTTATAATTTTTCTCATTAAATCAACAACAAGACTTTTTTAATTAATTTAATTGAACTAATAACATAAAATCATAAAATAAATACTGAATCAATGAGAAATAAGATTCAAAAGTTACAATTGCAATTTATTCATTGTTTAGTGCCAAAAATCTCAAAGACAATTAGAATCTCATATTGCAAAAGTCAATTACAATTATTACGTGTATAAATAAATAAATAATCAATTAAATTACAAAATTTATATATGTTTTACTTTATTATATTCAAATTGTTGCTTCAAGCGGAAGAAAATAGTATGGTAAATTCAAATAATCAAAAATAATCGGATTAAAAACAAATAAAATGTGGGAAATATGTTTACATGATAAAAATTTATTATAAATAAATTATAAATTTATTAAGTTTGAGGTAAATTTTCTCTTTACAAAATTTTAATAAAAGATATGCAGTTAAAAGAAGAAAAGGGAAATAAGACAAAACTCATTCTTTGCGTAGCAATTAAAATCTGCTCAATTTAGATTACTCGGGCAACTGGATTTACAAAGGCAAATATCTTAAGCAATTATTTCAAGATAATCGTTTGAAATATGTATAAATATATAAGGAATATAAGCTCAACACTTATGACAGGGTCATTGGCTCGGAGATTAGTGCAAATCACAGTTTTGATTTCCTTTCAAGTTTGGGTCTGCACTTTTCAAATTCTTCATCTATCTTTCTTAACTCTCCCCGTGAGTTGAAGGGCATATTAAAAAACTTGGTTAGTTTTGTTTGTCGAATGCACCCTTGCTTAGGCTCCATTGCGCTCTGTTGTAGCATTCTAAGAATAGAGAAACTGTCCAATTCAACTAATTTCAGTTTGTGACGGTTGATAATTGTTATTATTCATTTTCTGCAGCATAACTTCGATTCTTGTCCATTTTCATGCTCTGACATTTGATTCATTTTGAGAACCGATAGCGTAATGTTGACATCTGGATATTCTTCAGCATCTGAATTGTTTTCGTTATTAACAGAATCACTATCAACTGCATAGTACAGTAATTTTTCCAAAATTTTTCAATTGTATAATGGGACAACTTGTCCCAAGAATTCGTAAGGAAGAACATAGTATCCTCATTGGTGATATTTCTAATTACTTTCGAAATATATTTGTGTAGATTGAGTTCTACAGGTTCAATAAACTACAAATACGCGACAAAAAGTGTATGGTAAAAACGAAAATCAAATAAATCATGCAAGCAAATATATAATTTCACTGTATTATCGATCATTGCATTATATAATATGTGCTCTAGATTAGTGAAACCGTGGTCGGTTTGGAGTTCATAGAATGTTTTAATACTTTAACTCCAATATATTTATTTATTGACAAATCGATTTGAAGTGACGACTATAGTAAAACTTATTTAATCCGGATCCTACTGTTCAGGGGGTGCCACAGAAAACTCTAGTGTTTTCGTCGTATGGAGTTTGGCATTCCACTCGGCCACTCGGTGATTTTATCGAATAACCAAACCGCTTCAACTGAATGTTAATAGGGCTGTCGGCATATAAAAACACAAAAGGAGGAATCAAACACTCCCAAAAGAGTTTTCTGTGGAACCTAAAATCGGATATCTGGTGGATAGAGGAGGAAGAGTTCACATTTCGAAGAAAATAATCTGACAATGATCTTAACAAATAATACATTCATTTCACATAAGACGGTTTTGAAAACAATAATGTTTATATAGGTATATTTTGTATGGAATCTATCTAGTAAATCATAGAACTCTAGTTTTGGCAAACCACCTGTGAAGGAAAATAAGAGGATAGATAGATTGATAGAAAAAAAGTTTAGAGTTTACATAAACATATGAAAAAGGACGGAAGAACAGACTTGGCTCAATCGATTATCCTTGTCCCGCTGATTATTTTTAAATAACGAATACTATATTTACTATATGGTGTATTCGACTTACTATTCCAAGCGTAACAAACACCATGACAAAGTGACATACTAATGTGATAATGTAGTATAAACAAACTAAATCAAAAGCTATTGATGCCCATCAAAAATATTTACTTAAAACTTTTAACAACATTGATTTCATTCATTCATTCAAACAACACAACAAGCAAGCAACCATCCATGCCTAAATGTATGCAATACATATTTGCATTTCTTCCCATGCAGAGAATTGAAAAAATAAAATTGGGTGCTGGTGAATTTAACTTTTCTTTTATTTGATTTAAATGTTGTTTCAATATTTGATTTTCTGCTGTTTTGTATTAAACAAATTCCACGGAAAAATAAGAAAATATAAATAAATAAAGTCAAATTAAAAAAAAATCTCTGATGCGTTAAAAACAAGAAAAGCAAAAAAAAAAAAAGGAATTACATATGAAAAGCCAATATCTTTTGTTTCACCGAATCTTTTATGCACTTGTTATATTGTAAAATATGTTGATTGATATTCTGAGTCAATGGTCTGGTCAAAGGTGACTCTTAATGATCTAAAACATAAAATCTGTAAAAAATAATAAGTTAAGTTAATTTCATCATAATATTTCAAAAAGTTACTAACTAGTTCTTATAAATAGGGCATTTCCCGTGAAGCGGATATGGGATTCAATAGAACTCACCTGATTGACGGAAGGGTTACTTTGAAAGCTTATTTTCATATTGAAGTTAATTATAATAAAATAATGAATGTAATTTTTTTTACAGGAAATTAACTGCTCTTTTTGATTTTCCAATCAGATTACAAATTTGATTTTTTTCTAGTGTTAAACCGGAAGAAAGTATTTCAAATATTTTTTTTTAAAAACTTCGACCATTTTAATTTCAATTTTTTTGACGGCCAAATAAAGCTTAACTTTTACGCATTTTACCATAAAAATTGCAGAATGGGATCTAAATTAGTTAAAGAGATAAGACTCTAATTGTAGGTTCATGTCGCTCTGAGCGTGATATCTGTCGCTTCTTAAAGCCGATTGGTGATATAAAAACACATTAAAACCTTGGTTATATTTCAATAAAATTGATTATGTATCACTGTCTTGTCTATTTGTATAAATTTATTGTATCATAGTACAATAGAATATCTATCGGGTATGTGCTAGAAAATGCCAACGTTTTTGTGTTGAGGCGATTTCAAAGCCTAAAAATATGTAATTGAAATAATTTTTGTTTACAAGTATTTATTTACTCAATAATTAAAATATCAGGGGTGTCACAGAAATCGAAAAAAAAATGAAATTGAGGCGAAAGCGATTTCTGTGACACTCCTGATACTTTAATTATTGAATAAATAAATATGTACTTGTAAACTAAAATTATGAAGATTTTAATTTCATATTTTTAGGCTTTGAAATCGCCTCAATATTGAGACGAAAGCGGTTTCTAGCACATACCAGTATATTAAATACAAAAGTTCAATCATAGTTAGATCGATTCATCTCTTGACACTTATATTTTAGAGTCTCTGTCATCTATATTTTAGAGTCTCTATAATACAATTGTACATATGTGTTATGTTACAAAGCTCTGACCTAATTGATAACACCATTTACAGTGTGTGCAAGAAGTGTACTTATAAAAACAAAATATTTTAAATTTTTAAGAGTAAACATGAAATTTTCGAAAAATTCCCTCTTTATTCTGGTGTTTTTGTTTATACTTGTTACTGTTACTGTTGTTTTGAAAAGCAAATAAAATTTATTATTTTGTATGCACAAAAAAACGACAACAACAAAAAATAACATATGGAAAGTAAAGAAAAACATTTGCAACCGAAACAGCGTAAAGAAGCGAAAGCTAACAAAATTGCTTACATAACATTATGTTGTTTACAAATAAACAGCAAACACGTATCCTTACTTCAAAGGATAATCATGAAGTGTTGTGTATTGAGCTGACTAACGCGAAGCGAAACCTTTTTGCGTTGTTTATACTTACCATAGATAGCAACATCTTGTGTGCAACAGGAGCAAAATCCTTTCATATGCAAATCTTGTTCAACTATCTATAGCAGTAGGAACAGGAACAGAAGCAATAGAAGTCTACAATTTGTTTGCTTTTTTAGTTGAAGTTGATATTTGTTATTGCTTTGGAAAAGAGCATTACCCTTCCTGACCCACAAAAGGACCGCAAACAACATGAAGATATCCATTGAATCCTTCGTTCATTCATTCATTCATTGACAGTCATCCATTTAAGAAGATACAAAGTTACAAAGAAGCAACATAAGTATCTCTAGTGCAAAAATGGCAGGCAGTTTTCAACAAAATCTTCTTAAGTATTTATACATCCTTAAAGTATCCTTTCATCGTTGTTGCCTACTTCTGTTTCTTTATGTGAATCAAGAATTTACAGTATCAAGTTACAATTTTATTATTTATTTAAGTATCGACTTACATGATGAACAACAAAAATAACAACAGCAACAGCATCAGCATCAGCAACAATAATAACATTTTCAAGATTCAAGATATTCCCTATTTCTCAATTTGTATATTTATTTGTAAGCAAAACAGATTTTCAAGGATACTAAGAAAGTTTATATATTTTTATGTAATAAATTCTTAAGTGTTTCGGCTTTGTGAACTTTTTCGTAAGGCAAAGCAAAGCAAAGCAACGCTATTCAAATGAAAATAAGAAAATAGTCAGGAGTTACTATATCATCATATAGACACGTACTTCTAAGAGACCCTCATATAACCTCATACTCAGTCATGTCAATATCTTTATTTAAATTCATTGCGATTGCAGATCATAAAGTCGTTCATCCTTTTCGACTGTGTAAATGTCTGTTACAATATTATTTGGACAAATGGTGTGTAGCCTTTTTGAATTGTTTTCTTCCTTTTGCAGATTTGTTTATTTAGTTCGATTTAGTTGGTCTTTTGCATTAAGATTTCTTTGGATTGGTTTTTTTTAGTATTTCTTTAGCACTTCATATTTGAATAGGTTTGAGGTGAGATATTGTTGGGAACAATAAAAGATGTGGAATAATAGAGAGTACATATTTGTTTGATTAGTTTTTCATGTTAAACGTGATAAAATTTGTATTGACATTCTTTGCATAACTTCAAGTAAAATATTTAAAAAATTGTGGAAGTAGCAAGGATGTTAAGTAAACGAATTGAATAATAATAAGTAACTAACAACAACTTTAAATGAGTTTTTCTTATCTTATATTATATCTTGTTATATGATTTACCAGTGGAAAAGAAACAAATCTGTTATTGATTTTAAGATTTAATAGATTTTCTTCATATTTTATTTAGAGAATGTGTGAAAGTTGCTGAGATTTTCACTTACCTGCAAAAATTATCAAATAAACTGCTGGATAAAAATTTGCGGGGAAAATACTCTTAAAGAGCTAGCATTATATTTAGTATAATAATTATACACTCCTGGTTAAAAGGATAGACGCAGCTTCACTTCTTTTAAAAATGACATTGTAGCTTTTATACGAGAGACAATTTTTAAAAAGTAATTATTAATTATTTATTAATTGCTCTTACATGTTTATCAACAAAAAAGTATAGAAATAAGTAACATTAAATTTTTTTCAAGTTTTCTTGTAAGGTAGAAAAAGAACCTTATTTCTTAGGTCAAATGAACAGACGCACTAAGGAAAATGTCTGTTTCGATTATGGACATTTAAGCATTTCAATTAGTTTAAATGAAATTAAATATTATATTAATAGTGAGTGCTGCCACCTTTTTGGCTTATGACTTCGAAAATTCTGTTCTTCATAGAGGAGTACAGGGTATTTAGGTAGACCAATGTAATCTCACTCCAAACGAGTTTTATTGCTGCCCTTAACGACTTCTTATCTTCGTACTGCCTTCCTTCTTCATAAACCTTGCGAGATAGCCATCCCCACACATTTTCTATTATGTTTAGGTCTAGAGAGTATGGTGGCCAATTCATTACCTCAACGTTTTGCCTTGAAATGAACGACTTTGGGACTCGAGCATTGTGAATAGGAGCATTATCCTGTTGGAAAACCCATGGCAACGGTCTAAAAAAGTTATTTATGTTTGGAAAAACAGATTCCAATAGTGATTTGAAACGAACGTTGTTCATTTTTTGCTCTACAAAAATTAAATCCATCGGTCCGTAAAGCGTTATTGTCCCCCGTACCATCACAGCAGTGAGGGCGGCTTAAATAAACGTCTTCTTTTTGCAAATCGTAAAAGTAATATTGGTATCCATCTAGGCCGTCTAAATTAAAACGTTTTTCATCATTAAAGACAACAGATCGTTCCTAATTGGCCTATAACGAACACAACAAAAGTAAATCTGCCAAAAATGGCAAGCAGTTCTCAAGTAATACGCTTAAAAAGTTGGAATTCGCCACTTTCCCGGTGGATTTTCAAGAAATTTTTATTCATATTCTTCTAATTGGCCTATAACGAACACAACAAAAGTAAAATCTGCCAAAAAGGGCAAGTAATTCTCAAGCAATACGCTTAAAAAGAAAGAATTTTCTCGAATTTATTAATTATTTATTCCAATCGTTTAAGATCGCTTCCGAAATAGTACGTTGCATAGTTGAGGGGCTGGCGTTTACCCCAGCTAATTATTTTATTTTGGCTGCCGACTTTGTGCAATAAGAAGCGATTCTTAGAATTTCTCGCTCTTCTCGAGAACTTAAGGCTGTTTTTTCTCCCTTTGAACTGTTGTCCAAATGATTCTGGATTTTTTAAATACCTATCGAAGCATTTTGAACTTGCGGTTTATCTTTTCTGCAATCATACGGTTGGATAGTCCTTGTGAGTGGAAAAAGTTTTTTCGATTTCCAAAATGCTCAAAACTTTCCCTTTACCCATATTATGCCTGAATTTTTTACTCAATAATATTTTATTTTATATTGGTTTATGCCAAAATAATTGCAAATTTTACACAATTTAATTAAATTATAACTGCGTCTATCCTAATTATTTATTTATTATAAGCTTAAAAAAGAAGGTCAATTGGATTAGTAAAAGAATATTGGTATTGCATTTTGAAACGAATGAGATGTCATGACATGCCTCAGTAGAATTGAATGGCAATACTTGCAGGTTTAAAAAGAGTTGAAAGAGATGAAGGCCTCGACGCTAGTGCTCTAATTGCTTTTAATTACTTACAGTATTGTTTAGTTTGTATTACAATTAATTGTAATAAGTACATATACATATATGGTGTTATAATTAATCCTGAAAAAACTGATATGAATCTAGAATTTTATAAATTCATTATACAAAGTCCTTTCGCATTAATACATTTGTTACATCGATTTAATATTCAAAATGATTTTTTTTCGGACCAAATATTAAAGCACAATGTTAGGGCCGAATCCGATGAATTCTTTGCATTAATCGACAGTTTGATTAGTTTGAACAAAGTCTTTGTGAATGATGGAAGAATATGAGTTTTTTTTTGGCAGTGTTGAGTTTTTTGACTGCATTTTCTGAATTGTGTAGAAAGTGCCATGTTTCAATTTTCTTTAAAAATTCATTTCATGAAGTGTTGAACATTTGTGACGTCTCTAATATGATTGACACGAAGTGATCTCTAGTCATCAGTTAAAGTGTGTGGAACAAATTTTGCGCAGTTCTTTTTACCCTAATAAACATTCTATCATTTGTTTACTTCGAGAGTTTTAGCTGAAATTGGTCTCTCGTCAAGTTTGCCTTTCTCTAGCGACACACTATCATTCTAAAAACTTCAACAACCATTGCCGAGCACTTGCTGCATCTATCGAAATGTTGATTTGTTGTCTTATAATGGAAATTCATAAAATAAATCAATCAACATATAAATAAACAAAATTCGTTAGGTCCAGAAATATTGAAACTTTGAAAAGACTACTCCACCTTTTTATAGATGGCTTCTCTGGTTGCTGAGATATAATTTCGATAATGATACATAATTGTCACACTGTGTATTTTTAGACGACTATTATAGCGTTTGGATATTAAATTAAAAGTTGTTTCATATTTTATAATAAATTATTGAAGATACAAGCACAGTATAATTAATGCATTTAGCTCCATCACTACTTAGCTGCATCGCTTAGATAAGTGCATTGAATATGTGAGATCTGGCAAGTAATCGTTGTTTTGTGTGTAAGATTCGGATAGTTGCATTTTTAATTTATGTGCCTCGTAGTGGCGGTAAAATTGCTCGTTTTTAATCCAAAAAATTTATTTAGCCATTTGTTGGTTGCATTTTTTTTGTGATCGTTATGTTTTTCTAATGAATGTCAATATTTTTGTGCTTCTGCTTATGTTATTTTGTAAAAATAGCTTATAGCCACTTCATTGAATGCCTATGTAAAAAGAAATCAGTGATTTTTGCGTTGTGTGTATGCTCCCGCAAAATAAGTAATAAGTAATAAGATAATTGACGCTGTTAAGAAGGGGACAGAGATAAAAAATAAACTGTGCATAAAAATGGACCAAATGATGTTTCATGCCAAATCAAAAGACTTTTGGACTACGATCCGGGTGCCAACTGGCTATGGCGCTGTCATAAGCTCCATTACATTAAATTTGTAAAGATACATGGCGAATCAGCAGAAAGTGATAATGCAGCAGCTTGTAACTTTACACGTGATATCTTACCTCATTAACTGAGCCAGTACAGTTTAGAGAACGTATTTATTCCTGACAAAAGCGATCTTTTTTTACAAAGCGAAGCCAAATGCAACGATCTTTTGCGCGCGGAGCAATGAAAATGTCAAAAGAGCAAAAAAGTACGATTAACGCTTTTCTAACAAAAAAGAACAAAATATTGCTATTTGTTGATAAAGCATCTTGTCACTCGCAATAGTGAACTCCGAAAATATCCATATTCATTTTCTACCAGCACACACTATTGCCATCTTACAACCTCTTGACCAAGGAATAATACGCTTTTTCAAAGTAGAGTACAGGCTTATTCTTGTAAAAATCAACTGTTTGCTTTAAGAAGCAACAAGAACATCAATGAATTTATCAAAGAAGTTTCAATTTTAGAAGCGAAACAGAACAACAGAAATTTTATACTGAGCATAAATGTAATGATGTTTTTTTTAAATATGTAAAAATATTATTTTGATTCTAATTTTATTTAAACAAAAATGATTATTGCGTTTCCCTCTTATAAAATAAAATAACTGCCATTGAATTTTGGAAAATTTAATTATACTGTATTGATTGAATATTATTTGCATTATTAATTTAGATATTTGTCTATTGACATACAATATCTTGTATAAATTAAATAAGTCAATGAGTTTTTATTGTCACTGTTCCATATTATTGAAGAATAAATAATAATAGATTTTCTCCTGAATTTATTTGATCAACTTAAAATATAAAACTATTAATACTCGCATTGCGATGGGACTTGGAAATCAATTCTAGGCAATTAATGATATTCTGAATTTTTTTAATTCATTTTTTCTGAGGTAAGAAGGATTCCCTTTGAACCTATAGCCAATATCGTGGTGTCTCCGCCAAACCTACCTCCTCAACCTCTAAGCAGTATGCCTACTCCGGAACTGTACTGGTATTACTTCAGAGTAGACATCACTTTGAGATTAAGATTAAGAGCACTTTTCCAATGCCTCTATGCAATTGGCTCTTGCTGGGAGTCCCTCTGCCCCTTATATTCTGGATACCAATCATAATAATAATAATATTAATTAGTATAAAATGGCAATGAAATATTTGCTTAAATTTATTTTGTTCCAATTTAAGTGAAATTTATTTATTTATTTCATAAACAAACAAATTTTTGGTTTTAAACGAGTTTTGAATATCAACCAGCCAATTATTTATTTAATCAATGACAAACTTTTCAAAATACTGTAATCAGTATTGAATAATAAATACTTTTCATCATCATCATTTATACATTTATTGACTCTACAAATTGTGTATTAATCAATCGATTGATATCAACCGATTGACAATAGTTGGTTGGTTTATATTTAAAAGATATTCAATTTTAATTGACTATAAATTTATGTTCTTTTAAGTGAGTTTCTGTTACTTTATTTACCCTTATTCATTTTAAATTACGTTAATATTAATTGAAAGAACCACTAATTACATCCTGACAAAAGCCACTTATTCAACTCATTAACATACTTAAAATGCTCATTTCAATTAATTGATTATTTAAAAGGGGCAATGAGTTCAATAATAAAAATAAATAAAATTGATTCTCATTTTATATACAAGTATGCGCGTACAAGGAAAATCTTTAGATATTAATTTAATGGGTAATACAATGAAAACCTTTGGCAGCAGCTTAGAATTTGTGGCATTTAATAAGCATTAAGTGAAGTAATTTTATACAGAGCACTAAATAAAGTAGGGATAATAATTATGATTATGATGACAATGATGATGATATAAAAGTGAAAGACAAAAACAAGGACAATAACAGTGCTTAATAGACCAACAATAAACATTATGGCTTAAAGTAAAACGGACCATTCATTCATTCATTCATATTGATTTTGACTAACATACAACATACTAAAATATGGTTGGTAATCCAGTTTCAAATTAGTATGTATCTGTCCGTCTTTGAATGTCTGTGTACAATAAAAGCAAAACTGAAAACTGTTTTTGAGGTTGAATAATCAAAATAAATGTTCATGTGTTTGATTTGGATGTACGACTAAATATGCAAAGGCATATCAAAACTAAGAGGGAATCATAACATACTAAAGTGGACTGCTAGACAGACAGTCAAACCACACATATGAATGGTCGATGATGGACCTTCTTCTAATAATGCATAATGCTGCTTCAAATGCCATAATGGAAAATATGCCAAATACAGCAGCAACAGTCGGGATTAACAGAACAACAATTGATTTGTAGGGGCGGCCAATCATTTGTTCAACAATCATAAAAACCACAAGCAAAAATGAATAGGAAAAACCAAAACTGTTGAGATATTTAGATACAATTGGTTTTTAATATGCGCTTGTTCGATTTGCATGTTTTTGAAAATCAAATAAAGCTGGCAATGATTTAGTGTATTTATGTTTGCTGTTGTTTTGGTGGTTTATATAAAAATTGATGGCACAAATGAAGTGGTTCAGGGGTGGGTGACAGACAATCAATTGTTGAAATTCAATGAGTTTAGCGCGTGTTTGCCCTTTCTCACTCACATATTGCATACATTTAAGTGCATATATTGTTGGAGTGTGCCTATAAGTATGCTACAAAAAAGTTTATTTTTCTATACGAGTATATATTTTTTTTCTCGAATTTTCTTTTATTTTTATTATGTACTATTGTGACATGAAAGTGTGGGTATTTGTGCAACAGCTGCTGCGACAACAAACAAACAAATAAATGAGCCGCTATTTAACGCCTTAAATTCTCCAAAGAACCAACGCAAAATAAACTTTTCTGTTTTGTGTTGTCTTTTCTTTTCCTTATACAAATAATTTTATTTTGTTTTATTTTTTTACGCGTAAAGTCAAGTAAGCGGATTTGGCATAACTTTGATGTGTCATGTGACTTAAGAACCCTTTTGTCGTTTTCATTTTCGTGTTATGTCAAGATTTCTATCCTTAAAGTCAACAAACAGCTGTTGATGTATCTTTTTCTTTTTCTTTGTTAGATTCGAATAAATTTCTTGATATTTTTTTTTATGATTTTATCAAATTCACTCATGGCATCTAGTGAAAAATTATGTACATATGTCACCATATTTGATCTGAAAATTAACCTTTTTTGTGGGTATTTTAAAGATGATAATAAGCATTTGGAAATCCTTTCCTTTAAATCTAAGTTTAGTTAAGGTTAAAACTAAATTTAATGGAAATCATTGACTGGTTTTGTGAATCATTCAGAAAGTGCATCAATGTCCACAAAACTTCTTGTGAAGTCTATTAGGAGAATCAAAATGTTATGGATATAAAGTCTACTCATTGTATCTATGCATTAAATACAGAAATGTTGGTTGTTCCTCACAATTTATTAAAAGTAGTAAAGGTCCAGCCAGAGACTAGTTAGGCTTTGAGATCTTTAGAGCATTAAACTTAGTTCTCACTAAACTTTATCTCTAAGATAATGGTTTTTTAGTAAAGAAAAAAATTCTTTGCTTTCATAGTTTTATGATAGTAACATATCGACTAGCAAGAAATAACGTACCAGAAGGTCGTAAAAAGCTATCTTCGTTTATAGTCAGGCGGCACTCAAAGCACTGCAATCCACCACTGTGAAGCCCAAGCTCATTAAGGAATCCAGGTCGACGATAGGCGAGCTAAGTCGTTAAGCTGATATCACTCTCTTATGTGTTCTCAGCCATAGTAATATTGAGGGAAATGAGAAGGCTGACGAACTAGCTCGTTTTGGTGCTTCCTTTGATTATCGTTCCGCTGGCGGTCGTCAAGAGGAACAACTTCCTGTATTTCCGTCAGCTGGCAAACAGACGGTGGAAAGATCTTAAATCTTGCAGATTGGCACGTGCTACCTGGCCTAGTTACAATGAAAATAGGTCGCTTAGACTCATCAATAGAAGACGCTCAGATACAGCAAGGCTCACAGCGGTTTTTACTGGTCATTAGTGTGTAGGGACTTACGCGGAGAAACTGGGTATTCCGTTCAGAAGCCATTGAGGAAGAGGAGTCACTCACCCACTTTCTATGTCAATGCCCAGCCCTGGCAAAAACTAGAAATAAGTTTCTGGGCAAATACAACATCAACAACCTCTTGGACTGTTCAGTCACATGTCCAGGTGATTTACTAAAATACCTAAATTCGACAGGTTGAATTTAGTAATACTGATTGCGTTCGACGAAGAAGTAGTTTTAAAACGGCACTCTAATGCTAATTGTGGCTCGTAGTGGATTATACGAGTCAGCCACGCAAACCAACCAACTAACCAACCAACATATAAGGTATTGTTTTGAGGAAGACACTGTTTTGTGTCACCGGTTTTTTCCCCACTGTTGATGCTGCTGTTGTTTTATACAATTTTTCTTCTACTCTGTGATTATATCTATGTATGTAGAATGGAGTAGCCCTGTCAACTGTGCGGAGACAGCCCGGTTGGCATCCCGCTGAGTGCAGAGAGGAAGAAGAAGAAGCAGAATACATGCAGAGAAAAGCAGAACAGAACAGAACAGAAGTCGCTAGCACAAGCTGAGAACAAGCGGTTGTCGATAGCTCAGCTGTTTTAAAGTTGTTACACATTTACCATTATTTTCAATCGATTATATTATTATTCAATAAAAGACAAGATCAACATTCAATGTCTTTTACATGTATATGAGTAAGAGGATAATTGATATATTTGTAGAAATATTTTTTTTTTCTTTAATTTAATACTCGTACATCTATGTAATCTAATGCGAGTGGATAAACAATATTTTTGGTTTTCTGATTCAGTGTATAGATGTACAAAGTTATTGGAAGTAATACTCTGGAGCAAGCAACATACATATATTGATTCGAGTTATGGAAGTTCGACTGTTAATCTTTAATAAATTTCACACACTTTCTTGCTGCAATATTTAAATATTTTTTTTTTTTTGTTCATCTGTTTAATTCCCAATTTTCCTTTTTTCAAATGTCTTGCCTTTTGCTTTATGGAGTTAACAACTCATTTAAATTCAAATCAAATTATTTACGACCAACTACATTTAACTATTTAACTTTATCTTTATCTTTGTTTTTCCTTTTTGCACTTCATTTTCTTCATTTATTTTTTCCATTTTTATTTTCCTTCCTTCCAACTTCATTTCCGCTTAGTTTGCCCAGCTTTATCGCTCCCAAAGGCATTTTGTAGCAATTAAAAGTGTCTTTACGACAATTTCTTTTGCACTTTTCCCCATTTTGCTTTATTCTTGATTGTTTCTACATTTTCTATGTATTCTATTTTCTTGTGCGTTGTTCTTTCGCACATCCAACTAAAAACGCAGTTGATTTGAAAGCGTGCGCCTCAAAGTATGCTCTTAATTATTTATACACGCTTTTGAGTAGGAAGGAAATGTTTTCCTTCCAACACCTCACACAAACCCAATCACATAAACGTACAATTACAACAAAAATTGTTTAATTAAGTTGTATCTATGCATATGTTTGTGTGTATTAGAGTTGCACATTGGTTAATATAAATGCCACCATTTTTAATCAGAACTGCTCTCTCTCTCTCTCTCTCTCCCTCTTGTTTAAAGTTTAGATTCTTTTAGTTTAGTTTTTGGTTATTCAACTTCTTGAAGTCAAATTATTCAATTAGTGAAAATATTTCATTTTATTCACTCAAACATTTCTTCATTTTATTTTTTCTTTTCAAAAGTGTGAAAACTTTACTGTGGCTTATTAAATTTTAGGTTTATTTTGATGAGTTTGGAAAACTCTCAATGTTGTTGCTGTTCTTGGTGGTAGTGGTGGTGATGGTGTTGTTGTAATTAGTGTTTTGCATAAAAGAGCGTCAAAAGTGGTTTTCCACGTTGAAGTATTAGACAAATTTATGACAAATCGTTAGATGTCTCAGCATATACATACATATGAGTATTTATATTATTCAGTGTTCTATTTGTTAATGTCTATTGGTGTTTGTGCTGCTGCTGGTGTTGTTGATTTTGATGATTAAGTTGTGTTATTTATCATTGCGTAAAATTGTGGCTTATGAGAGACACATGTTCAAATGTCAAATGATTTAGATCACAACAGCAAATGGAAATTTGTGTGATGTAAAGATAAGTTTAACTTAATTTTTAAAAGGAAGAATTCGCGTGCGTCATAAGATGTTATATGTATAAGAAAAGGATAACAAGTGATGGATGCCTTTGGAAGGAGGGGACAAGGCTTTAATATACAATATTATTATTTAACATTTGATCTTTTATTCACGCATTGGACTTAGTTAAAGTGTTTCTTAATGATTAGGATTCTATTGTACTATTACTATTAGACTATCTACGATACAGAGAAGCTTTAAATTATATTTAATTATACATCATTTTGTATTCATAATATTTATTATAAGAATATTATATACGAAATAAATAATTTTACTATTGCTGTTATGAAAATTAAAATATAATAAGTAACTTTTCTAACAATCAATCATGGTTTAAAAAATTGGCAGCATATTAGCAACAGCAACGAAAAATATGCTGCTGCTGTGCTGCGAAATTCTCATTTTGTATTAAATAATTTTTACTTTTGCTTTACTATGCACAAAACAACAGCACAGCAGCAGCACAGCTCAATATTTTTTTTGGTTTTGCTTTACTGTTCTTTTGGCTGCGCACATTTCGACAGCCACAGCGGCTGCATAGCTATGGTTTTTTTCCATTGCTGTTGCTGTGCTGCCGTGCTGCTTACAGACATATGTTTTAATTTGTTTTGATTTGCTGTTCTTTTTGCTACCAAAGAACGGTAAATAAGTAGATATTCAATTTTAATATAGTGTTTATAATAATATAGACATTCCGTTTTAATAAAGTGTATTTGTTAAAAATCAGGGACTTCTAAACCCACTCTCTGAATTGTTAGAGGACAACTAATTTCTTAATTCTAACTACCTAGTACGAGTATATATACTAACCTAGTGCACACGGCATCACACATTCTCGCCGCAACTGCATTTGTGCACGACACCAATTCAGTTAAAGGGCAAATCATCACAAACTCTAAGTGCAAATGCGTTTTGCACATGACCCTTTAGTTAACCGTCGCTTAAACATACTTGACAACTAACCAATTCACTCAATTGCGCACGTCACCACGAATCCTTAAGCGCAGCTACATTTGCGTACATAACTCTAAACATAACTGGAAACTTACAAACTCAAAGCGACCACTGCGTGTCGCTCTCTAATTATCATTATGTTCGTTTCTTCCTTCTTCTTACCTTCATTTCCCGCAACAATATATTAAAATAATGTGATTTTAATAACTTTTAATTTTTGGTCACGGTGAACCTTTTGGTGGAAATGCCCATATGTAGATTATGTTTACATATTCATTAGTTAAGTCCAAGGCCACAAAAATGAGTGTTCTTTCATTTACTAAGGCATCGAATTTACATGTATGCAAAGCTGCTACAAGTGCATATACATAAGTACATATTTTGCTGTAAGCTGTTACTTTGGTTGCTTACACTTTAACAACCACAGTGGCAGCCTAGCATTGATTTTTTTCCAATGCTGTTGCTGTGCTGCCGTGCTGTCGCTGTCGTATGTAGGCAGCACGGCAACACAGCGACAGTGCAGCACTGAGTTATTTTAACATTGCTGACACTCTGCTGCCAACTTTTCGCAGTCACAGCATAGACGCAGCAAATAAAATGAAAAAACTACAGCCTTTTTAAACACTGCAATCAAAAAAGTTGAAGGGCAGTCGCTACGCGTTGTTGTAGTAAATTTAAACAAACCATGTTTTTCGCATGTACCTACTACTGCACAAAGTTCGACTTATGCAAATTTTGATCTATAGAATATTTCATTAAGACTAATGTATTTGATGAGGGAAACTACAACTATTAGATTACATTTATGCTTCACATTAAATACTTTACTAATTCTAATTTGTTGTATGCTTTATAAAGTTCGCATACCAATCATTCCTACAAATTCCTTCTACATACGCAGTACAAATGTCTCGAGCAGATATTGTAGCCTTTGTGTATAGTACATGACTGTGGTGTACGTTACGAATTTAATAGGAGGAATTAATGATTAGCTTTTAATGCAAAATTCTCTTAAAGCTGCTACTTCTCTTCTTAGAGAGAGATCATGCGAGTTAACCGTTTCAGTCTAAAGGCCAGATCTAGATTTTATAACATAAAATGGGATATGATCTCAGCAATGACCAAATTACGGGTAAAGGGTGAGTGCTCTAGTGGCGAGAACCTCTCTAGAAGAGTTTATCATAATTTTGTGAAGTTCATTGCCCTTAGTCGGTGTTTAGCATTCTAATCCGCTACGACCAGAAACTTCAGACCAAGGTAATTGAAAAAGCCATTCAATTGCTGCTCAGATATCTGGGGTCTTGATGGGTAGTAGATGGCTACAACGATCAGGTTGCCTTTGGATTGCGTGGATGTTGATTGAAGCATTTTGAATGGAAACAGTCCTGAAAGAAGAAAACTTCTTTCTAATCAATGAATAGAGTTAAACTTTTAATAAAATCCTACGTCTTCAATATTGTTATATTTACACTTCTATTTTCTACATAAAAACATAACTCAATATTGTTTCTTTAATTCTATTTCACAGAATAAGAAAGAGTGATGCTATCCTTCAAAATTTAAAGTAACTTCAAACTTCTTGTCAAAAAAATAAAATAAAAAGGAATTCACCTGAAGACACGCATATTCAATGAACAGCAACACGTAAAGTTGCTTCAAAACTTTTTAGAACTGTTCATAAATTAAAAAGAATATAAGAAGAAAAAAAGAACTAACGAAGGTCAAGATGTCACAACATTTCACTTCGATATTTGAAAACTTACGTTTTGTGGCCATGAAGAGGACGCCAACAGTCCACCAGCCCCAGCAGCAACAGCCACAATCTCCACAACCAAAACAACATGGAAGTAATAATAGCAGCACAACAACAACACCAACAGCAACACATAAGTGTGCAACATCAGCGGAAGGAGGAGGAGGAGGAGGAGGAGGAACTGGTGGATCATCAGTGGCAGCAGCAACAGGAGTCAGCTCGCAGCAAGCAAATGAAATGCACGTGGAAAGCACCATTGAAAAAATCAAATTTTATCTTAAAGATACTCATACACTACGTGGTTCACCAAAGCCAACGGCAACCACAACAACAGCAACATCTGCTAAATCCACCACAGAATCAATACAAACAACAACAATAACAGCAAAAACATCAAATGTGACAACAACAATAAATGGCAATGGCCTGCCGAATACAAGTGATGTTCATGAACTCAATAATGGGCCATCGATGGCAAACCAACATCAAGGAAATGCTAGTAGCATCTTTGGAGGTGGAGGAGGAGCTGGTGGTGGCGGCAGTAGCAGCAATACAAACAGCAACAGTGGCACACCTGTAAAACACTTTAACCAACAACAACAGCAGCAACACTATAAACGTCAAAGTATTTCGGCACGCGGCGCTGTCAATGATAATTCACCATCAACATCATCGGCACGCAGTTCGCCACCAGTTCGTGAACGTCGTAATACCAATGTTACTGTTGAAATCGATGGGGCTGCAGCTTTGGTAGCCGTTGGAAGTGGGGGTGCTGGTGCTGGTGGCAGCGGTACTGCATCCGGTAAAAGTTCACGTGAATTGTCGCCAACACCAAAAAATCAACAACAGCGTAAAATGTCACAAGATTATCGTTCGCGTGCTGGTAGTTTTATACATTTGGACGAAGAAGGACGCAATATATTGATGCGTAAACCAGTACGTTTAAAGAATATCGAAGGACGACCGGACAGTTATGATCAGTTGCATTACAAAGGACGTGAGGTGAGTAGAAGATGGCAATAAAGAACATAAGTGAAATGAGTGTCTGTACAAGTATGAAAGTGTTTCATTTAAGTTTTATGGAAACGAAGAAAGTTTATCATTTTTACTTGATGTTTGAAAGCCTTTAGAACTTTAAACTTATAAACTAAGTAATGACCAATAGTGGGTATGATTACTCTTTTTATTTAATTTTTAATGCTCTTATCATAATTACTTACTGTATTGTTATTATAAAAGTTTATTCATTGTCCTCTTCTCATGGAAGAGTTTCTTCTTCAAAGTTGTGAGCGTTAATTTGACAAATGTTTGGCATGCAACCATGCAGCTATGTAAAAACAATAACTTTTCATAACTTTTGTAGTTGTTGAGTTCATGTAATGCATGAATTAAGGCACTATAAAAAGTCACTAAATAATTTGCGTTTAGTTTTTTTCCCCTTTAAACCCACTCTTCTTTACTTTTAGTATCATATGTTAGTTTACAACTCAACAAGCCACTATAAAACAGGAATAACAAGTTGAACTCATCCGACTATTAGATATCCTATATGAAATACATAATCTTCTGTAACTTCATTGGCTCAAAAAAAAAAGCGACCTCAGTTATGCCGTTTCCTTAAAGCATTCACTATAACAATCATTTACTTAATGCCTCATAAAACTACTTTGCCTAGGGCCTATACCACAGGCTTCCCTTTTTCGTTCTAGGAATATAGAAATTTAAATCAAACTCCACTAGACAAAGCTCTTGTTCGTACAAGAAACTCATCAAGACTGCTTCGTAATGATCGTCCAGCTCTTTTGCTTATTTAGAGGCTCGTAGTGCCATCCTCATATGTAAGTTTTGGTATGTAAGAGTTGAAACCTTATTATTTGTCCTATTTATAAATATAAGGAGATAAACAACAAACAACAATTAACAAACAAAAGACTTCAAACCGCTCTTTCAGAATTTAACGAAAATTGTCGCCTTTGTTTTTAATATATCTCGTGACTCAAAAGTCGTAGCAACAAGTAATTTATATATTCTGAAAATATGGTATGTGGTGCAGCATGTAAGATGAATTTTGTGATAGTACGCTTATGCCAACAAGGGGGGAGGGGCATTCAAAAAGGTGGCTAAAATTGAAAATAATTGTAAGCGTATTGCTTGAGAAGGGCTTGTCCTATTTGGCTGGTGTCTTTTGGTGTGTTTGTTATAGGCCAATTAGAACATCCACAAGGAAAGTA
Source organism: Amiota communis (assembly GCA_037043315.1). Taxonomy (NCBI): domain Eukaryota; kingdom Metazoa; phylum Arthropoda; class Insecta; order Diptera; family Drosophilidae; genus Amiota; species Amiota communis. The sequence continues at coordinate 1,136,377 of JBAMAV010000934.1, forward strand.
GGAAATTTTGACTTTTTATTTTAAAATATGAATAGATATAGTAACTACAAGAACATTCCTTTTTTCTTAGCGTATTGTTTGAGAACAGAGAATCCACCGGAAAAGTGGGAAATTTTGACTTTTTATATGTAAATCTGATTGGGATCTTTCTAGATCTAACCTACGCACGCGACATGCAATTGAATGCAAACCCTTTATACTATCTTATTTCTCCCATCATCCCATCCCTGCTTTAAATATAATAAATTTAAATAAGAAAAGTCACAAATAATGTTAAGTAAATATTCATAAACGATATATAGCTGTAATATCATATGAAGGTTCACAGGAAAACGATCGTTGCGTGATTAAGCACTTCTCCGTTTCCAAACAATTTTGAATTTCACGGTTTTAACGCAAAAACAATTACGGTTTTTACCGTACCGATTTTTTTTTTATTTAAAAAAAAGATGTCTATTTTTTAAGTTTGAAACTCTAAAGAGTACACCATAGGTTCCCAAAGTGGGGGATACTGCCCCTTTCTGGATGCTGGAGTCTTTCAGGAGCCCATTAGAAGGCTCAGAAAAAAAAAATGGCATTAAGGTCTAGGGCAATGTTAAAAATTTGGGGGCACAATAAAGTGTGTCATATTTGGTTTCCTATGAGACAATTTTGATGTGTAAAAATTCGGTTTTAATAAAATAGATCATGAGATCTTACTTCCCTTTTCCTGTGCGTAACATTTTCACAAATGAATTATACTCACTCAGAGAGTAGGGTACACAAAGTATTCCTCTAGCGTATACAAAAGCTAAAAGAATTGTAACTACAAATTGTTGCATACTTTTTGGAGTTATTTATATTTATACTCATGACGTTGCCCTGTTGTTGATGTTTTTGTTGTTCTCATTGTTGTTAGATGTTAGCCATGCATATAATTTACTAGTGTAAAGTAAGTGAACAAAATGAGTTTCTTTCTCCCCTTCCCCCTTTCTACATCAATCCACACCCACTTATGTAAGTATTGTACTATTTTTTCACTCATTGTGTTGCTATTTTAATGCATATTACTGCAATTTTGTTTAGTATATTATTTATTTTCTACAGTTTTTTACAGTTCTATAAAAGTTTATTTTAATAAATGAGCATTTGTATATACATATATATGTTTTTGTGCATCCTTCTTTGTAGAAATATGTGTGCTTGTTTGAATGTATTCACTTAAGCTAAAAAGCAAATTAATGTATGAAAAGAAAAAAGAAAATGAAGAAATAGAAAATTTTCCCACTGAAAGTAGTTACTTATTTTGAAAAGTAAAGTGTTTGTGTTGAGATATTTGCGTGTAATTTAATAGTTGAAATAACGCGATAAATTTCTAAAGTGTCGACAAAACTTCCTTTATTTTCATTCTGTATTCTGTTATTTTTATCCTCTTTTACCCTTAAAGTTGTGCAGAACATGAGAGATGAATTGCTTTAGTTACCATTACCATTTCAGTTTATAGTTTCAGTTCTAATGATGTAGTTTTTCATAATATAAATTCTTAGAATGGTCTAGAAATAAGTTTTGGTAATCTCTCAGTTGTATACTAGCTTTAATTCGCAATCCGCCTGTTTGTCTATTTACTCATGAAATAAAAGATTAACTTGGTGATTATTTCAAAAGTCACATAATTGAGATATATAAAAATGATGTTTTGTGGATAGATACATAAGTTTATAAAATTAATTTATTATAGCTCATAATATGAGTTGAGTATGAGTGAAACTTGAATTCAGGAAAATGATTCTTGTTATTTATTAACCAATTTATAGTGTTATGACTTTGAAGACTGAACAAGTTATGGTATGTCTTCATCAGTATTAGATTATTTTGTCCTTTAGTTGAATGAAATGAAGCTTGATATCAATAATCTTTAATCCATTCCATAAGTGAGTTGAATGTCAATACACAAAGTATTTTCATTCTTTTTGAGAAATATTTACATTAAAAGATAGCCCTCCCTTTATGTTAAATCCAAGTCCGAGGAGAAAGGCTCTCTATAGAAATTTTATTTATTTTTCTATTTCTAAGTTTTTTTATATAAAAAGTCCGACAAAATGATTTTGATTTGTTTTCTTTACATTCTTCTATTATATTTCTTCACAATTCTAATAGTTCCTTCACCTGATTCATCTTCATACATCTACTGGTTTTACCACTAAACTTATACAATTACATTTACAATTTGTCTAATTCAACTGTAGTAATTCAAATCAACCTTAGAACATGCTAATATAAATAATTATTCTTTGCCCTTTTGCAAGTTGTTCATCTCAAGAATAGTCTCACACTCATAGTGGTTGGTTATTGTGTAACCTAATTAAAAACGTAGATAAATTATGGAAGAAGAAGGAAAATAAACATCATCATCATCATAATGATCATCAGCAATAGTAACAGCGGACGTTATCTTACTGTTTTATCTTTTGGATGAAATTTTCTTTTTTAGAAATTTCTTCCACCTTTTCACTTTTCAACTACTTCTTGGCATCGTTTAGATTTGCTAGACTCAACTTGACTTGGCAATTGCAAACAATTCTGATTTCGAGTTCCGTTGCACTCATGGCCCTTGTCCTACGTTATGTTGCACGGAGCTCGGCTAATTAAGTCAACGGAAATGGCGCAACGAATACTTTGCAATCAAATTTAGCTGAGTAAAAGTCATGGCAACTAGAACTGGAATTACTTATTCTATCATATGGTCCCTACTCTTGACTATACCATATAACATACTTACCTACTAACTGCTGGTATCTTTCTGGGAAAAAGATTTTAATATTCATATTTAGCGTGAACACTAGAAATTATGCATTAAAAATATGCGCTTTTCATTAGCATTGAGTGTGCTCCGTTTGTTTTTCTCTTTCTATCCATCCCTTCACTTCTGTGTGTTAAAATTACGCAGGTAATTAGAATAATCGTGTGAAAAACGCCTTGAAACATGGGTTCAGTAAAGTATTCTTAATGGTCGCATTAAATGTGTTGTTGTTTTTGTTTAAAGAGTTTTCTTCACATACTCAAAACTATGCTGCTATGAAAAAGTTATGCAACTTAAATTTAACGACATCAAATAAAGTTTGCAGTGAGCTGAACATTTTGTATCTTTTTGATACTTTTGCTGTTTAATGAACTGTAAGTGGATTTTAAGTTTAAATGTTGAAATTTGTATTTATTGTATTTCATATGGCAGAACAGAACACACAGAACACAGGAAGGAAGGAAGTCAGTCAGTCAGTTTGTGTTAAACACATGTTTGTGGCATGTTTTTCTTATACATCTGTTTATTTATGTGAATAAAGACCATTTTATTTAATGTAAATTTACTGAAATTGTTGTAGAATAATATTGAGTTTCCTACAACTCATAAGTTTATATTTGTGAAGGGTAAAATATTGTTGTTTTACAGTTCTTATTTCATATTAAAATTACATTAAATTATATTTTATGCATTTATGAAGTAAAAATAATAGATTTAATTAAAACTTTCTTATTCTTAGTCTTAGTTAACATGTCAAGATCATGATACATATACTTACTATGGCATTAAAATGAACATCAAAACACAACTGACACAGGTAAATTAAACCATAAAGAAGGTTATCTTTGGCTATGCCAAAAATGTAATGCTATTTACGCTCTTGTGAATGAGCATGCAGAAATATTATATTATAATGATTTGACTTATGTTTAGGATAGAGTCAGTCAGTATTCATACTTATTTCAATACACCAATAGTTGATGTAGATGTCTAGGTGTACTGAGCACACATATCGGGAGCTATACGATCCAGTAATCCTAGGATCTTGAAATTTTCATGGTTGGTGAATATAGATCAGGCACTCATAGTATCTTAATGTTTAGTTGGATTAGACAAAAAGCAAAAAAGTTTTTCTAATAAGAACATTAATTTGTAATTGGGTTTGTATGGGAGGTACCCCTCCTAGTGATCCGATTCGGCTGATTCCGACAAAAGCCGATTGTATGGTGAAAAACTGGAGGACAAATGTTGAGTTCTTCCTGGGGTGGTTCCGACAGTCGGCCCTTAGTGAAGTCGTCTTGATGAATTAGTACTTCAGTTGGAGGAGAAACACAAAAACCACGTCTTTCTTCTTGGTGTTCTTAATTGCTTTGCGCAGAAGATTTCGCTACACATTCCTCTTCGTGCGAACAATTGTTTAAGCGAAGCTAGGAAAACCTCTGTGCTTAAGTTCATCACTAACTCTAGATGGACAGCTTTAGTGACTACACAAATAAACAGGCACAGCTACACCTTGATTGGTCGCCGTCCACTCCCATTAAAATGCTTTTGCATTGGGTCCGCAAAGTCATCTCCAGCTCTTTGAAACGGATGCACCTCTCCCCTGATTCGGTATGATAGCAAATCCCCATAAATTGGTTGGCCAGTACATGTCGCTGTCGAAAACAAGCAATACAACCTCGAGCTGTGGGCCGAGCTTGAGATCTACAATTGATAATCCAATATCTTTGACGTACAAATGCACATAAAGCTTATGCACCAGCATGAGCATTAATCCGATGCATAAAACACAAAAGCGACTTTACCACTAAATGGTCGCTCGCCACTAATATAGGATACTTGATTCCAAATGCGATAATCGTTCTAGCCAAACGTCCACCTACGCTTATCATAGCCACCCCTTCAGAGTGATCTATAAACGGAGTAGGCTTCTGAACCTTTGATGATTTTACTATTTTCTTTGCCCTTAGGCACGTGAACTCTTCAGACAAACACACATTCTGTACATCGTGCAGTAACATACATTTAGATAGACGGGCATGGCTAAATCAACTAGTCTCATCGAGCTGATCAAGAATATATATACTTTCTCCGATATAATTCTATTCACTTCGTGAAAAGTATAACTCTGTAGAAGGTAATATTACGCATACGTCACAAGTTTAAGTTTCCTTTTTGTAATAAAAATAAAAGAGAAAAAAAGCTAGAATAATTTGGTATAAAGAAAATGTCAAAATTTTTGCACAATGCAAATATGCAAACAAACATAAACCACCTACATACTTGCAAAATTATGCAGTATTAAAAAGAACAAGTAGAAATTGTGGAACATCAAGGTAGCATATACTAACAGATTGTGCATTTTCACATGTTTGCCATTTCATAAAATTTATTATAACTATTAATAAGTTAGCAAAGCAGACACCCAACCACCCATAAGCCCCTTTAAGCTCTAGAAATAAGTAGGAAAGACAAGTGACTGACAGCATTTGCATTTGGTAAACATGTTTACTAAATACAATATAAGCAACCATATGTCGCTATAAGATTTTCATCAACTTAACTGCGGTTGCTGTTTCTAAATAAAACTGAGTGTGTTTGTTTAGTAAGAAAATTAATTTTTCATCATAAAATGCACAAAGCACAAATAACAAATAAAAAAGGAGGAAATACTCATAATAGTATATCCATACTGTAAATGCCACAGGACAAATACATCATGGTTGTTTCATCTCATCAACATTCTTCCTGATGAACATAAGTTTTTTTAATTTCAAAGTATTTTAAATGCAGTCAACGAATTATTTCTAAACAAGGACGATGAAAAACACTTGCTTGGCATCACAAGTTCGTTTATTGGGCAAAAGGAGCAAAGTTTATGTTTAAATGAAAACAGCTTCCTGTTGTTTGCTTTCGGCAGTCAAGAGGAAATTCAAATAATTGCAATGCCACTTCGACATAGTCAAATGTTGGCCAAAAATTTAAGAAAGACGAACGATGACATACTTGTAGATGAAAGGGGCAGAGAGAGTAGAGGAAATAGTCAACAGTAAGCAGCAAGCGAAAGTTGTCCAAATTGTTTTATGTAAATAAACACTCAGTGGGGAACATGGAGGCCAACACCATGAATGCAAAGAGCAGAGAGAACAACTTGCAACAGCCGGAAACGGAAATTGTTGCAGTTGCAAAGCGTCAAACACGAACAAATTCCCCATACACGAGTTAAAGTGGTATAGTGGCACGTCGCCTTCACAGAAAACTGCTTAAAATGTCTAACTTTCGCTTAAGTCGAACCAAAAATTCGTAAAATTGAGTTGAGGCATGCACTGCCTTCTTCATCCTCATCTTTTTGTGTGTTTCTTTGTCCTTTGCACAAATTTACACAAAAATTCTTATGCAAAAGAACAAGAGAAGAAATTTATGCACAAAAAAAAAACAAAACTAAAATTATACTACATAGTACGAGTATAAACAAATGAAATCATTTGTTGTATTATAATAGTTTCCTACTGGCTTGGTCTTTGCTCAATTCTTTCTTCATTTTTATATTGTTTATTTTCCTCGCGTTTTATTAAACCAAACATTTAGCATTTTATTCCATTTTCAGTGCGCGCAAGTATTTGAAATTAAAAAATATATAAAAAATTCTTTATGAGAACAACAATGAAAGATTTTAATTTAAATAATTTTTAAAATACCCACGATAAAGATAATTTTCTTTTGAACAAGGTAAACTAACCAAAATTTAACCAACAAACTTTTAAAGATTAAATTGTTTTATTTATTGTTTTATTGCTTATCAAAAAGTAAATCCAATGAAAATAGTACATAAATATTCAAATAGTTCAGAAAGTTCAAAACAATAAACTTATGATGTAGAAAACGTTTTGTGGGAGTCGTATGAGCTATGTTTATTATTTTATTTCAATTGTTTCCTTCGCAGTTATACCAGTACCAGTTATTTATAATAAAAGTTTTCTGTTTTATCGGATTTTAACAAAAACTTTCTCCATTGTTTTATTGTTCTTTGATTTATATGATTTACTTTAAATATTTTAGTTTTTTATATCAAAAAAAGGAAAAAGTTATTCTATATTTTAAATAAAACAACTATAAAGATTAAGTCCTTTTATAAAATAAACAATGATATTCATTTACAAAGGAAATTTTATTTATTAGTAATTTTATTTTTTTAATATTTCTTTTTTATTACTGTGGTTTTATACAAGGAAGAGATTCTATTCAAAATGGGTTAAGCAATGGAAAATTCTCTTGTGACCTTATAAAGCATGAAAATCCATTGAAGCTGGTGACACGAACCGCAAATATTCGAATTTGACATTTAATGATGCAATTATTTGTGTCTAATGACTCACTAACTCATTGACTGAGTTAACGTGCATTTTTGTCGCTTAGTGTTCTTTACGAGCGAGTTAGTGAGCTGCGTATATAATGCTCAAATAACTAAAACATTCTAAACAATGCTGGAAGTTATCAAGTCAACTCGCGGCTCTTATTTTAGAATATTTTAAGAGAGATAACATACGAGTATTAAATAAAGATTCATAATGTAGTGAATATCTGGATTTACAAGTTCTGATCGACTGTTCGTGTAGGACATGGACTTGTATATGTTGACTTTATTATGCAACAAGCCAATCTTGTTTATAGTGATCGACTTGTAACCTAAACAAAAATGAAAGCTTTGAGCTTGCCAACTAGTCAATATTTACAATTGGGCCTTAAATGACTTTAAACATGGTCAGTACTTCCACAAGGATGAACATGCGTGTTCGGGATGATTAGTGAAGGTGGCCCAAGAAACAATCAGGCAAATCCACAATATCGTTTTAAGAGATGCGGACGAATAAAAAAGCGCGAATTAATCATATGACACAGTGCTTCTGCCGTCGACAAATTGGGTGTGACAAAAATTTCGGTAAGCTGGGTGCCGCATTACAATGGTCTCACGTAGAGCACTCAACGTCAATTGCAGTTTCGAGAATGTCGCAAAAGTCATGGACATGGTAAAATTTGACACTTTGATACATACTATACTTACCTTGAGTAAGTGTAACCAGATAGCTTGCACGCGAGCGCAAACAGTGACTTGCTTGTATATGTGATTCACAAATACTTAAATAAGTCGTTCGGTGAATGACTTTTCACGTCGATACGAAGTATGGCCGTCATCAGTGAAACATACGTCAATTTTACGAAAGTTCTGAAATCGCTACTTCTTGGACAGTGTAAAATATACTGTTTCTTATCGAGCATCATCGTACGATCGTATACTTAATGCATAATGTTTCTTGGCACTAATTTTACAGATGTGTTATCACTAGGCAGCGTCCTACGTACCATTGAAAAACATAGAACTTCTTTTGTGGCTACACTTACGAAATAAACATAAAATCAATTGGATACTACTCTTTCACTTTTTTAATTGAGTATTAACTACTTATCAATATGATCAGATATTTTTGACCTTATGCAGATTTATGAAAGAGACATCAATATGATCAGATGTACTTGGCACTATACAAAATTAATCACTGAATGCAGACATGGTCGGACACTGCCTTTATTTTCTTTGACTTTTTTTTGACATGTAGCAAATTGAATGCCGATCTTATCGAATGTTAACGACATTACGACATTAGTATACGACCAGCACTTCTCTTCTCTTGCTAGTCTTTCTGGCACGCTGTTACACCGATCAAATCTTTACACAATCTATCAAGCTATAAATTGTGGTCAATCAAATGGTACATATGACATTGACTAAAAACGGCAGACTTATAGTCGGTTTAGACTGCTTAAAATTGCCTGATTTTTAATCAGTGTAAACACCTGACTTAAGAAAGATTAATTAAATATTCCAAATTTATTAAATGAACTTTTTATTTGTCTTACTCTATAGATGGGGATAGCATTGCTACTTATAACACTTGATAACAGTTTAATGAAGAGTTACGAGTAATTAAAGTAATAGAAAATTTGTATTTTCCTTAAAGAATCACATTATTTGAATTTGAAGCTACTTATTCAGCATATAACGAAAGAATAAAAAATCACCATGCATATATGAAATAATGTAAGAAATTTTAAACTTGCAAACTGAACTTATTTATTTATTTATTAGAACACAGGCCTTCAGCTTAGGGGGCGAGTTAAGAAGTATAGGAGGAAAAATTGGAAAAGTGCAGGACCAGACTTGAGCAAGAATCGAATCCACTAATATTTACATTATGACACTGAACTATTTATATTATTTCATTAAAAGATTTTTTGCTTGGAGGCAATCAGAATGTTTATTTTATTTACAAGCCTACCTACCCAAATATTAGCTCCTTATTATAATCTTAATAATATTAAATATAATGAAATATCATCATGATCTTTAGATTCTTGCTAATTCAAACTTTCTATAATTTTTCACTTTTGTACCTTAATAACATTAGTTCTTGTCCTAATAAAATACCATCATAAAATGCCAAAATTCAGTACAAAACATTAATTAATATTTTATTTTTCACATAAAATGACTTAAATGAGTTTTTAAATTGGCTTCTTATAATTGCAACTTATTAAATTGTTCTTATTTAATGACTTTATAATTAACTACCATATATGTAAGTTCTATATATACATATCTTGTCACTTCTTTGTGTGATGTGCCACAAGTGTCAATTGTTTTCCTTGAAACAATTCCCACTAAAGTAAATTGAAATCCTAAAGGAACAGCAACTAATTGGAGGCTGCAGGTGTTTGTTGCTAACACCTGCTGAGCAGAACAAAATCAGCTTTGGTCGCATTAAGGTATCAAGTAGGTGATGCTGCCAGAGGCATCAGTAGCAGAAGCTATGAAACACCAGCAAAATAAGGGGCTTGAAATATGTTCATATAATAGAAAAATTTCAACAGAAAAAAATGAGGAAAAAAAAAAAAAATTAAAATGAAGAAAAAGTAAGCAATGAGACAGTGTACAATGGATTGATTTCAGAAAGAGGGGAGCCAGGTAATTTAAAACATTGTATGCTGTAAATTAAGACAGACAAATAAACAGAATCCAGAACAGCAGGAAGTTGAAAATGAAGCAAATCAAAACTCAGAGGCATCGTCACCGTTGTTGTCATTGTCATCGTCATCATCTGAATGAATGCCAAAGTTGACAAAGTCATAAAAGAAACAAAAAAAGAGAACAACAACAACAAAATAGCGTCAAACTGACATCCGCAATTGACAGTAAAATGCTTTTTAAACACTGTGGAGAAAAGGAAAAGAATGAAGTTGTAACAAAAGTAAAAATTATACAATATTAGGATGGGGTGAGGTCACCTCAAAACCACTTGATATTTTGCCCATTTCAGATTCTAACATACTTTTCTTTCCGCACTCTCATATTTTCTGTTTTTAATTCTCTTTGTACGCATTTAATTTTATTCTTTCTTGCATTGCATTGTAGCATATTTTCACTGTTACCTTATATTCTTTACATTTTCTTCTTACAAAAACAGACAAATATTCAGCAACAAGTTTTCTTGAGGTTGAAGGTATGTGATTTTAAGAAAGAACAAAGCAATGTATTCCCTTCCTCCAAATTTATTTGCTCTTCTCATTTTGATTGCAATTAGGTTTTGTGTGAATTTCTTTATTTTCTTTTTGTGGAGCACAAAATTTCTACTGTCAATTATTTTTCATAGTCTACCTTAAGGCGTGCACACACACACACAGGGAAATACAAAACAATAATATTTAATAGTACAACAAAGTATGGATGGTATGCTTCTCATTCATTGTATTGCCCCCATAAGTCTCAATGGCCTTGGAGTCACTCATTCGAAACTGAGAAAGAATAAATTTGATGTGTGAGTTTTTAATTTATCATTGTAAGAATTTTTGTTATTTCGGCTAATTTATATGTTATGATTTTCTTGTACTTTTTCTATTTTTGTTTGACAGCGAAAAAGCAATTAAAATTTTTAATTAAAAACTCAAAGAGAAAAACCCCTAACGTAATAGTGTCTCAAATACAAATATAGTAGTTTATGTTTAGTATGTGATGAGCATCATCTACTATTGTATTGTTGATGTGCTGTTATCTGTTTGTATTTGTGTATTTATGATATAAAGTAACTCATTTCCTTTCATTTTAGATACTTTCCTGTTCGAAGACAACATGCATGAGCAGCATCATGCATTTTGGCAATGCGCCAGTTGAGGCACGCAGAACGGATTTGGTACACGAACATGCCAAGGATTTTCTTGATCAGTATTTCGCTTCCATAAAACGGTAAGACTCAACAACAATCCTCTTGTTATTGTTATGGTTGTTGTTACAGTTATTGTAACTGTTGATTTTTATATTTCAATTTCCTTTCATTTCATTTCATCTTTACAGAACTTCATCTGCTGCACACGAGTCACGTTGGAAACATGTACGCCAAAGTATTGAGACATCAGGGCATTATCAGCTCACCGAAACTGAATTAATTTATGGAGCTAAATTGGCTTGGAGAAACTCATCGCGTTGCATTGGTCGCATACAATGGTCTAAATTGCAGGTAAGTTCATAAGTTAATGTAGATATTATTTTTTGAATGTAAAAGAAACCATTAACTTCAGCTAGGATATTTTAAAAAATAAACAATTTTATTTGTTATTGAATTACAAGTTATTAAAATATACTAAACTAGGATAGCCCGCGCGCGTTGCTGCGGCCCCGTCGTGATGTTAGTGTGCGAATTTTGTAGTCATTGTTCTTTTCTCGCTCTAATTTTGTCCACGCACATTTCTTTAATTTTTTGCTACCCTGCAGTATGAAGGACGTGGCCCAAGACTAATCCCTTAGTCGCAGGCACTGGCGAATTTCTATCCCCTAGTACATATATTTTAATGATGAATTTAACATGGCAATGTCATTGGACGGGGTCAATTGCCACCGCATATCATCCTATTTCACTAGTATTTCGCCTGTCAACACATTCTTTCGATCTGACGTTCCGCTTTCGACACCAGTTCAAAAAGAAAGTAAACAAATTGTTGCCTCTCAATTATTCTCTTTTACTGGCTCTCTTCTGTTGAAAACGTGACTAGGATTTCGCTAGCACAAAAGGGACCGGTGAATAACTAGCCAAAAGGGGACAATTGTCACCGAGCACACTGCATGGTACTAACAAAAGCACACATTTTTTTGTGTTACTTTTCAAATGTTCGAATGTTGTTGTACTTACTACAACTTACAGTAGCGTCAAAATAAATGCACTTCTTATTAAAAAATATATATGAAAATATATAAAAACTTGCTACAAAATGGATAGCATATAAACACTCTTCATGAAGATATGCATATACATGCCAACTTTCATGATGATTGGTCAAACGTTGTTGGAGTGTGAAGCCGTTAAACATTTTTACGCGTCCTTTTTTCTATATATAGATTATTTTAACTGAAAAAGAATTTCTTTAAATTTGTACAAATATTATGAATAAATGTGCCGATCTTATTCATTCACTATGCTGATCTTTTTATGTATACGTCTTCCCTGCCTTCTTCAAGTGGACTTTGTGAGTTGTTAAATGAAATACTGTAACTTTGAGCTTCGTCTCAGACATGATTTGAAAATACTTTCCTCTAAGACTTAAAATGAATAATTTTCAACTTCTAGTTAGATACAATTAAGTGTTTTTTTTTTTTCTTAAATTTAAAGTCCAGGCTGTTTTCCCATAAGCCAGCCTTTCCTCTCTGACAATAATTGCTTCAGCTATACTTTTGTAAGGCTTAGTGTATCAGAAAGGTGCGGCATATGGCATAATGGCTCTCGTGTTAGCTATATACGGCCTTTATCTGTTTCTGAGTCCATATTGTCGCTCTGACCATGGCCAGTGGCCGTTCCGAGGCAATTTCTTAACAAGTGTGATGCCTACCTTACTTTATCTTTTTAGATATAAGTATTCTTTACTAAAGGATGACTGATTTCCTAAAGCAGGTCCTAAATCTCTTCTTGGTAAAGATTACTATGTTTGTCTTTATTTTATTATAACGGAGAAGATCTGAGATCATGTCTTTAAATTTACACCTGACGAGATCAGCTATATCGTCCGAACAAGCCCATCTATTGTGTTATATATAGTTATGTACGACTATGAACCGCTTTAGCTGCTACGTTTGTTGGAAAAGTTGAGTATCCACTTTAACATAGTGTAAAATCAATGATGAAATGATATATAAGTATTTCTGACATATCTTTTAGTCATTATATTATTTCATTTTTTTTAATATTCATTTGGAACATTTTCGTTATTAAATATTTCTGTTTTTAATTATATTTTCCATGAGAATTTCGAAGTATTTTATTATCCTAAAATATGATAATTTAAAAAGATATCTTTCTACTAATGATATTAAAATTCCTTGCGAAGTATGCATGTTCTTCAACTATTTTACTTATAACTTTAACTAAAAATCGAAAAGATTTACAAAAAGATCAGGTTCTAAATAAAAGATATACAAAATATACTGCCTGTAAAACTATTTATCTTGCTAAATAAGTTTCTACTACACTCAGTTGCAGATTGTAATAGATAGATATACAACAGTCAGAATAAAGACATTATTGTCTTGTTTGTTTTGAATCATGTAAATGTAAATTGTGTTGTAAAAGAAAAAAAAAGTTAGATGCAACATGAGAAAGCAAAGTTTAAATTGACTTAAATATGTATGAATGCGATGCAGTAACAACAAATAAAGCAAACAAGCAAATAAGGTCGATAAGCCTGACAGTGAGAGACCCTGTACACTTTAAATATTTTGAAGCTAAAGAAGCTAATCAACGTCCCCCGTTAATTACTCGTGGAAATATAAAAGAATAAAAAATTAATGCAGAAAGAGAATGAAAAGTTCATCAAAGATAATCATAATTCATGTTTTTTTTCTGGCAGGTGCAATAAATTATTAGCAGGTGGGCCTGTTGATGAGATAATATAAGCAAAGCAATTCAAAGTCTTACCTTTTAAAATCATTTTTTAATATGAAAACGAGTTCAAAGAAGATCATTGAAATTTCAAATATTCTTTTAACGGTGCACTTAAATGCTAAAAATATTATGAAAACTGAAACAGAAAGTTAGGAGGATCTTATTAGTAATACTTAGTATCATATTCCAAAAAAAACTATATATCATCAAAAGTTGAAAGAATCGGAATGGTTTCTGTACAAACTCTGGCATAGAAACAAGAACTTGCATATTGAAATCATCTTCTGAAAGAAATGTTCGGCATTTATTCTACATACCAAATGGACATTATAAATTCTTCTTATGATAATATATGTTTATCGAAGCTTACATAAATTTTACAGCCAAGCTGGGGATAACATGTATAATCATATATGTATAATAATATTATTATTTTAAGAATAACAAATTGCTATTGTAAGTCGTTAAAGAAGAAGTTTTGTTTGAGTAACTTAAGATATATAAAAATTGTTTAAACAAAAATTCATAAATACTGAAAGGTTTATTTGGTATCAGATCTATCAAATATTTGACTGATTATTAAGTTAAGCTAAAATTTCAAAATTAAAAAAATAAAGCGAGTTAACTCAGTTTAAAAACTGATATTCCTGTAAATGGAACTAAAAACTCTGGTTTTGACATCATCATCATCTGTATGAGATATTAAATTATGTTTATATAACATTTCAGCTTGATATCTCAGGAACTAAGAGACTAATTTGAATTATAGCAGATGATCGAACAAGACCCATTTAACTGCACTCTTAAATGCTGACTATGACAGTATACAATAATTTCATTATTTTATTTAAAATTTTCCCATAGATAATTTCCCCTCTTTTATTAACTTTTTGTTACAAACATCAAAACAAAATGATAATACCAGTTTTTGTTAGTGTAACAGATATGTATGTGCACATGGTAAAACCAACACCACTAGTAGGAACAATGAAATCCACGCAACATGTAGTTTTTTGTGTTTAAAACAAGAGATTTTTATGTAAAATGCAATGATTAACTGTGATTCAATGTGAGGAGACGAGAAGAACAAAGTGAACAAAACGCAGGGGAAGGATGAATACTATGAAATGAAATGATATTTTTCACTTTCACGTTAAGTGAAGCTTTCAGAATGGCGCGTGCAAAGCAAGGGGAGGCGTATGACAAATGTTATTTTCTATAGTGCGTATGTGTTTTTGCTACTGAATGCAAATAAACATGAGTAAGAGGATAGAGAGAAATGCAATATGTTCACATTGACACCCTTTTTTCAATTATTTCACTTGAATGCATTTTCGCAACTGCTTTTGTTTTCAATCCAGACAGAATGAAACACAAGAAAACTTATTCATTTCTCTTTTTTTAGATTTTCATCATAATATTTTATTGTTTATTTCATAAGTTTGTTTTTTGTTTGTCATACTATAGTATTTCATTGTCTTTTTACCTTTTATACAGATTTTCATGATTTGTCCTTTGATTTCCTTGTGGTTTCATAAATAAGCACAATTTTATTGATGTAAAAATCAGTGACGGTGTTAAGGGGTTTCTTCAATTCATAGTTATAAAAACTTACAAAAATGATGTACCATTAGCCTTTCAGTGCTTGAGGATTTCTGCATTCAATAGATTTTCTTTTTTTCAATTCATCTTTTCTCTTGCCTATTCGCTATTGAATTCATAAAGCCTTTATCTATTTTCATTCTTGCCTTTTGTTGATTGCTGAATTTGGCTAAAATACTTTAGAGACTTAAAATACCAATTCGAGTAAAACTTTATTTTGTTGCCTAACAACATACTGGATGAGTATGAGTATTTTGTATTGATACGTCAAAGGATGACCAGGCAACCTTTCAATGAATTTGTTTGTTGCTTTCGATTCATCCATTTTTCGTAGAATAAACAGAATGGAAGAGAGAATATAAAACCCGAATTTGCCACATCAAATCCCTTTTTGGTCATTTTATTTTCTGCTGTGTTGGCTTTTAAGTGTTGTTTGATTTGTTTCAGTATTTTGGCCGCAGTCTGTGGGTGTTTCTATTTGTATTTGTATTTGTATTTGAGTTTGTGTATTTGTATTTAATGCCACCAGCTGTGTCATGACACCCACCATACAATGTCCAAATATGTATGGATGTGTATGTTGACTTTTGTAATTAAGTTTATAAACTAACACGGATCACATGATTTTCTATAGGTCTACGTTTGTTCGTTTTGAAATTTTTATTTGTCATTCTAAGTTTGTGTCCTCCTCTTTTTTTTGTTTTATTTTGTTTAGATTATCTGTTTTTGTCTGTCTTTAGTTTTAAAGTTTATTTTAAAGTGTTATTTCCTCTCTATATTTGTGTTGTGCATTCAAAATCGAAAGTTTTCGGTTTGTTTTTTGTCTTTTGTTTTTTTGAAAAGTCATAGCGGAAAATTACATTTTCATATTTGGTCAAACACTTTTCGAAAACAAAAACTATGCTTCTATAGACAATTTTACATAGTTCAGAAATAGTTTTATAGATATACTACTACATTAAAACTCATACAATAGATAAATTTCACTTTTTAATTGCAAGGTTTTGAGATACATATTTTATTGACTTTTTTACTTTATAATTCTGTTCTTTTTCATTAAATTTGAATTTTTCATACATTGTGTTTATTTTTACATATTTCATTTCAATTTATTCATATATGTATATACTCGTATTTATTTTCACCTTTTCTCTCATCAAATATCATGTTAAGTCATTTAAACCACAAACAGTATCGTTCCTATGGGTACTTTTTGGCATTTTTGGTTGACCAGCTTTTATTTAAAAAAAAGAATAAAATCTGCTGTATTTTTTAAGTAACATGTGTCATATTTTTGATGTACTACAGTGACAAGATGGCTTATCTTGAAAATAACAGAATTGCAGGTTTTATTCATAAATGCTCATATTATCCCTTTTTGTTTTGGCTTACAATACTTGTATACAATAATTTTTTTACAAGTAGATGCAAGCACTTTCAGTGCAGTAAACTACAAACTGACAGAAAAATTTAAATAATAATCATATTCAGGCATGTGCCAGAAATCGAGGACGATTTTTATGTCGATTGATTTTAATTTCTCTGTAGTTGTGCTAGATAGCGAGTAGATTTCATTTTTCGAACTTAGATGTTTATACTTAAATAAGGAACAATTTAACCAAACCGTATTTATAAACGCCAGAGATTTCAAAACCATAGAAAGAGATTTCTGCCACCAGAGAATTGTAAATAGGTTTATATGGGGTTGAAAGAGATGTCTGGCAAATGCCTGATTAACATTCAACGATTCAGTGAACCTAAATGATAGATCTAGCGTGTGACTTCTTTTCCAGCGTCGTAAATTCACATTAAATGCTTTCTGCAGAACGTCCCGATTTTATATTATGATAATGTTACTACACATCTTAGTGATAGACAGGTTTTGAACAATGAGGAATGAGCTAGGGAGGAAGAAGAGGAATACAATATTGATTTGTGGAAAAAAGATTACCGCCCATGGATAGTGTGAAAAAAATAGTCCCACCGTCAGAGCCATAGAAAAGAGTACAATATTGGAAACGCTAAGCATTATCTGGAACAACGTAGAATGGTGATCATCTGCAAAATCTTAAGTAAAAATGTAATTCTTTTTAGTGATCTTGTGTTTTTTTGTTGTATGTTAAAGAAAGAAAAATTTAATAAGATTTTAACAATAAAGAAATCCAGAACACTTAAAAATATGCATAACAATATCATCGGAATCTGAAGATCCTGGTGAATATAGTACCACAGATCATCAACTAACCTGTGTTCAATTTTTATTAAAATCTTTGCAGTGACTTAATATTATTTAATATTGATTTTGAAATTATCTTTTAAACCATTTATCCGTTTTAAAAATCCTCATTCCGTTCCTATACAATGTTGAGTCTCTCATTGGGCTTATCGTATGCAACAACTCGTCCAATAATTGAAGTCGCCAGACTTGAATTTAAGCTTAAATTTCAGTCAGTGGGTTCTGGAACAGCTCAATGAAAATCCGCTGTCTTCGAGTCGCGATGAGGCACATTTCTGGCTCAATGGCTACGTCAATCAACAGAATTGCCGCATTTGGGCTGAGGAGCAACCTGAAGAGACTCATGAACTACCGTTACATCCACAGTAATGCACTGTTTGGTGCATGGGCTGGTGAAATCATCGGTCCGTATTTTTCAAAAATAAGGCTGACAGAACATTTCCGTCAATGGCGCCCGCTACCGCACCATGATAACAGACTTTTTGTTGCCTGAAGTTAAAGCCAGAAGTGTCGGCAATATTTGGTTCCAATAAGATGGGACTACGGCACTCACAGCGCAGAACACAAAGGCTTTATTGAGAAATCATTTTCGCAGTTAATTTCGCGTTTCGGACCTGTTGAATGGCCGCCTAAATCGTGTGATATCACACCTTTAGACTGTTTTCTCTGGGATTATGTGAAGTCAAAACTCTTCGCCAATAAGACAGTTACGATCCAGGACATCACTCCCGTAATTGGACAGATACCGGTTGCAATGCTGAAAAGAGTGATCCAAAATTGTACCTCCCGAATGGACCACCTAAGGCGTAGTCGCGGCCAACATTTGAATGAAATTATTTACAAAAAGTAAATGTCAGAGAATGTTCTTTCAGGACTTAATAAAGATTCGGCCATCCAATTTCTCTTTGTGTGCTTTATTTCCAATTTAAAAAAAAAAAATTTTAAATGAATAACCCTTTACTAGGACGTTATTGCACATTGTTTTTATAACAAATGCTCCTTACCTCCCATATTACTGCCACTTCTAACAATACTTTATCAATCTCTACCTTTTACTACCTTACTGATTATTTTATTTAATCTTTAATCACTGACTGCCGACAAATTCAGACGTTGTATGCTGATTGTTTAACTTTCCCTTTTTTTGTTCTTCTTTCGAAAAATTGCCCCAAGTTACTTCTTTCACGTACTACTTTTCTTTCCTTTGAATTTATGGTCTTATTTTAAATTTTTATTTTTATTATTTTATCATAAATTTATTCTTTGCTTTCTTTTTAGATATTTATGTATGTATGTATGTATGAATTTATGTAGTAATTCAAGATGTATATGTGTCGTTGTTATGCATGTAAATCATTGAAGTGTAAATGCAAATCTGTTCACACATAAGCACAACAAACTGTGAGAAGATTGTCTCAAATGAAATTCTCTTTTCTAATGTATTCGGTAATACAATGGCAAGAGCAACGAAGGTAAAGAAAGCAAAGAAAGAAACAGATAAAAGAAAGAGCATACGAAGGTAGATATGATTCTGAAGGATACACAGATACTGACACCGACACCGACATCAACACCTACACCTTCATATCATATACTAGTATGTGTAAATGTGCATTCGCTTATAATATTGTAATAATACATATTTATGTTTGCATATGAATAAATCTGTGTGTGGGTGCACATGTGCAAGTAAATAAATTTTCGAAATTAAAATTTACGAGCATTTGCATTTGTAAATTCATTGTATGCGCTTATTTTACGCTTTGTCTAGTTTTATTCTATGATCTTATTTTCTTATGTTCTTCTGTGTATTTTTAGTCTATGATTTCATTATTTCTATAAAAATATCATTGTCATAAATCTTGTATGATGTTAAAGAGTGATTTCTTCAATTTGAGTGACACATCAACGATGTCATAAAATTCTTCTTGATGTCATTTTAAGTTATACATGTCACTAGATTATTTCAGATGTCAGATTCATCTAGAGATGTTGATATATTGTAGTATCAAATATATGTGTAAAGTATTGTTGTTAGAACAGGAAAGTGACTTGACAAGCCTTAAAACAGCATCTTGTGCCTTTAAGGCAGTTCTTTAATTTTGAAATATCTTGTGAGATCTTTGTTAGCTCTAAAAATTATTACTTTAGTGCCCAATGAACAAATATACAAATCGAATATTTTAAAAAATAACATTGACTTTATCCATCCATCATCTTCTAAAAGTTGGTTTAAACATTTTTTGGTATGGAAATAGAAACAAACTAATAATAGTAAAATTTAAGATTATAAACTCGTATATATAATTTATTCTCTAGATTTCAGAATGCTACACATCCATATGACTCCTTTGTAGTCTTTTATAATTTGTTAAGTATTTTATTTAATTCAAAATTTCTTTTTTCATAAAAGGTCTTTGATTGTCGTTATGTAACAACAACTAGCGGAATGTTCGAAGCCATTTGCAATCACATCAAATATGCAACTAATAAAGGAAACCTAAGGTTAGTATTAACTTTTTGATTATTTGCTACGTGCCTTTTCAAAAGGTTGAGTTAACACTAATCTGATCTTAGATGATAGCATATAACTAAGTAGTAACGAAGTGTTTCATAAAGCTGAAGAAATGTCTTAAATTCTCCTTTCTTAATATTGATTGTCCTCGATTGGATTTTTTCTAACTCTTAATGCTGTCTTTATGAACCTTCCCAATTGCAGTCGTAATAGTCTTTTCCTCTTTATCGGTGATGGGAGAGACATTTAGTTTTTGATTACCAGTCTCAGCGACATGTTCTCGAATTGTTCTGTACTATGCTCTAAACATTTCAATATTTATTTGACAGTTATTATATAACATTCCATTATTCAAATTCTAAATATAATTCCATCCCAAGTCTCTTTAAGGTTTTCTAATATTTATCATACTTCTAACAGCAATTTATTTTACTACAGCTAATTGATAATTTTATCAAATGAAATCAAAAGTTTACCCATAGAAAAAGTATCAATGCGTATTGTTTAGAATTGTGATTTTTAAAGAAACAAATATAGAGAATTAAGATTTTTGTGTTGAGTATATTATATACTTGAAATAAGTATTAGCAATGACTACATTTTAGCTCGATATACTATTATAGTGACTAGTCAAAAATATGTAATTCTTTACAAAGCTAATCACCAGCATACTATTTACTCTACTCAGTACAAATACCACACTAAGCTTAAAATATTGTAAAATTCACATTACGTATGGAAGATATAAAAATGCAAATAAGTATACTTAATTTGATATACCCACAGAACTAGTTGATTATGTGAAAAAGTATTTAAAATATTCAGCAACAAAAAAAAAATATGTTTCATATTCAGAATTACCTCAAAGCTTTAAATATTTAGCATATTTAATTCTTTCAAAAGGCGAAAGGATTCTGCATACAAATGACCATTGAAAATGTATTTATATAGTTTCTGCGCTTTTATGAGTAATAATTAAAGCAGATTTGGCTAATTGTTGCTACTGTTGGAAAAATATTTTCATTGGAATTTCCAAAAATTGTGCTAAAACCAACTTTTTCGTTTGAAATATGATTTAGAATTACTCAAAAACAATTTCGCTTATATCAACTAGCATTTGATAGTTTAATGAGTTGCATTTGTTGGAAAATCCTATTTAAACTTAAATATCTTTGGTTTCCATAAAAATTTTTATATTTCATCAGAGAATAATTAATACGAAATAATTAAAAAGCATTAAAAAAAAAAACAATAATAAATGTGGTATAAAACCACAACATTTAATTCATGAATAATAATATTTGTTTATTTTGTTTTTTCCAATTTAGGTCAGCTATCACGATATTTCCGCAACGGACCGATGGACGTCATGATTATCGCATTTGGAACAATCAATTGATTTCATATGCCGGATATAAGCAAGTCGATGGAAAAATTATTGGCGATCCAATGAATGTTGAATTCACTGAGGTTTGTAAACACAGAAATTTATTTATTAAAATTAAATAAATAATATAACATTGCAATAATCTAATGCTCGTATATTTTTAAATATTTATGGAATGTATTTGATAATATTAGTTTTTAAATTGAATTTTCTTCAATTCTGTGTATAGTATGCTAATTTTAACATATTAATCGCTATAGCATTATGATTAATAGGAGTATTGTTTACCATATATGGGAAATATACTGTTTTGAAGAAGAATGCATAGGTGTGGTATGGTGCCAATAAAGCCGCTAATTGTAACGGCTAATTTGATTCAAATTGATTTCATCAAGTTCTGAAGACACCTTTAGAGCTCTTTGTATTATTCTATCTGAGAACTTTTCTTTTGCAAACCTGTACTTTTCCTATGTTATAGGCGGCAGTGATGCCCAAAATTTTTATGGCGTAAAGCCAAGTCGGAGGCACTATTTGCTTGTAAATATGGCTTTTATTTAACAAAGAAAATTTTCTGTTTGGACACAGCAACCAGGTGAATCTCTGATCATGAATAGACCGAGGTACAGAACTTGTTTCATTACCGAAATTATCTCTGAGCCGTATGTGATACTCGTATTAGGGGGAACGTCACACCACAGCTTGAAGTTACAATTAGATGATTGAAATGATGGCACTTTGCCCAAGCATGGAATAGCTGTTAGTATGTAATTGTTTATTATCTCTTTATGCTCTAGGGGCGAGCCAGAGTTGAACAAAGCGCATGTGTTATTTGCATATATATATAGCATAGCCGACATATCAGCGGCAAAAAGTGTATGCAACTAGGACATTGCCTTATGGTATGCCAGCCATGACTTGTCTCGTTAATGAACTCTTTCATGGAAGGAGTGGTCTACAAGATAGCTCTTATGCAATAAGTGTAGCTTTCTTGGCAGAATATTTTTGATCTTATGAAGTATGTCAGCACGTTGGCAAAGTTTTGCTTACTATCCAAGAAAACAGCGGAGTCTTATTGTACTTATATTCTGACATGCATTCTTATCTATATCTATACTATTATATAAAATTGCTTATATGGGCTTTGTATGTAACGCTTTCACGCAAACTATGCTGAACCAATTTTAATAATTTTTTTCAAGTCGTCTATGCCAAACATATCCGACCATTATGTCAATATTAATATTTAATTCGCATGATTTTTCAATGCGCGATGTACTACAATTAAAAAATTAACATCAAGTGGTGGGTGTAGCGTAGCTAGTATTACAATATTTAACAACTGCATTTCAGAGGTCTAAAAAGGCCTTCAATTTAATTGGAAAAGGTTATTTTACTTACTTGGCTATGGTATTCGAATACTGACGTATTTATTTACTTATACTCATGTGCTTACTTACTTCCATACTTGTTTAGTTAGTACTAACTTAATTTTTGGTCAACTGACCATACACAGCAAGATTACAGATAGAATAGTATAAACTCTAAAGTCCACCTTCTTAAATCTTGAGTATACATACAATACTTACATAAACCCAAACTTAATAAACATTTTCTCTCATAATTAAATATTAAAAGGACCTTTAATACATTACATTAAATAAATATGTAACCCATTTCAAATTCCCCCAAAAATAAATTGCCTTAAATTCCATTTAGGAATCATTAAATCCCTTAATATGTAATTAAGAAACTTTTGAATTGCTTAACAAATGAGCAACTATTGAATTTTTTAAAATTTCAATATAATTTAAAAAGTTTGCTTACATATGTCTTAAATCGGGAGCAACAGAATCTTACCTCTTTTCATATGAAAAACAAAATATATTTTATTTATATAAATATTTCCCTTTTTTTTTAAATGTAATAAAAATTCAAATTCATTTTTCATGTAGTGACAATACCGCAAAAGATAAATCTCTTTTTAAATACAATTTTTTGCAAACTCAGCATAAGCTGTCAATAAGATGATACAGACACTTTTACATACTATGTGGGCAGATACATTGATAGATAGATAGATAGACACATATACCATACAATACTTAGTATTAAAAATGTTTCTCTTTATAATATATGAACATAAAGCTCAAAGTTAAACATGTTTGCCATTTATTTCGTAATATGTCACTTTTTAAGAATCTTTATGCTGTTTGCTTGTGTGTGTGTGTGGTGTATCTTATTTATTCCCTCTTACACTAAGCCAGTGAACTTAAAATTCTCCCTCAAAGAAGTTTTGATAAATTTTTCTGCCCTCTTACTTATATATTGTACATACTATATGGTTTATTATTATTTTCGTTTTCATTCCAGATCTGCATGAAATTAGGTTGGAAAGGCAAAGGATGCGACTGGGATATTTTGCCGTTGGTTGTATCTGCAAATGGACATGATCCCGATTACTTCGATTATCCACCGGAATTAATTTTGGAAGTACCATTAAGCCATCCCAAGTGAGTTATTGCCAACCTTAATGTTATGAATTATACAATACGAGTGTAGTGTTTGCCAATGTGGAATAATTTATCCATGTGTTCATTGTAACTTTTGCCCTCGGCCATTGTCTGTGGCCAATTTTGATTTTAATGCATTTTTAAATGGAAACACAAAACAAATTCATTTCCCATCAAATTTAAAATAAACATAGACCATCATAAGGAGTAAATGGTAAACTGTCATCTACAAAAACCCAGATAAATGCTATTGTACAAATAGACAAGCCAGGCAGGGAGGAGCCTCCATTCTGACCATGACCATGAATCCAAACAAGCATTAATAATGCCTTATGACAAACTTCATCTATTCGAATGAATACTATTACGATTATTATTAAAATAAAACCACAAAAAAATAAATATATTGTACTATATATATAATTCACTGACATTCTATTTTCTTTTTTCATTTATTTCATTTTTTTTACAATTCCATTTCCATTTTCTTTGTTTTGCTGGGTCCACCATCACTTGGATTTTACCTGCCTACTACATGGTTTTGCTGTTATAACAGATTTGAGTGGTTTGCCGAAATGGGTTTACGTTGGTATGCTCTGCCGGCTGTGTCCAGTATGCTCTTCGATGTTGGTGGCATTCAGTTTACAGCAACCACATTCAGCGGATGGTATATGTCAACGGAGATTGGCTGCCGGAATTTATGCGACACAAATCGTCGCAATGTATTGGAGGTAAGTCATATAAACGAACGAACGAACGAACAAACGAAAGAACATACGAACGAATGTTGGTTGAATACCATCATCATAATCATCATCAGAATTTTCATCATCATTTTAGCTGTGCATGCTTTTATGTGGGATTTGGACATCACTAGTCTTTTATGTCTTTCATACCAATATGTATGCATAGATTGGACATTGGCTTATAACGTCTGTTGCTAGTTTTCAATGTCATTCAAGCATACATACATATGTACATTTGTCGATATCTTGTGTTCCTGCATTTCTATGTGCATCTTCTGGTAATAACAAAAAAAAAAAAAAAGAAGAAAATTCAAAACAAATGGGATGCCATTTCGTATTGAATATCAAGTGTCTGTCGTATCCATATGATTTTAAAGAATAAAGCTTGATACGTTTGTCCTTGATGTCCTTGCGGTCACTTTGTGTACACGTAGGTATCGAAGCAAATGGTCGATTTTTCTTAAATTTTATTAAAGGTGGATTCGATTTTCTTTCTTTATGAAAATTGTGGAAATAAATTTCTATCTACGATTATTAGAAATTCAATAGTACAAGTCAATTTCTACGCTTTAACCCTTCAGTATGCTTGGTGGCAATACTCCCCGTTTCGAAAGTAATTTAATATCCCCAGCTCTTATTACATGGTGGATAATGAATTCACTAGTCGTAGGAAAAGCAGGCGGCGGCAATGGTTGATGACACGACTTGTAAACGGTAATGCAGGCGGTGGGAATCGATTGTTAAATTCACCAGTTGAATATATATTGAATACACAAGAAGATAGTTGCAACTAGTACTGGTCCCAAAAGGACTAGCCACGAGTCAGTTTTTCATACTGCAGGGAAGTTACTAAACTTTTATTACCATCATCATTATCGGTTACGAGTATTTTAATAAATTTACATTTATACATATGTGTAAATCTATCTTAAGAGTTGTTCAAAAGGTCATTGTTTCTTTCTACTATGAGGACACGGGAGCAAGCAATCCTTTTCTTTTAATTTAGGGCTTCGTTTACTTCACAATACACACGTATATCAATAAGAAATCATTGATCAAGCACGAATGGACAAGTTTGGGCCCCTGCTTAGTTAATAGTTTATGAAAATAATGATGAAAACTTAGCGTGCAATCGGCTTTTTTTCTCATTTCAAATCAGTAGAATGAGGCTATTTTATTTAAAAAGAAAACCTTGTTGATTCGTTCTCAATGGTTGTCTTGGCTATCAAATTTAAATGACTATCATAATTTCAAAAAAGGGTTCTTCGCTGATGTATTGATAAATCGAGTCTTAAATCCATTTCAACACATTCGAAAATGATTCTCCACCTTTCTTGATCTTTATTGTTGTGGATTTAAAAATTATCTTAAATAAGAGTTAAAAGAAGTAATGTATTAGTTCTAAAGGATGGCCAAATATTCGCCTCTATCATATGTTTATAAGCTAAAAAGTCTGATGGCTTATAGGGTGAATATCTAAAATGTTGTTGGTAGACTCCGTTTTATTTTAAATAAATAAATTAATTAACTTAAGCATCTTCAATTCCATAAGAAGATATGAAAGGGGCCTCAAAACAAATGATTTGTTTGTTTGATTGATGCTGCTGCTGCTGCCGCTTTATAGTTTTCTTTTGAGACACATAAGTCTGGAGACACTTAAGTCTAAAGCTTTAAAAAATAGGAAAGGATGCCTTATCATAAGGTCGAGTTGCATATCATAAGCATCGACAAAGTAGAATTGATTTGCGTCTAATCTTATCGAAGTTCTTTATGCCAAATGTTTGTTGACTATCCTCAGCAATGTCCCACGTTAAGAGAAAGTGTTACCTGTTTATATAAATTATCAGAATTTATAGCAATTGAGTAGCTGGTTCCTGGGATATTTTAAATAGCTGAAATTAGCTGAGGAAGCTGAAGCACTTTGTGCTTCCTTCAGCATTCATTTCAGACTAACAATGTCAACTGCACTACCACGCAATATAAAACAATACGAGTAGTAGCAAAGACTGCGCTGTCGTGGTAGAGCTTGTTTTGAAACGCTACTGCAGTATCACTACTCAGGTGCAGATTAATGGATGTTAACTTATACTATTGATTTTGTTTATAATTTTATTTATTATTTTTTGCATAAGTTATATTTGTCACAGGATTGAGTTAATTCTATTATTCACATAAATTATATCCGTTAAAGGATTGAGTTCATTCTGCTCGCTAGTACAATTTCAATCCTCCCCCTTTTTTCTTCTTTTTCACACTAGCTTAGTTGACTTGCGTCTAATCATGTTAGTGTCCTGTTTTGAAAGTGGGTTAACAGGCATTTGTGTAATTATTACATTTATTGAAACCGCTACTTGTTTGTACTTTAAAGCTAACAGTGAATTGCAAGGAAAAAAGCAATAGAGCTTAACGAAATTGTAGTTGATTAATTGAAACATCTGTTGTTGTTAATGTTAACTGCCCTGTATTCGCTTTGTTGTTGTAAATACTTTGAATGCTTGTTACTAAATTATAATTTAAAACTTGAAATGGACTAAGCTTGATTTACAGTCCTGCTTTCCACAACTAATATCTCTGTTATTTCTATAACTATAATTCACTATCATGTGTGGCTTCTTTATCTTTCTTTCAATTGAAAAGGAAAATTTGTTAATTACATACTTGGCTCGTTAGATAAACCACAATAGTCATTTACATATATTCAACAAATAGAGAAACCACAATGTTTATTTGTGGAATTGCCAAGAAGTAAGCTTCATTAACTATTGTTAATGTCTTCTTATATTTTGGTTAAAGTTTGTTTGTTTCCAATTATAGTATAATAGATTGGGAAAATCAATCAAAATTGATTGAAACCATGAACAATTGTAACATACAATAAACCACAAGCCACATAAATGACCAACTTGTTGCATGCATTGCATTTTATTGTACAATATACCAAAAACTGTAAATAAATTGAGGTTTGTTATTTGCCAAATTTTAATTTATAAATTTTGCAAAATACTAAAAACCGAAAACGAAATACAACATACTAATTTGTACAATATTAAATCATTTATCCAATCAATGTTCATGCCTACTTATCAATAAACAATAAAACCAATTTTTTGGGTTTAAATAATTGAATGAATAACGTGTGTTTTTCTCATATGTGGTATTTATAATTACCTACTATTTATTTATTAAATTGATTTCATTTCAATTAAAAATTCCATTTTAATTATTTTTCTTTTTTCGATATATGTTTATATACACACAGACTGTTGCGCTTAAAATGAATTTGGATACACGTACACCTACATCCTTGTGGAAAGATAAAGCTCTGGTGGAGACAAACATTGCTGTCTTGCATTCATATCAAAGTCGTAATATAACAATTGTGGATCATCACACGGCAAGTGAAAGTTTTATGAAACATTTTGAAAATGAGACAAGGTTACGGTAAGTTTTTATTATATGCAAAATAAAACAATGCTACAATATAATTGTTCATTATCCTAGTTTGTTGCTATCATTGTTGTTGAAACATCATAAAACGCATGAGAGTACTCGTATAAGAATTAAAAGAGCAGAAC
Organism: Amiota communis; assembly: GCA_037043315.1. Taxonomy (NCBI): domain Eukaryota; kingdom Metazoa; phylum Arthropoda; class Insecta; order Diptera; family Drosophilidae; genus Amiota; species Amiota communis. Next base: position 1,164,706 of record JBAMAV010000934.1, read on the forward strand.
AAGTAACAGATACAAATGCATACATACTATAATACAGATGTGTATTAGTGTGCGTAGGTGTTTGTAATGGTATTTGTTATGTCTTAAATTCATGTGACATTCATGTGGTGAATGTTTGTCTGAATGTATGTACATAGATATGTTTGTATGAATGTAATTTGGCTACGGGGCGTATGCGTAACTTTTTATTATTATTACTTTATGTTTTTATAGCATACACATAGCAGACACTGTTGCTTCCATACTCACAGATATTCACTCATATAAAGATATGCGCCCTTATACTCTTACTATAATACAATATTACCAGTATATGTGGATTTTGTGTTATTTTATAGCTGAACGTGTTTTATTCGACTTCCGGCTTATTCTTTTTTTTCCTTCCTCATATTTACAAAGATTTGTGAGAGTATGGGTAGATATATATCTTTTCTTTCTTTTTACTTTTTGCTTTCACATAACCACAACCAGCAGCATTTATTGTTGATCACATTGTCTGTTGTCTGTTGCCTGTTGGTTTCATTCTTTGCCTGTTTCTCTGTCTGTCATTTCTTTTGGTTTTGATTTTGCTTATTTTTCTCCCAAAAGCAGTAAATGTGTAAAAAGTAAATTTATTGTTTTCAATTTGTTTATCTGTGGTTAGTTTGAAAATTATCCCCTTACATATTATATTGTACAATAGTTTCCATATACTCGGACATAAAGCTAATTATCTACAATATAAAGCCAATGGCTACTTAAATCAAATTAATCATCCTTGAATTAATGAGAAAACTAGAGAATATAAATAATATACTATGCGATAAGCAGCTTAAATTGGTAAATTTAGAAAGCCTTATGATGATATCCTAGTTCCTGAATCATGAATTATTACTATGCTGGCAATCACTCAAGAATTTAGTCGAATCATTTTGTAGGAATAGAAATTTGTGATGATGTTCTGGATAATGATTAATACTAGGTATAATACTAATGCCTACTTAACAAACAACATATATTTTTCTCATTTCTAGTATAAAGACATTTTGCTTTGAGAAGAGGTCTTCTATTCAGAGTAGTGTGAGAAGTAAAGCTTGGGAGTGAAGATTGAAAGTTATTGTATCTCGACAACTAGCCTAATAAAGACAACAGCGAAACGTGGCCTCTCCATTTGAATCATTACATAAATGGAATGCTAGAGCGAAGTGAACTAGTCATTATTTTATTTATAAGAATTGTAAATACAAAATAATGTTTCCTTTCAATTCAAATTTGAATTCTTTTTATGGAAAAAATTTTCTATAAGCAATGCCGTAATTTATTAGATGTTTGTCTTTCTTTATTTCAGGACATTGGGTGCCCAACCCTGACCACAAGTGTCCAATGTTGATAACTTTGAATAACTTCTACATATGCTATTCAATCAATTTTCAATGTGTTATGACCCAAGAACGAACCTCCCATACAAACCGCCCTTTTAAATTAATGTTCTTATCAGAAAAAGTTTTTTGTTTTTTAACGTATCGTATTGAAATGTAAACACTATAAGTTTCTAATCCATATCCATCAACCATGTAAATTTCATGATCCTAGGGAGGGGTACCTCCCATAAAAACCCACATTAAATGACAAACTTATATAAGGTTATTGTACAATAAAATGACACTCAAACTGTGCTCATATTTGATACTCAAACTGTGTTCTTTGTTCATACTCAAACTGTAGAGAGAATTTAGTGACGTTAAGAAAGGAAGGTTGGATGCAACCCGGAGGAGCGTGAACAGTATTTCATGTTTGGTATAGCCAATATATAATATAATATAAACTATTTTCTTTATTTCGTGTCACATATAAATCTTTTTTTCATCCGCACTAAACATCTTTCGTTTTGATTAGGTCTCCATACCCAAAGGATGCCTACGGGACCGTATTATTAAGCCTACGCTGTCCGTCTGTCCGTCAGTGAGTTCTGTCTCATGAATCGTAATTGGTAGACAGTTAAAATTTTCACACAGTGTGTAATTCAATTGCCGGTATACTGACTAATAATGAAAATAAAATGAAAGAAGTATGCAATGCGCCCAGTTTTTGAATATTTCACTTTTGTGATAAAAACAAACACAAATTTAGGGAAAAACCTAATTAATTTTATATAACTTCAGACAACGAATTTGCAGAGTTCATGAAAGAAAATGATGTATAAAATTTCTACCCTTATTACAAAACTAACAGTATTAAATCTTGTAAGATTACGTGTGCGAGTCTGACTCGCTCTTGGCGAATTTTTATATTTTAACTGCTAGGGCCTTCGACTCGCTCTAGTAATTTATAAATAAGTACCACATGTTAATAGTTCCTTAAGTTTTCCACAAGTATATGAAGTGCTTCATATATATCATAATAAATACTTTTATTTATTTGAGGTGATTACATATGTGATATTCAAGACACTTGAAAACAAAAAGTTATGACGTAGTACGAGTGTGTAACAAGTTATGCTTGATTTGTTTTCTTAAATATCTCACCTATGCTACTTATTTTTTTGTTTCAAACAAATTACAATAATAATAATAAATTAGCCAAATATATCAGTGTCAACCTGATGGTTTCTCTTAATTGAATTTACTCACACTTATTTTTTTAGATCTAAATAAATTTCATCATATTTCTTACAATTTTTTCAATTTTAATAGAATTTTCAATTTTATTTTTCCATTGAAACCACCCATGATGTTGTGGCTTCCGATTTATTTAACATTGGTTTTTTATTAATGAAATTTCTTTATTTTATTTTGTTTTGAGTTACATCAATTTTTTAACTTGTTTCATTCAATTTTCAGATTTCATTTTGTGGATTTATTTGTTGTTTATGTATTTATGACTTTGACACTTGGTGATAAATAAAATATTGTTAATTTCACATTTTGCAAATGGATTTATTTGTTCAATATAAAGATCGGAAAAAAGAAACAAAAACATAAATGAAAATAATTTATTTTAATTTAAATTTTTTGTTCTGTTTTGTTTCATTGTCAACCCCATCTGACCCCCATCACATTTTAATGCCAAAAATAACAATTAAGCCAATTTCCATTGGTTCTTTACTGTCATAGTTTACATTTTACCTTACACCAAAGCTACTCACCCTTTGATTCCTTTACCTTTATTTGAATTTAACTTTTCCAAATCCTTTCATTTATTCCCTGCTTAGAATTTTGCTCCTTTATCTTTATCTAAACTAATTTGGAGAATACCATATTTCAATTATTGTCAATTTGTTTCAGTAAAACTAACATTTTGTATCTCGTTAGCTTTAATTAAACGCTTAAGGAATAACAGAAAAAGCAACAACAATGACAATGATAGCTACATCACCATTAACCTGTTTTTGTTCAAAGTATCTTAACGTTTTCTATTCTACTACAATACATATATCGCTATGCTATGCTACCTTACCAATGCCTTTTGCTCTTTTTACCTTTATTTTCATGACTTCATGGCAAATAACAATAACAACAAATGGTAATCTAACGTCAATAGCTCTGGTTGCCCCGCTGATTGGATATGGATTGTGCCGCCCTTGTCTGGCTCAATAACTCCGGTTTTCCATCAAGAGATGGCGCTCTACTATCTTAAGCCATCGTTTGAATATCAAGATCCTGCATGGCGTACACATATTTGGAAAAAGGGACGTGGCGAAAGCAAAGGCAAGAAGCCAAGACGCAAATTTAATTTTAAACAAATCGCAAGGTAAGTACTACTACTACTGCTTTTACTTCCCTATGTTCGCATTTTAAATACCCTCCCATACATTGTAAGTATATAGTATGTGTATATAACTCTAAGGCTGATTCCACATGACATGATGACGACGTTTCACCAGTTCACGTTGTGTTACAAGGTTTCATGGCGTGTGCTCTAAGGGTTTTCATTTAAGTCAGTTGTTCCTTGTAATTGTATTTGTTTAAAAAAGAAGCACACATACACAATTTCATCCATAAGTGTGTGTATGTGTTCCGTGTGCATGTGTTGGCAACACAAAGGATTAGCTGTTAAGTGGATTACAACGGGTTTCTGGTTTATTGTTAACGTTTGTCGTTTATCTACTCCTTCTGGTTTGATGTTGTCGTCATCATCAGTACGAGTATCTTCATCATTGTCTTGATCATTGTTGCTTCTTCAGCTCAACTGGAAAATTTGATTTAAACGTTTACGTTTCTCTTGTGCATTATTTTTTCTTTTTTTTTCTTTATTGGTTTTGCATTTTACATAATATTGAAGCAACATTTAAATTTAAACTCATTCTATTGTGGTCTATTTAATAGAATCATATGAAATTGACATGAGGATTTTTACCTTAATATATTGAGCTGATAGTATTTTAATAAAAAGAAATTGCTGAATATTTAGGAATCAAGTTTTACTGGTTATTATCGAATTATAAAAATAAGGTCACATTTGTTTATTTGTTGTTGTGTGTTTCGTCTGCTCGCTTCGTGTGCTTAGCTCGAGTTGAAAAGACGTTTATACATGCGTGCTAAGGTTTATCGAACTGACTTAATACCGAAACAGCTATCGTTTAAAAGTGGTATAAATCACCTATCTTCTTCCTATATACTTACTTACATATATAAAAGTGGATGTTTGTATGTTCCCTATGGATTCCGAAACTGCTGGACCGATCTAGATGAAATTTTCAGGAAAACTCTTGCATAGTCTGTGATAGTATTCCTCTGAAGTTTGGTGCGCATCGGATATATTGTTTGAGGCGTAACGACATTCAACTTAAAATCTTAGATACAAATTTAATTATATTATTGCACTGAATGTCGAATAGCAACATGGATAGAACATATCCCACCAAATCCTATAGTTTTTTTTTTGTTTCTTTCGTATATTGTTAATATATGAGGAAAAAATTGACACAGGTTTCTTGTTATTTTAGTTGGAAATATTAGCTGTAAAACAATTGTTTTTTAAATTAAACTGGTAAAACATTTTACTTTTACCATATAATTTCGGCAGATTTTTTAGACAATTGATTATCACTGTGGCAACTGTAATTTTTTATGAGGTTTGTCAGTATACATCGTCTCATCAATTTATAAGAACACACAAATTTTTTGTATGCAGCACCTGTCAGTTACTTCATGAGTTCAAAAATTGCTGAGGTTTGTGCGTTGTCGTGAAATATCCACAATGTATAGATTTTTATTGCTTAAAATTGCTTGACTGCACTTTGTTGATACAAGTAGGTACATAATTTCATAGTTCAATGCTCCTCAATAGACAGAGGCAGACACTCACAAAGCTGTCATCAAAAATAGCAAAAAAGGCAGAATAGTGAGTGCATCACTGCTTTATATACTCCTTCACTTCTTTCCCATTCGGGTGCAGCAACTGCTGTAAGTACTCGAATCTCTAACTTTTGTCGTCTTTGTCATCTAATCACTTGTTTTGTTTTGTTTTTCTCTTTCTTTTATTGCACTTAGTTTTCTTAAAACAATCACTTACCCAAACACAATCACTTACCCAAGCACAATTACTCGCCCAAACAGTCATTGGGGCTAAAAATGAGATTTTTTGTAAAAAGTAATAAAATCTCTTATATTTTTTAACGTCAAATCAACCAAATGGTTTTTAAACATTAGTATCATCAGTTTGGAAATAATCAAGTGATCTTAGAAGAAAGTGGTGTTTACGAGCCCCTGTTGAGGAGGTCGTTGGGGTGAAGTCGTTGTAACTGTCGTGCAATTGTGTTGTGTATTAGGGCCTTTGCTAGGAGGTTGGGGTGTTGGAGCAGTCGATCTTTATAACGGCTGTTGAAGAAGTTTATTTGCTCAAGTACCATTGGCATTTTCATGTCACAATGTAAGGTCAATTTTCTAACGAACCATGGATCACCCATTATACGTCGCAATAAAATAAAAAAAAAAATTGTATCCAGCCTTATTCAAATGGTTCCAAACGGTTTTTTTGTGAAATGTTTAGCTCCTGGGCAATCAGATTTACATGGCTATTTCATCGATATTTTCGACACTTGACCTTCCAGAGCGTGGTGCACCTTTGACACCAAAGTTACCTTTATAATGCTATCTAGCAAAATCCGATCGCGCTTATAAAGGGTGGGCCATCTATCGATTTCATATAGAACCACGAGTTAATTAGACTTTGGCAATACTTATGTCATTCTGTTCTGTCATAAAATTCAGTATATTATCTCCGCTAAACGAAATGAATCGGTTTACGCTTGAGCAACGTTGCAATATATTGGAAATTTATTTCCAAAACAAAGACAAAAAAAAAAAAAACATCTTTTCGGACGAAGCTCATTTTCATATTGGTGGCTACGTCAGTAAGCAAAACTGCCGTATTTGGGGCTTTGGGGAAAACCCACACGAGGTCTTAGAGAAGCCAATGCATCCATTGCGAGTGACTGTTTGGTGCGGATTGTGAAGCGGATGCATCATTGGCCCATATTTCTTCACGGTCAATGGAGACACCTATCGCACCATGATAACCGATTTTTTTGTGTCCGCTCTTGATGGTATTGATGTGGACAATGTTTGGTTTCAGCAGGATGGTGCAACTTGTCACACATCTCATGCCACAGTCGCCTTATTGCGCGAAACGTTCGATGGCCGTTTAATCAGCCGAAATGGTGATGTCAATTGGCCGCCAAGAAACTGCGATTTGACACCGTTGGACTATTTCCTGTGGGGCGCCGTTAAAGACAAGTGTTATATCCACCATTCAGAGACAATTGACCAGTTGAAGGCCAACATTCGATGCCATTGACGAGATACGGCCCCAAACACTTGAAAAAGTGCTCAAAAATTGGTCCGACCGAATAGGCTACTGTGAAGCCAGCCACGGCAGCTATTTGAATGAAGTAATATTCCATTTGTAAGCGGAACAATTGAACTTCAAAACAAAAAAATAAATTTGGCAAAATCTCAAACCGTTTTTGTTTTATTGCATTTATAAATCGAAACTTTTAAATCGCCCACCCTTTACAACACGAGATACTGATTACTAAAGCCATCTATTGCAAAAACAATGGATTTCTTTTTTGCTTTACTTTTTTTTTTGGATCATCTTTCTCTATCACGCCATGTTACTATGCAAAATCACGGAAATTCAACTGTCAACTACGTTCAACCAGTAAACTTTCCTTAGCAAACAAAAAACTTAGGCAAGGTTAAAGCGTCCTTATTTTGGGACAAGCATTGTACTTTCGACTATCATGAGAAAGATAAAACCATCAATAGCGCAAATAACAAGCCTGTACCTGCTCTGTATAGTTGGGCAAAACGCTTGGGGGACCACTGCTTCCCTAGGTCCTACGGTAGCTACAGGCCTGGATTTTAACATTGAATAATTGTATCTGTTTAGTACAGAAATACAAAAGAGAATCGCCCTCACATGGAAAACAAAAAAGTGCTGTTTCACCAAGGCAATGTCCCGTGTCACAAATCGATGTGATATTAAATAAATTTAAATCAGATCACAGTATCATATGTATAATCATTACAACTAAACTTCTTCCATTGAGAACTTTGTTTGATATACATAGAAACGAGTGATTTACTAAATATTATAAAACGTATATTATTTTCCATTAGGAAATCATATTTTTGTAAAATATATGCAATCTTTTATTAAACTGAAGGTAATTTTATCTTTTATTGCCTTTTTTTTATTATAATGAATGGAATTTTGATTGAACAATAAAATTGCGTTATATTGGATTCAATTAATTAATTTTAATTATGAACATCAAATGAAAGAAATGCTCGTACAATAAATAAATTCTAGTAATAACTAATTACATATTATTAATTAAATAAATATTCAGTTATGCAATTCATGCAATAAAAGCAAAACTGAATGAAAAGAAAATTTACAAATATTTCATGATAATTTTTATTCATGCATTTTAACAACTCATTCGCAATAATGAAGTTTAATTGTTCAACGTTGATGGTATTTAATGCGATTAAATAGAAATGTTGAAATTAATATATCAAAAGTAGGAGCAGAGGAGAAAAAGCGAACAAATGAATGACAGACACTAACAACAAGAACAACTTAAAATATCAACAGAAGCAGTCATTAACACGTCAACATGAATATACACACATATATACATAGATATAGTTATATATTATACATAGAAACGCGACTGACTATCAACGATTTTATTAAAATGAAATTATGATTGTTAAAAAAGGTTTTTTACTCGTGTGCCTGGAAGTATGCTACAGAAAAATTAAAAAACACGCAAGGAAAAACTGTTGGCATATTGACTGAGTATGCACAATGCTAGTATATACTACAATAAATGTATGTGTATGTGGGTGTATGTTTACTGTTATTGAATTACATTAAAAATTATGAAAGGAGGAAATATATATGCACGATGTGTTGCCTTCTTTATATTGCGAGTGAGTATATGAAACTGATTACAAACGAAAAGTAGTTTAACTTCTTTATGTGAGGAACCGTCAAAAACAGACAATAATAAACATCAACTTGACAACGAATGATGACGAATGGTTGAGTGAATTAACAAATGAGTGAATGAGTAACTGACTGATCGAAGGAATGAATGAATATTATGAGTGAGTATATGTATGAATGAATGAATGGGTTGATGATATCAAGCTACTCAAGTATCTTATTGAGCCTACAGTCACAGACATAACAACACAGCCAGAGACACAAAATAGTATGCTTTAATGCCTTTACTTCATTTACACTTGAGCATATATGATATAATATAATGGTATTCACCTCATTCATGTTCATATTTTCGCTGGCGCAATATGATTTTCATTTAACTTAATTTAATTTAATTTGTTTTGTAACCAAGTGAAATAAGAAGTTATTTGGCTGACTATACTAAGTATAAGTAGAAGCAGTGAGCGAACGAGTTCTGTTTAATATTTGTTCGTTCATAAAATTTTATGTTCAAGAATCCTTAAGTAGTTCAGTACTAGTAGCTTTTAAGATGGCAAAAAAAAAAAAAAATGCACTGTGGAAATAATAAGTAAATGTACAGAAATCAAATAGGGTCGACTATCGGTTACAGTACACCAGATTTTTATCAAAAGGAGATTTTTAATATTATACAGTATACTGTAGTTAAAAACTATGCTTTAATAATCATCGTAGAATTTTTAAATCTAAAAATAAAGTCTAAAAAACTCATTATGTTGCCTGTTTAATCAAAGAATAACCAGTCATTTGTAGATGTGATCATCTGGATTGCTAAGCCCCATACAGTGCCATGGAAGGTTACAGGCAAGTGTGGTTGCCTCCACGTGGTACTGGCAATATATCAGTCTCCGTTTCCAAGAAGTAGCTTACCATGGCTGGTATTGAGGATTGCTACACTTCACCTCGTGGCTGCACTAGAACTTTGGGTAACTTTGCTAAGGCTAAATACGCTGATATCACAAAGACTTATGTCTACTTGACTCCTGACTTGTGGAAGGAGTTGCCATTGGGTGCTACCTCATACCAGGGACACTCCAGTTTCTTGGCCAAACCAACTGCTCGTCTCCACGTTGAAGCATAAGTTTACTTCATTGAAGTATAGCAGACATTTAATTCATTGAGAGATTCATCTGAGAGGATTATAGATTCTTCTTCACTTTGTTTGACAAATTCGAACCCTATGACTCCAGAGCAACTCTGTGGTGTTTGTCATTAGCTCGCGTATCCTCTGTTCTGCATTATTGCAACAATGTATTAAATCTTTAAATACCTGGCTCTAATTTCCGCTCTGCTTTTCTTATAAGAAGAGGATTATATGTATGTGCTGGCAGAGCCAACAAATCTATTGGAAGTCTGCCGCTTCATCGACTAGTTTTCTATACATAGAATGAAGGAAACTGTAAAAATGTACAAGATAAATTTAATGTTTTTAACTGACCAAATAGCCAATTTCTTTCTTTTCTTGACTACTGTGTGTAGGGTATTATGTCTTTCTTCATTCTGGATGCAGGATAAAAACTAATAGAAATTCGAATCCCTACAGAGTATTGTTTCTTATGTTGCTAGTTGTATTTGTTATTATACCATAAGCAAGTCTGGCATTATGGTATGGTAGAAAACATTATTTTCCATAATAATTTTCCAATTATAAGAAATGTCAATCAATATTGAAAGAAGGAACAAAAATACAAGCAACTATATTTTGAAAAGGTGAAAGTTGCTCGTTTCTAAAAACAAAAACGAAACCCAAATCTTATTAAATAATGTCATAGAAAACAATTTTTAATGGTGTTGGTGATGATGATGCTTATAATGATGATGATGATGATACTGATGATGGTGATAATATTTTCATGTATATGAAGCTTTGTAGGTATAATACTCTTATATACAAATATGTATGTAGATGAGTTAAAAACTTTAACATGTTGCAGGTGTTTCCTGTGTATCTGTGAGTTTCATGCATCCTTCCTTAAAACCTTTGACATCAACATAGCATTATAGCATATTAAAAACATAAAGTTGAATAATTTTAAAAATTCCTTTAACCTTTTTACCATATGTTTTCCGTTTTTTTTTTTTTTTGTGTGATATTCAGGGCTGTAAAATTTACATCGAAATTATTTGGTCGTGCATTGTCGAAACGCATCAAGGCGACAGTATTATATGCAACAGAGACGGGCAAATCGGAACAATATGCAAAGCAATTATGTGAGCTTTTGGGACATGCCTTCAATGCTCAGGTAAGTTGCATTTAAATTTTATGATTTTAAAGATAATTTTTCGTATACCATAGAAGAAATGAATATCATGTAGAAAATATAAATAGGTTTATGTTTTAAATTGAATAATGATGTTCAATCTGAAATTTTAGTACAATAATACTATTGCATATTCAAAATATTGTAGTTTAGATAGTTTTACTAAATATTATGCGAAAATGGTAAATGTAATTTTATTTATTTCACTTTTCCACTCACATTTTATATAGAAATCTAGGCAATGCATGCAGATTTTATCAATTTTTCCAACAACCATACCTAGGTATGCATATGATGATTAATTTTTTTTTCTTTTTTTTGCGGGTAGGGGGTTCAAAAATACCTTTTCATCGTCAAGGTTGCCGTCGCACCCTTGGTATGTGGTGTGCCACTAAAAATATCCCCCCTATAGGATAAGTGTCCACTCTGGAACTGCTTTCGCATTACTTCAATGTGGAAATCTCTTCTGTATTCATTTTTCGACTGTAATACATGCGCCCAGATCCCACTTCTTGCATTTTAGAATCTTATCAATGTAGTGAGCTACTTGTGCCCAATTGTGCTTACTCACCAGTATCTTATCGACAATATTTGCTGCGTTTTCACACTGTTTCCCAGCGCCTTACACTTTTGTTACCAAAGAAAGTGTGATTTGTGTTGTCTACTTCTGCGTCCCGCATAAATGCAGTTTGCATTTACCGCTTTCCCTATTCTGTGGAGATATTTTCGGAAGTAATCGTATGATGTAAAAATTGACGTCACCCCACTCTCTTCTTAGCATTGGATTCACATCTGGAATAAGTTTAGCTGTCCATCGGCATATGAAAATTGTAATAGAATTCACCATGACTTAAATCGAAGAGCAGTGTTCATCTCTAGATCTATTCGATCTATCGAATAGTCCATATTCAATTGTTTGCTTTCCATTGCTCGCTCAACTGTATAAATAATGCCTTGTTATGACAAATACTCTTACTTATGCATATTGAGACGAAGGCCTTGTAGTTATTCTAGCTTATATATTATAAGCAATTATGTATATAACCTTGTGTGAGAAAATAAAAGAAATAAGACTTATGCATATTGGATTCTGTATTGATAGACGCGTCACCATCTTTTGGGTACCGGGACATAAAGGAATTGAAGGGAACGAGGAAGCAGACGCACTCGCTGAGGTAAGTGCGTCATACATACGTCCCTCTCTGTCCACGCTAAAAACAGAAATAGACGCAGCAACGATTCAGGAGGCGAAGAGAATGTGGAATGGGACACTCTCTTGCAGAACCGCAAAAATCATGCTTCGCTCTGGTAATAATAAGATTACCAACTACTACAAGAGAGGATTGCAAGTTATTAATCGGAATACTCACGGGACACTGTACACCTACTTTGCCACTGTCCAGCTCTCTACAGATCACGCTTTAGCTATCTCGGATCTGTATCTTTCTTCTCCTTGGAAAGTATCGCGGATCAAAAGAGTAGCAATCTATTAAAGCTCGAAAAAAGTGCATAAAAAACAGTATCTCAAGGGTCTCCGTACTTCTTCTTGGCAACACTATGGATCAGCCAAGCTAACCTAACCTATGCATATCGGATATTGATATGATTTTAAGACCTTCTTTGACATGAGGAAAACAAGTAAAAATAAATCGCATTCAGTCAGATTGAAAATTTAAAACTCTTTTATTTTCTTGACAAATATAGTAAATCAAACACATTTAAAACACTTATTAAAATATGATTATTGAATATGATATTTTAATCGAATCTGGACACATTAAATTTTGTCGTTCAAGGATGTACGAAAGTCTTGTATGCTAAAAACAATGTTGATAAAGTCATAACGCAAATAGCACTGAATGTTACTGCAGCAAATTGATTTGCTAATATAAGGTTATTGTTGGGATCAGTATCCTCATTTAAGCTTGTCGTTGTTTCCTCCTGATTTTGTATATCGTCTAATGATAACTGAGAAGTATCAGTTGGAGCATAATTCACTGGATTCTCCTTTAGTGCATGACAAATTTCATTCCAAGGTAAGGTGTTTACATTGTTATAACTCCAAGGATTCGCTTCGTTTAGAATATCTTCTTTTGATCGAGAAATTGGGGTATCCAGTTGACCTTGTTCATATTGCTGCTTATTAGCTTCTATTAAATTTTGTATACTGGGTATATAGAATTTTAAAGTTTCACCATGAGCAGTAAGCGATTGTATTTGACTTGCTTTCACTGGGTTTTGAAAGTTTTGTTCTTCATTCACAATGGTCAAGCCAACTTTGGCGTCCACTAACGGTTCTTGTTGACATAAAAGCATATTATTGATACGATTTGCTTCTAAGCAATTGGGTTTTACAAATGAAAGCTTCTTCACAGTACTTGGATGTTTTGGTTCCAATGACATCTCCTGTTCTTGCTTATCTAAAAATGCATCTTTTACAACTAAATTAGAAGATGATGTTGAGACATAAGTTTTCTTTCCCATTGGAGACTTTGCACTAATGGCATTCCGATCTTTTAATTTTTGTTGACTTTGAGATTCTTGGAAGCAAAAATTATTGCTAATATGCTGATCTTGAGATTTTAGTTTCACAACTGAACGCTCCCTTAAGGTGGCAGTCTTGTTTAATTTTACCGGATAAGGCGTCTGTTGTTTTTTATTTGCAAAAGACACATCATCTGTAAAATTCCAAGTACATGATTTTTTTGTAGCGATTGGATTTTTATTGCTAATACCGTCTTCTTGATTTGTTGAGACTGATTTCATAGAGGTTAAAGAAAACTTTGACCCTGCAATGACTTGCTGTGAAGAAGTTGTTTTACCCAGCAAATCTTTCGATTTATGGTGATGTTCAAGTTTTTCGATACAACGTTCTTCTTGACTTTCTGATTTAAATTTCCCAAGATAGTGTACCGGTAAAGAAACTTTAATGGCCTTCCGAGGTATCTTACTTGGCAAAAGAACGTCATCCTCTCCTGTGGCGTTTTCAATAATTTCTCTTAGACTCAATCCATCATGCCCTTTGGTAAGTCTCGGCACAGGTAACTTACTTGGTTTATTCTGATTGAACTTTTGGTCTTCTTTTTGTCCACTTACCCTGACATTTACATTTGCCTTTCGTGTAGCATTGCCTGGCATAGAATTTCCCCTACGCAAATTTATTGAAGCCATGCTGACCTCTTATGTTCATATGGAATTTTTAAAAACCAAACCGTTTTTAATTATATATAACCAGCTTAAGAAAAAATATATTTATTTTCTTATACCAGTACAAGATTTACAGGTATTACAAAATGATTTTTCAATTTTGAACTGAAAGATTTTCTCATATACTTATAAAGATAAGAAATAATATAAGGAAAAAGCAAAGTGAACTTCGATTTGGACAATTTTCCTTTTATAAAGAAAGACATTAATAAAAATTATGTAAAAATTGTGGTAAATTTATATGGTCTTCTTTTCATTCTTAGTTTATCTTCTTTGCTAATGCAATATAAAGTATACGCACCTTTTGTTGTTCTATCAATTTAACACTTGGTTACACAATTTGCCAACATTCATTTGCATTTCATTTTGTGTTAACCAAAGTTAATACCATTTAAAACTTATAGACCTTAACATTAGCCAGGCATATTAAACTGAAAAATATAAGCAAAAAAAATGTTTAAAATACACTAGAAAAAAAAACAGAAGGAAATCAAAAAATGAAGTACTCACTCACACTCATTCCTTGTCTATGGCCACATTGGTGGTTCAAGTGGTTCATTATGCCGCATTAATGGGTGCTGCCTTTTTTTCCATGCTTAGATTAAGACCAGCACTTCCATTTTACTATTGCTGTCAGTCATTTAAGCGCTTTTAAAAATAAAAAGCAGCTGCTTGTCATGGTTTAAGCAGGAGCAACTGTGTTACACTTACTAACATTGGATAATATAGTAAAAATAACAAGCATAAGGCAACGAAGCATGATGCTACAATATGAGATTAGTTGTTGACACTAACACACCCTTACACAGATACACGTTTATCCCACATGGATACATATACAACAAACATTAGATATTATGGTAGGTGGTCACTGAGGGTGGGAATGGAAAGTATATAAATCGCTGACCATGTCGACAAATGTCATGATAGGTTGATTGTCTGCTAAGACAAGTAGCAGCCAGGATGTCTGGCAAGCACACAGGCAGACAAGTGGTGTCCCTTGAGTCTAAGCCAATGCGAGCAACAGGGACATACGAGAATACATAGTTCTGTTGAACTGAGTTTTGTTTGGTCATTGGTCTTAGTGTCGTGTCATGTCATGGCATACGTACTTATATATGGGAAAGCAAAGGCAATGGTAATAAAGCTAATGACCGTGAAAGTGTTTGTCCAACTCACAAACGCCTAATTGCATTGAGGACTACTAAGGGCACTGCCAACTAAAAATGTTATCAATCTAGATACATAATTAACTTAAGCATAATAAATTTTCAGCACTTCTCCAATCTTTATTTCATTTACATTCTTATCTTCACTACTTCACTTCGCATTAGCATTTGCCCCTCACATTTATTTATCATTTCTTCAATTTGATTTCTATCTTCATCATCTTGTTGTTCTCCTTCTTCTTCTTCTTTGCAGATATCTTGCATGTCTGAGTACGATGTATCTTCGATAGAACATGAGGCTTTATTAATTATTGTAGCATCAACCTTTGGCAATGGCGACCCACCAGAAAATGGCGAGGTATGTTATGAAAAGAAATTAAATTAAATAAATCTCTATCTATTTACATTAATTGCATATTATTTTACCTTAATTTGTAATTATCATTTACATACAAATTACAAGCATTTGGAGAATACACTTAGTACAATAATTAGTTAGCAACATGCCAAATATGCAAATACGAAATACATACAATATTTTTAAATACTCGCAAGGAGAAGAAAATTCCTCTGATCAATAACATTAATTTTTACTCAAACATTTATTACCCAAACTACATATCATCATCATGTCCAATAGCGGCAATCTGCCTACGCTAATGAGTACATTAGGCAAGCATTTTAGCATCAACACTCATCACATCTTCATTATCAACATGCAGAACACAAGGATCAACAACTAAATGTTTCCTGAATAATGCCTAATGCCTAATGATGTACAATACCTTTGTAATCATTTTCATTCAACTTTTCTTTCTTCTTTCTTTTTCACTTTCACATCTTTCTACTTGGAATGTGGATGGATGAATGGAATCGACCAGACATTTTCGCACGATTTGTACGCAATGCGTGTTCAAGAGAATGAAAATGGAGATAACAGGTAAGTGGAGAATACACCTGCTGAGCTCAGCAATTTTTGAACAAAATAAGCAAAGGAAACTACCACATACTTTGATATAAAGAAATGTGAAATGTTTAAGGTCAATGAAAAGTCAATAAATTTAAAAAGGAAAACGTTTTGTGGCCTCTTTTGTTATTTTTCTTACACGTACTCGTATTACTTGTATTTTTATTTTATTTCATATTTTCTCCACTTGTGTGTCCAGCCAAGTGTGTCTACTGGTCATATATGTTGGTCCTTTGTGCGTATTTTTATTTTTGAGAGGAAGTTTGGTGGGTTTTCTGTGCTTTTTGATTGCGTGCACGATGCATAAATTTAAAATAAATCAATTTTAAAATAATTTTTTCATCAAAATTTTTCTTTTTAAGTTCTTTAGATAAACAAGAAAAATATATAAATACGTGTATGCTTAGGATAAGAGAAAGTGAACTTTCCAATGCCTTTGTAAAATATTATAATTTGCACAAAATTACTTAAATTTTTTATTCATTTATTTCTTTAATATAAAATGCTAATATTTTATTTATTTATTTTACACAATTTTAGTGTGAAGTTTTATTGTTTGTTATACAACTCATCGCTCAGTTTTTAAGATAGAGAACTGAACAACGCTTTTTACTTTAAAAAAAAATAATTTTTGGAGAAAGATTGAAATTGAAACAGTGCATTGAATATTTGAATGATATATTTCTTTCATTCGAAGCAATCCACCCCTTAGTTTGTTAAGATGGAGAACGAAAATATTGATGAATTTCGTTAAGCAATTCATCTCTTGGGTCTTAATACAGTAGGCTTACGGTTCATTGTGATGCCTGAATTTAGGTTTAGGCGAGATGACAGTAAGGTTTCCCTAGTTGGTATCAGTGGTCATCTTCAGCGAAAAGGTCACGCGAAACAATGCTCGGTTACCCAGAGGAAATTTTGTCAAACTGCTGAAATCATCGAAGAAATGTTTCCTTAGAACACAGGTCCGTCTTGAATGAAAAGCATGCCAGTCACATAGGAGGTGTTGAATACTTTTAGATACTTCCTCATTTCTATAGCTGCAAGAGAAGTCTTAATGTGGGAGATGCATCCTTTCAGACATTATCCCAATGACGCAGTACCCTTTTAGGATACCCATCATAATCCATATCGTGTTCTTGTTGAAGTGTAATTACTGCAAGTTCCATTTCAGTAGGTAGCTAGTCCAAATTGTCCAGGCAATATTACAGCCTGGCGCATTTGCCCAATGCATGCCTGCTAGCACTCTGGTTTTTGCTTCCAGGTCTGTTCATTATACAATTTGGGGCTTTTTCAGCAGCCGTTTATATAAATGAAATGGAACCGAATATGTTCCTCGAAATGAAACGGTCTGCTGGTCTTACAAATTTATTCTAGTTTTCTATAATATCTTAAGGACTATAACATAACTGATAGAGTTCAATAAATAACTATGGAAAGAAGAGAACACAAGCAAGAAGTGAATTCATTCTTTCTTTTCTGAAAAACTTGTCTCAACTGGTAATGGACGACGCGAACATCCTCCCCACGGTTGAACTAAGTGTCAAATTAGTTAGACATCTTCGTCAATGGGCATCGGACAGAGCTTATGGATATTTCGATAAACTCGCCAGTCTTTGTCTTTAATGTCACCACTTGCACTCGACCGTCGGCACCAGCTTGAACTTTCATCAAACCCTTTGGCCTGTGGACATGTGGTCTTAGGCAATCAACACCACCAACTTTCCGTTCTCAATGTTTTGACTTGCCGATGACCATTTGGCTTGCTTTTGCAACCCAAGAATATACTCGCGTGACCACCGTCACTAGAATTTCTGCTACACCAACAAAATTCGCTTCCAACGGTTAACCAACAATAACTTGAAAACGTTTTCATTACATGGGTCCGGGAAGAAATCCATCGGGCGACCAACCAAGAAATCTTGCATTGAGAGATACAAAGCATTATCTTCTAATAAATGTTGAGACCGAGCAAAAATTTGTAGAGTTATTTAGAAAATAGTCTAACATTAAATTGTTATGTTTTATATTTCAACAAATTATTCATGCCCTAATCTAAGGCCTTCAAATTTGCTTTAACTATAAATACTATGCCTTATAGAATTCATAAAAGATGAATTGAATACAATCACTGATATGAATATAACGTGTGTCCCAGAACTCAATCTGTCCTTACCACACAAATGGCTAAAATCCAAAATTAAAATCTTGCATGATTTTTGAGCATTCTTTAAATGAATGGCATCATTTTTTTTTTATCCTAATATAATATCTTTTGTGAAGTGTATCAAATCTTCAAGGCAATCAAACCAAAGTTTAATATTCTTTTTTATTGACAATGAATTTCCATTTAAAGTTTTTCTAACTTTTTGATCTTTTATTATTTGCAATTCAAGGTACGAGTATTTAACAATAATAAACGTTTTCGTAATCATCATCATCAATATTTGACTCATAATGATAATCATTACTGAGTTTGCTTAAATTTTACATAAGGCTCAAATTTTCAATTTCAATTTCAATCTCATTCTTTTCTTTTTTCTTCGAAAAATTATTCATTGCTTGTTTTGTATGTAAATCGAAATTCTATGCCAGAGGCAAAGTCCGTCGGTTGTACCATCGATAGTAAAGTACTCCACACTTCAAGTCAAATTCAAAGTCCTAAAATTTTCAATGAACTAACAAATATTTTGCTGCTTTATTAAATAAATAATTTAAGCATTTACTGTTGTATACTTTGAGGCTGTGGCTTTTTGATGGTTCAGGCCAAAAGGCTTAGTGACTTGAATACAAAATTGTTTTAGTATTTCAATTCATTAATAAAATATGTATCGTTCTGAATGTACAAGAATTTATTAAAATTTTATTAAATATAGAAGTTAATTAAAAAGTTTAGATGAGGATGATTAATGGTTTAGTTAGTTTGGAATTCAATTTATTATAATAAAAGTATAACCAAGTTAATGTGGTTACAAAATATATATTTTGCTGTAATAACTAAGTGAGTGAGTATGTTTTATTCAAGATCATATGAATGTTATTTAATCTAGGTTAGAAAAAATGAAATTTTCCTTTTCATTTTCTATCACATGTACGCTTTTCTTAATCCAATTCAGTATGAGTATGAATATATCAAAAAATAAGTGAAAAAGACGCGACTGTCGTGTGTATTCCATTAAAATTTTCCACTTCATTTCCACTGACATCAGCCTACAAAACGCAAATAAGTACAAAATTAAAAACATATTTAGAGGGGGAATATCCGTATGATTTCCTTTAGCTACTACTACGACAGGGCAGACGAACAATAATAATAATTTTGTTATTTCGATATTTTTTGCGTGAGAATGTGTATTTTATCTACTAGAACATACTTTCCCCCCCTTTTTTGTATAAATCTTTTGGTAAGGGGAATTTCCGCTTGACAACTTTGACAACTAAGTATGACAACAACAAGTAATAATAACAACAACAACAATAACCAAAACAACAATATTAACAGTGACAACGAAATTTACATTCTTATAGAAACAGACAATAAAGTCTAAGAGTATCTGGCTGGATCTATATGGTATATTAAATTATATAGAATATGTATGAAAACTTTGATATGTTATATTATTAAAGCTTGAGAGCTTCAGAAAATTTAAAAATTCATATCAACAGTATCAACTAAGTTCAAATTTGACAAGGACTTCATTTGGTTTTCTTTAACACAATTTTTTTTTTTGGCTGCAGCAGCTACGAAGCTCCTTGAAGTATGCTAGTATGACAATTCAATAAAATGTGAGTGAAGAAAAATGCCTAAAGGGAAATCAAATACAAATACAAACAGACAAATTTTAAGCCGGATAAGCTTTACACACATATAAACGTGTGTATATATATGCAAACTCAGATAGATAGATAGATATCGACAGTAGCAGCAGACAGCTCAAGGCTCGATTGCCTTTAAATATATTTTTTTCTTTTCTTGTTTTTTTTTGGCAAATTTATGAAAATTAATATAAGTAAAAGGAAAAAGAATTTGTAAAATATCCGGAAAGTGCTTGTGTGTGTCTTTCTATCTGATGAATTTTGTTAAATTTCTAATAAAATTACTTGGCATGAATGTTGGCATTAGCTAAGATTAGTTGTAGGCGTTAATACTTGATACTTGTACTGCTAATAATGTGGCTTTCTCATCTGCCATAAGATTGCTTTGGTTTTGTGGCATGTTGAAGTTATGATAAAACTCTAGAGTTTTGGAAATCAATTAAAATGATTTATTTAAAAAAAGAAAGAAAGAGAAAAACTAGTGTTTTTGTAAGTGTAGATAAGTGAGTGAATAAATCGGTGCGTGTTTCATAGTATTAAGATGAACTAATTTATTCTCAAGATAAATGAGTTGAAATTCTTAAGCACGCAATTGACCTTTGGGTATATTAAATAAAGTAAACATAAATAGATAGATGGTGAGAAAAATTGAAATAATTTAGCTGTGTGGAAAGTTTATGTAGTAATGTTTAAAGTAATTGATGGATACATAATTTAGGTAAACTACAATTTTAAAGATTTGGATATCCTATGATTTATTACTTAACAGTCCTATGATTTATTACAGCAGTCTTTGAATAAGAGCAGATAATGAAGTCTCAATATCTTACCATTATAAGTGTGTATATCAACATAATAAACTATATCACATTTCAAACTCAGAAATAATATTCGAGGTAGTACCTGTGTCTATTATTTGAAAAGAATAACTAAGGTAGAAAGTACCAACTTTATTAAGCTTAAGTTTGAAATTTGACCATTCTACATAGTTTAGTATTTGTTTGGCAGCCATCAATAGTGGACGCTTTCAATGAATTAGTAAATAATGCAATAATTCGCGACATTATACATTCATAAAAGGACCCAATTCAACCAATATCAACGGCGGGCTCTACTCTTCGGGAGGTTAATGTCACAACCTCCTTATATTACCATTTTAGCTTCTAATAAGAAAAATATGCACCGAACCTATT
This sequence comes from Amiota communis, assembly GCA_037043315.1. Classification (NCBI taxonomy): domain Eukaryota; kingdom Metazoa; phylum Arthropoda; class Insecta; order Diptera; family Drosophilidae; genus Amiota; species Amiota communis. The sequence continues at coordinate 1,185,797 of JBAMAV010000934.1, forward strand.
CCTGGAATCTCGTAGATCTGAGTTTTAGTTGTCTTATCAACACAGGTACAAAGTATTCAATTCCACTAGCCGGATAGTTGACCCAGAAAAAAGTTCTACTATCTTCACTCAACTTCTCAATGGTCACAGAGCCATTAACCACAATTATTTAATCAAGGGGGCACGCCCATCTTGTCACCTTTGCGATCATGCGTAGGTATCTATGATGCACCTTTTGGATCAATGTAAAATAGAAAATAATATATAAAAGAATGTGTGGCACGAGTTGTCAATACAAGCATCGCAGTAGTCGACCAAATGAGATGACTACACCAGAAATAGTAAAGAAAATTTATAAAAATGTTATTGAATACCCGACGACTGAAAGTATGCGAGACCTCAGATATAGTAGGAGTTTCAAAAAGTATTGTACAACGCATGTTGACTGAAGTATTAGACATAGATGAAAGCTGTGCACAAGATATGCCATGATTACTTACTAGAAAACAAAAACAAAGTCGTGAGGATATTTCAATCGAGTGTTTGGCGAAACTTCATAGTAATTAAGCGGAGTTTTTGCATTGATTCATAACCGTGGATGAAACACTTCACGCTCGAGTCGAAGGAGTAGTCAAAACAATGAACCGAAAGAAGAGAATTCGGTCCAAAGAAGGCAAAAGCATTTCCATCTGCAAGCAAGGCCATGCCGTAAATTTTTTCGAATGTGCTTGGAGTTATGCGAACTTATTGCTGCGTTTGAGTGATGAAATGAAGAAAAACATCCGCATTTGGTTTTGTTTCATCAAGATAATGCAGCAACTCACATATCCGAATTATTTCCGCAAGCACCGTATTCCTCTTGGATTAATTTCAGTTTCCAAACTTGAAAAAAAAAAAGCTGAAAACAATGAAGAGGAATGAAAGTCTTGCATTGATGTATATTTTGAGGAGCTCAACGTTTCGCATTATAAACAGAGTATCGAAGCTATTGAATATCGCTGTGAAAAGCTTATTGAGTAGAAAGGAGTTAGGAGAAAACAAAGTAAAGAACTAAAGATATTTTTTCCAATATTTTTTAAGATTTCTTTGTGAGGTCAGGTAATTCTGACACTATCCTCGTATAAATGTCATTTATCAATGGCCAGTTAATTAATTTACATAATTTTTATTTAATTAAGTATTGTATTGCTAATTTATGAGTTACTTTTATATACAATTGTTTGCTTCAACAACTTTAAGCTCTTCAATTGCTAATTGTTTGTCTCGATACTTGCACATAACTAAAGTTTCCAAAATATGTGGAAAAGAAAATCTAAAGTTTTTTTTTTTGTTTTTTGTATATATTCAGTTGAGTAACTTAAACTATTTACAAGTATTTTTACTATACTAGTTTTCTATTGTAGTGTAGTCCTTGTAAGTTGCAACATATGCGAGCATGCAACTGCTGCTGCTGCTGCTCAATTCAACTTGTTTACGAGTATTAAACATTTTCAATTCATTTAGAACTTTTTCATTTCTTTAAATACTTTTATATGTCTCGACTTAAGATTGACGTTTTCCTTACCCCCCACCCATACCCTTTTCATAGAATTTTTGTTGCAACTTCAATTCAATTGAGAATGTGTGCATGTGCGTGTATGAAAGTTGCTCAACTATTTGTAAAAATAGTTTCATTACTTGACTTTTATTGCTCAAATAAGTTTTAGTACTTTTGAGTAGCATATTATTTAGTAAAAATTTTATCTGAATTAAAAAGGCAACTTAATTTTCATAAAATTCATTTGAATTGCTTTTTAAGTGAAGTGCATTTTTCTTTAAACCCAACAATTGATTAGTAATGAAATTTCCAATTTGATTACGAGCAAATTGCGACAATCCAAACTTCAAATAAATGGATTTCAATATAATTGAAGGAGATTCTCATAGTTGAAGTTTGTTTATTTTAAAAGTAAGAAACAATGACTTTTGAGTAGTAAAATTAACTTTATTTTCTACTCTAAGATACACACAAGTAAGAGTACTTCAAACATATGACTCAATTGTTTGTTAGTTTAAAGGCTAAAAAACATCAAACAAACATTTAAGGCACATGATGTCATTTCACTTACAAAAGTGCACACAATCAACACCAATGACATGGCATACTTATACACATGTTAAGTCAGAATTGTCTATATATTGTAGTATAAGGCTACCTGCACATGGCTTTGGCAGCACGATTTGAAGCAGTTTGTATGCAGTTCGTGTCAAGCTCAAGTGACTGAGTTAATTGCACTCGATTACGCCATCAACGCCTGTAAGTGTGCTTTGAAGTGTCGTCTGTGACGATGACGACGACGACGACATCAACATCCGTTTCCGTTCCAAATTGACACACTCACAGTATACTATAGTAGAATATGGTATATCCTTGATAGAGAAAAGCAAGAGAGATTATGACAAGCTTATGCACCTTGAACAGACAAGTGCAGTATAAATGAAGAACATACAGATACAAAGAGATGAAGTATGAAATTATGACTTTGAGTGCTCTATAAAGACCTCAACTCAATTGAATGAGGACATTACATTAAATAAGTAGTATATATGAGTATAAGAGTTAATAACAATAATATTTTAAACATTTTAAGTATAAACTCCTATTTAATGTCATCTTCTCTTTATAAAAAAGAATACTCAAGTATCATAATCATCAGTAGTTGAAATATTAAGAATAAAGGAAAAAAAAATATGAAAAATAAAAGCTTATGTGCTATGATGATAAGTAAATAAGGAGTAGTAGTTTTACTTCTCATAATATTGTTCTTATTAGACTCAAAAGCAATCCACTTACTTGGCTCAAGTATAAAAATAATTACAACTACTTGTCATGCACTTGACTAAACACTTAAGCTGCCTGCAAATACTCTGCTGAATGAAGTAGTATATATAATACTAGGATCCTAGTTCCCGACATTAGTAAGTGTGTGATGATAAATGGGATCTTTGGTTAGTTGTTTTGTTGAGTGGGAGTTTTCTTTTTTTTGCTGCAACTTGGCATGAAAAATTTATGATTATCCACATAGTGTCTGCGTGCAGCCAATTCATTAAATAGTTGTTGCGCTCAGATATATGTATGTAGTATCTACAATACAAGAGTATTTTCTATCTCTCTGTGTTTCTTTGTGGCCGTGGCAAAGGTTTTTGATTACACCTCAGTGTTATAAACTAACTCACTAGAAACCATACCACAGTAGGATTTTCTTTTTGCTTTGCTGTCTTCATTTATCTTTTTTGGTTTTGTTTTTCCTCTTTGTGTAGTCTTTAGACTTTTCTATCCTTTTACAAAAGCAAAATAGAGGAAAGAAGCTCAGTATGCTGTTAAACTGAAATTACAACACTTTTCTTGTATTTGTGTTTACGCTATTTGCACTTTTATTTTGCATTCAAGTTCATCAACGCCTTTTGTACGTTCTTCTTTATTTATGAAAAAAGGAACATACTATTCTGTTGTTAAAAAGGATCACTCAAAAATAGTATTTTCATCATGATATTTTTATTTCTGTCTTAACGAGTTAAACATTAGTAGGTGAGATCTTTATTTGAGTTTTTATAATTAGGAAAAAAGATAAAAATATTCAATTCTAATCAATCAATGTATGGTATCATAGCCATATAAAGTGGGTAAAATGTCTAAATAGAGGATCACAAGGCTTGAATGCTTAAATTCACTTAAATACTTAGATATTTATTGAAAAAAGCTTAAGGGTACTCTCAATCGGTTGATATTTATCCAATTGCCCACTTAGGTACGAGTATTTGTTAATATAAGAGACTTAACCAAAGTTTTCCAAGCTTACCGCTTAAGCTATAAAATATTAGTATGAGGACTGTTAACAATTACAGACAAACACATAACACAATTTACAGAAAGGAGGGTGTAATTATATAAACTAAGTCGCTTGCGAGAGGATTTTGGTGGGAGTGGAGTCTATCGCTTTATTGGCTATTGTGGAAGTTTATTTCCTGGAGAACTGAAAGGATGCTGATGGTGTTGTGAAGCGTTCATCAATGAGTGCCTTGTTTTGAACGACCTGAATTTTCAAGCTCAGGTATTTCACAACTGTGGACAATGTTATCGCGCAGACCACCAAACATAACCGGAGGTATATCTTTTTTCCTTAGACCTTGTTCACACACTCAGCATCATGCTCTGCAGCTCGAGTCGTTGATTCTTCTTTGGTAACTCTATTTGTTATTCAAATTTATCAACGATAGCAACTATTTTCACATTCCTTTTCAATTTTGTTTCTTTATGAAGGTGTACGTTCTGTTGCAAATCAAATTTCATATCATTCTGCTTCCATTCACCACTATATTCTGCAATGTACCTTTGAAAACCGCGAAAGAAGACAAAGAATAGCGAGCTGTTGCTGGAACAACCAGCTCGGCTACCCCGTCGGCCTCTTGTTCCCCTTGTTAAGTCTGCATTTAGACTATAGGCTCAGTGACAGCGAAAACTTTTTTTGTTGGTAAGAGAAGTGAGGCATTGAGGGGAAGCTGTGATGTTCTGAAAACGTCGCCATGAAAGTCTCTACTGACTTTTTTTTTTGTTCTCTTTCGCCTCATTCATTTTTTTCACAATTTTTTGGCTTGCGTAGAGTGAGGATGCATGCGACATGCAGAATATAGTAACCAATAGGAGCGGAAGGTGAAGAAATTTGCTCTGCGACAGAACGCACAGTTGTATACAGAAACATAAATGAAAAGGAATTAGCAAAACTTTGATTTTCAACCGTGACGTTTGTCTAAACACAAACCAAAATCATCAAAGAAAAATCGACGATTATATCACGTTAGTCTAAATGCAGTCTAACAAACAAAAGTTGCGAGAGAGAATGTAGTTGCAGTCAGGCTGAGTGTGAACAAAGAACACAGTTGTGATTTACATACGTTCACCTTGATGTTCCACCTTGTGAACCAGACTTCCAAACGGTTGAAAGGATTGCAAGTTTATAGCGGCTTCTGTCGGCGAATTGTGAAATATATTTTTGAACAGTTAAAAGTACATGTATAAAGTTGATAGAATTTAAAGCCCTATTAGTTTTAGGCACATGTGTATATTAGCGAAATATGTTAAACTTTTACCTCACAGATCACAAACTTTATGTCCCAGCTATTATATTTATTGTATAATTTTAAACATGTCCTATGTCTTCTACTAATAACAAACACTCTCGAAGGACAGTTTAGCAAACACAAGGATTTGTCGACATAAATCATTAAAACACTTCTTTTCCAATCCAACGTCATATACCATATGTATTATATGCTTATTGATATAATAATCAAAACCTTAAATTGTAATCGCCGACTTTAAGTAACATTATCATTATATACCTTGAAGCTTATACCAGCTAGTGAATTTAATCTCATTCCTTACTTATTTATTTTATTATTAGAAAATAAATTCCTTCTAATTACACTGTTTATTTATTCAACATTCTGTTTCTATTGTTCCCCGATTTCATTGTAAATTATTTAAAAGAAAATAATGCAAATGAAAGTTTCTCCTTACAGCTCCTTAGACTTAATTTCACAAACCACTTAATCTCTAAAAGAGCAAAGCTAAGAAACTTGTTCTAATATCACGTTGACATCTTAATTTACCTTAAGCTGTTGTGCTTTTGAATATAACGCAGTTCCAAACTTGACCTTAACTAAAACTAACCACGCAAACAAGTCTCAAAAAATCATGTCAAGTGCACGCAAAATTACACCAAATTACAAACAAAATGCAACCTGAGATCTATTCAAATTATGTTGAGGATGAGCCTAGAATAGAAAAGAATAGAATACTACTTTTTATTATTGTCCATGCTGGTTGTTGATGGTAATGTTGTTGGTCCTTGAGCCTTATGCCTGTCGCTTTTTTGTATCTCATCACTCATGTTGGCAGTTGATAGTAGTCACGCTTTCATGTTACTTTGCTTTCTTTAAGTACTGTATCTGATGATAATGATGATGTTGATAATAATGCAGTCGAGATGAGCCACAAACACGCTACGCCAGCGCAGTTTTTTCTTTTTTTTAATAGATTTTTTTTATTTCTGTTGTAGTTTTTTTTTTTGTTTGTTAGAAAGAGAAAAAGTGGCTCTTTAGACAAGTTTAGACTTTTTCATTAAGGTCTTTTTGTGGCCTTCTCTTCTCGCTGCTGGTGACTGTTGAATTTGATGGTATACAGCCAGAGAGCCATCTTGGCCCATAAAATGACAAGCCTAATAAATGTTTTGCTGTCATTTTGTTGTACATACTTATGTAAGTATGTATGTACTATACTCGTATAAGAATGTGTGTATGAATGAATGATTTTTGTTGTTATATTCATTTTTATTGTTCTTATTGTTGTGCCTTCTGCTGCTTTAGTCTTTTGTTACTTTGAAATTGTAAGTCCATGCAGGAGATGCCATCGACTCAGCTGGCTTTCTATCATCATCATCATACAAACATAAGTACTATATGGTATATGCCTTTTGTTCGTCCCTAGTCGTCGTCAGTGGCTTTTGAAATATGAACATTCATTTCATTCTATTTTCGCAACAATCTAACATTTTAATATAAGAAAAACTTGGCCATTTTTATTTTTCTTTTATGCATTAAATAAGATTTTCTTTTTGTATAACATTTTGTGACTTACATTTTTCACTCATTCTTTATTGTATCATCTTGTATTTCTGTGTTTAGCATTGGTGTCGGCTCATCGAAGTCCTTCATGAAGGCTAACTCAAGGCCAGAATTCGTAAAATTACCGCTTCAACAAGTTAAAAAAATCGATCGTTGGGATTCGCTGCGTGGCTCAACTTCAGATACATTTACCGAGGAAACATTTGGACCACTTTCGAATGTAAGATTTGCTGTGTTTGCATTGGGTTCATCAGCCTATCCAAATTTCTGTGCTTTTGGTCAATATATTGATAATATACTGGGTGAATTGGGTGGTGAACGTTTATTGAAGATTGCTTATGGTGATGAAATGTGTGGACAAGAACAATCATTCCGAAAATGGGCACCAGAAGTATTTAAGGTATGTTGGGTATACCATATTACTTATATATTTAACAACATTTGTTAAACAAAGATATTTTTAATGGATGATTTCTATAACATTTTAGCTTGCTTGTGAAACCTTTTGTCTTGATCCAGAAGAAAGTCTTTCGGATGCTTCACTTGCTTTACAAAATGATTCCTTGACCACAAACACTGTGCGTTTGGTGCCCTCAAAAACCAAAGCCAATCTTGATGACTTACTTTCCAAGTATCACAATAAGAAAGTGCATTGTTGTAAGATCAAGTCAAATCCACAGAATCTCACTAAGCTAAGCAACAGTGAAAAAACAACAATGCTTTTGGAGATCTCGGCACCAGGTATTGATTATGAACCCGGTGATCATGTGGGTATATTTCCAGCAAATCGTCATGATATCGTTGATGGAGTTCTGAAACGTTTAGTCATGTTCGATAATATCGAACCTGATGAGATTCTACAATTGCAATTGCAGAAGGAAAAACAAACATCGAATGGTATTTTTAAATCTTGGGAGCCACACGATAAGATACCTGCAGATACTTTACGTAATTTGTTAACTCGCTTTTTCGATTTGACGACACCACCATCACGTCAGTTGCTAACACTACTTGCGGGCTTCTGTGACGATGTCAATGAGAAAGAACGACTGCAAATGCTTGCAAATGATCATTCGGCTTATGAGGATTGGCGTCATTGGAGTTTGCCACACATACATGATGTACTCGAGGAGTTTCCCTCGTGTAAGCCACCAGCATCACTTGTACTTCCCAATTTGATGCCACTGCAATCTCGTTTCTATTCGATATCTTCATCGCCACGACGGGTTAACGATGAAATACATTTGACAGTGGCCATTGTCAAATATCGCAGTCAAGATGGCGATGGTGATGAACGCTATGGTGTCTGTTCAAATTACTTGGCCAGTCTGCGAGCTGGTGATGAATTGTATATGTTTGTGCGTAGTGCACCAAGCTTCCATTTGCCCAGAGAAATGAACACACCAATTATATTGATTGGTCCGGGTACAGGAATAGCACCATTCCGTTCATTTTGGCAAGAATTCCAAGTGTTGCGTGAAATGAACTCAGAGGTACAATTGCCAAAGGTTTGGTTATTCTTTGGTTGTCGTAATCGTGAGGTAGATCTTTATGCAGAGGAAAAAGAAGAACTTGTACGTGATAAGTTGTTGGATCGTGTTTTCCTTGCACTTTCACGTGATCCAAATATACCCAAGGTATGAGTATGTGATGTGAAAAGGTTAAAGCAACTCACAGCATAAAGAACACAAAACAAAATAACTTTAAATATATATTTACCACAAAAGTTTATCCATGTTCAACACTCACACACACATACGTACACTCTTATGGACACAAAGGACAAAGCTTGAACTCATAGAATGGGAGTCAGTGAGCCAATTGCTGACCAAATCAATGAACAACTTTCCAACTACTCACAAACAAAGGGCAGCGCCCACTGCAACTCAGCATTTCCGTTTCCGTTTTTTATTTATTTTCTTTTATATACACAAACGCACTTTCTACTCACTCTCTCACTACTCACACATACTTACTTCAATACCACATGCCTACTACTAACATACATATGTATACTATTTGTTGTTTGTTCACTATTTTGCTTTGCTTTCATTGCAGACTTATGTTCAGGATCTGATTGAACAGGAATTTGATTCGTTGTACAATTTGATTGTACAGGAAAAAGGACATGTCTACATTTGTGGCGATGTCACAATGGCCGAGCATGTTTACCAGACGCTCCGGTGAGTTCGGTTTACCCAGCTTACGAATTGAATTGCTTTGCTTGCGTTATATTACAGCGTAGCTCACCTTTCTTTACTTCCTTTATTTTATCCCGTTCCATCCCCCTATCCTTCATGCAATTCTGCAATGACTTGACTCAACTTAACTTACCTTAGTTTGATTGCCTTTGAGCACAACAATAACGCTTAACATTGGCTTCAGAGGGGTTTCTCGTTGTTGCTGTTGCTTTTGTTATTGTTGTCAATGTTGCTGTCGATGCTGCCTTATGGGATTTGTTGGTTTATTCCATTCTCTAAACAAAACCAGGAAAAAGTATAGAAAATAAAAGAATCTGCGGCTACTCAACGCTATGTTTACCTCCATAAGGCTTTGTATTTGTCTCTTGATTACAAGCTCATAATGGTCTTTCATTCTTTATTCTTTATAGTATTTTTCTCAATTGGCTTAACTAGGGGAAATTTGCGGGAAATAGGCGTAATAACATTTTATGAATTGGTATTTCTACTTGTCATTTTTTCCTATTTATACCATACTTATAATAATTTCTTCTTGGTCACTTTACCATGTTTTTGTTATTACAATATAAAAATATTATAATAAAGTGAAAATCTTGCAGTTAATTATGATAAGGATTACTTGCATGATGTAGGGGTACTTAGTATAAAAAAAGCTTCATTCGCACTCATTATCCAACTGGGCATTAATTATCACGAGAATAATTGAAAAAGCATGCACTGAGTAACTTAAGAGTGGATGATGACGTTGACGATGATGATGGCACAAATGGCAATGGAAAGCAGGAAAATGTAATTAGTAGGATTCTTATTGTTCTTCTTCTTAGTGAGTAAATTCTCATGGGAGAATTAAGTGTTTTTTTCCATGTAGGGAATTAATTTGAAATCAATTAGTATTTTGTATTAGTATGAGCTGAATTTTGGAACAGGATGAAATTATATACATGAATTTTCAAGTGATGTTTTTGATATGGAACATAATGAAACAATTTGGTAGGAGTCAGTCAAATTGAATATATCAAATATGTAAGTTAAATATACTTAGAAAGCAAATTCGTCTCATTTTCTTTAATCGCATTTAATAAAGCTTTTATATGTGACTCACCTTTTTCGTTCTATGATGTTTGTGATGAACCAATTTTTGGCAAAAAACTTAGTGTAGCTTAGCAGTTGTAAAGTTCATCGAAAAATCTCAAAATCTAAGATTTTTCTGGATTAGAAACTCACTATAATTTACTAAGATATTATAATTGCATTAGTGCAAAAAGTATTGTTAAATTCAGTCCATTCAGTCCAATAAGCGTGTCTTGCACATCGCTGCCTTTGGCAATGGACATCAATGTAGGATTCAAAGTATTTTATACTTAGACATTATATCCAAGTGGTCCTTAAACTTGAGAGAATTTTTTTCGTAGGATCAAATTTGTGAAGGGCACATCTCTTTACGCAGACGCTCACGTTAATACAGCTGTTGTCTTCTTCACAACAGTTCTATGTTCATATTGTACGTAGTTTTCTTCTTTCTTAGTCCATTAGCGCAAGCAAAGTATTGTACTTAGGGGTATTCTTAATGCACATAGGAGTGTAAACGGCCCATAAAAACAGGCTAATAAATCAAATAAATAAAGAAGTTCCACTGTAACTGAAGTCGATGGAATAATACGACAATCCAAACGCATCAAACCCTGCAATCTTCATAGAAACTTTAGAAATTGGAGTATAATTGTAATATTGTTGCTATACGTCAACTCTTTGTTAAGCCTCATTTACAGTTAGCTTGTTGGCGAGCTAAAAGCCAGCGAGTTGGCTAATTGCCAGCGAACTCGGCCAGTCTAATCATGTTGGCTTGTTGTGAGTTGAGTGTAAACGGCTGACAACTTTACTCGCTACTCTCTGCCTGTTAGTACTCTTATTATTTTCAAAGTGAATTACTATTGAGCAGCTGTGAGTAGTTGTTTACAAAATGACTTGACAACTGAGCAAGTAGAAGCTTTTGTGTACAAGCGCTCGTCAATTTCTTCATGTCAATTTGTAAATATATGTAACTAGTACAGTAAAAAAATCAAAAAAAAAAAAAAAAAAAATCACAATTTCAGCTAAACTCACGTAATGATTTGGTTAGCTCTGAGGAACAATTTCAAATTGAAATTTAATACACGAGCAGTGTAAGCCTTGTAAGATTGCTACACTATAGGATGCTTATTAATTACTTTAGAATGGTGCAGTGAAGATGTATTTTGTGTCCATAGTTACTCATTACATTTTAAAAATGAATTATGAAAATAAAAGAGTAATTTTTAATGTATCTCTCTTAGTGTGAATTGCATTTTTAAAAGACACTTAAAAATTTTTTAGATTTATTTTACACCTGATGCAGTGACAGCTTGATATTATTGGTCCTTGACTAATCAGGTGGAACATCGCAGTAAGTTCTGATAAATCAGTCCATACGACCTTTACGTTTAGGCGTGCCACTTGTCCTCCAATTGCCTTAAATGGTGAATTTGTCCCCATTAAGCCCAATGCTAAGTATGTCGGTCATACCCTGAACACTGTATGCTGATGATTGAAATCTGACTGTCACACATGTTCATATCTTTATTCACGTTATTTTCTTTTTTCTTATATAAATAGATTTATTTATTGGCCATATATGGACAGATAGTAAATAAACAACAAAAAATTGTACACCAATAAATTTTTAAATACTGATTGAATTAACGAACGCTTACGATTTTTTCATATAAATTGATCCATTCAATTTGATCCGTTGGTTACATACTCCAGGCTCTCAGTGTACTAGTTTATACTATTCATACGATTAAACAATACCAATAGACCAAGAAGGAAAAATAATGGAAATATCTACTACATATATGTTATATATGCATCTTTTATATTATGATTTATGCATAGTTTGTGACTTAATTATTCCTTGGCCTTTATGACACATGCTTTCTCTAAAGTCTACTCACTAGTGTTGTAGAAATTTTTCCATATTTTTGACTTAATTTTCAAGCAAATAAATCTTAATTATTTACCCAATTGACCAATAAAGATTCATAAATATTTTTTACAAGTCATAAACTTCAATTGCTTCTCATCGTTTCATGTAGTAAAACAAGTGTAATTTTTGTTGAAAATGTAAGTATTTTCATGTTAATGTTAATAATTTCCTTGTTAAAAAAATGAAATACAATTTTTAAAAGTGCAACAAAAAATAGTCAAAAAAATGCATAAATTGTGCATTACAATAAAGATGTTTTCCAAAAGAGAAAACACATCAAATTTTAATGCGTTGAGCGAGCATGGCTAAAATGAATGCAACAACTTGACGAATGAAGCGCAGCAAAAACAACAATAAAAGAAAAAGAATACCGCAAAGCTTGTTAAAGAAAATAGTCTTAAGCACCGCAAAGCATTTTGCTGAACTCAACGACTAAGCCAAGTTGAATATCTGGGTAAAACTTTGACAAAAAAAAAAGAAAAAATCCAAAATACCATGAGAAACTGTGAAAATTGTAAAAAATGCATGCTTTTGATGAATGCACATTATACCCTTCTTTTCTCTAAACATTTCTTTTATATTCCCATGATCTTATTTTCTTCTTATTTTTTTTAAACTTTTCTTCACTTTGGCGTGTGTGAAATCACAAACATTCCAATGATGATGATGATGATGATGATGGTGGTGGTGATGATGACAATAAAAATGATACCAAAACAGGAAATGCATTGCCGGAAAAGAGCAAAAAACTCAAGCAGAAGTTGAGACATTTTTGTTAACATTGCGCGTAAGTATAAGTATAACTGTGAAAGGAGCAAGTGTATGTAAACACGTGGCATATAACTAACAAAGTGCAAGCACATATAAATGTCACTTATACACACACACACACACACACACTACATACGAGTACATGTTATATTTGTATCTATGAGTATGCGTTTTATTTGCTTTCAGTACATAGTTTTCTTTTCTGATGAGAATGCTGACAGCATATTTACAAATCTTGCCATCTGACATCCTTTATTTCTCACTTTGTTGGCACTAAAAGAACACAAGAAGGAAAGACATTCATCGTTCCTCTATGTTGTTTTTTATTCTTTTGTTTTTCTTTTTGTTATTATTATTATTATAAAAATTTAAACGAGATGAAAATATTCAGTGAAGTGCAACTCCTCTACCTGTATGAGTTTATTTTGCACAACTGTATCTACATGTCTTATCATAGTACTTGCATTCAACTCAATGCTTTTAAATAAAACAAACAATAACATATTTTACTTCCAAGTGTCACATTTAACAGCTACAAACAGTTATGTTGCAGAAAATGATTTTCAATTTTATTGTTTTTTTATCTCGTCTATTCTCATAAAAGGATCAAAATCGCTATCATGAGGATATCTTTGGCATAACCCTGCGCACTGCTGAAATCCATACAAAATCCCGTGCAACTGCTCGCATACGCATGGCTTCCCAGCCTGTGTAAATTGTAAAAGTATTTGAAGTACAAGCAGTGTATAAAATCATTTTTGAAAAATATTATAAATGTTAAACAAGAAATTAAAACAAATATTTAAATTTATTTCTTCATTTTTTTTCCTCTAGCATGTAAGTATCTTTCAATTCATAAATTTTAAATATTTCAAATTTAATTCAAATTATTTAAAATAACATTTTCTTAATTAAAAGAATTAAGCACAAATTTATTTCAAATTAAATTAAAAAGAATGAAAGAAAATCTGTACAAAAATTTAGTCAAATGAAAAAATCATACAGTAAATGTTGTCCCACCGTGTGGCAATCTCAGCTTAGTTAAAAAGAATATCAATATTTTTTTTCATAAGTAGTTTCCTTTTCTTAATCAAAGCTTTATTGTGTCTTTAAGAAAATAACAATATGAAATACTTAAATATTTGAAAATATAAAAAATATAATCAAAATATTCAATTTAAATATTTTAATTTCTTCATAGTAAAGAATTTGATTTTATTTAGATTAACTAAAATAATATTTAATAAACTGATATTTGTATAATCATAAATTCCTCTCTTATTACTAATCATATCAAAATTATATTATCAAACCATTCTTAAGTATTTCTCAATTAAAAATAAATGTTTAATAACTAAAAATGGGTCTAAGACGAAATTAAAGAAATGCTGACATGCTATTTTGGCATTATTTCGGAAGGAAATATAAAAATAATAAATATATTTAAAATAAATATAATTATTTAATCAGATTTAAATATTAAATATAATAAAGCATTCATTGATAAAAATTTGATATCCTTAATTTAGTAGTCAATTTAATAAAACTTAAAAGAAATCCTACGGTAATCTCTTACAATTTATTGTTTTTGACAAAATAGATAGACAAACGGACATAACTAAGTTTAAGTATATGGATTCGTCTCCCTCATATGATGATTTAAAATATAAGATATAATACATACACATTGGACCTCAGAGGTCCACATTATTTTTAGCACAATCTTTGGACCTAAATTATTATTCTTCAAAGGAATACACATACTACATATGTATATTAGTAATTATTTTATTTATTATTATATTATATTTAAGTATTAGTAGAATCAGGAAATGAAACCAAGAAACAAAGAATAAGTTTTTTCATTAAAACTAAGAATGTACGAGTAACTGATATTGTAGTGTTTTGATAATGGTGTGACAGGTTAAAGATTATAAAGACTGATTACAAAACTTTAAATTAAAAAACTGTATTTATTTATTATTATTAGCAAATTTCTAGAAATTATTTTTTTTAATATTAAAACAAAAAACTTACATACTCTTTGCCTGGAATTTGTTCAATTTAGTAAAAAATCAAGGAAAGAAATTTGATTGCTTCGAATACTTTGAAGATTTTATGCCCGTTACAATAGAATTATCTCTTTAATAGAAGAATTGTCATATGCTACTTACAAATCAATCAATAGATATATAAAATCGTAAGCCTTTTTCTGCCTGTGCACGCTAATATCAGAAACGGCTTAACCTATTTGAATGCGGTTTTGACTTGTGTATTGTAGTAAGCTTCGTGTAACATTTAGCGTTATCGAAATCGACCTAATAAATCAAAAGATATTCATATGAATGTTTTCCTCTTTTACTGTGCGCCAACATTAAACATAATTAGGAAAAAAGTTAACAAAACACACGCTATTACGATCATATTTCGAATACCATGCGTACGAAGTTGTGGGCACAGCTAGTTTAAAATAAAATGTCTTTGCCCATTAAGCGACTATTATTCCACGCTCAAAAATGTGGTTGTTTCTTTAAGTTGTGAAACAGTAAATAGTCCGATATGGTTTAATTTTGTGTGAGGATACAATTCGAACCTTAACTCGTAGATTTTAGGATTTGTCAAATGGAGAATATAACGAAATTTCATATTTCAATGAAAAATAAGTATTTGGCGCATAGAGAAACCGAGTCAGCTTCAGTTTTTCTGTGAGCAGATCGCATTGAAAATATGTGTTGACAGTTATTTGCTACCTCTGTATTTCAGTAAACGTTTTTACTTGATTGCATTTGCAATTGCCCCAATAAGTTTGCATAATATTTGCTGCTGGTTTTTGTTCTTTTCTGAAGATAAGCAATGAAAACTAGCCCACTCGCATCCTAAAAAACTTATGCCTAAAGATGAAGCTCTCTTTGTCCTCCCCTTCCAGTCCATTGTTTTGACTATTTCATCATCATCGGTGTCTACGATGCCTCCATTTAACTCTGCCAAGCAATATTTTGGAAAGCTAGAATTTGATATTAGTTGGACTGAGGCCTGTTGAATAAATGTATTATCTCCAATATCAATATCCCTGATAGCATTCACTATTAATGACTGTAAAACAAATACTATAGAAGGTAACATCGTCAAAATACTTAAGTTTTGTAAGGTTGGTACTTCTACCATAGCCTTTCTTTGCAATTTGTAAGCGCCGTCATTTATTTGTCAGGTTGGGCACTTCTGAGACTAACCTCAAATATTCTGTAGTGTACCCAAATAAAGGGTAATCCAAATTAAAATGTACTCAATTTCTGAATAAAATCTTCTAAACGAACAGTTATGTTTGCATATATTGTGTATAGATAGACAGACGAATTGAATTCTTGCATGTAAAAGTGATAATTCTTATAAATGGCAAGGGTATAAAAATTAATTAATTCATCAATTAAGTTCATTAATTATACTAGGATATTAATATTATTATTATGATTTCATTTTAATGGTAAGGCTTAAACTAGGATAGATTTCTGTATGATAATAGAAAAGTGAAGAATGTAGTAAACTTATAATAAATGGTATGATAAAAAAAGTTAAACAAAATGTAGGTAACGAAATGAGTTTTGGTTTCATTTCCTGTTCAAATCTAAAATAAAATACGAACTTCCTTAAATCAATTTTTAATAGTGTCAACATATTTTAAATATTTTTCTTTATTATCTATAAATAAACTGTAATAATTGAAGCTACGAATGAATTTACTTCATTTTCAATATTCACTTGATTCAACTTTTATCAATCAAAAATGAAATAAATAAAAATAAAAGAAAACATTAACTTCGGTTACATCGATGTTTAAATACCTTTCACACCATCCTTCCGCCAGTAGAGGATATAAACTAAAATATTTATATATCTTTTGTAAGAAATCTATATCTAACATTGATCCGGATCAAGTCCTTGCAATTAGAGAAGAACTTAACAGTGACACAGTGATACTAAACTGTGATTGAGTCATAGATATTTGGAAGGAGAGACACAGTTTACTTGATTGATTGTGACTCACTTTGATTCACTTGCTCCCTAAACTGTGATTACCAATCATATTATTGAATGATCACCAATCATAGTTTAAACAAAGTAAACTGTGTCTCTCCCTTCAAATGACTGTAACTGCATCACAGTTTAGAATCCCTGTGATTTTGAAAACACTGTTTATCTCAATTCTACTTGCAATGTTGAGTTCGGAGCAATTTTTGGTCATAAGTCAATTTGTGTGGAACAAAGCGAAAATACACCTTCCTGAGTCCTAATGAAGTTAATCTTTTAATAGGTTCAATTCCATTGCCATGTATTGCAACAAAGATTTTGACTCATTTTTTATATTGAACATTCACGCACAATTTCAATGTTACTTGGTGTAATCACGAAACTTTTCTGACTGGGATGTTTGTCGTCCTTGATGTCCTCACGACCTTCTATGAATTGTTTAAACCACTCATGGACTCTAGTATGAGATTAACAATTGTCACCATACACTTGTTTCGTCTCACGCTCTTTGTTCGAAGTTCGTTTTTCGACCGATTCTATAAACACACTGTCACTTTTAAAGCAATAACTCGGCTTCAAATTGTCCGTTGGTCATGAAATTTTAACAAAACGTCAGTGATGGATGTACTAAGTATCTTACCAACTCGTACTCCCGTCAAAAAATAGCGTCAGTATAAATAGAGAATTCGAAAACGTTTCGTTAACTTTGCAACAGACCTTGTATGTCTATTGCCACCAAGCAGGGTAATGTTAACAGTCGGCAGTCACACTGTGCACACTCATGTGTGTTCTTGGAACCGACTCTTTTTGTTTTATTTGCTTTACGGACTCATTGAGTTGAAGCTAGACTATCGTGTGACTCTTGTCATATGGTATGATCACACTATCTTTGTAAACAAATTCAACTAGATCATTGATCACTCGAATTAATTTATGAAAGTGTTGGAGCAGACGGTTTGACTGTTGATAGTGTTGCGTATAGCATATGAGAGAGAAAAAGTATAACTATTTGTTTAGTGTTGACTCGTGCATCTCTCTTTTTCCGATGCACGATTGTTCTATGTATGTATTACAAACACCACGAGAGATTATTCAAACCTTCTTACAATACTATCTGTGTAAAAGGTATACCATACAAATATTAAAATAAATAAATACAAATCTACAAAATTTTAATATATGAAAATATTTGTGTAATTTAACTCATAAAAATAAAGGAAGAAAACAAAAATAAATCAATCAAGAATGTTGCTTGTTATTTTTGCTCATAAAAGATTAATTAAAAAAAAATCAAAAGAAATATTATCAATTAATTTTAAGTTAAATAAAAATACTAAAATTACATAAATCAAAAAGTTAATAATAAAAAGAATTCCAAATTAAATCTTGTATTTCAGCATATCAAATTATCACAAAAAAATATTTAAAAAATATAATAAATATATTAAATCAAATTTAAATCAAAATTAAATCATAAAATATAAAAAATACAAACATAAAAACAAATTTCTTTCATTGCAATTGAAAAACAATTTTACACTCAATCGGAATCATTCAAATCAGATAAAATTATAGCAAGCTAGAAATCGAGCAATTTTCAATGAATAATTTAGCAATAACCATAAGATAAAGTATCTCGAACAACGCAATAAAATGCGTCGCTAAGCGGATTCATTGCACAACCAAAGCGGATTTTAGTACGAGTATCTAGTATTTTAGAAAATGTTATTGTGGCTTATGTCAAAGGTGCACATAATGCAGAACGAAAGTAAAGGTAATAAAGTTATAAAGTGGAAAGAAAAGTCCTTAAGTGCAAATCTATGAGATACTTTTTTCTATTGATGCGCTTCTTAAACTGAATAAAATAAAATGAAAAGAAAAGAAAACAAATCATTGGAAAATAGTAATAAACTTCAAAAATCGTATTGGATTTCAAAAGATTTATTTTTATTCATTGATAATGTGGCTTCCGCAAATTTAAACGCATTCGAAAGTATCACCTTTTGATACATACACATACTCATATCTATCTATTGATGACAACGACAATGGTATCGACGTTGACAATTTGTTTTAAGTTTTCTCGTCTAATGTCAACATTCCAAAGGTTTTTGTGGTTTTTCTTGAGTGCATCTCATACGTAGTATGAACAAGCGTATGCAAGTTATAGTAAGATACAATACACATGTGAATGCATGTGTTCATGTGTGTGAAAGTATCTCTAAACGCATTCGAACGTAGTTCAGTTGTTCTTTTAAATTCTAAACACATTCGTTTGTCTGCTGCATCTACAATAGTATCTTTTGAATACACATATGTGCATATGTTACATATTTATCTGGCGCTCAGTCACTTGCGACATTTGTCTATGTATCTGTAACTTTTTTGTATCTGATTACAATTTTAAATCGAATTCTGATCACAATTTTTCACCATTGGCAATTCGTTTTTTTTTTTTTTTATTTTTATTTTAACGGAAATTGCAATTTTATTGAGAAATAGCGGTTTGACTTCTGATTGACATTTGGCGTATTACTAATGCTTCTATACTATACTCTAAATGCATATGTACTCTCACTAGTATATAGTATCTTTGTATCTAGATTATATTTATTTTATTATTTTATACAAGTAGCTTTTTTTTGAATGTCACTAGTTTATACGGAAATCTTTTCGATACCAAAACTATGTAGTACCAGAATATTTTGAATACATAAATTATACTTATAAATTTGACATTTAGAATTTTCTATTTTCCATGCTTAATGATTTTATTTTACTTCAGTTCAGTTCTTGTAACGGATACACTTTTATCTTAATATGCAAAAAGTGAGTTCTTTGAACGTCAATTTGCTGAATTGCGTATTTACTGTCTTGGCGACAGTTTGGCTCGTGTTTAGGCCACGCTTAAAATTTACAGTCACATGAAAATGCTGAACATTCCATTTTTTTTTTTTTTTTTTGATAAGTCAGAGAGGTAGTAAGTTTTGAATGATCCTAATATACCGAACTGTTAAATATGCATTGGGTCGGTTGACTTCTTCCTGTCTGAGATCAGCTTACATTCATCGTAAAAGCAAACAGCTCTGTATACTCTGCATTTAAAGAGATATCAGATATCATCAGGTGACAGTTTACACCACTGTGATTTTTTATTGGATATTTGGTATAGGCATGAAAGTCAAACACCTTTATTGTTAAATATTAAGAATGCCATCAGCAATTCAATGTTATCTGCATATCTTTACTTTTAACAGCAAAATCATTGGTTGAAAATAATCCATAGGATAGCTTCTTTGGGCATTGCTCAGATTCGTTAAAGAAAACAGTCTACTACAGTACTACTATTTCTCAGATGTAGGACTTATACTACTTACTTGCTTGGTGGTCAATTCTAGTGGTACATACAACCACAGTCTTCATTTTATTTTGGCCTGTGTATCGCCAATGGCATAGCCAGGTACAGGCAGGGTGGGGCAGCTGCCCCTCTAGCAGGGTGCAGATATTTTTCAACTTATTAAAATTATCTCGAAGGTCTGCAGATCTTCAAAAATTAATACGGCATTTTGTGAAGAAAATCTGATCAGCTCGAGTCACTGTATGGTGCGGTTTTTAGAGTGGTGGCATGATTGGCCCTTTCTTTTTCGAAAATGCGGTAGATCGCGCCGGTCATAGTTGAACGCTATCTAGACATTATAACTGACTTTATGTGGCAGGAATTGAAAGATATTGATCTCAAGATGGCGCAACTTGCCATATCGCCGCGTGTAGCATCAACCTTCCGTACAAATTTCAACAACTGTGTGTTTAGCTGTTTTAGCGATGACCATTGACCTGCTTGCAGCTGCAATTTGTGTGCCGTATTCAAATATAAAGTTAATGACGATAATCCCCAAACAACTGATCACTTGAAACAGAACATTCGGTCCGAAATTGCCCAAATTAACCAGAAATCAGTGGATAAAGTGAAAATTAGTATTCCATGATGAAGTACTGCGGAACAAGCCGAGGCCAACATTTCAATGAAATCATTCTTCATATTATTTCCATTAATAAACGTTTCTGTAGTATGTTTATCATTCAAATTTAATTGCCTGCCACCCATGATAACAATCCTGGCTATGCCCATGTGTATCGCCTTTATTGTATATGAATTCAGCACATAATTCCATATTTTTGAAGTTAAGCCTAAAGAAAAGAAGTAACAATCATACCATATAACAGTATTTCCCTGTGGAAACTGCTTGACTGCAATCAATATATTATCTGTCACAATTATGATAAACTCATTATTGCAACACATGTGCTAACTTTTCTAAGAAAATTTTTATAAAATATAAATCCAGTTTCATATTACAAAGAATAGTATATGGAAAATTTGAAGAACAAAAACAAAAATGAAAATAATTGCATAGCAACTAAAAAAGCAACTCATCGCATCGATCATGAATCAATCAATTGACAATGAAATTACAAATTGATATTATGAGTATTATTTCAGCTGGCTTTCTCATTGAACAACCAACTGAATAAACTTTTCATAGACAATGTCTATTTAATAAAGCATAAGTATATTATATACAATGCTAGGGTCACACAGTCAGTATTTTAAATAAGAATAACACTTCCAAGGGCGTATTTTTATCCAAATGTACACTCATTTTGCGAAAAACGTTGGTCAGAAAAGTATCAAAGTATAATCGAATTCAGAAAATCCTATTGTGGGCTTAAAACTGGGTCCAGAATATAATGCTGCTACAAGGAATGTTGCTTTCCAGTTGCATAGCGCTGCTGGACGAATTGTTTGTATAATTTTTATGTGTATAATAGCAAAATATTATGGACTTCTTCAACCAGTTGTGAATGTTATGCAATCCAATAGCAACGACATTAAAAAATGCAGAGGTCATATACTTAAAATTTTGAATATAATTGAAATGCACAGCACCTGAAATTATATTCAATGACATTTTTAAAGAGTGTTTGGAAGCTTCCTTCGATGTTTGTGTGCTCAGAAAAGCAACAAAATAGGACGAACCCTCCTTTTACAACGGGCTAAGGAATACTTCCGGTGAGCAATTTTTCTGCTTTATACGGACTCGCTGACATCTGCATTCAAGCAAATATTTCACAGGAAAATAATGCAGCATTTAACTGCTTTACATCCAGCACATGTCCAAATTCTTGGCTTGATATATTTCAAATCTCAAATTTGTAATGCAATTACTTTTTATGAACTTGGAGGTATCAAAAATGAGCTAGATATTTGCTATAAAGAGTGGAGTAACAAAGAGCCAGCAGCAGGTGAATTAAATATAAAACATGATAATTGCTAACTTAATACCTCTATTTTTTTGGTGAAAAATGTATCAAAAACCCACCTAGAATGGTTTTGATAACCTTAGCTTCCCCAAATCATAGTTAAAGGCAATATATACAAGCACAATATTCTGCGGGAACTGCAAATTGTTATCACCCTAGATGAACTTTGTTTGGCAATTTTGTATGCTCACATTTAAGCTCTGAAACAATTATTAAATATTTTAAATCAAAAGACTTAGAAGAGTTCTTATGTTGTGGAAAGAATGTGAATGCATGTTCAGTTTATTAAGACCATATATGTATGTGTGAACATATTGAATGCCCCTCGTAAAGACAATATTTCAAGTGGATTAAAGAAATTGGGTAATAAAAATGATGTTATTTGTTTTATTTGATAATGGAATTCTTTTGTTTTCTTAAATTCCATAATTCCATCAATTAGATTTCTCAAAATACCTTAAATTCCAAACAAAACATGCATAAATTATCTTCTACTATGTGACTTCACATAAAATCATGGCTCATTTTCAGGCTCAGTTAGATACATTGGTATAACATAAGATAAATGCTCTTCTAAACACAAAAGATATATGCTTGTTTTTTTTTGTATACTTTGTATTCTTTGGTTTTTTTCTTTTTTTTTGTACCTTTTGTTGGAACGCGCTCTCGCACGCATTCCTTACATAATTTCATATATGAGTAAGCAAACAAGTTCAAAAATTAACTGCCAGATGAAATTCACTGAACGAACGCATTCAATGAGCAACACCAACAATAACAATAACAACAACAGTAAGTATCTTGTTCTACTATATCCCACATAGTAAGAAAAGATAGATAGAGAGAAAGAAAGAAAAATACAATATAACATACAATACTATGTCCCCACTGATACACAGGTAAGGAGAAAACAAACAACAGTGCAACACTCTCAACACATATGTACACATTGAAAAATCCATTTAAAAAAATAAATAAATTCAACTTAGAAAAACCTGATATTGTTTCATTCCATAAGGCAGAATGAATGTATGAATGAATAAATGAAAGTGTGTGAGTTTGTCAAAAAACAAAAGAAATATTGGAATTTTTTAATTTTCAAACGATAAACGAAAATATGCAAACGAAAATGTAAAGAAGAATGAAAGAAGAAAACAGATTACAGAAAAGAGAATTCATATAATTCAGTTCTGATAATACACCACTAACACTAAAAGTGGGTAGAAAAAATACAATACTCTTAGATAAGTTGGAAAACCCAATACACATGCATTTGTATCTATTTTGTTGATATTGTTGTCAAGTCAACCAGGTAGTACGAATCAGCTAGCTATACCAACCAACCAAGTGTTAGCAACATGTTTGTGAGAGGCACATGTTGCTGCAACATTTAATATGTATTTTTGCTTAAATGCAATTGGATATACATATTATATCGTAAGTGTTGGATAGAAGATTAATAAAAATTGGATTTGAATATTAAAATTATCATTATTGTATTATTTTTCTATGTTTCAGGAGGGCATATCACAAAGGTGTGACCCATCTGGCAGTGATAATGAAGAAAGTTGTCCATTACCAGAATTTTTCAGTTAAATGGGTCCAAACATTTAAATATATTGAGGAATATATGTTGATCACTTTTTGGATCCAACAAATAAAGGAATTTGATTTCTAATCAATTTTAAATAATAACAAACAAAACACTTTAATATTTTTGAAAAATTCCTATCTATATTTTATTATTCAGGAAGGCATATCATAAAATTGGTACACATCTGATAATGATGATTAGAATTATAGTATTAATATTGTATATTGTAAATGTTGGATAAAAAATTACTGAAAAGTGGATTTGAATGTTAAAATTATTTTTATTATATTATTTTTCTAGGTTTCACTAAGGTCTAAACCATCCGTTAATGATGACGAAGAAAATTGTCCATTACCAGAATGGTCTTAAGCTCAAATTATACTTCGAAATATTTGTTGATAACTCTATGGATCTAACAAACGCAGGAACCTAATTTTAATTAACTTATTTAAAATTAAATTTATATAAAAGCAACTAAATCAACCAAACACTAAAATAATTATGAAAAATTCTTATCTATTGTATATTTTATGCTTCAGGAAGGCATATCATAAAATTGTTACACATTTGATAATGATGAGTAATATATATAATTATTACCAGAATTCGAAAGCTAATACTTAGGATGAAGAATCAACTTCATGGACTTAAAAAGTATTCAAACTTGACTTGATTTCAATCTACAAATCATGATTAAAAAATAATGATTTATTTTAAAAAGGAATATCTTAATGTATGTATAAGTTTTAACCCATCTAATAATAATAATAATAACGAAGGGTATCCATTGTCAAAACTTTAGAAATGATTGAGATTAACATTCAAAATGAATTTCTATATACTCGTATCGCTTTTTGAGTATGGCATGTAGTAATAAAGTTTCTTTTGCTAAACTCTAATCTAAGATATGAAAATGATGATTATATCTGCTATCCATAACTAGTATTACAGAGAACCAAAATCAATATATTGACTGAACTATATTGCATATACACGTATATATAACATAATCATAACACCCATCAATCAACTAAACCTAAACCTTAATAGTAGTTCAGAACTATTTAAAAAAATCTTGTTAAATTGTATATTTCCACGATTATGTATACAAAGTTGTGGGCGCCATTCAACATTATCACCGGCTTGCAACATGAACTAAAATCCACGTTAATACTATTGTACAAAGTCATACACCATGCTTAAAGACTTGTTCGAATCAAACCTGACTTAAGCACAAACTAAATGTGAAACTGCACACTAGAAACCAAAGTCAAGAATTTAAACCATGCTACTGAACTGAACTGAGCTGAACGAGTTGAGTGAATTGATCATCGAACTAAAAGCAACTAACATTCATATGCTGGCTTGCTTGCTTGCGATTACGATGCGATGCGATCCGATCCGCAACGAACTTATGATCGGTTTTTAGTAGCTGATTGACTAACATTGAGACTTGAACTTGTAAAGCGTTCATAAACACACACACACACATGTTTTCATTAATGTGAGTATCTATGTTTAAATGCGTGTGTGTTTGTTGGTCATAATCAAAATACTCAATGCTCTAAGCCATTGTTATTTGCTGACGACGTCAACGTCGTCGTCGTCGTCATGTTAGTGTTGCTTGTTATTGTTGGGTTTGGTTGCTCTGGACTTGGTTTTGGTTCGATTTGATTTAGCTTGGCTTGGTTTCATATGTCGGCGATTTTAGTTAGTAACGAGATTCCAAACGCGCAACTTTGACGTCGCGGTTGAAATTAAAAAAAAAAAATACAAGTAACAACATAAAAATACAAAAGCCAACAACAAAAATTGGCTGCATATTTTTCAACTCTCAGACATGAAGTGAATAAGAAATTATGATTTTTTAAAAATAAAAATAAAAAAAAAAACGCAAAGAAAATAAAGAGAAACAAATTTTCCTTCTTCTCTCGCAATTCTCCTTAAGAATAAGAAAAGAAAAAAACCGCGAATAATTTATTTAGACTTGTGCAAAGTGTAAAAAAAAAATATTCATAAAAATAACAAAAAAATATAATAATAATAAATAAATATATAAATAAATATATAAAAAAATATGTGTATAAAAATTAAATAAAATTAATGCAAATCAAAATTTTAGCGATGTTTATGCGGTTGCCAAGTGAAATTTTCAATGAGCCATTAATGAAAATTTAAAAGAAAATTAAAAAAAATAAAAAAAAAACATATTAATAAATAATAAACATAATTTTATGCATTGAGATTCACTGGGTAAATGCACTTAGGCGTAATTAATTCATTTAATGATTTTGAACAGCAACAACAACAACAACTGAATCATCTAATAATTAAACATAAAAATTAATAAAAGAAAAAAATCCTGAAGTTTGAAGAAATTTTGCAGTATTTCTTGTGGCGGTAATTATGAATAATATTTTTTATTTTATATTTTTCCTGACGTTTGCTTTTTTATTTTTCGCATATTTATTATTATTATACATTTATGTACCCCTACTTTAACTGTGATTTTGATTGGTATCATCATTTTAATATGATGTTCGAAAAGGCATGTCTAGTCAAGTGTTCCTCAGTGAGGTAGATTAACTCTTCGGTTATTTTCTAGTAATAAGTAGTATAGAATTGGGTCAACAATTGTAGAAGTATATAAAGACACTATTGATTTACACATCTTTATACTATAGAATAAACATGTTTTAGGTTATTTCTACCTACCTAAAATATAGAATTTAATAAATGGAAATAATTGCATATCTACAATTTATATTTTCCATACAAACACTTCGATTATAATTATCTACAATACGACAAACTTAACTTTCATTGTTTATAAGCAGACTTGCCATTTTAGTTGTTGGGTATAAAATTGTCCATGAAAATCATTTTACTTGTTTATTGTTTCACCTGTTTTCGTTTTTATTTAGTTTATTAATTCATCTTTTTTAAAACAGATTTTCAATTTATTTGATTTTATATTGGAAAGTTATATTGTATTCAACAATATGTAATGTTTATCTGCGAAAAGTGTTCTTCTATCTTTTATATTTTTTGCATTATTCATTTTAGACATGTATGAGTAATAGAGTATATTAAATTTCTGCTTGAATCTCTATCAAGAAATAAACACCTTATATCCAGGTACCAGTTACTAAAAAGACATAAGAATAAGAATAGTTTAAATCTCTTTATAAAAATGAATCGCTTAAAGTGTTGGTAAGCGCCAAACTCGAGAACGACTGGACCGATTTTGATGAAATTTTTCTTGCTGTATTTATTGGGTCAAGTGGATGGTTAGAAGCTATAAGCTGGACCCGGGCATAATTTTGGAGATAGAAACATATTTTAAAAACAATCAAATCACCTTTGTCAAATATAGCAGGAAAATATGTCAATATAAATATTTCATTCGCCTGATTTTTCAAAGGTAAAAAGAGATCAGTATCACGCACTAACATCACGTCGGAAGCGTAGCAAATCACGCCGGGT